>CM052884.1:21982356-22030877 GCA_028534135.1 Potos flavus | reverse complement strand
GCCACATGTACCCCAATGTTCATAGCAGCAATGGCCACAATCGCCAAACCGTGGAAAGAGCCAAGATGCCCTTCAACAGATGAATGGATAAAGAAGATATGGTCCATATATACAATGTAATATTATGCCTCCTTCAGAAAGGATGAATACCCAACTTTTGTTTCAACATGGACGGGACTAGAAGAGATTATGCTGAGTGAAATAAGTCAAGGAGAGAGAGTCAATTATCATGTGGTTTCACTTACGTCTGAAGCATAAGGAAAAACATGGAGGTCATTAGGAAAATGAAAGGAAGGGTGAATTGGGGGAAATCTGAGGGAGAGACAAAACATGAGAGACTGTGGACTCTGAGCAACAAACTGAGGGGTTTGGAGGGGGGTGGGGGCTTTGGTGAGCCTGGTGGTGGGTATTGAGGAGGGCATATATTGCATGGAGCACTGGGTGTGGTGCATGAACAATGAATCTTGGAACACTGAAAAAATAAAATTAAATTTAAAAAAAAAAGATTTTAAACCAAAGACTATAAGAAGAGATGAGGAAGGACACTATATCATACTTAAAGGGTCTGTCCAACAAGATCTAACAATTTTAAATATCTATGCCCCTAACATGGGAGCAGCCAATTATATAAGCTAATTAATAACAAAATCGATGAAACACATTGACAATAATACAATAATAGTAGGGGAATTAAACACCCCCTCACTGAATTAGACATATATCTAAGCAAAAGATCAACAAGGAAATTAAGGCTTTAAATGACGCACTGGACCAGATGAACTTCCCAGATATATTCAGAACATTCCATTCCAAAGCAACAGAATACACATTCTTCTCCAGTGCACATGGAACATTCTCCAGAATAGATCACATCCTGGCTCATGAATCAGGTCTCAACCGATACCAAAGATTGGGATCGTTCCCTGCATATTTTCAGACCACAATGCTTTGAAACTAGAACTCAATCACAAGAGGAAAGTTGGAAAGAACTCAAATACATGGAGGCTACAGAGCATCCTATTAAGAATGAATGGGTCAACCAGGATATTAAAGAAAACTTTAAAAAATTGATGAAAACAAATGAAAATGAAAACACAATTGTTCAAAATCTTTGGAATGCAGTGAAGGCGGTCCTAAGAGGAAAGTATATATCAATACAAGCCTTTTCCAAGAAACAAGAAAGGTCTCAAATACGCAACCTAACCTTACACCTAAAGGAGATGGAGAAAGAACAGCAAATAAAGCCTAAGCACAGCAAGAGAAATAAAGATCAGAGCACAAATCAATGAAATAGAAACAACAAAAACAACAGCAACAAAAAAAAAGTAGAACAGATCAATAAAAGTAGGAGCTGGTTCATTGAAAGAATTAATAAGATTGATAAACCCCTGGCCCGACTTTCCAAAGAGAAAAGAGAAAGAACCCAAATTAATAAAATCATGAATGAAAGAGGAGAGATCACAACCAACACCAAAGAAACACAAACAATTTTAAGAACATACTATGAGCAACTATATGCCAGCAAATTAGACAATCTGGAAGAAATGGATGCATTCCGAGAGACATATAAACTACTAAAACTGACGCCGGAAGAAATAGAAAACCTGAATAGACCATAACCAGTAAGGAAATTGAAGCAGTAATCAAAAATCTCCCAACAAACAAGAGCCCAGGGCCAGATGGCTTCCCAGGGGAATTCTACCAAACATTAAAGAAGAATTAATACCTATTCTCCTGAAACTGTTCCAAAAAATAGAAATGGAAGGAAAACTTCCAAACTCATTTTATGAGGCCGGTATTACCTTAATCCCAAAACCAGACAATGACCCCATCAAAAAGGAGAATTACAGACCAATATCCCTGATGAACATGGATACAAAAATTGTCACCAAAATACTAGCCAATAAGATCCAACAATACGTTAAAAAGGTTATTCACCATGACCGAGTGGGATTTATTCCTGGGCTGCAAGGTTAGTTCAACATCCACAAATCAATCAATGTGAACATACATTAATAAAAGAAAGAGCAAGAACCATATGATACTCTCAATAGATGCAGAAAAAGCATTTGACAAAGTACAGCATCCTTTCTTGATCAAAACTCTTCACAGTGTAGGGATAGAGAGTACATAACTCAATATCATCAAAGCCATCTATGAAAAACCCACAGTGAATATCATTCTTAATAGGGAAAAACTGAGAGCTTTACCTCTAAGGTCAGGAACACAGCAAGGATGTCCACTATCACCACTGCTATTCAATATAGTACCAGAAGTCCTAGCCTCAGCAATCAGACAACAAAAAGAAATAAAAGGCATCCAAATCGGCAAAGAAGAAATCAAACTTTCACTCTTTGCAGATGATATGAAACTTTATGTGGAAAACCAAAAAGACTCTACCCCAAAACTGCTGGAACTCATACAGGAATTCAGTAAGTGTCAGGATATAAAACCAATGCACAGAAATCAGTTGCATTTCTATACACCAACAAGACAGAAGAAAGAGAAATTAAGGAGTTGATCCCATTTACAATTACACACAAAACCGTAAGATACCTAGGAATAAATCTAACCAAAGAGGCAAAGAATCTGTACTCAGAAAACTATAGAATACTCATGGAAAAAATTGAGAAAGACACAAAGAAACTGAAAAACATTCTATGCTAATGGATTGGAAGAAAAAATATTGTGAAAATGTTATGCTACCTAGAGCAATCTACACTTTTAATGCGAGCCCTATCAAAATACCATCAACTTTTTTCAAATAAATGGAATTAATAATCCTAAAATTTGTATGAAACCAGAAAAGACCCCGAATAGCCAGAAAAAAGTTGAAAAAGAAAACCAAAGCTAGTGGTATCACAATTCTGGACTTCAAGCTCTATTACAAAGCTGTCATCATCAAGACAGTATGGTACTGGCACAAAACCAGACACATGGATCAATGGAACAAAATAGAGAGCCCAGAAATGAATCCTCAACTCTATGGTCAACTAATATTTGACAGAGCAGGAAAGAATGTCCAGTGGAAAAAAGACAGTCTTTTCAACAAATGGTGTTGCGAAAATTGGACAGCCACACACAGAAGAATGAAACTGGACCATTTCCTTACACCACACACGAAAACAGACTAAAATGAATGAAAGACCTCAATGTGAGACAGGAATCCATCAAAATCCTTGAGAAGAACACAGGCAGCAACCTCTTCGACCTCAACCACAGCAACTTCTGCCTAGAAACATCGCCAACTGCAAGGGAAGCAAGGGCAAAAATGAACTATTGGGACTTCATTGAGATAAAAAGCTTTTGCACAGCAAAGGAAACAGTCAACAAAACCAAAAGTCAACTGACAGAATGAGAGAAGATATTTGCCAATGACATAACAGATAAAGGGCTAGTATCCAAAATCTATAAAGAACTTCTCAAACTCAACACCCAAAGAACAAATAATCCAATCAAGAAATGGGTGGAAGACATGAACAGACATTTCTGCAAAGAAGACATCCATATGGCCAACAGACAGATGAAAAAGTGCTCAATATCACTTGGCATCAGGGAAATACAAATCAAAACCACAGTGAGATACCACCTTACACCAGTCAGAATGGCTAAAATTAACATGTCAGGAAATAACAGGTGCTGGCAAGGATGTGGAGAAAGGGGAACCCTCCTACACTGTTGGTGGGAATGCAAGCTGGTGCAGCCACTCTGGAAAACAGTAGGGAGGTTCCTCTAAAAGTTGAAAATAGAGCTTCTCTATGACCCAGCAATTGCACAACTGGGTATTTACCCCAAAGATACAAATGTAGTGATCCAAAGGGGCATGTGCACACCCCAATGTTTATAGCAGCAATGTTCACAATAGCCAAACTATGGAAAGAGCCCAGATGTCCATCAACAGATGAATGGATAAAGAAGATGTGGTGTATATATATATACAATGGAATATTATGCAGCCATCAAAAAATGAAATCTTGCCATTTGCAACGATGTGGATAGAACTAGAGGGCATTATGCTAAATGAAATAAGTCAATCAGAGAAAGACAATTATCATATGATCTCACTGATATGAGGAATTTGAGAAACAAGACAGAGGATCATAGGGTAAGGGAGGGAAAAATGAAACAAGATGAAACCAAAGAGGGAGACAAACCATAAGAGACTCTTAATCCCAGGAAGCAAACTGAAGGTTGCTGAAGTGGAGGTGGATAGGAGGAATGGGATGGCTGGGTGATGGACATTGGGTAGAGTATGTGCTATGGTGAGCACTGTGAATTGTGTAAGACTGATGAATCACAGACCTGTACCCATGAAACAAATAGTACTATATATGTTAATTTAAAAAAAAGAAATACCACCACACTCTATTGGAATGAAGAAATCCAAAACACTGACAACACCAAATGCTAACAATGGATTTGAAGCAACAGGAGTATACATTCATTGCTGGTGGGAATGCAAAAATGGTACAGTCACTTTGGAAGAAGTTTGGCAATTTCTTAAAAAGCTATACATACTGTTACCTTATGATCCAGTAGCCACATTTCTTGCTATTTACTCAAAGAAGTTGAAAACGGGTCCACACAAAAATCTGCACAGAAATGTTTATAGTGTCTTTATTCATAATTTCTAAAAACTCGAAGAAACCAAAATGTCCCTCAGTACATGAATGGATAAACTATGACACATTCACACAATGCAATATTATGCAGGATTGAAAAGAAATAAGCTATCAAGCCAGGAAAAGACATGAGGGAAACTTAAATATCAATTTAAGTGAAAGAAGAAATCTGAAAAGGCTACATACTATATGTTTCCTATTATAGGACATTCTGGAAAGAGCAAAATTATGGAGATAGTAAAGAGATCAGTGGTCGCTAGAAGTTCAGGAGGTGGTGGGGAGGGATGAATTGGTAGAGCACAGAGGACCTTTGGAGCAGTTAAACTACTCCATATAACATTGTAATTGTGGATATATGACATTTTGCAATTGTCAAAATCCATAGTATATACAACAAAAAGAGTGAACTCTAATGCAAACTATGGGCTTTAGTTAATAGTAATATATCAATATTGATTTGTCCATTATAACAAATTAACCACACTGATTGCAAGATGTTAATAATAGAGGAAACTAAGTGTGGGGGAGTATTGTGAGGATATATGAGAACTCTCTATAGTTTCTGCTGAATTTTTCTATAAACCCAAAACTTCTCTAAAGAAGATAAAGTCTATTAATAAATTTTAAAAATCAATTGACTGTAAATGTAATATTTATGTGGTTTTATTTTTGGATTCTATTACATTCCATGATCTACTTGTCTACCTTGAATTGAATGACACATTGTAACTTTATAATAAGCCTTGAAGGGCCCTCAAGGTTTATTTCAACTTTGCTCTTTTTCAAATTTATTTTTACTATTCTAGGTCCTTTACATCTCCAAACGAATTTTAAAATCAGCTTGAAAAAAAAAAAGCCTGCTGGGATTTTTATTGGAATTACATCAATCTATAGATCAATTTGGGGAGAATTAACATTTTAATAATGTTTAGTCTTCTGATCCATAAATAGAATATATCTTTCATTTAAGTTTACCTTAATTTTCTCTTAACATTGCCCTGTAATGTCAGTGTACACATCTTGCATATCTTTTGTCATATTTATCTTTAAGTATTTCTATTTTGTTAATTCTATTGTGTGTTTTCTTTTTAATTTTCATTGTCCATTGCTAGCATAAAGACATAAAGTTGATTTTTTAAATTTTTTTTTATTAAAGATTTTATTTATTTATTTGACAGAGAGAGAGAGATCCCAAGTAGGCAGAGAGACAGGCAGAGAGAGAGGGGGAAGCAGGCTCCCTGCCAAGCAGAGAGCCTGATGCGGGGCTCAATCCCAGGACCCTGAGATCATGACCTGAGCTGAAGGCAGAGGTTTAACCCACTGAGCCACCCAGGCGCCCCATAAAGTTGATTTTTATACATTGATCTTATACCCTGAAACCTTATGAAATTCCCTTATGAGTTCTAGTTCTTGTAGATTACATGGGATTTTCTACATTGATGATCATGTCCTCTGTGAATAAAAACAGTTTACTTCTTTCTTTCCAATCCAAGTAACTTTATTTATTTATTTATTTATTTATTGCCTAATTGTACTGGCTAGAACCTAAAATATAATGCTCAATAGACATGATTAAATGGACATCTTTGCCTTGTTCCTCATCTTGAAGGAAAACATTCTGTCTTTCACCATTACATATAATGTTAGCTATAAGGGTTTTTGTAGATTACCTTTATCAGATTGAGGAAGTTCTCTTCTAATCCTACTTTGCTGAGTTTTTTTCATGAATATATGTTAAATTTTGTCAAATGTTTTTTTGCATCTATGGAAAAACTCATATATTTTCCTTTTTTTAATGTGTTAATAATATCGGTTTTCTAATGTCAAACCAATCTTTCATTCTCTGAATGAACTCTATTTGGTCATGAGGTCTTATTCTTCCTACATGTTAGAGTGAACTTGCTAAAATTTTGTTAAGATTTTTTGCCTTTATGTTCATGATGTATATCAGTCCATAATTTTTTTATTGTGTCTTTACCTAGTTTTGGTATCAGACTAATAGTGACCTCACAATAATAGTTACAAAGTATTCCCTTCTCTTCAGTTTTTTGAAAGAGTTTGTCTATAATTGGAATTTTTTCTCTAAATGTTTGAAAGAAGTTATACAAGAAACCATCTGGTCCTGCAGTATTCTTTTTGGAAGATTTTTAACTATAAACTCAATTTTTAAAATAGATATAGGGTCAATCAAGTTATTTTTCTTGAGTAAGCTTTGGTAATTTATATGTTTCAAGGAATTTTTCCTTTTCATCTGAGTTGTCTAATTTGTTGATATAAAGTCGTTCATAATATTGCTCTACTATTCTTTAATTATCTGCAGGATCTGGTGTGTTGTCATCTCTCTCATTCCTGATATTGATAAGTGCATATTCTTTTTTTAAATTTCCTAATAAGCCTGACTACATTTTTCATCGGTTTTATTGATAATTTTAAAGAAAAATTTTTGGTTTTATTGATTTTTTTCCTGTAGTTTTCTGGGTTTTATTTCATTGATTTCCACTCTGATCTTTATTATTTCCTTTCTTTTGGTTTAATTTGTTCTTTTTTTTTTTCCAGTTTCTCATGGGGGAAGCTGATGTCATTGATTCGAAATCTTCCTTTTCTGATATAGCTCTTTATTACTATAACTATCCCTTCAAACTATTGTCAAAGCTGCATCCCACAAGTTTCAATATTTTGTGCTTTTACTTTTACTCAGTTTGTTACTTTTTAATTTTCATTTTTATTTCCTTTTGACCCATTGCTTATTTAGAAGTATGTTATTTTGTTTCCAAATATTTTGGTATTTTCCAGAAATCTTTCTGTCATTTATTTCTAATTTAATTCAGGTGTAGCCAGAGAACATACTTTGTATGAACTGAATCCTTTTTAATGTATTGATATTGTTTTATGACCCAGAATGTTATATCTTGGTCAATATTCTTTGTTCATTTGAAAAGGAGTGTATTCTGCTGTTGTATGGAATGTTCTAGAATTATAAATTTTAAGGTCAAGTTGGTTGATGGTTTTTTCAAGTATTCTTGATCATTAGTTATTTTCTGTCCACTTGCTCTGTCAATTTTTGACAGAAGGGTGTTGAAATCTCTGATTATCGTGTTTATATTTCTTCTGTCAGTTCTATGAGTTTTTGTTTTGTGTATTTTGAAGCTCCATTATTAGGTGTATAAACATTTAGATTTGTGATGTCCTCTTGTAACAACCCTTGCTTTGCTGTGAGATGACCCAATTTATTCCTAACAATATTCTTTACTTAGAAACCTTTGTTAATCTGATAGTAATAGAGCACTCCAACTATCTTTTGATTAGTGTTATTATGGTATATCTTTTTCCATTCTTCACTTGTAATATTTCTGTTTTTACACGTAACTGAGGTTTCTTCTAGGAAATGTAAAGTTCTGTCTTATTTTTTATGCAATCAGATATCCTCTGCTTTTTAATTAAGGTGTTTATACCATTTACTTTTAATGTGATTAATTATATGATTTCATTTAAATTTATTTGTTTTCCATTTGTTCCACATTACAATGTGTCCTTTCCTCTGGCTGCTTTAACATTTTCTTTTTATTACTGGTTTTAAGCAGTATGATTATGTGTTTTTGTGTCATTTTATTCTTGTTATTTGTGCTTATGGTTTGTTCTTAGATCTGTATATTTATTATTTTCATCAACTTTGAACAAAATTTTGCCGTTATTTATTCAAGTTTTTTAATGTATGCCCCCTTTACTCTTTTTGAGGAATTCCATTATGAAGCTATTTGGCCACTTGAGTTGTCCCGCAGCTCATTGATGGTCTATTCTTTTTTTCCCCAGCATTTTTTTCCTGCATTTTATTTTGTATAGTTCCTACTATTACGTTGCTATGTTTCTAATCTTTTCTTCTGCGGAATACAGTCTTTAATCCCATCTAGTATATTTTTAAATTTCAGAATTGCAATATTCACTTATAGAAGCTTGATTTGTGTCTTTTTTTATATTTTTCCTGTCTCTATTTAACATGTTCTATCTTTTATCTATCTTTTTGAGTATGTGAAATACAACCACAATTACTATTTTGATGTCCTTTCCTATTAATTATATCATCTATGTCATTTCTGTGTCATTTTTGACTGATTTTTTTTCCTCATTGTGAGTTCCATTTTCATGTTTCTTTGCACATTTAGTAATTTTTGAAAGGATGGTAGACATTTTTATTTTTATCTTGTCATGTACTGGACTTTTTTATACATATAAATATTCTTAAGTTTGATTCTAGAATATGGCTAAAGCTACTTGAAAACAGTTTGATCCTTTCAAAACTTGCTTTAAACTTTGTTAGGTGGAAATCAGAGCTCCATTTAGTCTAGGCATAATTTTCATCACTGTTGAGGCAAGACACGTCTCAGAACTCTAAGTGATGCCTTTTAAGAGATAGTCCACCGTGGCTTTGGGGAACAAGCAATATACCCTACATAGCATTTAGTTATGATTTACTCTAATCCTTTCAAGGCGTTTCTTTCCTCAACCTTGGATAACTTCCTCACATGCATAGCCAGATTAATACTCAACTAAATACTCAAAGGGTACTCTCTGAAATTGTGCAGGTCTCTGTCTACATGATCTTCCATGTAATTCTAACTGTTTTAGTTTCCCTGGATTGCCACCTCTGTTTTCTCAACTCATAGAAACAACTGGGCTCTGTCTGGGTTCTTCTAACATGCATTGTTATCTGAAAACCTTTCCCAGATAGTAAGCTGAAGCAATTATAGGGCTCCCCTCATTTGTTTCCTGTCTTATTGATCACTGTCCTTTGTTGCTTAATGCGCTGTCTTACTGATCACTGTCCTATGTTTTTCTTAGAGTGATTTCTTTAGCTAACATGTAAGTTAAAGAGGGAAACAGCAGGTTAGCAAATTTTACTGGCCACTATAGATTCCAATTTAGCCTCACTCATAGCCTGAAACCTGAGAAAATTAGAGTCAGTGAATATCTGTGTTCATCTAGTTAATACTACTTGAGATTGAGGATTCAAAGAACCTAGAATTTCACCTATATAGGAAAATCGTGGTAAGTCCAAATCTCCTAATTTCCTTGTAGGTTAGATTACCGTCTCAAGAAAAAATGAGGAGTTCTAGCAACACTGGGACTACCTTTATTTTAATATTTTCCCCCTAAATAAACCATAGATTCTGATAGGGCAAAAACTATCTATCTTCTTCACAATGATGTCCTCAGATTCTATTTCAGTGTTTGGCATATTAGAGGAACTTAGAAAATACTGGACAGATGGATGAATCTAAGTGTTAACCAAAAAATTCTCAGGCCATCTAAAAAATATAGACAATGGAAATAGCAGAGACAAAACATGAAACTCAGGCCCAGCCTTATAGTTCTAGACCATTAACTCCCTTTGTTAGTTGGGCTTTAGGAAGCAGAACTAGAAGATGGAAAGATGGCCCTTCACACCACTTAGGGCCCCTTCCCAGCACATTGCTGCATTTCTCTGCCAAATCCTAAAGCTTCAAGCCTTCTCTTAGCTCAGTAACATCTGTGCATTTTCTTAAATCCATTTCCAGATTTGATAAATATAAAAGACAGAGCAGAGTTGAGCAGCTCAAAGAAGCAAGTGAGGGGATAATGGGTCCCTGTGCCTAGAAATCTGGCACCACAAGATTGTGCTAAATTAGGTGCAAAGAAGCCATCTGGTCAATTTAGTTTTAATCCCATCAAGTTTGTTGAAAAATATTTGCCAATGGATAAGAAGTAAAGGGAGAATTTTAAAATAGTATAATTAAATGTGATGCCAGAAAGTCTTGTCACAAGCCATCCAAGAGCAAGTAAGGAAAATAAAGAAGAAATTGCAAATACAATTAAATAAATACACCACAATAAATGATAATAAACTCAAGCAGGCTTTGGCCTCAGCCCCTACATTCTTCTAGGCGGTTCACCGAACTCTGTGTGCTGGGTTGCTTGGCAGGCTGAGCTTAGTTGGGCTGGGTTCAGCAGTGCTCAGGAATGTGAGTGGAAAGAGGTTGCCAGGCACCGCTGCCCTGGCAGGTTGTCACAGAGAGGCTAGAAGGGGTGGGACTGACAGATACCAGGCAGAGCTTTGCTCTCTGGGTACCATGTACTGCCCCAGGTGTACATGGCCCCCAGGATGTACTTACTCACCACTTTCTCCCCACCAGGAGAAGAAAGACAGGCTGCAGAAAGCATTTCTAGGATCAAGTTTGTCCACTAAATTTTTCTATATTTAATGACCACCATTCAGCAAATGTGTTGCACACACTAATGCCTGAGAACCATTGCAACAAAAGCTTATGTGGATGCCAGATTCTTGCATTTAAATGGGGCCGTGCCAGGAAGCACTGGAGATCCTTAATTCCAGTGCTGGGATCACTTTTAAGATCTCATACCAGACCAGGCCCAGACATTAAAAGTCAATCCTCCAAAGACAGGAACTAAAAAGGATCACCTGAATTTCTCTACCCAGGAGTACATTAAGGAAGAAACTACTAATTAAATGGGAAGGTACCACCTCCTCTCTACTTTACTGGTTCTGCATCTTGCTAGATGTATGTAGGTACAACATTCTCTGCAGAACTTGTGTCTATAGGGTGATGGTATTTAATGGTGCTAAAAAGAGCACCAGTCTTAGAGTTCAAAGGCATGCCTTTGTCCAGATCTATCACTTAGTAACTTTATAAACATAAGCTAGTTAGCAAAGTCAATGAGCAACAACTGTTCATACATAAGATGGGATACCATTTCCTTCCTTTTTAAATTATAAACTGACACACAGATGTTAGATGTATTATTGTTAAAGGCTCTTGGAAACTTGGAAGTTTTCAAAGAAGGATATATAACTGGTGTACTCTCGGGTAAGAGTCAGGAGAATGGGTTGTTTCTTAATTCTGGGTGAATTTGCTTCTGAGCCCCTATTGCTTCATCTTGTAAAATGAAAGGGTGAGACGAGATGCTCTAAAGGTCTTTTTCAACGCCAGCATCCTGATGCATATGAGTAAATCATCTTGAGAAGACTGACTTATAACCCTAAGGATTATGTGCCCTGCTCAGAATCTCCATGTTCTGGATCAGGGATTGGTAAAGTATTACCTGCTAGGCCATATCCATCCTGACACTGTTGTTGTTGTTGTTGTTGTTTTAATAAGGCTTTATTAGAACACAGTCATGCTTACTCATTTATAATTGTCTATTGCTGTTCTGTGCTACAAGAGCAAGAGTTGAGTAGCTACGACAGAAATCATATGAAACAAAGCCTAAAATATTTGCTATCTCACCCTTTACAGAAAGTTTGTCATCCCCTATTCTAGTTGATTGCTGTATGGTTTCAACAAAAATAGTAAACCAAAGCTTGCTAACATTCTTTTTTTTCAAAGACATAATATGACAATCTGAGATATGTTTATGCTTTTACTTTAAATTATTATAGACTCCTTGAGTGGTTAAGCATAACATAATATAATAGCAATAGTAACCCTTCTCAATCTGGGGAGACAAAGGACATTTATACCTTGGTATTATTTTCACTGGACAGAAAGCTTAAATAGACAGGGTTTGGGGGCAATAAAAAATAAGATGTATGTTATGTTCACAAAAGAAATAAAAATTTCTCTTGTAATTTCTCCTGTAAACTAGATGAAAGGAGGGCAGAATTCATATCTGGAAAAAAATTAACTCTCCTACTAAAATACAAATGTCAGTGGAAACTTCTCAATGTTTTCTAGGCAACCCTACCTCCATTTATAAAGGGATCAGAGCATATTTTTCTCCCAAACCCCCTAGCTTCCACCCCCAAGTCCAGCAAAATCAAGAGACAGTGAACTCAGAACTCAAGAGAAAGAAGGAGAGGAGGAAAAGCAGTGAATTCTTGAAACATTTATAGCTCTGGAATTCGCAAAGCACAGGAATAAGCCAGAGAACTAGGACTTTATGAGTGATAAGTCTCCAGAAAGTGCTACACTCCCTACCCCCACCCCAGCACAGGGACACTGGACTCCCTACACCCACCCAACACAAAGAATTTGAAACAAGAAGATACTGGGAAGTAACAGGAAGAGGGAGAAAGATAGGAATGAAGGCACAGTCTGCCAGGTGGACCCCATTTGCACAGTGCAAAATAACAAAGTACCTAAATCAGCATGTGATTATCTCTTCTGTGAATGTGTGTGTGTGTGAATTTGCTACTCCTATGCTCAAGGGATAGTGTTGCCTTCCATATCAGTTATCTGTTGCTATAAAATAAGCTATATTAACTATTTATTAGCTCGCAGATCTATGCATAATTAAGTTGGGTTCAGGTGCGTGGTTCTCTTCCCTGTCTCTTCTGCAGTCATGCAAATACAATCAGTTGGAAGGTCAGCTGGGAGCTGGTCCAACGTGGCTTAACTCCCCTTTCTGGTGGTTTGTACTAGCTATTGACTAAGCTACATGTCTCAGCATACTATTTAGTGGAGGGAAGGTTTCCAGCAGACAGAGAAGGCAAGCCCCCTGCACAAGCATTCTTTAAGCCTCAGCTAGCAACACATTTGCTAAAGTCACATTAGCCGAAGCAAGTTGCTAGGCTAAACCCAGATTCAGGCAGTAAAGACTAAGCTTCTGCTTCGTGATGGAACAGTAAACTCACAGTGCACAAACTATGCACACAGGGATGGGAGAGTTTGTGGCCATTTTTCACAATGTATCACACAATGGTAATTTTGAGTTCAGAGAGGATGAACTTGAGATTGGAGTATATCATACCCTTGTGAATTGTTAAGCTATGAGGCATCAGAGGAAGGAAACTGGTATTCGCAGTGAGTCTGAAAACCTTGGGATCAAAACTTAGCTTTATTGCTTACTTACTGTGTGACATTGGACATACACTATTTGATCTCTCTGAGTCCATTTCCTCATTTATAAAATGGAGAACATATAATCTGTTGAACAGAGTGAAATGCCTAGACACTACCTGGCATATGGGCCTTTGAGAGATTAATTTCTGCCCTCAGATATCTGTGCCTGTGTGAATGAATGTGTTTCATGGCCAGCAATTATAATTGAGTGAGAATGCATGGGGCTTTGGCTTTTCTGAGCACTGAAGTTTAGTGTCTGGCAAATAACAACAGAATAATCCCCAAAATATAGCTTCTCACATCAAAACCACATGCCACATGGAACTGTTTGGACTGTGAGGCCTGAAGGTTTGGGGGCCCTCCAGAGCTCAGTCTCTCCAAAAGGCGATGACTCACACGGCCCCAGGAAGGAGGGGAATAGGGTGGCCAGACAAGAGGGCATTAGCCCAATCACGCCCTAAATTTCTTCATTATCCAGTCTTACAAATTGGGTGGCCAAGAAACCATGACCAAAAGGGAAGGATTTTGGCAAAGGGAGGGACTTGATTTTGTATAGATTCTGTTGAAGGACTTGAGCACAGACCTTCCACTCGGGAACCAGTCAGAAGAAGGGGCTATGGTGTGAAATCCTTAGTACAGGGGCACTTGGAGGGCTTATGATTGTCAAAGGTGAATTTGCCAGAAAATTGGAAGTCACAAAGCATCAGCATTTGAGAAGGCAGGTTTCTGTTCATGTTCTTATGGATATGCAGCTGTGGCTTTCCCGAGAACTGGACTTGAGCAGGGTCTGCTGTGGCTTGTGGCAACCAGTGTTGAGAATGCCAAGACTATTCTATGGCCAGAATATAAGTGCACTTGCTGGCAGGAAGTACACTCATAATTAAAGTGCTTTGGAGACATTTTTGTAATGCTCTGACTGGTTCTTGGAGGCAACACCAGGGCCTTGAAATGACATGTTTGCGATAGGGGTAGTGTGCTTACTATTTCGATAACCAAGGGAAATTGGTCTAGGGGAAATATCAGGTACAACAGTTCCTCAGTAAGTCTACCAAGGGTGCTCTCTATTATGTTCTCAAAAATGTTGGGTATTTGCATAGAAAAAAATCAGCAGCCCAAATTGTTAAAGTCAGGTTCTTAGGCTTCCCAGTTTCAGCCCTAAACATGCCACATTTCAGGAAAACCCTCAGTCCCAGGCAAATCAGGATGGTTGGTCACCCAAAAGTGGGGGTATCTTATAGACACCAACATGGTCATCCATCTAAGATCAAATTTAATCTTGGACATCCAATGAGTTGCTATAAGGGTCTCCCGCAGGGATAAATTAACCAATACAATAAAGGTAAATTCAGGGGTACCTGGGTGGCTCAGTCGGGTAAGCGTCTGCCCTTGGCTCAAGTCATGATGCAGGGTCCTGGGATCGAGCCCCACATTGGGCTCTCTGCTCAGCAGGGAGCCTACGTCTTCCCCTCCCTCCGCCTGCCACTCCTCCTGCTTGAGCTCTCTCTCTTTCTCTCTCTCTGTCAAATAAATAAATAAAATATTTTTAAAAATAAATAAATTAAATAAATAAAGGGTAACTTCTGCTCTGTCCAGATTAGTCCTTACAAGTATATTAGTCAGGGTTCTTCAGAGAAATAGAACCAATAAGATGTGTGTAGATAAGTAGGTAGATAGATAGATAGATAGATAGATAGACGATAGAGATTTATTTTATGGAATTGGCTCACGTGATTGTGGAGAGTGGCAAGTCCAGAATCTGCAAGATAGGAGACCCAGGGAAGAGTGATGTTGCAGTCTTGAGTCTGAAAGCCATTGAGAGGCAGAATTCCTTCTTACTTGGGGGATGTCAGTCTGTTTTCTCTTAAGGCCATCAGCTGATTGCATGAGCTCCCCCCCCCCATTATGGAAGTTAGTCTGCTTTATTCAAAATCTATTGAGTTAATTGTCAATCTCATCTAAAAAAGTACCTTCATAGCAATATCCAGACTGGTTGGTGTTTGACCAACTAAGTTGACACATAAAAGTCACCCTCACACCTAGTCAAATACCAGTCAAGTCAAGATACAATCCCATACTTTGTAGTGACTTGGATTCTGGTAGAAAATCCTAAGAAAGATATCCTCCAAGAACTAGAGAATCTTCTTAAAGGATTTGCTAACACCCATGTGCACACCACCTACTCTAGCTGAGAAACTGGAGAGTTCTGACAGGGCTTCTTCAAGACTGGGAGAATACCAAGACTGGGACTCAAGTCTTGGCCAGACCCATTCTCAGTTTGCTTTATGGTGTTTTGAAGCCACAGCAACACTGGAATGAGAGCACTGATATCTCATCTCCTCCCTAAACTGTGGGAGGAATTGGAAAGCAGCAAACCTGGCCTTTCTAAAAGTTCTGGGTGTGCTAGAGTTCCCTGGCTCTGGCTACAGCTGTGACAGGAAGAGAGGAAAGCAGTGATTGTCAAACAAGCCTACAGAGCTTAGAACATGACTGAAACATCTTCCTTTTGGTTAGGATATAAAAGTACGGCTTGTAGTCACAATTAGAATAGACAATTATAGAATCCTTGATTGTAGACAATTCGTGATTTTAAAATATCATATCTGTAATACTCTACCAACCATAGAATCTCAGCATTGGGAGGACCTTAAAGTTCATCTTGTCATTGTATCCAGCTGTAACACTGATTACAAATAAACTGCAATAAGCCAGAGGCAGCATCAACATTTGATTGGCTCTGATTCTTTCATGGTGTATTAAAAACAGCCCAAGTTAAAGAAAATTCAAATTTCTTGGAAGAATTCAAATTGCTCCTGTCTATCATGGCATTTATTTTTCTTTAGTCTTCTCTTGTGGTCTTCCTTACCTGTCAGCAATTTTCTTGGGTTCCCATTTATAGCACAGACCCAGAACTTATGGAGGAATAGAAGAGCAGAGAATATGAATGCCAAGAATAAGAAAGGCAGAGCCTAAAGTCAAGGCAAAGCCAAGAAACAACAGGCAAGATAAGAGCAAAAATAAAGTTGGGTGAGGCGAATTAAGGTGGAACAGACTTTGTAAGGAGAAGATAGCCAGGACATACAACAAAGAGAGAGAAGATTGGAAAAGAAGGGAGAGAGCAGACGAGGCTCAAGAATAACGGGGATGGGGCAAAGATCAGTTACAAGGCAGAGTAAGGGACCCGATATAGCATAGCTTAGGCTGGAAATGGGTTATACAAAAGAACTTGGTGGTGGCAGTGGACTCATTGAATGACTTGGGAAGACAAAGAAGTTGGCATCTTGACCATGGACAAAAGTAAAGCTAGTTCTATTCACTCTGCTCACCACCCCTCTCCCCCAGGCAATCTGCCCCAGTTCTTAAAAGCTGCCATGACCTTACCCCAGAGCAGTGGAGTTTATTGTCTTCTTCCTTTCAGACAATAAGGTGAAATTTTGCCCAGTTTTGATAAACTTTTCATTTTCATTTTCTCTTAACAAATATCCCCTACCTACATCGCCTAGGGGATGTAATGTCTCCCCATGTTAAGTTTCCTATACTTAGGATACTCCTCAGATAAATGAAAATATATACACAGATCTTCCCAAAACATCTTCTGACATTTATTCATATCAGCAAACAAGCCACAGAAATTCTCCAAACCCTCTGAAAAACATGCTAACCTAACATTTCCCCCAGCAGACACAAAATTTACTCATGCTGACATAAACACACACACACGCACATGCATACACACACACACGTTTTCCTGAACATTGAAAAACTAAGCAGCTGATTGACCTAAGTGGAAACATAATATTTTAGAGGTGCTCCTGATAGCCCACAGGGGAGTCAGTGTTGTGACCTGTGATGGTATTGACCAGGTTGTATACTGAATGTACAGTATGTCAAAAGGAAAAATCATTTCCAAGAACGATGATGGAAGTAGCCCAAATATGTGCTTGGAGAAAACCAAGCGAATTTGGGGTTTGGTCCAAATACAATATCAAAAGGATGAATCAGAAAAATATATATGTGGGGCTTTGAAAAGTTATTTTTCTTTGTACAGTTAAAATGGCAGTGTTTCAATTTGAGTTTCAAGTGCACGAAAGATGTGTCAAATGATCCAGTTTGTAGCTTGTGACCAGCCTGGAGGGGAAATGATAAAATATTGTTTTGATTATGGACCTAAGATTGTTTCAATAAACACTGCCTGGAGATCACGTTAATATCAAATTTTTTAAGTGTCTTTCTCTTTTTACTGAGCTTTTAAAAAGAGTTTTTTATTTTGTTTTTGACGAGGTCTTTGAAGGTTCCCGTCTTCAGCCTCAAAACCTACCACATCCCCACTGTTTTCTGACGTCCTTTAGTCCCATCTTTGCACAATTCCTTTGGGATGAGCTGAAGTCCAAAGCTTTTATAATACTAAGCAGTAAATGTCACTGTCAGGGTCAGTCCAAGGCCATGAGACATTATATGACAACTTGCAAAACTGATTTGATGTGCTTTTGACTTTGGGGGGATGTCAGTGAAAGAACATGGGATTAGGAGTAAAAAGTCCTGCTTTTTAGTCTTGGCTCTGCTGTTTCTGAGCTTTGTCTCATTCCATTTTTTTCATTCAGCAAATATTATTGACTATCTAATATGTGTCACACACTGTAGTAAGAAATGAATAGGGAAATAGAAGCAGAGTCTCAAGGAGTTTATAGTTGGGGGTGGGCAATGTAAACAATAAAATATAGTGAGGTGTGGGTAAGCACAACAATGGAAATACATGCAAGGTAGAAAGATTGCACAAAGAAGAAAGTAAATTGCTCTGTTGGGGAAAAGGAGGGTAGACTTTCACTAGGAGGTGACATATGAATTAAATTCCAAAAGATGGATGTGTCTAATCAGATAAATAAGGAATGGGTAGAGGACATTCTTGGTCAAAGAAAGAGCAAGCACAAAAATTCAGAGATGGGACAGAATTAGTGTGTTTGGAAAGCTATATACATTCAACTATAATTGAAGCATAAAGCGTATGGGATGAACAGGAGGAAAAGACTGCAGTAGGAAGTGAGGGTAAAGGGTAGGCAGAAGCCAGTGCAATGATCTTAGACTTACAGAGCACTTTGAAGTGTCCAACACTATAAAAACACTCTATAACCATCATCTCATTTAATTTTTACAACAATTCTAGTAAGAAAGTACAATAATTGAATAGCTTGAAGGACTTTAGGAGAAGGAAGAAAAAAATGAAGGGGGAAGTCAGAGCGGGAGATAAACCATGAGAGACTATGGACTACAGGAAACAAACTGAGGGTTTCAGAGGCGGGGGGTGGTAGAATGGGTTACCCCGGTGATGGGTATTAAGGAGAGCACCTATTGCATGGAGCACTGGGTGTTATATGCAAACAATGAATCATGGAACATTATATCAAAAACTAATGATGTACTACATGGTGACTAACATAACATAATAAAATATAAATACCCTCAAAAAAAAAAAAAAGAAAAGAAAAGGTACTATTATTTCTCTCCACTTAATAGATGAGGAAACTGGTCCTTGAGGAACTTATGTAACCTGTACAAAATAGAGACAGTAAAAGAAGAAGTTGGGATGCAGTCCTAGTCTGTCTGACTGCAGCGTCAGTTCCCTAATGCTGCAGTCCTTCACATACATAAGCTTTTTGGATTTAGCAAATGGAGATCACAATGACTTTTGCTAGGTCACTTTTGATAGCATGTATAAGGGCAGAAACTACATTTAGTGGGTGGTGAAACAATCTCAAGGAAGAACATTAAGAAGATCAAATTCAAGTCTTATGATCTTAATTCCAATTTTCTCCAACATAGAGTAGTGAATAAAATGGACAAAAGGTTGAGCCAAACATAGGAATTCCAAGAAAGAAGGCTCAGATTCTGGAGTGGATTGACTATACCCCAGGGGAAGAAAGTTTGCCTGGCTGAGAAAAGAAGAGAGTGCTGATGGTGGTATATAAAATGGGAGTGACACAAAATGTTACACTGTTCATAGATGGAGAATTACATCCAATGGAGCCTACAGAGAAAGACACACAATAGGAGATGTCACAATTGAGTAGGGTACTGAAGAAAGAGAAGTAAGGGTAGAGGGAAAAGGTAATTCCAGAATGGCCAGTAGTTGAGCAAACCACAGATGCAGGAAAATACAATATATATATTTAAAGAAGTGAATCTAGATCATGTTTGCTAGAGCACAGAGTTTGAATATGAAATTAGTGCAAGGCAGCACTGGCTGGGACCAGGTTATGGAAGGCTGAACTAAGGTATCCAGCTTTTATTAAAGACACAGAGAAGTACCACTGAAGATTTCTGTGCAGGGAGCGATGTGACCAAAGAACTGTGCCAGAGCAACTCACCTAGATGTCTGTATCTGAGGGTATAAAGAGCTCTGTCAATGCAGTCAGTGCAATAGCCCAGGTGTGGGTGCCAAGGTCTGAGCTACAGTAGTGACAGACAAAATGAAAGGGACATCCCAAGAAATATTGTGAAGGAAGAATCACAGTACTCTGTGATTGGTGAGATGGAGCCATCATTGATAATTCAAAGGTTTCAAAGACTTCAAGGATGGCTGTAGTATTAACAGAAATGCCAAAGACGGGGCACCTGGGTGGCTCAGTGGGTTAAGCCTCTGCCTTCAGCTCAGGTCGTGATCTCAGGGTCCTGGGATCGAGTCCCGCATCGGGCTCTCTGCTCAGCAGGAAGCCTGCTTCCCCCTCTCCCTCTGCCTGTCGCCCTGCCTACTTGTGATCTCTTTCTCTCTGTCAAATAAATAAATAAAATCTTAAAAAAAAAAAAAGAAAGAAAGAAAAGAAAAGAAATGCCAGTCAGGACAAGGATGTGTGTAGTTTTCTTTTCATTGCCTCTCATAATTGTATACATAAAAGCATTTGGTGAAGAAGAACCTGAAAACATAGTTAAGGGAGAACTGAAAAGTCCATAATCTCACTTTTAAATATTCCCTTTTGATATACCTTCTATTTTTTTTTCCTTTCCTATACACATGTATTTCTAATTTTTCCATCATAAATTGGGTCATTCCATCTTATAACTTCTTTTCCCCTTACCAACATATAGTGAACATCTTTCCACATCAGTAATTGTAGTTCAACATTGTGCTGATTACATAGAATTCTATCTTACTGTTCATCGCAATTTATTCTATCTGCTCCCTGATGCTAAGAATTCTGCATGATTCCAATTTTAGCTATAATTAAATCTTTAATGCTGAATATCTCTTACGAATTTAATTATTCCTCTAGTATAAGTTCCTAAAAGTATAATTTGAGGTCAAAGGAAATATAGGATTTTTTTTTAAGACTTTTGAACCATATTGACAAATCATCTTCTAGAAAGAACAAACTGTTTATATTTCCATCAGCAGTATAGGAGAGTGCAGAGAGAAGGGTTTTTACTGTAGAGGAACTATAAGCACTTTCAGATATGTAGATTTTTAAAATGCCTATAGGATGCATCAGAGGCAATGACAAATAAATAGTGGGGAAGGAAGGAACTAGATCGTAAAAGAAAAATCCCTCTTCCTATACCTATTCTTTCCCTTCAGTGCCATTTCTTCATAGTTCTTCCTCTGAAAGGGAGCTGAAAGCAGTAATACCCCAGTAGCAGTAAACTCATCTAGCACCCAAATTTAGTGGTTTCCAAATACCATTTTTCATTAAAAGGATTCAGAGTTCCTTAGAAGAATGGCTAACTCTAAGACTGAATAGAAAAATTAAAAGATGATCCTGAAATACCTTTTTGTGCAAGAAAATAAAGGCAGTTTTCAAATAACGATCGTCATGTCGAAAGAACACAAAAGCCAGGTTGACAATTTAGTACCAAAATAAATAATAATAATAATAATAAATAATAATAGATTAAAATCCATCAAATAAAATAGGAAGCCATAAGTTCATCCTGACATAAATTAATGAATAAATTGAAAGTTTGATGATTAGTAGGGTATTTACAGAGTCTCAAAGCAACCTCCCATAAAATATTCATCAATTACAAAGAAGAGAGAAGTCTGAGGGATACAAAATTAATTGAGTGATCAAAATTAACATCATCAGTAATGGGACAAATTTAAATCATATATCTTTCAACACTGCAGTAAGAGGAATGCAACATCACTTCTGGAATATTCCAGCAAAGATGTGTAATTTAAGTCTAATCATGAGGAAACATTAGTAAACCAAAAGTGAGGGGAATTTCACAGAAAAACTGGATTTGTTGTCAAGATCATGAAGTCAAAGAAAGACTGAGGAACTACTCCAGGCTGAAGGAGATTAAGAAAAGCGACTGATTCCAGGTTAGATCCTGTAGTGATAAAAGAATTTATTTTGGAACACTGAAAAAATAAAATAAAATTTTTAAAAATTAAAAAAATTAAAAAAAATTATTTGGACAATAAGTAAAACTGAAATGGGGTCTGAGGGTTAGATGTTAATAATGTTGATCTGGTTCTGATGATTGTATTTTGGTTATGAAGAAGAGTATCCTTTTTTGTTTGTAAAAAAAATACACATTAAAATATTCTGAGCTGATTATGCATCATGTTATCAACTTATTCTTATATAGTCAAGGGGGAAAAAAGGTTCTTTTTTAGTGTTCTTGCCACTTTTCTGCACATTCGAGAAAGAGAGATGGAGGGAAAGAGTAAAAGAAAAAGGACAGAGAGACAAGGAGGCAGACCAGGGCTAGGATCACCCATATGAAGTTGATAGCACTGAAGATCCTGGTATAAGCCATGCTGCTGAGTCCAGAAACTGCCTGGGTCATCCTGCCTAGTTTCTCTGCTAATCCTAATTAAGACTGGGATGTATATACTAAAAGCCTAATTCTACAGTGGGGTCTTGGTTCTCCCCACCAAAGGACCTACACCCTGATATCCAGAATTTCCATCCACTGGCAGAAGTGAGTGAGACACCCCAAACCACAAAATTAGCAGCCACCCAACTCTAAGTATCTTAACCATCTGAAAATACAGGCTGCCTTACCCCACCCACAATGTCTCTGCAGGTCCAGAAGAAGCTTGAGTATGCCAAAGACTTTACCCCATCTTTGGCTGAGGTCCCAGTTGTGTTTCCAGAGAAACCCCTCTTCCCAGGCTGAAAGAAATGGACAGTACATTAATATGTTAATAAGTTACATTTGAAAATTAAAAAAAAAAGAAATGGATGATATCTCTGAATTAGAACTTAGGGATTATATATAAGGAAGAAGAGGATGAGCAAGGAAAGTGTTGGGAGGGATGATGGAGAAATAGCATGCTGTATAAAACAAAGGAGAAGTTCCAGAGAGGACCAGGATCTACAGGAAGGGTTGTAAGGAAGTACAAAGAAAAAGTCTTTAGACTTGATCCTTGGGAGGTAACAGGTGAGCTCTGGGCAGGCATCTTCTACAGAATCCGGGGCATAAGTCAACAATACAGATGTTGTGTGGCAGATGTAAAGACATTTTTCAAAGAAGGACAGAGGTGAAAGAGTTGCTGAAGACCAAAAAAAAAAAAAAAAAAATCAAAGATTTGAGGGATATGGGGAATCCCCACCATGTAACATGGGCTTACCAAAAAAAACTATGAACTGAAAATAAAAGTATGTGAAAGAGTGGTCAGGGGATTTGGTCATGGGATAGAATCAAGAGGACAGATAAAAATTTGACAGGGGGAGGGGGGAGAATAGGTAAAGGGGGGGAGGGGAGGAGAAGAATGAGGAGGGAAGAATAGGTAAAGATAGTGATTTTGAGGCAGAAAAGAGGTGCTGTGACCAGTAGAAAGAGTGCAAGACGGCACCACAGGCCAACTGACCTCTGAGAATTCAATGTCAGGGTTTCAGTTGGGTGATCAAAATGAATGCTATGATTAATGATCCCACTAACCTGGGGGTGGGCCAAGGAAAAGCACTGTGGCTTGTTTACATTTTCACAACCAGAGTGTGCCACATAGTCTCTGAGGATAATTACCAGAAATGAGGTCACTGAAGAAAAGAATCCTACCAGAGGAAATGAGAATGCAGAGAAAGTGGTCAAAGGAAATACTGTGACCCAGGAGAAAATCTTGTCCATGTGGCCAGGAAACATGGCCAACAATATTTATACCAGCATCATTTTTAATAGCATAATGGGAAACAACCAATATGCACTGGCAAGAGGATGGTAACAAAATGTGACACAGTCATATAATGGAATACCATTCAGCAGCAAATATGAATTAACCATGGCTAAATGCATCAGTTCAGATGAATCTGAAAAACATAAAGCAGAAATAATTACCCTGTGTGATACTGTTCATATAAAGCTCATTCACACAAAATTATAAAATATATTCATAAATATGCTTTCAAATTATAATGAAAAACAAGAGAACGAAAAACATAAAAGTCCTTGAAAGGAGGAACTAACCAACAGGGAGGGCATATGGGTGCTTCATCATTTTTGCAACGTTCTACTTCCTAAGTTGGGCAAACAGATCCAGGAGTATTTACTTGATTATCTTGCATACCTTACATACATTATATTTTATTTTTGTATGTGTGAAATATTTTATTAAAAAATAAACACAAGGGTTTAAAAGGGGGAGAGTTCCCAAGGACTAGAATAGGGGTCTTTCTCAGGGATCATGAAGACCACGTTACTTACTGCTTGTATCCCTTGGCCAGCCAGGGATCTAAAAATTCTGGTATCCAATTCCCAACATGTAAAATGACCTCACAAAATTTCAGGAAGATTGGAAATCTATCTTCCAAGTTGCAAGATTTCAATCGGAATTCAGAGTTCTCCTTGAAGTAAACAGAAAGGTGAACATTGTGAACTTTCAGAGAAAACAGTCTCTTGAGAAAAGAATCAGTCCTTTGAGCGGTAATCTCAAAGTGACACCAGGAGGGAAGGAATGCAGCAGCCCCACCTGTCTGAATGTGAAGCTTGAGAAATACCCAGGTTCTAGTTGAGGTGAGGAAGGAGAAAGGGTTCCTGAACAAATCTGGGGACATAGATTCACTCTAGAATCATGGAATGCTTGACCTTGAAGAGAAGAGGCATGCTATGCTGCTTGGGTTTTGCAAAGACCTCAAACCATTCCAGGGGCAATATGGAGATTTGCTTAAATTCTACATACTTACTTTTCCAAATGAATTCATACAGGACTGAAATTTCTCTTTCCCTGCTCCATCTCTATCTCCAATGCTGAACTCACTGCAAAACGTACATCAGCCAGGTGCCAAGGAAGGTATGGCTAGCACTCTAGAGATCATGAGAAAACTGACCACAGAGAGCCAGAATCAAATCAAGGCTGGAGGTGAAGAGGCAGCTTACAACAAGTTCTTGAGAAGTCACCCCCTAAGCTGCCAGCTCCATACTTCACCTCTGCCCCCACTTCTTTTCATTGCCAAGACCATCATCTCCAGCAGTGAGGAGCTATCTGATAGTATGGCACATCTGGAGGCCCCAGGATGGGGCTGAAATTCACTGAAGACACTAGACTACAAATAAATGATAAAACATGAGAGAAAGGTCAGGCCCCAGGAAAGCACTCCTCATAAATCCTTTTGATCCTGATTGCTCCATCTAGAAACATATTAAGTGTAAAATACTGATTTTGAATGGAGTCCAGTCAAAAGTTACACAGTTTGGGGGGTTTCTGGAAGGACTGTGTACTTTGAAAGGAAGTAGGTTAGGAAATGCAGTGCTGGTCAAGGATCCTAGAGGGGCAGGAGAGGCAAATTTCATCAACCAAGTGGAATATTCCAAATCTACCTGTAAAAGGGTATCCTTTCTGTTACAGAGTGGGTGCTACTTTTGATGATGCAGATGTAGGTTACTGTGATAGCATAGGTCTGTTGTATGGGTGGGATTTATTTTTTAAGACAGTGTATTTTGTGAGATGAAAGGGAGAACAATTTAGGGTTGCAAAATACAAAGAAGTTTAAAGTTTGAAGGCAGAAAGAATTATTCACGACTTTGGCCATTTCACTAAGCCATTCAGTCTGTTTCTCTCCTCTGTGAAATGGGGATAATTAGAGAATCAATGTGAAAGGACATTGTGAGGACTAAATGAAGTGATGCATGTAAAGGTCTTAGTATGATGCCTAGAACATATTAACTCTTCCCTAAATGATAGTTATCCATCACCACCAGGATCATAGTCACCATCATCATTCACTGGGGTCAACAATACAGTTTGTAGTGTTTTGGGGGTAAAGAAGATAACACAAGCTATGAAAGGACTTGTTCATTTGCTGGAACTCGGTAAGTTTATGGAGAGCTAATAAGTTTACCTAAAAACCAGTATTAAGAAGAAGGACTCTGGGGTCTGAATAGTGACTTACAGATGAAAGTTGATATCTGTCCTTGGATAGCAGGACAAAATGAACTGACAGACCAGCCTGAGTGCTGAGGACAATGTAATGTCACTAAGAAATCATTCATTCTTCCATCCAATAAATATCTATGAGCACCTACTCTATGCTCCAAAATGCCAAGGTCTGTTCTTGGTCATACTGATACAGTGCTGAACAAGCAAACAAAGTCCTATCCCCATGAGCTTACTGAGAAAGAGGCAGGAGCTTAAGGAGGCAGGCAAAGACCTAAAAATGTGTCTGCAACCAGGGGTAGAACATTGTTATCATGGGACATACAGGCACCTGTTAAAGCTCTCTACTCTTTCAATGAAGTCCTTTGGGTGGGAAATCCAAGAGAAGTATGAAAGGAAAAGTAAAGAAAGAATTTAGAGCCAGCCAGACTAGGTTTGAGTCTTGATTTAGCCTTGCTGTCCGCCTAAGGTCTCTGAGAATTTCCCTTGATATTAGAAAAGCACAGTAATAATTTCCTTTCAGAGTATTGTAAGGGTTAAAAATGACACGTCAAACAGCCTCAAGACTAACATATAGTATGTGTTCAATAAAGTAAAGCTGCTTTTTTACTTATGCAACTTGTCATTATTTCCTCATTTATTTCTTTTAGTTTTTAGCAATGTTCCTTTAAAAATATCAGCCTGTCTCAGCTGAGGAACAAAAAGGCAGGGACATTTGCCCAAACTATGAGGGTGCAGGGAGCCATGTGTGGTAAGTAAGAGTTAGCATGTGCTGACGGTGAGGCCCTGGGCAGAATCCCTGGTGTAAAATTTCAGCCTTGGAGGATGTTGTATTTGGTGAGAAGAGGACTCCTCTCAGGTCCCAGGAACAATGCTGGGCAGGACAAGTGATCAGAAACACAGACACACCATGACGAACTGTACATTGGTAGAGCCTTACAGAGAACTTGCACACACAATGTCCCACTTGGTCCTCCAGCTCAACTTGAAAGGAAGCCCTTTTGTCCCCTATTATACTGCTTGCACAAAAGAATTATTGCCTTTGTTCTTGCTCCTGTTGTGCTTAGTACTTTACTGTTCGTGTTGTCGGTTTGTTTTTTTAATTATTGTAAAGTACACATAAAATTTACCATCTGAACCATTTTTAAGTGTGCAGTTCAATGGTATTAAGTACATTCACGCCATTGTGCAATTATTGCCTCTTTAAAGCTTCAAAGTCCCATGTCTGGTGGAAGCTAGACCCCAATGTTAGCACTCTTGCTGCCCCCTGCATCCTAACTCCTGATCCCTGGGGGAAAACACTGCATTCTGTTCTGTAACTTTGTGGTGTGTTTCTTTCTGCATAACAGAAAGTGGTTTGGGCATGAAGGTAAAGCTGAGGGCTGCTATACTCCTAACCTTTCATCTGGTGCAGTCTGTGTGAAATTTAACATCTTTCACCTGCTTCTGACACACATTTACCGGGACATGACTCAAATCAAGCTCCACTTGGCTAACATCTGCCTTTCCATTCCTGCCTGACTCAGTAGGGAAGCTAGTATCTGGCAGAGGGAGCATTGTCGGGTTGCTGTTCCTGGCGAAGGAAAGTAGGGTTTGCTGCCTAACATAGCAAGGGACAAGGCAGGGCTTCTAGTTCTTTTCCCAAGGCCTTGCTAACACTCTGTGGGGTTTTTCAGGAAGTCACTTTGTGCTTAGCTATCTGTCAGGAATAAGAATAACAAAATCATTTTCTGTATAGTTCTTCTGTGGTGATTCATGCAACCCAAAATACTTTCAGGCCCTCCAAATTCAAAATGTTTGAGAATGGCTAACCTTATTTTAGAAAACTGATCTGATTTTTAATTATGATATCGTCCATGTGAATTTAGTGCCTCAGAGATACCAGCCACTGTGCTAGGAATTCATGTCCCTAGATGACCCAAAAGACTGCTCTAGGGCCAGGCTTTATCAAGAAAGTTGAGAGATGGTGAGCTCTCTGGGACTCTTTCGAAGCACCATCCCTGCTTAGGTCCTAAAAGGCCAGTTAGATAAGGATGTTCTCAGGACAAAGAGATCCCTTAATACTGCCTAAGACTTCAGCCTTGAAAGCTGGACTAGCCCGTATAGAAAGTTCCCCCAAGTCCTTTTGCCACTCTTATTTAAGCCTTATTTAAGGCTGAGCTCTGGAGAAAATGATGGGCCACCTCTTCTACGCCCTCTTCCCTTAGTGCCGAGCCATGCCATAGGCTCCCCAGCTTGTCCCCTCCACAGTGGGAGGTGCAATGGGGAAGGAAGGGGCAGGGAGAGAGCCACTTCGAGGAGATGTCACCCTTCACTTCTCTCACCAGTGCTTTCCCTCTGACCCCAATGTCTCTATTCTACCCTCTTCCCATGCGATTAAGAGGTGGTGCCCATCCCTGTTTCGAGTTTGTAACCAAAATATTCCCTAAATCTATGACTATGAGATGCTTGGAGGATTAGGGGCAGAAATCAGGGTCTCCCCACCTTTAAGAAACTTTAGGAAGGGGGCCTTAGAGGGACACCTAGGTGGCTCAGTTAAGCATCTGCCTTCGGCTCAGGTCATGATCCCAGGCTCCTGGGATTGAGTCCTGCATCAGTCTCCTTGCTTGGCAGGAAGCCTGCTTCTCCCTCTGCCTGTTGCTTCCCCTGCTTGTGTGTGTACTCTCCAGTCTCTCAAATAAATAAATAAATAAATAAATAAATAAATAAATAAATAAATAAAATCTTTAAAAAAGAGAAAGAAGAAGGACTTAGAAACACATCCTGTGGTTCTCTTCCCTATAGTTTCTCAGTGGTGAGCTAGGGTCTTAGCTAAGAACACATGAGACATTTTTTCTGATTGCAACACAAATGCTTTCAGTTCAGGGATGAGATTTATCAAGGTCTATAAATTGCACACTAAATGCTCATTGGGTTATACAACATCAGCTCAGAGAGGAGATACCATGTCTAACTTTCTTCCCGTCACATCAGTAAGTGGAAATACGGCCACTGGATTCCTCATTCTTGACCACAGATATTCTTTCTCCGGCTTCTTTGGCATATTCTACTCCTGATTTTCATACCCAATTCAAGTACCCAAGTCTCATCCTGCTAAATATCTAATAGCCTTTTTTCTTTTACCTCAGTCCCTTTGGCTTGTTTGAGAGCCTACTCAGGTTCATTCACCATGTAATTAAGTCAACCTCATGACAGCATGGAGCCCTACTCAGAGAATGTCTCTCACTACTAAAGAAGACCATTCTGCTTGGTCCACTTACTATCTTATTATTAGGTCATAGAGGATACAATACACCTGAATAGCAGCAATAGTAAGAAAAACTTAAGGATTTAATTTCCTGAAAAGTTAACGTAGAAGTGAGGATACAAAAGAAAAAAAATAACAGATTCTTAGGATATAGAACACAGAATATAGAAGCTACATCATCTGTGCCACTGTCTCTTCCTTAGCATTGCTGATCCACACCTGGAATATGCCTTGATTCACTTTCAGACTCACTCATCAAGAAAGTTGGGATTTTTTTAAAGATTTATTTATTTATTTTATAGAGAGAGAGCACAGGGAGGGGTAGAGGGAGAGGGAGAGAGAAACTTCAGCAGAATCTTCAGTGAGCTCAGAGCCTGACATGGAGCTTGATCTCGAGACCCTGAGATCAAGACCCTGAGATTAGGAGCTGAGCCGAAACTAAAAGTCAGACCCTTAACTGATCGTGCCACCTAAGGGCCCCAAGATTGGTTGATAACACATAGGAATCATTGACTGGGCACCTGGGTGACTCAGTTTGTTAAGCAAGTGACTCTTGATCTCAGCTCAGGTTTTGATCTCAGGGTCATGAGTTTGAGCCCTGTATTGGACTCCACTCTGGATGTGGAGCCTACTTAATTTAAAAAAAAAAAAATAGAAGAAAAAAGAAGAAAAAATATATAGGAATCATGAAAAAACAAGGTATGTAGCCTTAATAAAGAAAGTAGATGATGTCTTGGGATGGTTAATGGAGCAAAAGCCATGAAAGAGATCGTAAAGGCTTGTCTCATGAATGAGAGCAGAAATGGAACTTATGGGTAGATACCACATTTTTGTCCTATAACAAAAAAGTTTCTAACAGAATTGTCTGAAAATTGAACTTATTGTTCCTTGTTTCTGAGGGTGTTTAAAAGCCACTAGATGACCACTTGACATAAAGACCATTTTCATGTTGGTAGGTAGGACTGACTAAATGAGATCTAAGCACCATACTAACTCATAGGTTTCCCCCCTCCATCTTATAGATAAGTGGAGAAGTGTCCTGTCTTACTCACAAAGCAGTTCCTAGAGTAGGAATCAACATTTTCACAATGGCAGCTCTAGGAAAACAAAGTTTCTTGGGATCATTAGTTGACATGGGATAGAGGGAAAGGAAAAAAGATTGAGATGGATCTGCTAACAGAAGAGGGAAGAAGATACATTGTGGGGGAGGAAATCACAAAGCATCCAGATGGAATGTGTAGTTCTGAAGAGTTTGAATGAGTTTTGATGGCCTGGAGAGGAACTTTATGAGGGAACTTTCTCCAATAAAATGAAAAGACAAACTTCATGGAGGAATTTACTGCTCATAAACCAAATCCTGAGAATCTAACCATGGACAGCAGGAATCAACCTGAACTCCCTTCTGGCCTGCTATCCCGTGTTGTTGGGCGCTTGCTGGCTATTTTCACCTCTGAATCAGAGGTATTGGTAGACTCCCTGAAACATCCTTCAGTTCCACCTCTAAAAGGACTCCTTTCTTCCTTTACCTTCTCTATTTTCTCCACGCCCAGAAACCAAATAAGAACCACCATAGAAAACCAAGACTTTGAAGACTGGCACTGCAGCTTGCCTGAGAAGGACATACAGGATGGAATCTAAATCCCATACCTGGGTTTGCAGGACCTGTCCCAATGGCTGAGCCAATTCTGACAAACCCATCTTACTCACCAAAAGGAATCCTCTTGCAAAATTGTGATATGGTTCAAGAATTGGTCCTTCATCTGTTGATGATAAACCACTAATCCTTCTCTTAGCCTATATCTTACATTATAGTTTGGGAAGGGATGCTCACAACATGTTCAAGTCATGATTTTGTATCTTAGAATCATAAAACAAGAGGCACTATTGTATAGTAGTTAAAAGAGTGCTGGGCCTGGAGGTACACTGCCTGGGTTTGAAATCTAATTCTGTCATTTACTAACTGCTGACTTTGAGCAAGATACTTAACTTTTCTGGGTCTCAGTTTCTTCATCTGTAAAAAGGAAACAATAATTATACCTGCTTCATAAAACAGTTGTGAAGCTTAAATGATGTGATCATAGTACACTATTTAACATAATGACTGGCATTCGGGAAGTACTAAAAATATGTTAGCTACTATCACATTATTTTAGAACTTGAGAGATAATGGTTACATAGACCTACCCTGCTCACAGTGCTTGATTGCAGAGGTGGGTGGCTCATCTGTTCCCCTAGTTGAGTTAAAGGCTTTCTTGGGTCCCTCTTTTTAACCCCAAACATACCTTAGTTTACAGGAGAATAAAATCTATTATTATTTTATTGCTTCCTGACTTTATAAGAGAACTTCATCTTCATTTCATGTTGATTTTATTTGGTAATAATTATTTTTTTAAAAGGCTTAGTTTTAATATTCCTTGCCCCTTATCACCTCCTTCATGTAAGTGCTAAAAGGCAGACTCAAAAGCTCGAAATGAAACTTGGATTTCTGCAGGTGAGGACCTGGAAGCCAGACAGGTAAGGCCACATGTCCAAAGACCCACACTTAGTGACAGAGCAAGACAAAAAATTGGTCCTGTTCTTCTTAGATTATTCCAATAAATTTATTAAAGGTATGTAATGAATTATTTGCTGAGTGAATACATACTTCTCTTATACACAAAAATGCATTTTGTACATTTGACATTATCTTTAATAACACAGATATACAAACCCATGCATACACATCTGTGTATTGTTGACTGAGTACAATCCTTACTATGAACATTCCCATAAAACCCACCACAGCAATCCCTGGCCAATCCTCTCAACTGCACGGCTCAGAGACAGAACTGAACCCATGGGTCTTCCCCAGCATTAGGTCAGAACAAGTCCACCAGTAACTACAAGATCTGCTGTTTCCCTCTTATGATCTGGCTTAGCTTCAGGCCACACTATAGGAGATGAAGTAAGGGAGATTCCTAACCTTGTGCAGAGCTATGCAGAGGGCTAAGGGGCCAGAGCTTAGCTTTTCTGTCCAATAAGAAGATCCTATTTCAAAAGGTAAATTTTGCTTTCTTACTAAAGATCTGAAACTTTTCTCAAGCCCCATCTCCCCCTAAAATTACCAAGGAGTCTCAAACAAGCTCCTGAAGTTTTAATCATTCATTTATTAAACAAGTCTCCATAGAGAACCCAGTAGATACCAGGCATTAGGGATACCCTGGGGAGCAAATCCAAACCAGGCCAGAGTAGGGAGACAATAAGAGCATCTGGAGACACTCCAGACAAAAATGTGAAAAGAGGAAATGTCTTAGTTATTGTTTTCCAGGCTTACCCCTTATTTCCCAGCTCATTCCCCCTTACCCTTGCCTCCTTTGCATTGTAAAGAGCTCCCTAAATCTTCTTTTGGTCATTCATCTCTTCCTTCATCAAAACCTGATTCCTGGGGAAATAATTTGATTATTTATTTATTTATTCAACAAATATATGTTGATCACCTACTGGACAGCACCTACTGTGTACTGCTGTAGATAAACTATCAGTCATTTAGAGCTTCTCCTAGGAGTGTTTGCATTTCAAGTCTTTAAAAAATTTTTTCATGCTTTGTTTACTGAGTTATAATTTACATACCATAATATTAATATCTTTAAAGTATACAATTCAGTGGTTGTTTGTATATTCATGAAATTGTACAACCATAACCATTATCTAATTCCAGAATATTTTCATCACCCCAGAAAGAAATCCCATACCCATTAGCAGGCATTTCCCAATCTCTCCTTCCCACACCCTAACAACCACTAAAAAACATTCTCTATAAATTTGCCTGTTCTAGACATCTCACTAAACAGAATCATATATGATCTTTTGTTCATTCCTTTTTGAGGCTGAATAATATTTCATTATATGGACATATCATATTTTGTTTATCTATTCATCAATCTTTGAAAATTTGGGTTGTTCCCATTTTTTGTTATTATGAGTAATGCTAGTATGAACATTTGTGTAGATGTTTTTGTGTGAACACATGTTCTCAATTCTCTTGGCTATATACACAGGAGTAGAATGGCTGGATTATATGGCAAATCTGTGTTTCACTTTTTGAGGAAATGACAATCTGTTTCCCAAAATCATTGTACCAGTTTACTTTCCCACCAAAAATATATGAAAGTTCCAAGTTTCCACATCTTCACCAACACTTGTGATTGCCCATTATTTTTATTATGACTAGCCAGTGGGTTTTAAGTGATACGTCGTTGTGGTTTTGATTTCTATTTCCCTAATAACTAATAATGTTGAGCATCTTTTCCTGTGCTTATTAAACATATATACATCTTCTTTAGAGAAATATCTATTCAAATCCTTTGCCTATTTTTATTGAGCTAATTTTCTTTTTATTGTTAAGTAGTAAATTTGTGTGTGTGTGTGTGTGTGTGTGTGTTTTCATTCTGGATACTAGATCTCTATCAGATACACGATTTACAAATATATTCTCCCATTCTGTAGGTTGTCTTTTTCCGTGTTCTTTATTATGACTTCTGAAGCACAAAAGTTTGTGATTTTGATGAAGTCCAATTTTTCTCTTTGATTGTTTGTGCTTTTGGTTTCATATGTAATGAATCATTGTCTAATCCAAAGTCATGGGAATTTATGTCTATGTTTTCTCTAGGAGTTTCATGGTTTTAGCACTTATATTTTTGTAAAGGTTTTATTTATTTATTTGACAGAGAGAGAGAGAGCACAAGCAGGGGGAGCAGCAGAGAGAGAGGGAGAAGCAGGCTCCCCACTGAGCAGGGATCCCAACATGGGACTCTATCCCAGGACTCTGGGATCATGACCTGAGCTGAAGGCAGACACTTAAGCAACTGAGCCACCCAGGCGCCCCAGTATTAGCACTTATATTTAGGTCTAATATCTGGTGTTAGTTCATTTTTGTATATGATGTGAGGTAGAGATCCGAATTCATTCTTTTGTATATAGATATCCAGTTGCCTCAGCACAATTTGTTAAAAAGACTATTCATTCCCCACTCAATTGTATTGGCACTAATGTTGAAAATCAACCAACCATAGATTCTCGATTCTATTCCATTGACCTATATGTCTTTCCTTATGCCAGTACTACAGAGTCTTCATCACTGTAACTTTGTAATAAGTTTTGAAATTGATACATGTGAATACTTTATTCCTCTTTTTCAAGATTATCTGGGCTATTCTGTGTTCCTTGCACTTACATGCAAATTTTAGGAACAACTTATCAATTTTTACCAAAAAAAAAATGGCAGCTGAAATTTTGATAGGGATTGCATTGAATCTGTAGATCAATTTGGGAGGTGTTGGCACTTTAGTAATATTATGTCTTGAATCCATAAGTGCAAGATGTCTTTCCATTTATTTAGTTATTGTTTAATTTTTTCAATAAAATTCTATAGTTTTCAATGTACAAGTCTTACACTTCTTTTTTTAAATTTACTCCTGACTATTTTATTATTTTTGATGCTTCTATAAGTGGAATTGTTTTCTTAATTTTATCTTTGGATCATTCAGTGTTAGTGAATAAAAATATAATAGATTCTGTATTTTGATTTTATATCCTGCAAACTTGTTGAATTCATTTATGAGATCTAATAGTTTTTTGTGCATACTTTAGGATTATCTATATACAAGATCATGTCATCTGCAAATAGAGATAATCTTGCTTTTTTCTTCCCAATATGGATATAAGTCTTATCTCTTATTATGCAATGGAGCATTTTACCCCTCTACAAATTAATTTTGAGCACCAAGAACATTAGGGCAAGAATTTGTTTAGTTCCCTGCTATAGAACTAGTACCTAAACTCATTCCTACTACTCAAGAAGTATTCAATAAATATATGTTGAATAAATGAAACAAGAAGTATGGGACAGTTTGTTCCAGGACTTTTCCCCGCACACTGAAATCACACCAAGAGGGTATGGTTTATTCTATCTTTTTTATATATTCACTTATAATGCCTACCTAGTGCCTGGTGATTAATTAGCACTCAAAAGTTATTTGTTTAATGAGCAAACAAATACATAAATAATGTAAGGTCTGACATATGGGAGTGTATGAGTAAGACCACGTGGTCACATCTGGTATAGGAAACACCATCTGTTGAACAGGTTATTATGCCATCAATTCCATCTTAGCATATGGTAAATAATGCCCCCTAAGATCACGGTGCAGTAAAACTTTGCCACTGAAATTCCAACAATTCTACAGTGGTTTTTAAAACTTGCACCCACAAAATGATACTATTATGTAATTCTTCTTATTTACATCATTTCAACAGCAATTCAGAGAGTTAACTGGGGCAAGGGGATAGCAAGCCACCTAGGCTGTCTGCAGCACCCCAATGTGTTGGCCTTGCTGCTTTGCTTCTTCCACTTTGACTCTTGCCCAGGAAATACTTAAGGTACATCTGGAAACACAATGAAAATACTTGGCATAGACACCATGTGAAATGTCAATGAGGCCCAGGCAGGTCCAGGACACGGTGGGTGGGAAGGTTGGTGGGGGGCGGAGGGGAGTGCCTTGCTTATGCTCCTACTCACTCTCTCTTCTTTTAAGATCTTCATTGTTCCTATTGTTCCATCCCACAATCCCAGGCTCTCTATGTGTTACAGATTGAAATCTATACTCAACAAATATGCATTTAATTCCCTTTTACTCAGGCAATTATTATATAAATGGCTGCATTGTTATTGGAAACATATTTTAAGATTTTAATGACCATGAAGGAGATTTATAGCTATTACAGACTTGCTAATCCTCAATAAATATGTTTTTAATCAGGTTAACATTTTATATACAATAACTATCCTATTAATTCAGGGGTGGATTTTGTAGCCTTGACGGAAAGTGCACAGTTGATTTGTTTTCCCTGGGGCTCTTTAAGTTACACTTTAAGTTTGGAGATTAAAACAGGCAAATTTTCCATCCTTCAAAAATCAAAACTCAGAAATAAGATCGAGTATAGCAGTGACAAGAAAAAGCAGTCAGCTTAGAGTAGTTAGGAGAAGTCTGGACTAAGCATCAAGAGATCAAGATCTAAGTCTGCTTCTACTACTAATTAGCTCTGTGGCTCTAGCCAAGTCACTTAACCTTTCTTAGGCACCGCTTCCTCATTTGTCAAATGGGGATAATCACACGCAGTCTGGCCGCGCATTTTTGTGGTGGGGAATCTGATATGTGAGTGTATGAAAAAAAATGTTGTAAAATATTCCTAAAAGTGTGGGATCTAAGGAATCCAGGCTCAGCTCCGCGCTTATTAGCAGAACCGCCTTGGACACATCATCTAACCCTGACTTTCAGTTTTTTCATTTGTGTAATATAATATACTATATTATTTTATAATTTATACTATATTATATTATTTCATTTGTATAATATAATATAACATAATAGTTTATATACAATATAAACTAAAATAGTAGTAGTGGTAGAGTAGCAATAATGCCTATTTTTCAAGGATTTGTCAAGTTTAGTAAGATGATATATATGAGCCTTTGCATAAGACCTAACATATAATAAGCACCAGAAAAACTGTTCCTTTTCCATTGTCCCTCCATCAGGAATCTACACCCTTTCCTAAGATGAAATCCTAAGATGAAATCCATTTGAGAGACTTCAGAATCACAGAGTCATCCCATTTTCTAACAGAGAGGTGTGCAATGGTAGAAACACTACCACTACCACCTACACTTTCCTGAATCCCAAGGCCCAGTCCCCTGCCATTGCACCCTTTCCAACATTCCTGGTCTCTCTACACCTTCTCAGAGTCTTCAAACCCCATGCAAACCTTGAGACAAACCACCTCTCAAGTTCCTCAGACAGAGCAAGAAGGCACAAGGAGTATATGCACAGAAATACAGCCCCAGTGAAAGGCTGACATAGTGAGGAATAAACAGCCAAAGCACAAGCAGCACTCCAGACTTTATTATGCTTTTAGTTTTCTTGACTGAACAAGGCCCCTGCCCATGCATCCCACTCCTCCCTTACCTTCCAACACACACACCATTCCTCTAGGGACAAGCAGAAGAGAGATTAGTTACATAACCCAGGCAGGCTTGTAAAACAGCTAAAGAATTAAATACTCGAGAAAATTTTGGCCAAGCTGCTGACCCATTTCCTGCCCTGCAAAGCCCAGGGAAAAAGAGGGAGGTAGAAAGAAAAATAAAGAACCAGGGGGAAACAAAACCAAATTATTAAGTTCTTTTCATTAAATAAATAAACTCCATCTGACAGGCCCTCCCCTGGAGTCCTGGGGTGCCATCAGTCCTGGGAAATGACTTAAGAAAAAAACACAACAAAGACTCCTTGGTCTCAAATGAAGTGAGAGAGGCCATTTAGTTCATTCCCTTCACTCCAGTCAGATTCACATCAGAACTGGACTCTAGATAAAGAAAGGGAGGATAAGCAGCATGTTTGTACCATGAGAGCATGGAAGTGGGACCCAGTACATTTTACTTTGCCCTGACACATCCACTTCTAGTGTGGTAACACCCAAGCCTAAATGTCAAGTCCCCTGCTGGCCCTTTCCTCCTGGAAGAACTGTAGCCCACTCAAACACAGCATCTCTTCCCTCACTTTCTACCCATACCCACCCATCCTTCTGCATTCCTTAATCTAATGGCATCCCTCCATCATTAGTAACCAACCCATAAAGCTAAAAATGTCTGTCATCCTCCTCTCTTCCTTCTTCCTCATCCTCCAGATCCATTTGGTTACCAACTGCTATCGATTCTACTTAGACATATCTTCAAAAACATGTCCACCTTCTGCAAATATGTTACCACCAGATTAATTCAGGGCTACATCAGGATTTATTTTAAATATCAGTCCTCTTATTAATGACTCTAATATCAGCCTTTCATCCTCCATATCATCTGCCATAATATCATACATGTTCTTGTACCAAAGAAAAACATCATATCAGGTCATTTACTGATGAAAGACCTCCAACGACTAAATGTCACATTGGTAGTGCACCTTTGACCCTTTGCAATATGACCCCTACCCTCTTCTCTAGCTGTAACTCCCACCCGTCCTTGCCAAGGACCCTCAAGCCATAATGCACTCTATCATTGCCAACCATCCCTTTCCATGATTCTTGGCTTGTTTTGTTCCCTCCTCACCTGGACTGTCCATGCTTCATTCTGCCCAGTGACCCTTTCCATGTCTTTCAAGATGAAGTTCTAAAGATATCTCTGTCCTGAAGTTTTTCCTGGATCACCAAGACAAAGTTAACCTCTTCCTCCCCACTCTGCTCATGTCACTATTCTATCATGAGTGGTAATTCTCCATTTCTAATTCTTCCACACTAGAATGTGAGTTCCTCAAGTCTATCCTCATGTTTAATTCATATTTGCTTCAGCATGTGGCCTTTATAGGCATTTTAAAAATGTTTTAATAAATGAACAAAAGGGCTAATTAATGAGGAATAAGAAAGTCAGTAATGTAGACTTGGGTAAATGACTACTCTCTTTGGGTCTCAGTTTCACCATCTGTGCAATGAGGAGGTTGAATGAATAAGCTACAAAAATCCCTTCTAACTCTGACATTATATGATTTTATGAGTTTTAGCTAAGAGATACTGGATGACTGGACTTTTCTTTGTGAGAACTGAAGCAGAGGACTGTAAATACATAAAGCAGTCAAGAGCCTTCTGTAAACACAGAGGCGCAGGGGCACTCAAGAGCAGACAGGTTTATGCAGAGGTAAGCCAGATGTTTTAATTAAGAGCACAGCAATGTACAGTATCCAAACATTATATTATAACTTGCAATCTGATATGCCTGCACAAATCCAGCTCCAATCCTTCAGAGGAAAAAGGATGGAAGGGGCCAGGAAGAAATAGAAACTGCCTAAAAGCAGGTGGGAAGGCAGGCAGTAGGAGCCAGTGTGGGTAAGCAACCATGGAGTTTCTCCAACACAAAAGCCTTCCTTCTCCACCCTTATCTTCCAGGATATCCCAATACAAACATAAGCCTTTCACGGTAGCCAGACTGTTCTACTCACTTACCACCACTGCCACCCACCACCCCACACAGAATCCAATGCCCATGCTCCTGTTTGTTCTATTTCTCTTGCTTGGAAAGCCTCTGTAGCCCCTCTCTGCCCATATGTCCAAATGCTACACATTCTTGGTGCCTACCCTGTTGTCCACTCCTTAACCACTCAACCCAAAGTGATCTCTTTTCTCCTTTTCTAAAGTCTTATAACAGTTTGACTATCTTGACCAGACTTGTTACTGATATCTAGCTCAACAGAGTGCCTGACAAATAGTAAACAGTCAGTAAAAATTTTTCTGGATTAGTGGCTGAGTATATTAAGAGCTAAATTGAACCTACACAGATGAAACTCCCTGTCTCAAGGGGAAATCAGAGTGTAGTGAGGAAATCAAATCAGTGAAGTAATAGCTGTTAAGAGAAGTATTCACAAGAATATACCAAACCACAGTGTTGTTGGTTTTTTTGTTTTGTTTTGTACTGGGATCTTGGGGGGTAGCTTTCCTAAGCACCTATGTCGTTTCTCCAAATACTCTGCAAGTTCCTTGTAGACAGAAATCAAGTTTCTTCTTCTTTCTTTCAAGACACCCACCACAATGTCTTGCACATAAACACAAAGTACATATTTATCAGTTGATTTTGTGTATAAAGTCAGGATTACTTAGAAGAGGAAAACTGCAGAAAAAGTGAATGGAGAAAAATGCTTCTTAGAAGAAGCCTCACATGAACTAGAAAGACTTGGAGCTTGGTTAAGACTCAAACATGAGGGCAAAAGGAAAAGAATGAAAGAAAGAAACAGAAAGGAAAAGAGGTAAATAAAAGGATGTGGCTCCAAAAAGCAAATGGGAAAGGGAAGTGGCAGGAGGATGAATAATAGTTTCAAATAAACGCTGGGGTCTAGTTAAGAATGGAAACAATTAGTGTTGATGGTGTCAGGTCACATAGTACTAGACACATAATGCATTTTGTTTCAGACAAAGTCGTTTTTTTGTGTGTGGAAGACTATAATGGGAACCAAAGCAAGTTTTGTCAGAAAATATTCATTTGGTCACTAGAAGAGAGAGAAGCCTTCAAAGGAAAGGAACTTAATCATTTCCTTCTTTTAATGATGTAAAAGCTGTGGGTCTATGTGTGTGTGTGTCTGCATGTGTGTGTGTGTGTGTGTGTGTGTGTGTGTGTGTGTGTGTATAAAGCCAGAGATGTTCAAGAACGAGACTAACTGAAACAAGTAATTTAGTTCCTATTGCTTGGTTCAGAAATGTTGAAAAGGAGGAAGTGAAGGAACAAGGGGAAAAAAGAAGGAAAAAAGGAAGGAGAGAAAGAAGATCTACCTTCCAGTCTGGCTCCAAGATCCAGTAGTGGTCATATCTTCTGTTTCTCCTCACTTCCTTTCTAAAGCTCTGCTCTTAGTAGGCACTCAGCAAAGATACCACCCAACTTGCCACATGGAAATTTATGAAAAACATAATTATGTAGAGTACAAAACCTAAAGGAAGAATCTCAGGATCTTAAGAACCATTGAGTTAATGGCCTTCCTTTAATTTTCTTTACACTGTAGAAAATAATATGTTTTATCTCAATAAGATTACCTTGTCATATGTCTTGACAGGCCTGGAATTAGGAAAAACACCATATCACAAGCATGGATTAATGCTCACTTCCAGTGAAACACTTGAGATGCTTTTCTTTAGATGGAAAACAATACTATTCTATCTTTACTACTGTCTGGGACATGAGCAGAAGTGTTCTTATAAGGATGAGAAGGGAGGCAAATAGAGAGGCCAAGGTTTTCTTTCTCCCAAAACTTTTAAACTCAAGAAGAGTGATTAAAGTGAACATCAGGGACACCTGGGTGGCTCAGTCAGTTAGGGGCTGCCTTTGACTCAAGTCATGATCCCAGGGTCCTGGGATCTAGCCCCATGTCGGGCTCCCTGCTCAGCAGAGAGCCTGCTTCTGCCTCTTCCTCTGCCTGCTGCTTTGCCTACATGTGCTCTCTCTATCTCTCTGTCAAATAAATAAATAAAATCTTAATATATAAATAAATAAATAATAAAGTGAATATCAAAGGCAGAGAAAGGGAAGGAAGTCAGAAAAAGTTCAGTTATATATGGAGGAAGGAAGGGAGCACCTCTAATCACTTTTTTTCACTAATGGTGGAAACACTGTGCCTGACTAAGAATGGATGCTTATTGTGTATCTGTTGGATGGATGGATGGATGGATGGATGGATGGATGGATGGATGGAGGATGGGTGCATGGATGAACAGGTGAATAGGTGGAGGGTGGATGGGTGGACAGGTCGATGAATGGATGAATGAATGGATGGACACTTGGTGGGAATTGGTGGGTAGATAAGTAGATTGGTGGATAGGTGAATAGGTGGATGGATAGATGGGTAGACAGGTGAATCGATGAATGGATGCATGGGTGAGTAAATGAGTGGAAGATGGATGGGTCAACAGGTAGATGGATGGGTGGATGGATGGATAGGTGACTGGCTGGCTGGGTGGGTGGCTGAATGGATGGATGGGTAAGTGGATGGATGGAAATGAGGAATGAGTTAGTTGATGGATAAATGATCTCTGGGAATTATACTTCTATGTCCTAAATAGGTCACCTTCCAAAATCATTGCCTGGCCTATTGGTCATAAGGATAAATGCTAAAGGAATTATTTCAAACAACTGCTTACTCTGTGGTACAAGGGAGAGTAGTATGTCAATTACTTTTAGTTGTTTATTTTTAATGCGTATGGATATATACATCTAGTGCCATAAAAATATTTACTACTTGATATTCAGTAACCCCACTTGTAAGAATTTATCCTAAAATCTTATTCTCAAAAGAAGAAAAAGAATTTACTTACGTAAAGATGGTTTTGAAGCATCCTCTATAAAATTTAACAGTTGTAGCAACTTATAAATATTAAATTATTTCAATATGATAGACTATTAGGTAGCCTTAAAATAATAATAAAAATTATGATACAATATGGAAAAATATTTGTTGTAGGGGAAAATTCAACATTATATGCACATGTATAAGGAGCATATATAAATTTTATAATCACAAAATATACATAGTAATTAGTTTTATCTATAATTGCAATTACAATTACGTAGAGGTACATTTGCATGTCAAGAGCCTGGAAAGAATCACCATAAGGACAACAGTATATACGTTAAGATGATAGAATTCTGGATGAATAATATTTTTCAGTTTAAAAAATTATAAACAATGGACTTGAAGTATTTTCCTTTAGCACAAGTATAATAATATTATCAAAGGAAGTGAAAATAAGGAAAAACATTTTTAAATGATTATCAGTGTTGTCCCAACCAGGCCCTAGTTGCCTCAGCATTTAGACAAAGTCAGTGAGCTATGGAGCACAACCTAATGGGGAGGAGGAAGATGGAAGAAACATACAGCAGAGGACAATTTTCATGGAAAGGAAATCTAGAAATATATAAGAACATCCCTGAGGATAAATGACTCCTGTCCTCCTCCTCCCCAAATTCTCTCACCTTGATCCTCTCCTCTCCCTTCCTGTCTTCCCCATGACCATGTCCTGTCAATTACCCAGACCACATGGCTGGCAGCCCTTCCCAACATTTTCAACATTATGTTCTCACAGCCTCCATTACCCCATCTCTATAGCCTCCAACATATTAGCCTAAAAATATACTGAGCAAATTCATTTTCTCCTGGTGTATAACAAAATTATCACATACCTAGCCATTTAACATAACACACTTCTATTATCTCACATTCTGCATGTTTCAGGGCACAACTTAGGTCTTACCAGGCTGCAATCTGGGCCGCATCATCATCTGGACCACATCATCATCTGGAGGCTCAACTAGGGGAGAATCTAAGTGCAAGGTCATTTAGGCTATTGGCCGAGGTTGCTTCCTCAAAGACACAAGGCAGGACCTCCTCTTCTCACCAGCTGTCATCCAGAGGCTGCCTCCAGGCCCTAGGAGCCACCAGCAGTTCCCTGCCACATACACCCTTCACCCAGAGGCATTTTGTGTTGGCTTCTTTCAGACCAGCAGCAGAATCACTGCCTCTAGTTGGCCTCCCACATTGAGTCTCCCTTACCATAACCACGACTTCACTTAGACTGTTACTATCTCAAGCTTCTCGTATCTTTGTCTTAGCTTCACTGACAATTTCCACATTTCCCTCCCATTCAAGAGGTCCCAAGGATCTCCCTTTAGTTCCTCCATCTTTGCAAGTTCCTCTAATCTCAGGGCCTTTTCCTTTGCCCCTTCTTCCTGCTGCCCAACCGCTCTCATCACTCTTTCACCTGATTAACTCCTACCTGATCTTAGTTTCAGTGGCACTCTCTGATCCCCAAATTAGGATATCATTATGCAATAAAATAACCTCTTAGTATTTATGGGTTCAATATTTATTTCCTCTATTGAGTTGCAAGTTCTGTGAAAGGAAGAAGAAAGTGTCTCTGTCTTATTTGCTCCCTGCTGTGTCCCTAGTGCTTACTTAGTTCATGCCTGCAGCACAGTAGGCACTCAGTGCATATATATGGTGAATGAATAAGTTGCAGGCAGCATGCTGAAACCTTCCACCATGACTCACAGAGGCTACCACCCCACTGGATCTTCTCTCCCCAGGGTGTCATCAGTATCTTCCTAATGGTAAAGTCCAATTGTCTGTCCCGACCTCCCACCCGCCTTTATGGATCTGCAGCTCCTAGCACACTGACCCCTTGTGGCTCTCCTCTCCTTGGCTTTGGAGCCCTGAACTCTCCTAGTTCCTTCCCTAGCTGTCCAATTATACCTTTTGTGTTGCCTTCTGTGATTGTTTTCCTCTTAGAATTTCTACCTCACCTGCATCCATACAAATCAAAAACCCATACCCTGGCTCTAAGCTCTTTTTCTACCCAACTTGCATTTCTAGCTGGCATTTGGATCTTTCCCCTTCAAAGACTCACCTCAAACTCAACTTGTCAAAAAGTCTCCTCTCCTTTCCTCCTTAATTCCTCATCTTTCTTGTCACGTTAATGTCATCAAAATCACCCAGGTTCAAAATCTCAGAGTCACCTTCAGCTGCTCTCCGTCCCTCCCTGAACTGTCTGCTGCACCCAGTCCTTTTCATGTAACTCCCGGACAGCCTCCTTCATGACACCCATCTCTAGACCATAAGGACCACTTACCAGTTACCTTTCTAGAATACAGTTCCTTCTAGCACATGGTACTCCATAGTGACCATCATTTGCCTAAAAACAATTCAAACTCCTTAAATGACCTTCCATGAACACCACAACCTGGCTCCCAGGTGCCTTTGTTGTCTTACATTTGCCCTCACATTTGTTCTTGTCTGGTTAACCAGGGGAGTCACTATGTCCACAACTGCTCACCTCTGGGCCTTTGCTCATGGAGTTATTCCCTGCCTGCAATGCCCTTCCCCTCACCCCCACCTATAAAAAACAAAAATAAAACAACAAATAAAAAGACCTGTTGCCCCTCAAAGGCCAATTCAAATCTGACTTCGTCCATGAAGACTGCAGATCCAGAATCTGTTATTTCCTCCTTGTTCCAGCCACTGCCCTGTGGCTCTCTTAGAGTATCTAGCAATGTTTTTATAGTAACTCTTTGGGCATGTCTAATCCCTACTACTAGACCATGTGCTCCTTGGAGGTCCTGGTCATCTTCATCTTAGCTGTGTCTCCCATGCTGAGCAGAGGGCCTGGCCCATAACCAACATGCTATAAAATGCTATTTTGGAAGACGAAGGTTGGCGTGGTGCAAGGCTTCCTTTGCCTACGTTCTTGAGAGCTGATTCTGTTCAATTGGAATGATTCAGAGTTGCCTCTACCAAAGCTCTACCTCCAAAACTACAAACAGGAAATCCACAGAGAGGAAAAGCTGTGGTTAATAGAAAAGCAAGCTCTCAACCCAAACCACCAGCTGCCTTGTTAAAATTAACAAGCAGCAAAGTGAAACATGTGGCTTAAGAGTAGGGTTTCTTATTGTTACTATTACACATACACACACACACACACACACACACACACGGCAGGATACAGAGTACAACTTTCCCAGGAGTAAGCTGACTTTCATGAGCGGCTGGGTGAACAAATGGGAGCTGAGAACTGAGTTTGGAACATGGAATCAGTGGATGCTCTTTAAAACCCAAAAGAGTAGAATGAGGTGTTACAGTGTGAGCCAACCATACCACACAGTTTCAAAGCCCCCAGAATAAAACCAAACCTCATGGCCAAGCCCACTCAGAAATAGTACAGCTTAGACAAGTCACATTGTGTCTTCCTCCTTTCTCTCCTTGATATATGTTCAAATCCCAACCAAGTGGTTAGCATAGCAGCTAAAAATGGGGGCTGTGGACTCAGAAAGCCCTGTGTTGGGCTCATGGGTCTATCATTTCCAGGGGCTGTGTCTCTGTGTCTCAGGGCACAATGAGGATAGAAAAATGGTACTTGATTCATAGGATTTCTAGCCTTACATGAGATAATATCTGTAAAGCAAATTATACAAAGCATACCTAAATCCTCGATTTATACTACGGTAAAAATCTTTTTAATATGTCCACTATGTGCCATACACCGCTGAGTGAAATTCAAATTACTATATGGGTTTACCTATTGAAATTTGTTCTGGGCACATAAAGGGGAAAGGGTGAAAAGCTGTGGCACAAATGGGACAAACATGGGAGGCCAGGCACAATACTGCGAACTATATAGGGCCTGGGACTGCCTTAACACAGGCTGCTCCCGCCCCTTTCCTTACCTACTTTGCTTCCTTGGAAACTCCAAATGGCTCAATCCCAAGGCAAGCCCTATCTGTCAAAGCAGGGTTGGCCCCAGAAGGATTTGTTGCCAAATTCCTGTGCTATAGCACTCAAAACTGAAAATAGAACAATTCTCAGCAGCTTGGGCCTGTGAACACTTTTCAAAATGCATTCAGCAAGCAAAATTTCATTTTCCCAATGGTGTTTTCACAGGCCCCTGACCATCCAGGATTTCTTTTTACCCTCTTCCTCGCCATCCTGTGTTGTTTCTTGTGGACACCTTTGGCCTTCAGTCAAAAATCAGTGGTACACTGTGAATACTTTACAAGCAGCTCTCTAGAGATCAGGGAAGGAGCCTGGGTTTGTACCATATGCCATTTTCCATGGCGTGAATATTCTGCCATGGAGTTGGGGAAAATCCACCCAGCTGGGTCTTGTGGCCTAGTGTGAGCCAGCTCCAGCCCACTGGAACCCTTAAACCTGTAGACCTGTCTCCAGAGGAGACATTTTAATTGCCCTTAATCTTTCTACCGCTTTCATTTCTTTGAGGCCATTTGAAAATGAATCCGCCTTTGGAAGGTGAGTTCTACTGTCAAGGAATGTAGATCGTTCCCAAAGCTAAAATTGTCCAGGACTGCCACATGTGGCCTTTCAGGCCATGTGGGACATAGCTCTGTCGGGTACCACTCACAATGACTTTAAGGGAAATGGTGGCCTGGCGATGTGCGCACAAGAGCGGCCTAGAAGTGTCTTTGCTGAAAAGTGTCTTTGCTGAAGTCATAAGGCCCTCCTGGGTTAGGGGCAGAACAGAAATGGCAATAAAGTCATTCCCAGGCAAATGCTCAGCCTCAGCAACTTCTCCAGCATCTGAGAACTTGAAGCACTCCCTAAGCAAAATGACTGAACACAGTACCTGCCTGATGGCCTCAGCAGGTCATAATTTTACTCTATTCTCCAAAGAGGCAGTTAGACATTCACCATGGGAGTTGCCTCCTTCCTCACCTAATTGAACCAGTTCATTATTAATTCATTAAACAATCATTTAGAGAGAATCTCCTAGTTTCCAGTCATTGGAATAAACACTGGAAATGAGCTAAACAAAACAAGAAATTCACAATCTAGAAGGTGGCACAGCCAGGCAAGTCAGCAACTGCCTGTAGCAGTTACAGAGATATGTGCACACCAAAAAAGAAGCATCACTATAGGTAAATTTATATTTGCTAACAGCTAACGTGTATTGAGTGCTCGGTATGGCCTATGACTTTGCTGAGCATTTCCTCGATGTTATTTAATCATTACAGCAACTTTATAAGGCAGATATTATTATCACTCACTTATGTATGAGGACTTAGAGACTTGGAGACATTAAAAACTTCCCCGAGGTCACATGGGCAGGAAACGTAGAAGTGGGTCTGGCTGTACAGCACTTGCTCTTAAACTCTGGTCTACACTAGATCCCTAAATCTCTTGAAGTCAGTAGTGGTGGCTAATCTGTGGGTCAGCTGAGGGCCAAATCTTTCTCTGCATCCACTGGGGGTTGCTCTGCTTCAAACTAGCCGGATGGAACCCAGAGGAAGAGACAGCCCAATTACCCAAGGAACATGTGGTCCCATATATGGGGCAGACTGCAAGTCACCCAGGCCACTGCAAGTGAGCCCACCCCAGATGCTTCCTTGGAAATTCTGACTTCAGGATCTTAAATAGTAGTTGAGTGCTATTTCTGAAAGGACACATGACAACCAGCAGAGGTCTTATTTTCTTATTTTTAAAAGGTTCTTGTTTTTAAAACAGAGCCTAAAGAAGTCAGTAGCATAGAGACAAGATTTGAAGTCGAGGGGAGAAGGGCAAAAATTTCACTCCTAGAAAATTGTTCTTGATTGCTAAGCTGGGTCCTCTGAGATGAGGCAAAAGTGGAATTTGGGGACACCATGCCCTCAGGAAAATCTCAAGGGACTCCAACTAGCCTAATTCCAAGGATGGATAACAGTCCATCAGCCTAGCTAGCTCTAGTTCCAGCTAAGTTTTCTTATTCCCAGTTTGGCCAATCCTCCCACTTGCTTCTCTTCCTGGATGGGTAGAGATGTTGGAGAAGGCATTCAATCTCGTTCCCCTTGGGTAAGAGAAGAGGATTTAAGAAGTGAGGGAGGATCTCTCAACTTTCTCTGAGGTCAGAAAACATGCTCTTATCCTTCGTAGGCTTTGGAAAATAACAGCACTAATTTCCCTGTGCTTTGGTTTCCACAGCCAATCTAAAGAAATCCAGGCAAAGGATCCAGGGCCTGAAGTAAACATACAATTAAAAAAAATTATTAAGAAGAGAGTTTGTGTGTCATAGCAATCGAAAAAAATGGGACATAAAACAGCTTCTTCAACGTCTATCTGACTGTACGAAGTAACAAAAGGCTTAGGACGTCCTTTTCCATTCCTTCTACTGAGCTCTGAGTTTCAGGTTTGCTGGAAATCCTGTCCCACTTGAAACACCTGGTAAGCCTAAGAGAGTTTCTTTTCTGAGCACAGAGAAATGGGAAATAAATGCTCATAACTCTGAGAAAATGTGGTTAGGGTCAGAAGAAAATTCAAGGTAGATGTGCGTGGTGGAGAAGTTTTGAAAACTCTTTGTGCCAGCAATGCTTCTGATTAAACAGTGCCCACACCACAACATCCGACCATTCCTGTGGTCTGCAGGCCATGGTTTCTTGGACAAGGCCATCAGGCTCTGAGCCAGCCGGACTG
>CM052884.1:21939986-21981856 GCA_028534135.1 Potos flavus | reverse complement strand
CAAAAAAAATGACACTCCAGAACTTTCCTCCATGGGGACTATGAGTCCAATAATCCCACTCAAGGGTAGTCACTGTATAAGAGTGAAAAGCTAACAAAACCAACGGGGTTTTGTGGGAGTGCTCAAGTGAGAGCTGAGCCCCTCTCTGGGCCTCAGATTCAGGGTGTGCTGGACTGTGGCTCCTGACTTGTTCATTTGGCACATCACAGACACAGCACTGAGGTCCTCCTGATGCTCCCACCCCCAACCCCAAGTTACAGATCAGTTTCCAACTGACGCAGCTCCAGCCCAGCCCCCAAGGAAGAACAGTCATGGGGCAGCTGGTCAGAAGCTACTTCCACAGGGGCCTCTCCCACACGCACTAAGCACACTTATCTCCAAGAGTGATTAGGAAGTAAAACAGCTCCCTTCCCCATTAGCTGCAAACTGGCCCATTTGGGCCATGAGACACCCCAGATCCAGGAAACTCAGGGCTCAGCTGACAGCTCAATTAGAGAGGAGAGTCTCCTCCACCCTCTGCCTCCTGCTTCTGCCTTTTATTGTTTTTGGCAGCAGAGCAGGGGGGGCCTTGAGGTCGAACTTGTTGAAAGTGCAAGGGAGAGAAAATTGTTCTCATCTGAATAAATAGAGTCAGCTGTTGCCAGAGGGTGAAATCTACCCATGGTGAGTTCCCCTAGACAAGCCACCGCAGTGTTGGGCTGCAATGGCACTTGAACTGGGGCCAATACTATCTGGGTGATTCTGAAGATGGCTGCCAAGTAAGATACTGCATAGTTCATCCATGTGGCTTTGGAATGCCCCTCAAGGGAGTAAGATGGTAGGGGTGGTGAAGGTTAGATGCAGGGAAAGAGATCCTGGGCCACACTTGTGTTGTGGGTGTTCAGCACACACTGGCCCTCCTTCTATGTCAATGACAGAGTGGGAGTGGGAGACTGGGCACCTGCCACCATAGAACCCTGGTTCACAGGTAGCATCCTCGAGCCCTTGGCCATGGGGCTGTGGGTAGGCTCTCTGAGAAAAAGCCAATGCAGTGAGCTGGTGCCATGGATGCTTCCTGTTAATCTAGCATCCTGGGAACATACCCACAGTGCTTTGAGGACATCACCCAACCAGACCAAACAACCCACTTGCCCCAGAAACTCTGAAAACTTTTCCATTCCAAAAGTTGCTTCAAATGGGCTCAGGAAAGGGAAGTGGAAGTTTCAGACAGAGGTGAAGGGAGGAATGGGGTTTGGGGGCAGTGGGCAAGTTGAAGAGGAAGAAAGAAAAAGGAGCCATGTGGTAGGCTGGAAAGAATTCTGGAACTGAGCTCGAGAGGGGTTCTAGTCCCCGCTCCTTTGTGAACTAGCTGGCTGACTTCAGACAAGCCCCAAACTCTCCAGTCTAAGAGGGAAGCTAGACTGCATGTTATTTGAGGTCCCGTCACACTCTCAACTAATATGCAGTGAAACCCAAAACCAGGAACCAGTGCCTCTTTTCTCTGTACCTCCAACTCTGACCCAGTCATGAAAAAGAACATCAGTCTGGCTACCACTTCCTGGCATCTGCTCCCAGCACAGCCTCCTGGATCTCTCTGCTCCAGGGACTGCAAGAAAATCTTCTCACTCGAAGACCCAGAGATGCTGCCATACACGCTAAGCAGGATAAGCCGAATCATATGGAAAATGCTTTTTCTGCTGTAGTGGAAAAGTATGCAAGGAAATGAAGACTCAGACAGCAGTGTTTCTGTTTCAAAGGAGCCGAGAAAACCAAACAGGGCAGGCCACTGACAGACAGCAGTGGAAGCATCCCTCAGACTGAAACATCTTCCAGAAAAAAAGGGGCCACCTGATAGAGTGCTGTTTGCTGATATTTTTCCCATCAGGGCCCGCTTTATGCCATAATAGCAATTCCTTACGTTTATGTGGTGTTTGACAGTTTCTAAGGCACAGCACATTTTTTACTTCACTTGATCCTCACAGCCTCTGAGTAAGGGAAGTGGCATCAGCCTCCCCATGCAGATGAGAAAACCAAGGCATGCAGATTAAGGGATGTCCTGGGCTTGCACCAGAGCATGTGCTCATCTCCCACAAGGATCATCTTTGGGGGTGGGTAGAGGGCAGGCAAAATCAGAAGAGAAGGTTTGACAAGTGTAAAGGACCAGGGAAAAGAGTCTTGTGTGCCATTACAGGATGCATTTCATATCCCTGTTTCTCAACATCCCCTCCCTCTTCCCTGAACTCCTCAAAATACTTCAAAAAGGTCAGTGCTTCCTGGTCAAGATATGCAGCCCCAGACTAACAAAAATTTCATAGAACAGGGAGAAGGGACAATAGGGATCATCTACTCTACCTTGTTATTTTACAAATGGGGAAACTGAAGTCCAGAGATATGAGGTAACTTGCCTAGGGTCACACAGCTAGCTAGTAGCAGAGCCCAGGTTAGGAGAGCCTGCTATTCCTGCCCCTTAATGACACAGTTGGCATGCTTGGCCGATGAGAATGGCCTGGGAAGGAACTGGCAAGTTCTAAATGCAGCCAGGCCCTCTGTCCTTCTCCCTTCCTCTCTTGAAGTCATACCCCTGGGTCCATGTGCTCCACATCAAAGTTAGAGGCTGAGCCAGCAAGCCTTCCTCTCATATGGAATGACTCCAATATTCACGTCTGAGGCACTAATTCCAATTGGAAACCTCCTGCCAATCCAAACAGAACAGGATGATCAGAAAGCTTTTGTTTTTTCCCATTGTTTACAGAGCCACCCTCTGGAGGCCTGAGCCCATCTGACATAACTCCAGGGCTGATGCTGGGGAAGAGCTTCCTCCCAGAGCTGTGAGAAGCCACCTACAACCAGGGAGTTCTCTCTAAATCGTAAAGGGTCTCTTCTGCCTCTCTGGAGCCTCATTCCTTCCTCCCTTCCTTCATTCAATGATCACACATCAAGCCTACTATTTGTCAGCCCTTATACTAGGAGCAAGATTCACACATGTGGATGAGGCAGAAAAAGCACCTTCGAGGAGCCTTCATTCTAGCTAGGAGCAAATCACATCTACGTCTTCCTGGCAAACTTTAAAGTTTAAGGGAATTAACTTCAGAGTTATGAAACCCAAAGTGATGGCAGTCCAGCCTGGCAGGTCAATCAGACCTGGAAACATCAACTCAGTGACCCAAGGCTATCAATTTATTAAGGACAGGGAATATGTACACCCGTGGGGGGAAGAATTTATGGAGGAGGCAGGTCTCAAACAGATCTTGAGAAAGAAAGAAGATTTAGAGAGATGGAGCCCTTGTGGGGCAGGAGTGGGGCAAGGAAGCTAGTGTCTGGGTGCTCACTATGTTTCTCCTGTATTCTACAAGCTACTGGAGCTATCTCATTCAATCTGCCCACAGTTGTACAAAGTAGCTATTCTATTCCTATTCTATAGATGAGGAAACTGAGGCTCATAGAAATTAAGTGATCTGTCTATCCTGACCAGGAAGCACTGACCTTTTTGAAGTATTTTGAGGAGTTCAGGGAAGAGGAAGGGGATGTTGAGAAACAGGGATATGAAATACCTGTGTGACTCCAAAGCTCATGCTCTTTTCACTGCACGGTGCCTGGGGAGGAACTGAGAGGAGGCTCTGGTGTTAGTTATTGTAAAACCATCCAAAAAAAAAAAAAAAAAAAAACCATCCAAAAAAGCAAAAGACAGCCCAGTTACAGAATCTGCAAAAGTTTTGCTCTTTAAAACTGTTGTTTCTTCATTGGGATGCCTAGGTAGCTCAGTCGGTTAAGCGTCTGCCTTCTGATCAGGTCATGATCCCAGAGTCCTGGGACCAAGCCCCACGTCGGGCTCCCTGCTCAGCAGGGAGTCTGCTTCTCCCTCTGCCTGCTGCTCCCCCTGCTTGTGTGTGCACGTGTTCTGTCTCTCTCTCTCTCTCTCAAATAAATAAATAAAATCTTTAAAAAAAAACTTGTTTGTTCACAGTATTTTTAGTGTCCAAAAATCCCTGCTACTCTTATCAGCATCACTTCACGATCATCATCATTCTGATGAGATTCCGTGTAATGCACAATAACCGTGTGCTGGAGACCAGGCTATTATAGTTCCATTTAATATTTCTAACAACCCAGAGAGTTTAATCATACTATTATTGTCCCCATATTACAGGTGAGAAAACTCAGGCACAGAAGAAAACCCACCGAGATCACACAACTATTGGTTAGATGCCCGCCCACGCAGTCTGGCTCCCACCCCATGGTGTCTAACACATTGCTTATTCTTTGAAGGAGGGTGACTTTACGGATGCCACAAAGACAAAACAAAAAGCAGGCTTTGCAAGTAGGAAAACTATTGATTAGACTGGGCCACCGAAGGTCCCAAAGTGGTCATTGTGATGGGAAAGGACACTCCAAGTAGGCTTCAGCCTGAGATGATATTTAGAGTGAATAGTTCAGGAGTTACTGGATGGTGGAAGGATAAGGCCTAATAGGCTGTGGGAATACAGGCATGGAGGGTCCTGTGGGCAGCCAAGGGAAAGAACATGCAACCTCAAGGCCATGGCTCTTACAGATCCAGCCCCATCCTACTCTTCTCAAGCACCCCAAAGGCAGCTTCATCCCTACAGAGTTCTTCTGTCCCTACAAGTGATGGATGCCAGACGCCATATCCTTCACAGGAGGAAATGTATCTTGGAATATGATCTCTCGTTAGAGTACATGTTGCTGTTTTATAGGTTGTGAGTGGAATCCCACAGACTCTTGTCTTCCTTCCCTCCCCCCTTGCCTCATCCATTCCCAGATCGGCGTTCCTTCATAAATCAGCAGCCCAATGGAGCCAAGTTCTGCTTCCCACTTTTTAAGTCTGAGGGCATTTATTCCTGCTGATAAACTGGATTTAGACAGCTTCACAAACCCCCGACTGTGGCCAAGATTATGAAGGTGAAATATTCATTGAGCTCTGTCCTGTCAGGGAGAAGAACGTACAGTACAGGCTCAAACTGGCATATTTCCACACGTTACTGTCCAAGGGAGAATTACTTTTGTCAGGGACTGGAGCTGTGTTTGGGGGTTGGCTGGAGATATAAATCAGGATTATTACATTGGTGCTTCCAGCAAACTCCCAGAAAGGGGAAGCAATACTGCAGGCCTCCACTGCAGCCTGTGGGTTCACCATAACAAACAAGGCCCTTAGACCAAACCCAACCATCATCCCAGGCAGCACATGACCAGATCTAGACTGTAAAATTGACCATGCTCTTTACCACTTCTATAAAGACTCTCGGCATCCCTGGCATCCCTCATGGTTTTGTACAAACAGGGAGGGCCAAGGGGTCATAGTCCAGAGCACAAGCCACCCCACAGCATCTGTCCTTTCTTTCCTTTTGCAAGATCCTGGCCAAATCCCGCTATGGAGTTGTGAGACACCAGGAAATGGTGCTTGTCAGTGGCATGAGCAAGACAGAAAAATAAAACTGGCATGTTTCATGAGGGCAGGAATGGGAAGAAGGCCATTAATGCCTTCCTCTCCTCAGAAGTGGTGCACTTCATATAGATACCTAGCAAAGCTTGGACATGAGCACAGAAGCCTGCCTGGCACTATTCCAAGGACCCCAGTGTTAGAGAGAAGCAAAGCAAGAGCCCCAGGAGTCTGATTCCAAAGCCCATACACCCCTAAAGCCTGTGCTCTCAGGCACTGCTCTACTACCCTGCAATTTTCTCATGCAGGGAGAGGGCCCCCATGATTGATGGAAGGCAGGTGAAGACCCCAAGAGAAGCCTAGATACCTCCCATGTCATGCATATTTACCTTGGCATCCACTGCACATTCAGCTTAGCAGCATGGCTGACATCACAAGAAGATGAAAGAAATACCACCCCCCAGAATGAGATGCAGGAAAATCCACCTGACAATGAGCAGTTGTCAAACAAAGCAAGAGTAAGTGGGGTGGGGGGTACACAGAGTCATGCGTGCTCTGAGTAGAGTCAAATCCCACCCCTGCCATTGGCCAGCTGAGAGCCCCTCAACATGTTACCTGCTCTAAGAGTCAGTCCCCTTACCTGGATAATGGGAACTGACGATCTACCTGGTCATGTTATGAGGTTAAGGATGCAATCAACATGGTCAGTGCAACGCCTAGCACCCTCAGACCGTCAGCAAGTGATTTCTCACAGCTGAGCAGAGGCAAAACCAGCTCCTTCCCACCCCTGGCCCATGCTACTCTGCTTGGTTGGTGGACTTGCTGACCATCAAAGCATTTGATTTTAGGTTCTCTGTAAAACTTGAATGGCATCTCTCCCTCAAACATTTAACAAGTCCTCGGAAGCTAACACATTCCAGACTGGCCTGGCAATCCCCCACTCAGAGTGGAGCCTGGCTTCCCCTTTGACACTCCTCCCAGCCCTCACGCTGCCCTCAGTGCAACCGATCTCCTTGCTATCCCTGGGCATATCCAGCCCCTCTGCCTAAGCTCCCTGCTCCTATTGGTCCCTTAGAAAAAGGGATGGGAACAAATCCTCTTGTCTTCCTCACAGAGATTATTTTACACTGGAAAAGTAAGATACTACCATATGCAAATGATATAAAATTCAGAGTACAAGAATTTATTACACAATATGCAACAAGTCTGCTGTGCTTTGTAATTAGTTTTCAGAGAGTACATATGTTTCCCATACTCTTCTAGATATATGGTACATTTCACAGTTATTGAAAATTTTTTAACAGTCCCCTACTCCAGACCTTCAATCTAGTTCCCCAGAAGTGACCACTGTTAAAAGATTTTTGCATATCATTCTGGAAACTATCTGTTCATATATAAACACTCAAACTCAATTGTTACACAAATGAGAGTATTCTGTACATACCATTCTTTGCCTTTATGTTTTGCTTAATATCATATTTTGAAGATTGTTTTAATAACAACACATACAGAGCTACGTTATTCTTTTTAATGGCTGCATGGGGTTCCATTGCTTGGATGCCCTGGAATTCATAACCTGATCTCTAGTGATGAACACTTGGGTTGTTTTCAGTCTTTTGCTACTACTACCATTGTTACAGTGGGTCTCTTGCTCATGTATATCTGCCCATATGTGTCAGGGCATTTGTAGCATCCAATTCTAGAATTTTGAATTCTGAGAGTGTCAATTGCTTTTCCAATAAGTCATAACCATTTACACTCTCAGAAGCAGGCTGGTGCTTGGTTCGCCACCTCACCGACATTTGCTACCATAATAGTGCATGCCAAAATAATGTATACAAAAGTCTTATACACTGTGAAGCTCCACATATCATATCCAGAATGGCACCCTGATTGCCACCCTCTTCCATGAACCTTTTCCTGATTTCTCACTCTCCAGTCCAATGCGACTGCTTGCCTTCTCTGATCCCATACAGCACCTGATCCTCTCCCCTTTCTTGCAGCTCATGTGTACTTCTGTATACTACAGTTCTATACACATTGGTCTCCTATCTACCAGACTGTGAGACTCAACTAGTTTGCCCAGTTTCTACCTCCTGCAGCAAAATTTATAGCCCTTGCATAAAATAAAAACTTGCAGAGTTAAATTTGGATCCTACCAACCCAAGTTTCTTGGGTTCTGACGGCCTGGCCATTGTGGGCAGGGGAGGGCCTGGGGTTATTGGGTGACATCAAGATCCCCCTCCCCATAGCATCCTGCAGAATGCTACTGGTGTCTAATCATTTCTCCTCTTGCTCCACAGTTTTTCATGAGAGGAAGGCCATTCTGATTTTTAATTGGGCTCAAAATGTGCTTTCCTGGATATGTGAGCCCCAGCAGGAGTAAAACATTTTATCATGGTCATGTGCTTAGCAGCAGGTGGTTTTATTTGGGGGAGGGAGAAACAGAGAGTGAATGCTTTTCTTCCTTTACTCCATGCTGCCCCACAGGCTATGTGGGCAGACCTCTAAAGAAAGTGAAAAGCCAACTCCTGCCCACTCCCCTCAGCTACCAAGGCCCAGGACTAACCTGTCTTAAGCCTTCAAGAGAGTAGCTTCTATTACACAACAGCAGGAGCACTAGATTTGGAGTCTCACAACACAGCTCTTTGAGCCATCCCTATGCTTGTCTCTTCTTCTTTACAGTAGGGAACACATTCTTCATTGGCTTGTGGTGAGGATACAGTTAATAATAAATAGCTTTCAGAGCTTTGAAAAGGTTTTCACAAGCAGGTTTCACTGATGGAAATTAAAATGAAAACACTGTGCCCACTTCCCCAGCCAACTTGACCCACATACTCCACTGCTAGTCTATCTTCCTAAGCCAGGGAAGGGGAAGCCAGCATGGAATTTCTCTCCTCTTATTTCATAAATGGACCCAGAGGTGGTGAGCATTGGAGGTCAATTGCACATGTATACCCTGTGCTCCTCCCATACCATCTCAGTTCCCGAGTGGGGCCAACACGCTGCCCAGCTTTGGAGTCAGAAGGATGGCAGCTACCAGGCTAGCTGGGGATGGGAGGGCCCACCTTTCAGCTCCATCAGCCTCTCTAACAGCAAGGGGAGGCAAGAGTGGTGACAGGAACTGAGGCCAGCGTGGGTGCCAAACAAGAATGTTTGGCAGTTCTGCCCACCCCACCCTGCCTGTGCCTATTTTCTGGAGCAGTCAGGGTATAAGGGCCTGTGTCTTGTGTCAGTACAGATGGGTAACTGCCACAGCCCTCCTAGCACAGTCTCCACTTCCCTCTGTATCCTGCCCAAGTTCCCCAGCCTGGGAGCCACTCTTCTGGGAGGAGTCAGGTTGCCCAAGAGATGAAGCAATGCAGTCCAGAAATCTGGAGCCAGGATGGTGTCATTACAGTCCCTGCTGCAGTAGATAGCCTTCCAGGTCATTTCCTTCATTTCCTTTGTCTTCTACTTTCCTTTAACTCTTCACAATTTTCTCCCTGCCCAGACTCGCTGCCACTCCCTTTGATACACTAAGAATCTCAGTGTCTCTTCATGTCTTTGTGTTTCTCTCTCTTTCACCCTCCCCTCTCCCCACTTCCCTCTGCCCCACCTCTTTCTCTCTTTCTCTCCCTCTCCTCCCACCTTCTCTCCATCTCTTTCTCCCCACTGTGCAGCCCCTCCAACCCTCACCTCCCTCACTCCCCCACCTCCCCCATTCACCATCCCCACACCGCTCTACATCATTTCAGATTTTCTGAGCATTGGGAATAACTGTGTGCTAGAGCTAAGGCAGGGCCTTGTAAACCCTCATATGGGGAAATTCAACTTCCTGCTGGGGGGTTGCCATTTATTAAAAGGGTAGTTGGGGTGAATGTGTTTCATTCATCAGTCCAGGGGACTCAGGGGACTCAGTCGAACTGCCTGCAAGTTTCTGAGCATCCCCTGCTCAGTAACTTTCTACCCCCTCTGCCTCCTGCTCTTTCTTCTGCACAGGGAAATGCTATAAATCCTTTCTTCCTGATTTTGCAGACACTCATCACATCCTTTACTCCCAAACCCTACTCACAATTCTTTAACTCCTATTCTGGAGCTTAGTGACTCAGGAACCCTGCCCAAGGAGAGAAAGCTCTGTGCTAGACTGGAGTGACTTTACCCTAATAGGATGTATTCAATCAGATAGCAGAAGACAAGTCATCAAAGAGAACCAAGCATTTCCAAGCGTCAGATGGAAAGAGAAATGGGGAGCAGGGGAGAGTTGTCCTAGGTGAACTTTTAACCTTTAAGACCCTTCTGAGTTTCTACATTAAAAAGTTGCAAAGCTTGATGTTGCTACCAACTTTCAGAGAGTTAAAGTTCAAATCCCCATGGTCTCTAAAGAAAGGGCCACATCTAAATTAAAAATTTCCCTCCCTGCCCCCTTTCTCCCAAACACCTCCACTTTTTCTGGTTAATCAAGCTCTCTTTATTTCTATGAAATGCCCATGGGGTGTGAGAGGGGACAATGCTTTGAGTCTTTTTCTTCATTCTTCATCTTTCTTCTGTTACAAGATTTTCTGATCTATTATCTCATTCTTCTCAAGAAACTGACTGTATAATTTGAAGGTGAGAAGTTTCCAACACTGAAATGAGAACAAATCCCTCAGAGATGGAAATAGAAAGTTTACTGCCAAGACAAAGAGGCCAGCCAGAGATGCTGCACTGGGCAGTTGGCACAGTGCGAGTGAGGCAGGGATTATGGAATAAAGGGGAGGACAGTTTAGAGCGAATTGCAGGAGCAGGGTGCTTGGAGGGTTCTGCTTGGGTTGCTGTGTATAGATGGCCTGAAACCCCAGACAAAACTTCCAAAGGGATCCCTTGCCTTTTGTTAAGTGGAAAATAAATCTTTCACCACCCCTCCTCTTGTGACCCTCTGCCCTGCAATGCAGAGCCTCCTGAAGCAGCATTTATTGTCAGGAAGAGGAAGGGAGCATCCCACATGGAGTGACTCCTTTCCTTTCCATTGCCACCAGTGCTTCCTCAACACAGACCAGAGTCATGGGGGTGCTTACTCTTGGCAAGTGCAGTAACCAATCCCCAGCAAGCTGTACTTCCTTATGGTGACACAATGTTGGGCTGAAACGAAACATCCCAACACAATTCGCTCCTCTTATAGTGGTCTATAGTCAAATTCCTTTGCATTAGCAGTTTCTGTTGATTTCATTGGGATCTTCAGGACCTCCAGGGCAGTAAAGGTGTCTCTGTTTTGGTGGAAGAGGCGACAAAGGCAGGATTCAAACAAAAGGTAGTATTGATAAGAATAGAAGCACTGGCTGTGGAGTCAGAGAGACCCAGGTTCAAGTCTTTTTGGGGCCTTGGGGACTTATTTATTTTACACCCAGAAGGGATTATGATAAGGATAATAGCAACAACAGCCTCATAGCACGGTGATGATGATCCTATGAGATACCACATTTGAAGCACTTAACACAACACTTGACACAGAGTCAGTGGTCAAGAAATGAGAACTTGAAAAAGAATAAAGTCTTACTGTAGCAGAAAGAGAGCCATTGTCTGTCTGTTCCTGGGGTCAGTGGATGGGTGGACTTCTAGAGCTTTTGAGGGCTTCACCTTGGAGTCCTAAGATACAAAAGAAAAGGGTAGAATTTCAACAAGGAATCCATTCTTCTCAGGACAATCTTAGACTATTCAAAAAGACTCAAAAAGTTGTTGATAGTAGCCTCACAAGTGTTTACAAAAATAACCTTCTAGTCCCAGAACATATTAAATTTCTTTTACTTCAAAAATCTTTGAAAGCTAATTGACTTTCAAACAATAAAATGGAAACATGTTTTGCAACAAAGGTGGTAAGAGTTAATACCTGTGGTTCAAAGAGATTATTGTTTGGAAATATTTATTCTCTCCTCTCTCCACCTCCACAAGCAAAGTATGCAATCTTGCCCCTGGGCTTTGGGCATGGCTGTGTGACTTGTTTTAACCAATGGAATGTTAGCAAGTTCAATAACCCAAAAGGTTAAGAAGACGTATGCAGTTGAACTTGTTCTCCTGTGCTTCTGCCGTTATCTTGACTAGAACCTGCCAAGCTAGCCTGCTGATCCCATGAGAGGGAGGAGAGATCCATGGAACAGAGCTGCCCCAACTGGGTCCAGCCTATACCAGCTAACCTGGAGAGGCATTAGATAAACAAATGCTTATTGTTGTATGAGATTTCTGTGATTTTTCTTATGCATTATTACTGAAGAAATAATTCAATGATATAGAAATTGATATGACTGACATAAAAAATGGGGTTCTGCTATGACAAAAAGCTGAAATAAATGGCATTGAAAGTGGACAGTAGGTGGAGAACTAGGAAAATGACAACTTGTATTATACAGCTATGAAATGTACATCCAGCCATAACCTGGAAGATAGCAAGTATACCTAATGAACTTGTGAACTTGGGCAGAATGTTGAAAACATGAGTTGACTTCTTGGGCTATATATGGTAAAATCTTATAAAATAGAGACAAACTTAGAAAAGAACTGATCGATTTGCGCTCAGAATTTAGAAGTAATATAAATAACACAATTTCTTTTCTCCAGATTCTCTATCCATTGAAAATTCTCAAATTAAACATAGCTGAGACTAAATTAAATTAAAGCATAGACCAAATATAGGAAGCTGCCAATATAGCATGGTGAGCTCAAGATAAAGACGACTTCAAGGGTGTAACACCCTCTGTTAGGACTTCTAGAAGAATTAAGATAGCGCTAGTAGACCTCCAGACCTGGACAAAAGAGATACTAGGGAGTCCCAGGAGTCTGAAAGACATAGTCCCTATGGAAACTATGGAAATGCACCTCCTGTGTGTCCCACTGCAGGAGCATAATTGAAAAGCCCAGCTACTGTGCTATGAATGCCATCCCTACTTGCACTCTGAGGCCACACTTCTAATGGGCTGTTCCTACCCAATGATGGAGCACAGCGGGGATTCTAAACAGGCTTGTACCTAGAAGACATGACACCTCTAACAAGCTACTTTAGCTGAACTTACAACGATGCCAAACTCTCTTAGAACTGTACTGCAGACTGAGATGCCTCTCTACCCAACCTTCCTTCTTTTCCTCTTACCTTCCACTGCGGACAGAACTGTATTACAGGCTGGCTGCTCTCCCAGCTTCCCCCAGCTCCCTCCCCATTTTCTTCCGTCTTATCATGGCATCTGCTACTCAGAGGACACTCCTAATACAAGTGTCCCCAGGAGTGGTCCAAGAAGCAAAGGATGAAGATTTAGGACTGGATCGCCACCTCCACCATCCTTATTGGTAGATGAAGCACAGATAGTCTCTGGCATGAGATAGTGGTTCAAACTGCTAAAGTTTCATCAATAGTACCCTTGGGAATGTTCTAGTAGAAAGGGATGTTGTGATATTTTTTAAAATATAGAAAGGTGCACCTGGGTGGCTCGGTTTGTTAAGCGTCTGACTCTTAATTTTGGCTCAGGTCATAATCTCAGGGTTGTGAAATCGAGCCCTGTGTTGGACTCTATGCTGAGTGTGGAGGTTGCTGAAGAGTCTCTCTCTGCACTCCTGCCTCTAAAAAATAAAAAAGATATGGGATTTTATTTAAAAATAAAAATATGGGAAGAACAATGTCTACAAAGACTCAGAGTTGGCTGATTACTGCTAAGTCATAGAGATGCCCTGAAAAGGAACAGAGACTGAGGGCCACTAACAATGGCTAAATATGCCCATATTTAGCCATTGTTAGTGGCCCTCAGTCTCTAGGGCAGTCCCAATGAGGCCCTCATCTCCTGCAATGGAACAACAAACACAGCTAAGTGGCAGTCTCAATGTCTAACTGTTAGAATCACAGAGCTCCAGAAACATTTAAATACTCAGCCAATCTATTATGCATAAGGGAGAGTCCTGCTGGGCAAAATCTGGGACCCCAAAATATGTTAAGGGACTTCCTAAAGAAAAATGTTGATCCTTTGGGCTTCCCCTCCTCCCCAGAGCCTCTAGGCTTGCTGAGGTGGCCCACCTTCCCTATTAAAAGCTAGTACTTTAGGGCAACTGGGTGGCTCAGGAGGTTAAGCATCTGCCCTCATCTCAGGTCTTGATCCCACAGCCCTGGGATCAAGCCCCACATCAGGCTTCCTACACAGCCTGCTTCTCCCACCCTCTCTGGCCCTCCCTCTGACACTCCTCCTGCTTGTATTCTCACTCTCCCTCAAATAAATAAATAAAATCTTTAAAAAAAAAAAAAAGCCAGCACTTCAGTGATGGATGATGCTGCAAGGCCCTCTCCCCAATAGCAATAGGTTTCCCCTTAGAAGCTGACCCCATCCCTCTCCTTGGTTTCTAGGCCAATAACTACAGTTAAATTCCAGAACAATCCAACTAGGGATATGCTGTGCCTGATAGGGGAATAAAGAGACTATACACTGAAAGAATTGCAAAAATTAGCATACACGTACCAGCAAAAGCCAGAGGAGCTCAATCTTGAGACTGAGTTTGAAGACACTTGATCAAAGTAGTCAGAATGTAAGACTGGATGACCACACATTAATTGACTTCAGGGCACTTTCTGTCATTAATGGACTTAACACCCTAGAAAGGACCCCAGAGGATGGGCTAAACAGCTGCTGGGATGGCTCTTAAGACCCCGGAAAGGTAGTAGCCACACAGAGAACTGAAAATGCTTGAGTTACCCTGGAAGACAAGAGAGGGAGGTGTGAGAAGGCTGAGGTAAGTGCGTGAGCTTGAGTAGAGTAGGTGAGGCCGGAAGACCTTCCATAAGAGAACCCCTCTTCCATAAAGCACTGAGAAAATTGGCAGGGGCCAAGGTTGCCATATTTAGCAAATGGACTACAGGATTTCCAGTTCAATTAGATGGTAGAAAAGGCAGTCATAAATTTGGGCTTATTAATATTCATAGGAATAAGAGAGCTCCAAAGACACAGAGTCAACATGGGTGCTGTCAACAAATATAGTCAACATCTATAATCCAAAAGGTATATTAAAGAAGCAGGAGACTAAAGACAGACCATCAGCTCAGATAAAAAACATGGTTCCTTGTTCAGTTTCCAGACCTCATTGGAACCATTGACTGGACAAATGACTGGATTCCTAGGAGGAAACACCCTGCAACACCATGGCAAATACATAACACATGATTTTCCAGAGGGTCCTGACAGCTCTTTACTCAGATGACTGTATATCAGGGGAAGGGAAATAATCAGAATTTTCAAGGACAATTGAACATAGGGTCTAAGCCAATATCAATATCCAGAGACCCAAAGCACCATTATGGCTTCCCTGTCAAAACTAAGATCTCTGGGGTCAGGTAATAAATGTAGTCCTGGCTAAATAAAGTTCAGCTCACAGAGGGCCCATCAGGTGCACAGAATCAACTCACACAATCTCCAAGGATACAATTGGAGCTGATATACATGGCAGTTGGAGTAACCCCCATACTGGATCCCTGGCTTATGGCATAAGAACTATCATAGTAGGAAAGGGTAATTAGAAACCTTAGAATTTTTTTTAATAAAACCAGTCATACTGGTCTATAGGTCACTTTTATTTATTTTTTAAAGATTTTATTTATAGAAGAGAGAGCACAAGCAGGGGGAGATGAGAGGTAGAGGGAAAAGGGTAGAGGGAGAGGGGGAAGCAGACTCCCCACTGAGCATGGAGCCAGACAATGCAGGGCTTGATCCCAGGACCCTGAGATCATAAAACGAGCTGAAGTCAGACACTTAACTGACTGAGCCACCCAGGTGCCCCGGAAACTTCAGAATTTTTACCCCCTAAACCTCAGCCTAAATATCATATCCTTGGGAGAATGGCAGGATGAGTAACACCATTAATGACCCATAAGATGCTAGGTCTATAGTATCTATAATGTCTCCATTTAATTCACTAGTCTGACCCCTGTAGAAACCAACAGATCCTGGAGAATGACTATATACCACCATAGGCCTAAATGCTTAAGAGTCCCAATTGTAGCTGCTGTGTCCAAAGTAACCTATTGCTAGAGTAGATTAATATGTCTCAGGGTATGTAACCATTGATTTTGCAAACGCATTCTTTTACATTCCAATCAAAAAAGAAAATCAGAAACAGTTTGCATTTATACAGGGCAGAAGACAATATTCCTTCATAGATTTGCCATGAGGTTATGTTAACTGTGCCACCCTCTGTCACAATATAATCTAAAGACATTTGATTGCTTTAACCCACAAAATATCACACTGATCCATTACATCAGCACCTCATGCTGACTGGGAAGGACAAGCAAGAAGCATTGGAAAGACCACGTACTCCAGAAGTAGGTTATAAAACCTGTGAAGATTCAAGGATCAGCCACTTCAATTAAGTTTCTAGGGTCCAATAGTAAGAAGCATAGAAGGATATTCTTCTAAAATAAAAGACAAATTGCTGCATATTATGTTCCTAGCACCTAAAGTACCTGGTAAGTTTTTTTGGGTTTCAGATGTAACGCATTCCACACCTAGAAATATTTTTCCTTACACTGGGTGACATGGGAGGCTGCCAGCTTTGATGAGGTCTAGAGCAGGAAAGGCCTCTGCGGTAGATCAAAGCCGTGGTGCTAAAAGCCTTGACACTCAAGCCATGTGATCTGGCACACCCTGTGGTGTTGGTAGTGTCAGTGTTGGGAAAAGATGCAGCGTAATAGATACTATGGTGAGCCCCAGGGGAAATATTATAATGCAGGCCTTTGGGCTTCTGAAGCAAGGCTATGCCATCTGCAGCAGGAATTCATAAATTATTTGAGCCCAGTTCTTAGCATATTACTGGGTCCTGGTAGAGATGGAATGCTTGACCATTGGACACCAAGTGACCACATACTTGGTGCTGATCATTATAGGTTGTGCTCCATCAGACCCAACAAGTCATAAAGCTGATGTGCCTAGCCACAGTCCACCCAAAATAGAAAGGGTATTTCTGGGACTGAACTTGAGCAGGATCAGAGGGCATGAGTACGCTGCATGGGCAGGTGATTCCACGTCACCCACCAGTACTAGTACTCCACCTCTACATGCAGCAGTCACTGTATGACTACATGGCTTCCCATAAATCCAACTAAAAGAGAGAAAAAAATTTGGTCATTATGATAGGCTGAAGTTTGATCCGCAAAAATATGTAGATCTTAATTCCTAGAACCTGTTTCCCCAGTGTTGTTGAGACATAGTTGGCAAATAAAATTGTAATATATTTAAAGTATACAACGTGATGATTTCATATATTCATATATTGTAAAAATATTCCCACAGTCAAGTTAATGAACACATCTATCACCTCACATGATTTTCTTTTTTTTTTCTTTTTTTTTTTTTTTGGTGAGAACACTTAAAATCTATTCTTTTAGCAAATTTCAGGTGTATATAATACAATATTTTTTAAAGATATATTTATTTATTTGAGAGAGAGAGAGAGGTGCATGCAGGGGGAAGGGCAGAGGGAGAGGGAGAGAAAGAATCCTTAAGCTGACTCCCCACTGAGCATGGTGCCTGACCTAGGGCTCATTCCCAGGACTCTGAAATCATGACCTGAGCCAAAAGCAAGATTAGGACAGTCAATTGATTGAGCCACCCAGGAACCCCTGTAACATAGTATTATTAACTACAGTCATCATTCTATAGGTTAGATCCCCAGAACTTACTTATAACTGAAAGTCTATGCCCTTTGGCTAACCTCTCCCCATTTCCCTCACCTCCCACCCTCTGGCAATCACCATTCTGTGAATGTTACCTTAAATGGCAAAAGACACATTGCAGATATCATGAAGTTAAGGATCCTGGGATGGGAGGATTATCCTGGATTATCAGATGGGCTCTAAATGCAATCACAACTGTCCTTATTAAAGGGAAGCATATGAAGAAAGCAATGTGACCACTGAACCAAGATGTTCTGCTGCTGGCTTTGAAAATGGAGGTAGGGGCCACAGGCTGAGGAATGCAAGGAATGCAGTTTTAGAAGTTGGAAAAGACCAGGAAACAAATTCTCCCCTGGAGCTTCCAAAAGAAACACATCACTGCCAAGACCTTGATTTTAGCCTGGTCTCATCTCAGACTTCTGACTGCCAGAACAATAAGAGAATAAATTCATGTTGGTTTAAGCCACTAAATTTGTGGTAATTTGTTACAAAATCAAGAGGAAGCTAGAGCAATACCCTTCTCAGTTGCCCTTAGATTCCAATGGCCATGCTGTAAGGAAGCCCAAGCCACTCAGGGAGGTTACATGTAGGCGTTCCAGCAGACGGCCCCACTAAGCATCAATGGCAAACATGTGAGAAAGTTACATTTCAGATGATTCTAGTCCCAGGCTTCTAGGCTTCCAAATGGGGTTCCAGAAATCATGGAATAGAGACAACTTGCTCTTCTGTGCCCTATCCAAATTTTTGACCCCTAGAAACCAGATTTAACTACAATTGTTGTTTGGTTAGCTATTCATTACATGGCACAATGTAACTATCACATCATTAAATAAGGACATAATCTAAGATCAAACAAAACCTTGGAAATAACCTAAATACCTGGCCAAAATGGCAGCTATATGAATTCTGATACTCCATATTGTGGACTATTATACAGTCAATAATAACACTTTTGATAAATGGTTCATGATGGGGAAATTCCTATTTTTAGCACATCTAAAATATAGGAAATAGCTATATACAAACTTTTTCAAAAGTCAACAATATAAAAGAGTGCTTATTTCCCTATAACTTCATTAATGCAATTCTTTCTTCTTTCTCAGTCTAACTGATAAAATGATACTTCATTTTTTACTTTATCTTTTTTGTAACTGTGAGGTTAAGACTTATCCAAATTTATATAAGCTTTGTATATTTCTTCTTTTGTGAGTTGAGTATTCATGACTTTTACCATTTCTGTTGCAGCGGTCATTGTTTTTCTTACTGATTTACAAAAGTTTCTCCATGTGCAAGGTATCATTCCTTTGTATGCATATTGCAAAATTTTCCCACTTAAAAAAATTTTTTTTCTCAGTTTTGTCATTTTCTTTTCCATTTTATTTCTTGTGTTCCTCTTGTCTTTTAATTAAGCTCAAATGTTGTGAGCACCTAGGGTTTGGTATGTGTTATGGAAGGTGCAAAGGAACTGGAATGTGCCATCTTTCCAACTGAGGCATTAGAACGTTATTGGGGGTGCCAGTAGTACATACATGAATCACCAAGTGAGGAAGCCTCTAGGCCAACATGTAACCTATTTATGTAAAAGTAGAATTTCATAATCAAACATATTTAGGAAATATTAGGATAAACAAAGTTCAAAGTATTTCTTTACCAAGTACAGCTCAGAACCTTTGGTATGCTGAAATGTATTGGCTTTTCAGGAGGGCAGGGGCAGGGTGGGGAGTAGTGGGGGGCACTGTAATGACCACAAGTATGTGCCACTTGAGGTTGGGATGGGCTTCCTGAAGGAATCTGAATTGCCTACTGTGAATTTGTTAAACACGCACACACACACACACCTACACAAACACACACACAAAGATATTATAGGGAAGGGACCGGGGGGAAGGTGGAACAAGCCAGGACTAACACAAATTAACGGGGCTCTTCAGAAAACCGATTAGAACATAAAAAGAAAGGGCAGGACTATCCCATTCATCTTATTCTTACTGCCTGTCTTTCTTCATGCATTCTGCCCAAATTCTCTATAGGAGAAATGATCTAGGTCTATTTCTCTGGCCCATGTGGTCTGTATCCTGGAATTTGTCAGCCCTTAAACCCTTTGCCATGGGGAGATGCCCAGACAAGGGTCCCTAAGGGAGGAGGCTCTGGGAAAGATTTCCTAGACAGACTTAGCTCTGTGCTCCTTCCCTTCCCTTCCATCCAGGTTCAGTCATTGAGCTCTCTGGCACCAGTGCTTCTCAAATATTTGCAGAATGCTCTCCCACGCCCCTCAGTTGGTGCTGAGGTCAAGCGAGCAAGTTCTGCTCATTTAGGTTTTACCCATAAATCATTCTCTCCCTTCCCCTTCAATGCTTCAGTGGTTCTTCCCGCCCATGCCTGTAGAGAATTCCGAGGCTGGCTGCCTCCCTCTAGTCTCCAGGGAAGGACCTGTTCCCAGCACTGGCCTCTGAGAAACCCAGGCTGCGAAGCCTTTCCCTTAGAGCTTTGATATCACTTCTCTACATTCAAATAGGAGAAGCAGATTGAGCTCACCAGATGCCCTGATGTCACCCTCTTGGCTACAGAGATGTCCAACCCCAGATATAGGACACAGAAATGGGCCTTGTCATTAGGCAGGATGCCTGGGTTGCATTCCTAGCTCAGCTTGCAGTTTGCACAAGTCAATGACTCTTTCCTGCTGGGACATAACTTTCCTAACCACACACTGCCCAGCTCTCGGGCTTCCTATAATAAAGTCTAAATGGGCCCTGACATTCATGGTGCCCTGACAACACACGGCAGCATGATGAAGGAGGTGAACTCCAGGATAAACTCAAACATGGCAATTTCCACCACATGGACATTTCTTTCCTGATAAACACATTTCTTTGAGATTAATTTTCCTTGATGCCAGAAGGAAACAACTCTGAGAGAACAGGATGAATTACATACCAAGTCCTAAATCTGAACTGGTCTCACCCAGAAGTAATCCTAATCCACACCTACTCTTTGCCAGAGACTTGCTAAATAGTCCTGCTAGAACTACACAAAGTTGATATCATACCTATGTTACAGATAAAGAACAAAGTCCAGAGAAATTCAGTAATTTACCCAAAATCACATACTAAGAAGTAGCAGAGCAAGAGTTCCAGACCACTTCTCTACAACCCCTCACCTCAAACGGTACAAGAGGCAACCAGAGGAAGTTCTTTGACTTGGAGTTTTTGACCATATTTCCTAACCTGCTTTCTGGACATCCTTCTACCCTATTTTCACTTGGTATTATTAGAAGACAGAAATAAAAATAAACTAAACCATTTTGAAGTCCCCTTTGTGCCTAGAACCATTATACTTGGCCTAGATGCATGACAGAATACTTTTCCATGTGGCTGGAACCAAATCTATTAGTCGGTCTGTTTGTTCTGACCTATTTGCTGTTATTTGTTCAAGTCCAGTTAGTAAGACTAAACCTTTGGAATAAAAACAGTCACAATAGCCAAGAAGTGGAGAAGGACAAACCATAATTATTAAGGGTATCCAAAGATCAGAGCCGGGTAGGAATCGATGGACGATGGAATGAAGAGGAAGAAAAGCATAGACTCTACTCTTTGGCAGTCCTCAGCCTACTAAAGCTGTGGTCTCTGGATCGCCCTCAGATTTAAGGAGCTCTCAGCATCTGTCCTCATTTGATATGGGCCCTTCCACTCTCCTGGGTAGGGGCAACAGTCTGAGCCTAGAGCCACCCCAGCCTGGCCTCAGAACCAATGCTGTTCATCATCCTTGCAGGCCCCAGACTGTGAATGCACAAGAGTCCCTTTGTTGCCATCACACTGGGATCTTTTATTCTCCCTAAGACCCAGGAGCTTCTGTGTGCACAGGGCCCGCCTCCTCCCTTCTCAAGACACTTTGATCCTTCTCCCATTTGAAATCTCACTGGCTTTTCAACACCCTCCCAGACAATCAGGGTTTTTTTTCTTTTCAATAACCAAGCTGTTCTCCTTATTTCTCCTCTAACAACTCTGACCAAGAAGAGTTCAAGGGGGCAGATCCCAAGAAAACAACAGAAGCATCACATTCAGTTGATTACTGGCTGGGGTGAATATGGAACACCTCCACAAGCTCAAAAATGTTTGTCGAAAGGAAGAATGAAGACGTGAGTGAAGTGCTAAGGGGAAGTGACAACAAAGCCAGAGGAAAGTATAAGGTGCTTTCTTCCATGAACAACTGGTCAACTCTGGACTTCCAGAGTAGTCTTTGTCTCTATCCTCTCTTATTGCCTGACTGTCCCATAGCTTCTCTCTCACATTCATCCTTTCCTCTTCATTTGCTCTCCTACTACTTCAATTCCTATTATCTCATAGCTGTTCTAGGTCTGAGGCCTCTTTAACTGGTCTCTCTGCTTAATCCTTCCGTCCATCCTGCCTATCACCGCCAGCTCCATCTGTATGAAGTACCACTCTGTGTCATCTCCCAGTTCAAAGGTTTCCCATACGAACATCTTGTGTCTCATGCAAGGTCCTCTGTGATCATTCTATTATCACTTTCTTCAAGTCAGCAGGGTATAGTAAAAATTGTACTGGAAGAGAGGGTTCTAATCCCCAGTCTGCATTTCATAGGTGTATATAAACTTGGGCAACCCACTTTAACCTTCTGGACCTAATATTCTCAATTGTAAAAATGAGATGATTGAGTCTGATGATCTTGGAAGTATCTATCAGTTCTAACATTCTGTGACCCCAGGAAACTTACCACTTCTGCCAAATTGTTGTTGACTCACAAATATTCCTCTTAATGTCCTAACTCCTGATGAAGTTTGAATAATGAAGTTTGAATAATGAATGATGAAGATTGAATAAAGTCTCAGAATATTCCCTTTTATAGATGGGCTCTTACACAGTAACCAGTATTCAGCTCTTGCTGATATTTACAGAAACACAATTATTTCTATAGTTATTGGTTTTAATTAAAGCTAGGAAAATGCTGGGGAGCTTTAAAAACCAAAGACTTGTATCTTTATCCAGAAAATGGAAGAAAAGCCAACCATCACAATGATCAATTTCACCTGCTAGTGGCACTGTCACAGTAATCTAACAATCAAAGAATTATAAACTTATTCTCATTCTCTGCTTGATACCACATATTCATACACACACCATACCTCACCATACCCAGTAATGTCTTCTCCATTATATCATTTTAGTCAAGACACTACACTTTGTCAAGATTTCATAGATATTAGTAAAATGTGCAGTGGGGGGAAAGGCAGTGGGACGTAAGAGGAATTTCTGTGCTAAATGCCCAATTCTGTGCTGAGTCATCTGCCCCTAGTCTTCCCTCCCTAGGCAATAATAACAGCTATCATTTATTGACTCCTTAAGAAGAGCCAGCACTTATGAGGTGGGGATTGTTAATCATATATCTCTGGAGATGGGAACTGAGGTTCTGAGAGAACCGAGAGCCCAGTCTCACAGAATAAGTAACAGGGCCAAGAGTCAAATCCAGCTCTCTGTGGCTCCAAACCCATGGTTGTAACCACTTTGAAACACAGCCATACTCATATCTTTTTGGCCTCACAGGGTGTCCCAATCCATTTCACTTGCTTGGATAAGTACAGATGGCTAGGATCGCCCTAAGTTTCCCTTAAGTAGTTTCTTAACTATTCCTGGGAACTTAACAGGAAACTTTAGCCAAGGTTTCTCAAGGCCACTTAGGAACATGAAGTTTGATTTTTTTTTTATTGATTTGGGAGAAAGGATCATTTTCCATCGCTAATACCTACCTATTCCCACTTCCCTGCCTAGTCTCCATAATGAAAAGAAAACAGTGCTGGTTTTCTAGAGTAGGATGAAAAACTGGGCCCAAGCCAACAGGTTTAAATACCTTCTGTCTGTTTGGCATCCTGTGAAGTGATAAGGGAAGGCGTGGCTGGGAGTGGGAAGGTGAATCATCTCTCCAAATGTTCTTTTGTCTGCAGGATGAATGTGGCTATTAATGTTGAACAGCTTTCCTTTTCCAGAAAACAATGGAGCTCCACTGAATCACTGAGTCCCTTTCAGGCATCTCCTTTTGCCTGTCTAACCCAACCCCATAGTTGAGATTCAAGCTGTTGTCCCTGGCCCAGCAACTGGTACCCATATCAGTTGAGAGAGTGGATCTGGTCCCACCGCCTGTGGCCATCTATATACAGTGCTCTGAGCTAATTCTTTGATGAAGAAACCAGAATACCAGAAAAACTTCAGGAAAAAATCTCTTGGTGCAAAATGGACAGTTCTACCTTTTAGATAACCCAACATTAATCTCACATTATCCCTACATTAATCCCTACCTGACCAAGGTGGTCCCAAGTTGAGATTTGAGACCAAAGCAGAAGCCTTCATTTAGTCGTCCCCCCCCCCACATGGGCTTCAAGGATTTTCGATTAGAGTTCTTAGTTTGATGCAAGTTATCAGTGCTGACAGACAAGTGACACTTTTATTCTTATTCAACTGTTATTCTTTGGGTGTGTAGGGCCTTAGGAATCTCAGAAGGCTTGTTGGGAATGTGATTAGTCAGGCAGAATTTAGGCATTCTGGGCAGACATCTTGCTTGCCACCATTCTATCAACATGCCATTACAACCTTACCTGGCATTCAAAACAATTGTGCAGAAAAATGTAGCTTTTAGATGCCTAAGCCAAAAAAATTTTCAGAAAAGTGAAGAAGTTTTAGGAATACCTTAATCAGCTTATTTCACTCATATTTTCCTTTTCTTAATTCATGTCAAAAATAATCTATGACTTTTTAAAGCCTATGTCTAAATAAGTCTAAAAGAGCACTTTTTTAATGGAATAAAATAAAAATTCTAAGTAATGGCGGAGAGAGGGAGCATAATTCACAGTTCAATCCTAAATCACACAGCTAGTCAATGAGAAAGCCAGGATAGGAATCAAAGACCCGTTTCTTCATCCCATTATCTTTTTGTTGTGGATTTAGTCTACTGTGGGCTGACACTGGGTCTCCACATCAGGTGTCACTCAAATGCAACTATCTGCTTGAAGCTCTGCTGGAAGCCTACTCACCCTGCTGGGTCCAACCCTCAGCAAAGGGGACAATGAAATTCTACTAATGTATCCTACTTCCGGAGTCAAGAATTCTCCTTCCCTCTCAGGCAATCGTTCAGGATGACTGAAAGATGTCATTCAGCTAACCTGTGCACTGCCTAAGAACTGAATCAACGATCAGAGCCGATCAGAACCCGTGGGCCTCAGTTCCCACCCTCTTCTCTAAGAAGCTGTGAGTCCTAAGCCACAATGGAACTTGTCAAGGGAGCAGTTCTCACCTGGGCAAACAGAAAAGGAGTAGAAAGGTAGGAGGCAGAAAGTGCTAATTTCTAGAACTGTTTTGGAATGCCTCCTAAGGATGGAAGAAAGCCCAAAGATTTCTAGGACAAGGTGGAAGAAATGCCAGCACTTCCTTTCTTCCCCTCTAGGTTCTTTGGCTGGTCTAATAATTAAATTGACATAAGATGGATTAACAAGAAAAACAAATTTAATTGTTTTCTCATGGGAGCCCCACAAAGACATGAGAGGCTTTCTCTAACAGTCAGGTAGTTGAGGTTTATGTGTCCTGACCTGAGAAGAGGGTAGAGGTCTCGGACTTCAAATGGGAGGAAGATAATTCACAGGAAGATGAAAAAGAGAAAATGTTTGGTAAACAAATGTTTGCCATGCCCTGTAGAGAAATTTTTTTTAATGTAAAAAAAAAAAACACATAAACAAGTTATCTTTAGTAATAGCTTTCTTCCTGGTATAGGCTTCTTATCTAAATTCTTTTAGGCATTTAAGGGGGAGGTAAAAAGCCCTTCTTGAGTCTGTTGAATTTGACTGTCTTCAATTCAAAATAGTCCACATGCCAAAACAGCACATTCTGGGAAGGCCTGCCCTGAACCCCATCAGTTCCCTCCTCTGAAACTTCCCTGGACATTTCATATATTAAAAGCTGAGCTGGTAGATCACTCCATGATTTCACTGAATTAATCTTGTAGTCTTGAAATTAGGTCAGTTCACTTAAACAGTAAGGTCTCATTTTAGGAGGTGGTGATGCAGCTGGGATCCCAAAGTTCGGCTTATAGTGTGCAAGAAATCAGGTACTTAACAAGGTATTTCCATGGAAACAAAAGAAAAACAATGATCAATGATTGGAACAAATTATAAACCAGTTTCTGAGTTCTGAGGGTAGCCAGTCAGGAAGATTTCTAGATGTCAAGTTCAAAGCATCTCCAGATGGAGTGAAGGCAGGTAGTGGCCACATAACCATAGGTGTGAAGACTGTCTATATATGAGCTATTGTGGTGATTCCTCTGTGGTTTATATTAGGTTGTCCAGCTATAGCTTGCACAGCTTCAGAAAAAGGGCAGTTTTAGTTCTTACTGATTCCAAGTCAGAAGGATAGGAGAACAATTAGAAATGCTAGTTTGGAGAATTATAGCTAAATATTGGAGGAAAGTAGAAGAATTCAGGATCTAAGACAGTTTTACAAGTAGAAAATGAAACCTCAAAGACAATTAACAGACAAGAATCTAATCTCCATAAGTGTCTATTACAGTTTCTACAGAAACATAATTTTTCTCTCTATAATTCACTCTCATTTTTATTAAAAAGAACCATAGTAAAGTCTTTTGCTTGCAAATTGTCCGTTTCAATAAGCTTGGCTTGATTATTTACATAAGTGCAGCAAGAATAACGGCTATATAGAATCTCTTTTATCTGCTTTGCTGGAGCTTTTCATAAGGTATTTCAGATTGGACTTCTAACAGCTTCTTGGGGCTAAGCAGCCAAGCTGAGGACTTGCCATCAGACTTTACCTGTAACACCTGTAGATTTATGTGAATTTCTCTCTTCTTGAGGTCTTCAAAATACCCTGAGGTTCCTGGGCCAGCCAGGAAGTATCCTTTATTACTCACCTCGTAAGGCTGCTGGGAACTCTGTAAGCAAGGTACCAGACTGGTTTTTCAAGGGGCTTTATTGGTTCAATAAAGTCAACCTTAGTTCCTTAAAAGCTGTCTGGTCTTATATGAGTCTGTGTGTTTTTTTCTCAAATATGACATCCTAGTCAAATCCTTGGTGATATAACCAATGTTTCTAAGTGTGTTTTGCTACAAGGATCACAAGTTGAACACATGTAAATAACTATATTGCCATGAAAATAAGAATACTCACTGAGAGTTTTTGAATTCTGGAGGGATCAAGTAAAGAGAAAAATATAAATGTTTCATCTTTCTTCACAAAGGTATATTTTATCAAATTGCTCTAAGTCATAAGTAGCCTAAGAGAAAAAAGAAAAAAATGTTGTAAGGGGACCCTATCAGGTGGAAGCAAGTGGCTCAGACAGTGAAAGAACTCACCCAAAGCAGAAAAAAGGACATAGAGGTTTATTGAATACACTGCAAGAAAGCAGTAAGCAAGACAGAAAAGGAGAGACTATCTGACTGACACAAGGCAGTGGCGAGGAGCTATAGTTAAGGGTGGGGAGTGAGGAGATATGAGAATGTATAGAATTTTCCTTTTTTGGTACCTGTGCCTGGTTGTAAGCAGCCCAGTGGTCAGCTAGGGCTTATGGATATTTGGAGATGGGGTAGCCTAATGAATGTTTGCATTCATCCTGCAGTCACTGTAGGCTCTTTGACCTTATTCAGGTTTCCATTGCTCAAGCCTATTACTGCCTGAAAGCAGCCTCTACAGGTTTCTTTACATCTGGAAAAACAAATCATTTTTAAAAATCAGCAATGTTTCTTTCTTTCTTCTTTTTTTTTTGGAATGGAACTTCTTTTATTTGATAAAAAGTATTTAATAAACACCTACAGTATATCATGTTTAATGTTTAATGATGTTTGCTGCTAAAGCTTGATAGAATTTTCCTGTGAGTTTCAAAGCAAGACAAGGTTGCTCATTATCGCTAGCTGTATATGATTTTTTTTTTTTTCCTGGAGTTTTTATCTGGTACAATAAATCAAAATAAAAGACATCAAATCATCTAAACAGCAACTAAATAAACTAAATAAAATGTATATGCTTTGAAAGAAAAAAACAAACTTTGCATTATTCTTGGGTGATACAGTAACATTATATGCAGAACATTTAACACAATCTACAGGTAAATGATTAGAATTAATTATCATTTAGCAAAGTAACTCTAAAAGCCCAATATACAAAAATAATTATATATACTAGTTTCCACTTGCTGCTAGTATAAAAATCAACAATGTTCCAAACAAAGAAGTCATAAAAAATTATAATCATACTTCTCAAGTCAAATATTCAGTCCCATGTCTTTAATATTTGTTCTACGTGAATTCAGTTTTTTCATTAGTTCTAGAAATTCTTACCCAGTTCAGTTTTTTTTAACCTCAAAGTTATCAGGAATCTGTATTCTAGAGTACTTTTCATGAGTCTCCTTGGAGATGAAGCACTTTTGCAAACACTTTCACAAAAGCATCAGTGTAAAAACTAACAACCTGTAAATGTCAAAAGATCTAAAAATGGTCATGATTAAAGATCTGATGAGTTTATTAAAATGCAATTGGCAAAGAAATTTGTTTATTTCTATGACACATAACATTTTAGGATAATAACTGGAATTACGACTGATAATTTTGTATTAGGACATAGTAGATTTCTAGGAATTTCATACAATTTGTAGAATACTTTTAACATATACCTATACAATACAACATGAAGAAGGCTTAGTATTACCTTTTGTTTGACAATACGTTCATGCAATTTAATGTATCAAATAAGACTAATTAGTTTAACACCTTGTGGGGGGTGTTTGTTTTATTGTTTTAAATAAGGAGAGAGAACAAATCTTTTGCAATTTTCCAGGACCTTGTATAAAATTGCAAAGTTAGTTAGAGGTCAAAAGACTTCATTGGAATTTAATTTGAAGGAAATTTGTCAAAAATATCAGAGATTTTTAAACCTTTGTTCAAATAGGATCATGAGTCACTGTTAAACAATACTTAGTTATCCATTTAAACATAGTAACAAAGACTTCACAGGCAAATACAAAAAGTTAAATAGTTATTTTAAAAAATTAGTTATATTAATAGAGAAGACAGCTTTCTTAAGTAATCAAAGATCTAGCAAAGACACTGAGGAAATTATTTTGACAAGACACAAAATCTTTTTCTTTTAGGTACATTACATTAAAAGGTAAAGAAAAACATTTCATAATCTCTTATCAAAAGCACACTAATAATTCAAGAAACTTTATCCTTTTAATAGAGAAAAAACTAGATTCTAATTTTTGCACCAGCTTATTCTTGACATTAAAACTTATTTTTTAAAAAGTTTAAAATTTTTAAAAATTTATTTACTTTAATTAGATTTATTCTAATCTTAGCCAGCTTGACCACACATTAAAATTCCTTTCCAAAGACTCCTTTTCCACAAACCTTCTACAACTTTCTTTTTTACATTCAGATTTTGTCCTGTTTTTCCTCTTTCTCATTTTGAAATAACTAGCCTTTCTTTAGGACAACATTACTTTCTTTACCCTCAACAAAAATGCATTTCCATTCCTTATACCTTCTGTCTCTGAAAACACACATCTTGCTTTCCTTTTGTTTGGAGAAGTGTCCCTTATTTCTAGTAGCCTTATTTACATATATTAGAATTTTAACCCTTAAGAACCTTAATTTTTTAGTGAAAATTTAAAAACAAACAATTATGAACCATCTTTTACATTAGCATTCTGTGGCTTGGTAAATTTATAAATACTTTGTATAATTTCTGAAAATATATGTTTTCCCACAGTAAATTTTTCAGTATGGCACAGACTGTTTACTAATGGACCCGAATATCTTCGGTTCCTCGTAAAAGAAAGCTTACATTTAGTAATTAATGTTTTAGTATTTTATCTTATTTGGAAATGATCCAGATAATCAGTAAAATTCTACCATTTAATTTACCTTAGGAAAACTCTTGTCAGTGGAAGTCATCAAAGAGATTTGGGTAACTATTTTTGAATACACATACCATAAAACAACCATTACTGAAAAGTTCACCTAAGATTTTTTATTTCATTCACATCTATTTAGTTTACTTGTTCTTAACAATCATACTTAGATCACTCATGAAAATTTCAGGAGACATTAAAGCAGCTGGGTCTCATCTTAAGTTATTTTTTTTGTTGAGACATTTTGTAACGGAGAGAACACACTCAGTAAACCTAGGTAAAGTACAAGTATTATACTTAATGCTGATAGCCCTAAAAACATGTCTGTATTAACTAAACCAACAAACTTAAACTAGTTTTTATTTACCAAAAAAATTGTCCTAGATCATGTGACTTGAAAAATATTTGGTTTCGTTTCTGGTACAGTTCTGAGATTTAGAAAAACTTAATTTATAAGCACTTATTTTAGGTCAATTAAATAAGACTCTTCATGAATTAATCCTGGCAATACCATCTGGAGGTAGAAAAACACCATATCTATAATGTACATCCAAAAGACATACATAAACATATTGATAAACACAGAGATCTTATGGCTTTCATTTTAAAATTTCAGCCATGAATCAGGTATAACAATATAAAATTCACTAGTTCATAAGTACTTGTTGGAATAAAGTTAAGCTTAGGAGCTGAGATGGCTAAAACTTTTTACTACACGTAGAGAAGACTTCAGTATTTGTACTGTATTGTTTGTATTTGTATTGTTTTTGACAGGTGATCTTTGGTAGGAGGCTATGGTCTAGAATCTGGGCAAGAGAGACTTTTTAGCAGTTTGTATTTTAAAAAGGCCTCTTTCTCCCCACCCCACCCCTTTCTTTTTCAGTCTGGGCAGAGTTTTAATTACCTCACGTGGTGTTTACATTTCAAAGACATGGTAAGATTTACATCTTTAAGGAACAGAGAAAGAATGCATACCTTGGGCCTAGAGATTAGTCTGGAGTGCTCTGTGTAAATCTTGTAGCAAAAGGGAAGCTGAAACAGGCAGCAGAGTGTGTAAGGAATTTTCTGGGCAAAGTGGAGGAATTTTGGAAGTTAAGGGAATTTGCTGAGGAGATGGGGCCAGACTTTAAAAAAGGGAATTTACAGTGGATGTGGACTTTAATTTTGTTCTAAGTTTAATTTCTGCTCTTTTACCTTGTTAAGGGAGCCCCCAAGGCCAACCATTATACCTCTTTGTATCCACTTTCTAATTTGGTCTTTCCAAAGATACCAATAAAATGATTGTTTAAAATGAGATCTCTCTTAAAGAATTTTTTTTTTCAAATATAGAACCTTCCTCAATTCAAAAGATCCATTCCAGGGCACCTGGGCGGCTCAGTCAGTTAAGTGCCTGTCTTCTGCTCAGGTCATGATCACAGGGTCCTGGGATGGAGCCCCATGTCTCCTTGTTCAGTCTCCTTGCTCAGTGAGGAGTCTCTTTCTCTCTCTCTCTCTCTCTCTCTCTCTCTGTCTCTGTCTCTGTCTCTCTCTCACACACACACTCTCAAATAAATAAATAGTCTTTAAAAAAAAAGATCCATTCCCTGGCCATTGATGAGTTTATTAATCTCAAGAGCGACTCAAACCAATAGCCTTTGTATGGCTTAACCAATGGCACAAGAGGTGTCCCACAAGAGAGTGCAAGAGATGCCGTCCTCACAGGATCCAGAAAGTTCACTCCCAAAGTTAGCCTAAGAAAGTGAAGGCCTTTGTTGTCACCGGTGATAAGAACTGTGTAGAGAAAACAGTGTCTCAGGCATGTGAGACGCCTTTGAAACCGCTTAAAAACAAAGTTGAACAAAAATCAAAATGGCTGCACTAATGCTTTAGTGAAGTTTGATTTTTTTAAAGTAACCTTTTTCCTCTCTTCCGCAAACCTCCCCTCCTCCCTTCTTAGCTTTTTATTTCAGGAACCCCGTGCCACCCTAAAGATATGAGGAAGGAGGCTGGTAGCACATACACAATTCCTGTCAAAACCAGCTGGAGCCTATATTTCCCTATAAAGACCCCAGCCTTTTCTTCTGGGTTGCAGGTTTTGAAGGCCAAAGCCTGTTGCGGCCTCCTTTGCCCAGCTAAGCAATAATGCTATCGTTCCTCTTTATCCCAAACCCTGTCTTCAATTTATACTTCAGCCTCGAAACACAGAGGTTCGTTTTCAACACCTTCAATTACAGACCACCTAATCTGTGACACTGGGCAGGCACTACAGAAATGGGACTTTTCCACCACTAACGAGACAACAAAGGCCCTTGTAGACTGGGACTCCTCAAGACAAACTCCCCTGAGAGCTGGCACAGCTGAACAACAACAAAAAATGCGGTTTGTGACTTCACGTCCCAGAACCTCATTCCACTGGCCTGGCCACCAGATGCACACCGGTATGTACACTCCCAGATGGGAGAGACCAGAGAGAATATTCTCACCCATCACAAAGCGAAGCTTTCAGGACATAGAACAAAACAAAAGGAAAAACTCAGCTGGTTTTTACAGAGGGGACCCACAGCAAAATTCATCTAAACAGATGCCCTTCTTGTGAGAACCAACCATGAACTTACCAGTCCTTGAGGCCAGCTCAAAAAACAGACTTATAGGACCCTATGCCTGTGCTCTACCCTCTGGTTTTTCCTCTTGACAAATGACACAAAAGACAAAGACAAAAGAAGACAACCATCATTTCTGGGAGGAATGTGATCAATAGAAATCAAGAGTACTCATAACAAATCTTTACCAGAGTCGCTATACCCAAGTAACTAGCTCACACAAATATTTTCTGCTAATCTAAATTTAGAAAAAGAAAAGGATTCTCATCTTTTTCACTTTCAACAGACCCGGGAGACAGAGATTCTGGAGACTGACATGGTAAGAACTCTTAACTTCTGCCAGCTTCTGTCAGAGGTCCCAGGGTCTCTCCCTTTTAGCAGCTCTGAAGTGAGCGCTGGACAGCCCCTGGACAGCCCAAGGTTGGGCACTAAAACTGCAGGGGAGAAATACTTTTTTCTTTCTTTCTTTCTTTCCAAATTTTCTGGCTGATCTAATAATTAACTTGACATGAAACATTAACAGGAGAAAAACAACTTTACTTATGTACCTATGGGAGCTCCACAAAATAAGAGGCTCTTGCTTGACAGGTAACTTGAGGCTTATATGCCATCCCAAGTAGGAGAAGGGAAATAGGGGTCTGGGACTGCAAAGGGGAGAAAGACAATTCACAGGAAAATGGGAAGAACAACTGTTTGGTAAACAAATGTTTGCCATACCATATAGAGAAGTCTTTCTCATGTTAAAAAAAAAAGTTATCTTTGGTAATAGCTTTCTCCTATCACAGACTTCCTTTTCAAATTCTTTTAGACAGTTAAGGGGGAGGTAAAAGCTCTTGAGTCTTCTGGGCCTTGATTGTCTTCAGTTCAAAATAATCAACATGCCAAAGTGACACATTCTGGGGCTACCAACTCTGAACCCCATCACCTTAAGTTGAGGTCGGGGTTTGAATTATGCAAACCCCTCAGGACCCTGGAACATTGGCCCAAGGCTGTGGCTGTAACGTATCTTAGAGCTTGCCCTTAATTTGCTGCTGTCATGAAAATCCTTGGAAATCTTAAATCTTAATCTTAATCTGTGGTTTAAGGAGTATGAGGGGAAGGGGAACAGATATTGGTTTTGAGCCTTGTGGTTGTCTGGAAAGACTAGGTTTACACTAGAAAGTTTTGGTTGTCAAGGTGCATAAGTGAGGAGACTACTCCATTGTTCAGAGAGCCAGGTAATAAAACCTTCAAAACCTGAAAAGTAGCTTAGTGGAAGGATCCTGAACTTTGCAAACGGTCCTAAAATCCAGTCCTAACGCTACCATTTATTAGTCATTTGGCCTTGAGAAACTTCAAACACGGTGAACCCAGCCTCCTCATTTGAATATGGGGATAAAAATAAATACTTTGAAGGGGTGTTGGAGGACAAATACAATAATGTACAGAGTACTTGGCTCATAGCAATGTACAGAGTACTTGGCTCATAGCGGGTGCTCCCAAATATTTGTTCTTTCTTCTAAACCTTGAGGATTCCACCAGTGTTATGTTTTAAAACATCCTTTTAAACAATAGAAGCCTTTGTAAAATTGTCAGGCATTCTGCCTTAAAAGCTGTGAGATTTGCAGGATGTAATCGAATATCATTTTAATAACTGTATGAATTGTGTGGTCCTAATGGTCAGGAAGAATATGGAAAGAAGATAGAATTGCATCAGTGTCAAAAGTCGTTGGAGCTAGAAGGAAAAGAAATTAATACATCCTAGACAAAGAAAGCAAAATCGAGTCATGTGACAGCCTGAGTCAGTTGCAGGCTTCCATGAGTAGTCTGGGACCAGGCTTAGTGGAATAAAATGAGTGTAAGCAGGAGTGATACCCTGGTAAGTAGCCGTGTGGCCATACCAGTTTGCACAGCCCTATATGCAAGCCCATCCACCTGTAACAGGATGAAGTCCAGGTTTGGGCTACAAATAGGGCAGGCAGAAATCCAGGCTACAGTCCTAGTTAAAATCTCTGAAGTCTCCCCAAATTGCTTGGGATGGCGTTATTGTTTCCATAGTGGATAAGCATCTTTCAATTCTGGGAAAACTTAGAATTAAGAATAGAAATGTTTAAGAGAATCACACTTAGAACATTAATATTTATGTACTAAGAATAAATCTGTGCCTGTTGGTAGTATAAGTATATGTAATACTCAAGAGAAGTTGTTTGGCCTATTATAAAATATACCTGTACTAAAAAACCTAATTTGAAATGTATGAGTAATTTGGAATTGTATATTGAAGTGTAATCTTTCTAAGGTTATGTACAGTATTGGAAAGGTTAAGAGTACTTAAGAATCACTATCTATGTAAGTATATTTTATTAAATTTATAAGAGTTACTTAGAAGTTGAGAAAGCTTATTTTGTCAAGATATTGATGGACTTCAAATGAAATTAAAATATTCAATTCATAAATGGAGTTTAAAAGCTTAGAGATATAAAAGTCTTTAAATGGGCCTAATTATTAATCAAAGACTTCCTTAAAAGTAATTGACATTTACTAAACTTGTAAATAGAATAATAAGATTTATAAATTGACCTTTAAGGAAAACTAGGCTTCTGAATTTATAACTTTAATAAATTAAATGTTAATTTTTAAAAACCAAAGATAGGGGTGACTAGGTGGCTCAGTCAGTTAAGTGTTTGCCTTCGGCTCAGGTCATGATCCCAGAGTCCTGGGGTCAAGCGCCACATCAAGTTCCCTGCTTCTCCCTCTGCCTGCTGCTCCCCCTGCTTGTACTCTCTCTCTCTGTCAAATAGATAAATAAAATCTTTAAAAATAAATAAACAAATAAACCAAAGATGTCTCTGAATGATATTTTCTGTACATGAAATATTTACTGTTCCTGAGGGTGAAAAAAGAAAGCTCCTGGTTCCGGGGGGAAAAAATGAAATCTTAAGAAAGAAATCAGAATAAATAAAGCAGATACTTCAACTGAATGAGGAGTAGGCCTGAGCCTGAATCCAGCTTACTGGTCTACCTCTTGGCTTCTCACAATGCCAAAATGATGCACATCCCACCACCACTGTCATCCTCTCCCCATGCACATTTGGCTTGCATCTACCCAGTGGGGAGAGAAGCTGAGTAGCACAGGGCAGGTCCATGGGGGAGACATACCAAGGAATGTAAAGATCATGAGTTTTGAATTCACACAGATGTGAGTTTGAATAACAGTGTCTGAGAGTTTAGAAAAAGCATCTAAATTCTCTGAGGTTCAGTTTCCTCTCTTCTAAAGTAGAATTTTTTAAATGCCTATGCCAAGGGTCATTAAGAAAAGTCTATGTAGGGGCACCTGGGTGGCTCAGTCAGTTAAGCATCTGCCTTCAGCTCAGATGATGATCCCAGGGTCCTGGGATCAAGCCCCATATCGGGCTCCCTCTGCCTGCCACTCTACCTACTTGTGCTCTCTATCTCTCTGTCAAGTAAATAAATTTTTAAAAATCTTTAAAAATAAAATTAAAAATTAAAAAAAAGAAAAGTATATGTAATCCTGTATTTTCTTTTTTTCTTTTTTTTTTTTTTAATCCTGTATTTTCTTAACTTTCACCACTAGCTACTGAGGGGATGATAGTGAGTGAGACAGAGTCCTGCCCTCAAGAATAGCTAAAGTGATGACTGCATTTATGGTTAGTGCTCAGCCAAAGGCTGCATCACATATAGCTCATCATCACATGGAGGAAATCAACACTGCCACTGAAGTCAGAAAGATCTGGGTTAGAGCTTAGCTATGCCACTTACTAGCTAGGTAACTGTGGCCTCTGAGCCTGTTTCCTCTTCTGCAAATGAGGACAACTAACTGTAATACAGAATAGTTGAGGGAATCAAACGAGATGGGGTGTGTGTATAATAACATCTGGCATAGTGCCCAGCATATATAGGAGATTGTATATCCTACATGCATATGGGAGGTTTCTCCTGGTCCCACTGTACTGCACAAAAACCCCAAAATACAGGGCTAACCTCAGGTCAATGTCTTGTTGACCTCCAGGGATAGAGAGAATTTTGGAATTGCTGCTGGCCAGAAAGCCTGGCATTCTTTCCTGTACCCATGGCCCTGACTGACCCTGAAGAACCAAGCCGTTGGGCTGGAACACATAGACCAACATCTGGTTCCATTCAAAGTCTCTCTCCATTTTGCATCCTTAGAAGTTCATATAAAAGGCTGCATCCATATCTGCTCACTGCTAACCCCAGCTCTTTTTCTTCCAAAATTTCCTAGTAGAGATATTGGCTGTGACCTTCACATTGCACTCATTTTTTGGGTACCGACATAACTTCATACACCAAATTTAAGGACTCAAAAGTGATAGGTCTTTAGGAGTGTTGTTGATGGCTGGTCAGTCCAGAATTCAAACCCCTAGCAAGATGCTCCTAGTAGCAGCAAGATACTCCCCCAGTGAAGATATTTCTTTTCAGAGCTTCCATTCCAAGGCACAATCTTCTCACCCAAGTAGCTAAAGTTTGAACCCTGGGACTCACGGAACAAAATTCTCAGTAGTCCTTTGTGCCACAAACATCTTGCCAGGTTCCCCTGGTGGGAGGTGTAGGAGAGGAACACTTTCCCTTTTTTTCCCTTCTAGATTCTTTGGCTGGTCTAATAATTAAATTGAGATAAGACAGATTAATAGGAGAAAAACAAATAAATTTAATTTTCTACATACAGGAACCCTGAAGCTATGAGGCTAAAAGACAGTCAAACAATTGAGGTTTATATGCCATCCTAAGCTAAGGAGAAGGGGGAAGGCATCTTGGGCTTCAAAGGGAAGGAAGAAAATCCACAGGAAGATGGGAAGAGCAAATGTTTGGTGTAAAAAAAAAAAGAAAAGAAAAGTTTATCTTGCCATGCACAGACAGTGGAACAGAGAGAGGAATCCTAACAGGCAAGCCCCTCCAAACTCCTCCTAGCCTACCACACCTAGCCCAGACTCCTCGTGGTTATCTCTGGTGATAGCCCTCTCTGGAAACAAACCCCCCAACTAAATTCTTTTAGGCAGTTAAGGGAGAGGTAAAAAGCTGTTCCTGAGTCTTCCAGGCCTTGATTGTCCAGTTTGAAATAATCCACATGCCAAAGTGGCACATTCTCCAATGACCTGCCCTAAACTCCATCAAAAACAAGCTGGCAAATCATGGAGCTACTTGGACTGTGGCTCCCCCTCAGGTTTCCATTCTTTCCTCTCCAATTTTTCCCACTTATACACAAAAGGAGTGATCCAATCATTTTTCTAGAAAAGCTACCCTGATACCTGAACCGTCTGAGCCAAGAAACTGTTCCTTCTGTCCAGAGAAAGAGGGAGAGCTTACAATGGATATTTGCTTTGCTGTCTGCTTCCAATCACCCTTCCGGTATTGATACCTGGAATTTTCTCTGAGGAAACCCCTCTCCACTCTCAGTCCAGATGCTTGGGTGAAACTGCCAGGGTGAGCCTGGAGAAGGAGAGTCTTAGTCAGTCTGGGGTTCCATAACAAAACACCATTGATTGAGTGGCTTAAGCAATGAGAACTTATTTCTTACAGTCTGGAGGCAGGGAAGCCCAGGATCAAGATGCCAATCAATTTGGTTCCCCATGAGGCCTCTCCTCTTGGCTTGTAGATGGCTGCCTTCTCAATACATCCTTACATGGCAGAAAGAGGAAGCTTTCTGGTCTCTTCTTACAAAGGCACTAATCTCATTATGAGGACCCTATCCTCATTGCCACGTCTAAATTTAACTACCTCCCAAAGGCCCCTATCTCCAAATACCATCATACTAAAAGTTAAAGTTTCAACATATGAACTGATGGTAAAGGGAAAAAACTCAGACTGCAGCAGAGAGCCTCACTCTTCCTCCGCTCTGGTGCCTGGTTCAGAGCCGAACAAAGAACATAATCAGAGCCAAAGAAGCAAAGTCCTTGCTCCTTCTCCAGATGACTGAAACCTCAGACAATGAGGCCAGAGCTGTAAGCAGGCATCTTGACACCACACGAAGGACAGAAAAGCTGACAGAAAGAGAAAACAGGTCCTAATGACATCTGGCCAGAAGCCAAACCGACCTTACCCTTCTACATGCTTTAGATTTTGCAAGGCAAAATAATCCTCTTGGCAATTTAGGTTAAGCTTTTATGACTTGCAACCAAAAAAGTCCTAACTTCTGCGGATCTCTACCAATTCACCCAGTGGTGTGCGAACGAGAACTTCATGAGAACCACTTGTTAAAGTTTCAGGAATTGTACAAACCAGGTGTTAAACGTGGCCATTATTAATAGTTAAATCATGCAAACTTATAACCAAATCGATAATATTTGTAGAAGGTAATAAATACTCAAAACCCCTCACTTCCTAATAAGTGTACAGTTACTGGTGCTTTGAGTTTGTTTCCATCTACTGTGTGTGCACGGGGGGAAAACTGTAAAGAGGGAGGCTGCTGTGCAGCTCTTCCCAGCTCTGTTTTCAGTGGTATCACTCTGGGAGCTTGAAATTAACAGGGCAGAAGTACTTTCACCACAAAAACTGACAAGCTCTGCAAATCAAGGCCTGACCTATCGGTTGGTTGATTGCCAGGGCTTAAGGAAATAGTGCAGAGCGTGTCAATAATGTAGATTAAGTTGAAAGTGCTTCATGTCTGTAGTTGTTAAACTTGTGACCAGCACAAAAATTTGAGGAATATTCTTCAAGTATTTAAAAAGTTTTATTTGACCGAGCAAAGGATATTTGCAGCCACTGCCATGGCCTGGCAGCCCTGTGCTGGTCTTCAGAAGTCAAAATGAACAGGACACACACAGCCCTGTGGTCAGGGAGCTCAGAACTCAGGGTGATTTGTTCTAAGCCAAGTACCGCAGAAGAGACAGCAGTAAAAGACATTGCATCTGTCATCAAGAAGCGTATAATTTAATTATAAAGACAAGCCCAAAAAATTAAAAAATTAAAAAAAAAAAAAAAGCCCAGCACACAGACAATAGAGTAGAGTCTCTCTAAGTCAGGGATGACAAATATCTATTATGCACGCCTCTCCCTCCCTGTCCACACCTAGGTGAACAGGGACGGGCAGGCACTCTGTCCTGAGCCGAGATGTGGCTCCAGCATCCTGCCCAAGAGAGCATTCCAGGCAGCCACCGCTGCACTCATCATGGGTGCCATCACACAGGAGTACAAACCACAGGACAGCCCAGTTTTGAAGTTCAGAGGCAAAACCAGCCAGAGCTGTGTTACCTTAGCAAGGCTTCATGGAAAAGAAACTTGAAAAGGGTCTTGGAGAATGAGTAAGGAACTTGTTAGAAATGCAAAGTCCCAGGCCCCACCCCAGGTCTCCTGAGTTAGGAACTCTAAGAGTGGCCCCATGACTCTTGTTTTAACAAGCCCTCCAGGTGGTTCTAACGTCCACTGACGTGTGAGAACCACCGAATTATGCCCTGCCTTCTTCTCCAGGTGCTTTCTCTCACGTGTCACTCAGGTTGATCCCTACAATGGCGCCACGCAGTAGGTAAGCAAGCTAAAACAGTTAGCCTTCTCACACAGGTGAGAAGAGCAAAGACATTACAGGACTTACCCTGGACCACGCTGCTGATGTGCAGCAGAGCCTGGGCTCCAGCCAGCTCTCCAGGTGCCAGAGCAGTGTTATTTCCATCGGCCCTAAGATAAGAGCATAACGATGGCAGGATTCTCCCCAGCCCCCGGCCTTCTAATTTCCTCTCTCACCTCCCCAAGGAGTTGGCCAGTGTCCTGACAACAGGCTGTGAAGAAAAGCCCTGTGGGGTGATGACAGCTGCCTGACAGAAGGAAGGTGATAGGGCTTGGTGCAGGGCCCCCACCAAGCTCATACCTGCAAGAATTGAAAGTGAACTTCAAAGGCAGCACCACCCAGCCGGGCCCAGGCATCCAAAAGCCTCAGCTAATCAGATGCCATGGCCCAGAGCTGGCTAATGGCAAGAATGTGGAAACTCAGAACCCCAGGAACGGAGCCATGAAAGCTGGTCCAGGATCCAGCTCTTTGTGCCAAGCCCTTCCAGGCAGAAATGATCAGGTTTAAAGAGGAACTCTCTCCAATCCAAGGCCAAGCTGACAGGTCAGCCTGGGGGAGTGGAAAGGGCATGGTTTCTTGAGTAGTCCCACATACCTGGATTTAAAATCAGTTTCACTGTTTACAAGCTCCACAGAGCAGCCTCCTTACCTTCTCTGAGGCAATCTCTTCCTATGCAAAACGGGGACACAAATACCTTCAGCTTGTGTGAAGGAAGTGAAATAATATGCAAAAGTGCTGGCAGAGGCCTTGGCCGTTTCCTTCCCTCACTCTTCCCTTTGGGAGTCTTTCTCCATCTCCATGGATCCTGAGAAGGGGATGCCAAGTTGCTAATGAATCAGGCTAAAGGGAAACAGCTCTGCCTAGAGCAGAAGACAACCTCTAAAAGTACCTTCTAGCATTAGATCATAAATCTGTCCTATGTTGAAACTGTATTTGTGGGCTGTTAGCTCTTTTAAGAGTGTATCTTACTGCTTTATCCAGCATTCAGCACTCACTATGCACAATAATGAGCTGCTTTGTAACTTATGCAATATTGGGCATGAAGAAATTAATCAGGAATTCACCAGAATTCTCCAATCATCTGAAATGAATCAGTAATTCTCAGTAATCAGTAATTCTCTGGCAAACTACATCCACAGGCCAAATCCAGCCAAGCACTTCTTTTTGTAAATAAAGTTTTATTGGAACACAGCCATGCTCATTTATCCACATATTATCTAGGTCTGCTTTCACACTACAAAGGCAGAGTTGGACTGCAAGGGCTGAAATATTTAATATCTGGCCCTTTACAGAAACTTACCCACCCCTACTCCGAAAAAAAGCATAGATAAACTGAACTGTTGCCGTTCAAGTTCTCCAAGAAGTAGACTCTGAGAAAGAGTTTAGGGTTCAGGATGTTAAATAGGGAATGCCTCTGGGATCCATACCTCCGGAAGGGAGAGAAAGGAAGCAGCAGTGGGCACAGGGAGAAGTCTGGCTACGATGCAGGTCCAGCAGCCTCAGCCGACTCCACAGGGCATGCTGGAACAAATAACCCCTCAGAGTTGTCCTCAATGGGCCCAAATAGCTGCACTTTTACCCTCTGCCTCAATTGGTCATTGGAAGTGGGCAATCCCCTGGAATGCATGCCCGTAGGTGAGGCAACTCCCAAAGGGTCTGAGTGCTGGAGACTATCTCCTGACATCACTCCCAGAACCAAGGGCAACAAATCCTCCCTTGCATCTCCATGCCCAGCACAGCCACCCAAGCTTGCTTGCTTGCTTGCTTGCTTTTTTAATATGGAATGCTTCATGAATTTATGTGTCATCCTTGTGCAGGGGCCACACTAATCTTCTCTGCATCATTCCAATTTTAGTAAATGTGCTGTCGAAGTGAGCACCACCTGAGCTTTTTAAAGTTTTCCTCCACCAGGGCGCCTGGGTGGCTCAGTGGGTTAAAGCCTCTGCCTTCGCCTCAGGTCATGATGTCAGGGTCCTGGGATTGAGCCCGCATCGGGCTCTCTGCTCAGCAGGGAGCCTGCTTCCCCCTCTCTCTCTCTCTGCCTGCCTCTCTGCCTACTTGTGATCTCTCTCTCTCTCTGTCAAATAAGTAAATAAAATCTTTAAAAAAAAGGTTTTCCTCCACCACCTTCCAAAAGTGTCCCCCACCTCTACACCAGGGAGTCAGCTGTCTTCTGAACCCCTATGGAAGTGGTGGGTGTCATCAGTGGGACACAAAATCAAAGTGAACACAGGGTGTTCAGAATAACAACTAAAATATCACCTTAAATTTATTCCCAGTAATATTCTAGGAAAACTTTACGTCCATAAGCTTTATTGGACATCACAGAGAAACAGGCTATGCGTCTATAAATGCCATTCTCAGGAAAAGTGGCCTTTCTATTTCTATTAGAATAACACCCAGATTTTTTGATAGAATGGTGAGATCTAAGATATATAATGTATATAAGATGTAAAATGTTTTATATAGATTTCTTCCTCACGTTAAGGTCTTTTATCCATTTCGAGTTTATCTTTGCGTATGCTGTAAGAGAATGATCAAGTTTCATTCTTCTATATATAGCTGTCCAATTTTCCCAACACCATTTATTGAAGAGACTGTCTTTTTTCCACTGGATACTTTTTCCTGCTTTGTCAAAGATTATTTGCCCATAGAGTTGTGGGTCTATATCTGGGCTCTCTACTCTGTTCCATTGGTCTATGTGTGTTTTTGTGCCAGTACCATGCTGTCTTGGTGATCACCGCTTTATAGTAAAGCTTGAAATCAGGCAATGTGATGCTCCCAGCTTTGTTTTTCTTTTTCAGCATTTCCTTAGCAATTCAGGGTCTTTTCT
>CM052884.1:21919414-21939486 GCA_028534135.1 Potos flavus | reverse complement strand
TTAATCCAGGCAAGGGGTGGACCATTTCTAGAATGGAATGGAGAAGAAAGAAAATAATGAAAAACTAAAGTCGACGTCTTTGACAGCAGAAAAACCTGAGAATCTTACAGTATCTGTTAACTTCCAGCCTTTCCCCAGCTACCTACTCCCTTATCCTCAAAAGGAAAGCACACCCTAGCCAACAAATATGCACACAGAGACATCCACACTTGATTCAGCCTTCCACTGCCAAATAGAAACATTAGTTATATTGATTTTTACACAACCCCTGCCTTCAAAGAGTTAAAAATCAGAAGGGGAAATGAGACCACATATAGGACATAAAGTCAAAGGTTCTGTCACACACAATCTGGTTACCTAGATTCTGAGGTTAGTTCTGTCATTAAATAGTTATATGACCTTGGGTAAATTGCAGAACTTCCACTGGACCACATTGTCTTCACTCATCACTCATTCCTTCATATATTCAATAAATATTTTTTGGTTGCTTACCAGGTACCAATACAACAGTAGGTACCAGGAACAAATATCCCTGAACCCAAGGAGGTTAGAGGCAAATAACCAGACAAATCCAATTCAGCAGATTCCTCTTCCTCATCCCGTGACTGGTCAGTCGCCAACTCCTATCTATTTTACCTGCAGAACCATATCCTGAATCCACTCATGTTTCAGCCCCTCTCCACTATCATCCTGGTCAAAGCCAGGGCTCATGAACTCAGGTTCGACTGACTCCATCGCCCAAGTAAAAGCCCGATGAGCCAGAGGAAGTCTCAGCTGTGGTTAGCAACCCTTCCTCAGAGCCCTGCCTGCTGCAGAAATGAGACCAAGTCTTCTACGCAACCAGCACCTTTTGTGCAAAGGCAAGGAGGCCAAGAGCCCTAAGAAGGACATCCTTCGATGTTTGAACATGATATTAGCATTCCAGAGAAACCACAGATTATTAAAAATCACATTATGCACATAATTGTTTCAAAGGGAGAGGAAGTGAGAAGCCAGAGAGTTTAAGTATCACAATAACAAAGTTATGTTTCCTGCAGGAATTTTAATAATAAAAGTGTTTTTAATAGCTTTAAGTGTTTAGCTATAAAACCAGTACATCATTATGTAAATCCAGTCTTTGATGATTCTGGCTTTTCTGCTCAAGAGGAATAGCTGTTCTTTTTTCTATCATAGAATGGCTTTTTATCATTCTTTTGAATGGAAAACAAAACACAAACCTCTCAGACAAAACACATCACCTCCCCACATACAAACCCAGTCCCCCAGCAGAAAAGAAGACTTGCCTCACTTTTCCGGTCTGTAAAATGATGATAGTTAATAGGATCCACTTCAAAGAGTTATAAATAAGGTTGTATCGGTTAATATTTATAACGTGCTTGGAGCAGTGTCCAGCGTACACTGTATGCTGTATAAGTGGTGTTAAATTACATTAATTACTAGATAGATATGTCATATTATATCTAATTCCTGTTATGAAAATACTTGATGTGGGACAACTATGTCAAAAGAAAAAAATTAAATAAAATAAAAAGGAAAGGATAGGAAACAAGTCTATCACAGCACGGCACATCAGCTATATAAAAAAGGAGGTCAGAATGAGATTCCCTCTAGAGATAAAGTATATTAAACCAAATATGCATATTCCTGAATAAGTGTGCTATGTGTATCTGTACATATATCTACATACATCTACATGCATCAGTATATAACTCCTAACTGTTCTACTTAAAAACCAGAATTTGAATCAGAGGCAAAAATGAGAAATTCATTAATTGTGCCCTACTTCTCTCTATAATAACACGTAAGAGGTTACAAACCTCAAATTGGGTCCAGTCCCAGAATTTGGTCAGTAAATTGAAAACAATAAGAACATAAAATGACTGAGATTCTCCATCTGCAGAAATAAACCGCTCAGGAGATGGCTGTAAATGTGCTGTTGATGGGAGTAGGGCTTCTCCCCATTTTCCATCAAGGAGAACAGGATGCCTCACAAATTTAATTAACGACACCAGAGTCTCTCCCAAGTCCAATCAGGAGTGACCACAGGGTGCCTCCCATGAAAACACATTAGAATGTGGTTTATGGTAACCTACTCAGATGAATTGCAATGAATCTGAGGTAATGTTGTGTTGTCATAACAGAGGGTGGGGGTCCTCAGGAGTCAGGAAACTGAAAGCCAAGCAGTGAAACTCTGAGTGTCTCCACCACTGCCCAGGGCTCTGGTTCTAGATCATCAGTACTGTAGGACTGAAGCATCCTTCAGAGACAGCCAGTAACCTTTGGTCTGTTTAAGATCTTCAAGAAAATGGAAACTGTCCTCAGTGTCCTCAGGGGTAAGCCTTAGAAAGATGAGTGCCCTCTCTTGGCTCCCTAACCAGAACCTCCCCTGCTATAGATTTAAAAATTCAATTGGTAAAAGAGACAATTCTTCAGACAGGCTGCCTGAGTTTGAATCCTGGGTTTAGTCTTTAATGGTTGGAAGACACTGAACACATCATTTTGTATCTCTTGGTCTTAGTTCCCCACTGAGAATAACAAGAGGATAACAAGAGTGCCTACCTCATGGGCTGTTGGGGGAGATCAAAATAGAATAATCCAGAAAATATACTTTCTATTTTGTGCCCAATAAATGCTAGCAATTTTTATTATTGGTTACTGTATTGTTATTGTTGGTCTGGCTAAATCTTGACTGATCATCATCATTCTGTTTGAACACCTCTGGGTAAACCACTGAAATCAAATATATTTTTTTGTTTTTATTTAAATTCCAGTTAGTGTAATATTAGTTTCAGGTGTACAATATAGCAATTCAACAATTCCACACATCACTCAGTGTTCATCATACCAAGAGCACTCCTTAATCACCACCATCTATTTAACCCATCCTTCCACCTGCCTCCCTTCTGGTAACCATCAGTTTGTTCTCTATAGTTAAGAGTCTGTTTCTTGTTTTGCCTCTCTCTCTTTTTTTCCCTTTGCTCATTTGTTTTGTTTCTTAAATTCCACATATGAATGAAATCACATGTTATTTGTCTTTCTCTGACCGACTTATTTCACTTAGCATAATACTCTCCAGCTCCATCCATGTCATGGAAAATGGCAAAATTTCATTCTTTTGATGGCTGAATAATATTCCATTATATATATATATACACATATATACGTATATATGTATATACGTATATATATATATATACATATATACGTATATACGTGTATATATATGTATATATATATATATACGTATATACATATATACGTATATATGTGTATATATATACGTATATATGTATATATATATATATATACACACCACATCTTCTTTATCCATTCATCTGTCGATGGATACTTGGGCTGCTTCCATAATTTGACTATTGTAGGTAATGCTGCTATAAACATTGGGGTGCATGTATCCTTTTGAATCAGTATTTTTGTATTCTTTAGGTAGATACCTAGTAGTGCAATTGCTGGATCATAGGGCAGTTCTATTTTTTACTTTTTGAGGAGACTCCATACTGTATTCCAGAGTGGCTACACCAACAGTACAAAAAGTTTCCCTTTTCTTCACATCCTCACTAACACCTGTTGTTTCTTTTGTTGTTGATTTTAGCCATTTTGACAGGTGTGAGGTGATACCTCATTGTAGTTTTGATTTATATTTCCCTGATGATCAGTGATGTTGAACATCTTTTCATGTGTCTATTGCCCATCTGTAGGTCTTCTTTGGAAAAATGTCTATTCAGGTCTTCTGACCATTTTTACTTGGATTATCCACTTCGCGGTATCAAGTTTTATCAGTTCTTTATATATTTTGGATATGAACTCTTTTTTAAAAATTTTTCAGTATGTTTAGTTAGCCAGCATATAGTACATCATAAGTTTTTGCTGTAGTGTTCAATGATTCCTTAATTGCATATCTGAATATGAATTCTTTATCAGATATTTCATTTGCAAATATCTTCCCCCATTCTGTAGGTGGCCTTTTAGTTTTGTTGATTATTTCCTTCACTGCACAGAAGCTTTTTATGAAATCAAATTTTTGATCTGAAAAATTAATCAAGTACCTCAATCTCCATTGGCCTTAAGAGGATATTTCCTTATAACAGTGTTAATATTGCTAACATTAATGTTAAGAATAATCTTGTATGCATAGGAATAAGTAACACTTTTTTAAATAAATACATTACTGTATAAAATATTTCATGTTATAGAACTATCCTCAACTGCCTCCCAGGAACCTAGACCCAGTCGATGTTTTCCTATATTAGAAATGGTTGGGACGTGAGAAGTAAACACTCTTTCTTATTTTACAGTTGACAAAACTGAGATGAGAAAAAGTAGACTTTCTTTTCTTTTCTGATTCACGGTCAAATGCTCATTGCCCTGTGCCCCCCAAGTTCACAAATCATTGACAACACAGCAGAACTGTGAAGAGAACTGCTGAGCCATGCACATGAATTCAGAACACTCCAGCTTGAACCCACTTCTATGTGAGTGACCGTGTGGGCAGGCCATTAACCTCTCCCTCAGCCCCCATCCCCATTCCTGCAGGTAAGAAATAGGGTAACATTGGCTCTTTCTGCTGCTCAGTGTTGTTGGGAAGATGGGATGAAATGAAATGGGAAAGTGCTTTGTGAAGCCTGGAGAGCCATGTAAACAGAGTGAATTGTTTTGGTGTGGACTTCAGAGCAACATTTTACAAGTTAGTTCTACTAATCCCTGAGAGGTGCTAGAAGTGAATGGTGTTACATTAGTGGTGGAAACAGGGAGAGTGATAGGAGGAAACAGATACCACAGGGCCAGAGGGTCTAAGAAAGGTTTCTGAAGAAAAACAGTGAATTTATGCATTTGTCTGCTTTCCTGACCCTATGTGCCTGCAACCGTTCTTAACACATTCAAGAAAGAGAAGCTGAGAATGAAGCCTCAAGCTTTGCTTAGAAAAACAGGTGATAAATCATAAGGTAATCGAATCTGTAGCAAAGAATGGGAAACACATGGTGGATCATTCTAATTATTCGATACATTGCACGGCATTGGGGTGTTGTTTCCAATGTTTTACGTTCGAAGTGTCCCAGGCCACTCTCTCACCATAGCAACTCAAGTTTACCGGAAAGTGGAAAAGTCTGCCTTTGAGAGAGTTAAAGGAGTTTGATACAGTTCAGCTAACCACAATTAATTTTTAAAAAGAAGAAGAAGCTGCCAAATATTTCCCTCTTGCAAACATCCTTTGGGAGATATTCTCTCCCTTTCTCCTTCTTATATACCTCATTCTCTTCTCACTCCACTCCCCCTCCCTCTCTCTCCACCTCCCTGAGAATGTCTTTTCTATGTTTCTCTTTCTCACCAACTGAAGAAAGAGAGAGAGCAAGAGAACCAAGTCCACATATGTTCTGCACAAGTATCTGGTTCTATAAACACCATGAACACCAGCTGTGTTCTCTTCTATACCCAACGGCAACTCAATAAAATTTTTTGAATGGATGGGTGAATGAGGCTTCTCCCTCCTTTTGCTCTGGACTGTAGGTTTTAATATGATATCCCTATTGCAGAGAGGCTGTAGGAGACAGTACAGCAGGTCATAAACCTACCAGGAATCAATGATACCCTTTTTGAATAAATACATTATTGCATGAAATAAAGTGTTTAATGTCATAGAACTATCCACAACTGCCTCTCAGAGACCCAGCCTCAGTCAATGTTTTCCTATAGTGAAACCATTTAGCAGGGAATGTTAGAGATTGTTGGGACTTGTAGGGTAAACTCTTTTTCTGGCTCTTATTTTACAGTTGAGAGAACTGAAAAGAGAGAAAAATGGCTTTCTTCTCCTTTCTGATTCTTTTCTGAGAATCTTAAGGCCGGGGGTCCAGTTCAACCTTGCCCACCATTTGGTATGGGCCTCGAGTTAATCACTCACATCTCTCTGTGCCTTATTTTCTGCTCCTGAAGACAAAGACTTCAACCAAGAAAGTTTTTAAAGTTCTTCATAGTTCTCACCTTCTTTGAGTATTTTACCAAAAGATCTGCAGAGAAATATCTATCCCTTCACGAATGAATAAGCTAGGCCTGTGCTGCTTGTCTTTTCTGACTACAAACATGGGCCACACTAGAAGAGAAGGCAAAAAGTGTCCAGTTTCTCTCTGTACCTCTAACTCATGTTCATACTGACTAAGCCAGGAAGGCGAAACTGGAAACAGGGTCAACTCTCTGAATAATTTGAGGACAAGATTCCAGACTGACTACCCCCATCTGGGTTGGCTGCCCTTACTAATTCAATTCCTGTCACATTTAAATGACTCTTCAGCTCAGTTAGCTCTTACAGGCAAAATCGTGAGCTTTCAAAGATAAGAGATTCAAGAGGTCTCCCATCCTTTTCCCACCTCCATGAAGGGTCTTGCCTAAACAACCCCAAAGAAGTGATTCGATTCTGCACTTAACCATCATCGAAGGACATTTCACAACTTCTCCAGGCATTCTGCCATCTTTGGGCCAGGCACTGCTTCATACCATCCTCAGAAACTGAAGCCTAACAGGGATTCTCTATGATACACATCAGGAAGCTGCTCAGTCAGGTAAGAAAGCCTGGGCTATACCCACAGTGCTCTGGAAACTCACTGGTTTGCAGAGTAGATGCAGAGGCTTTGAGCTCTTCTCTGGGCCATGGCAGCCTTTTAGATAGAGAGCAGTGGGACATGAACTTGAAAATTTGGTTGATTTCAAGCCCCTTCTTGGGCATCTCTTCCACTGCCTTTAGTAGCTGAGCCATTTGAGAAGTCAGGGTAGCCAGGATACAGGTGCCCTCAGTGGCTGGGCATCAACCTAGACTCATGCTTTCTCAGGGTCCTGAGTTGGGTAAAGAGGACTTTTCCTATATCTGGCCTAGGTCCCTGAACTCTAAATTTTGGAGTGATTGCTTTAGACTAGCCAAGTTAAGGTTTAAAGAGCTCATAAATAAATAAATAAATAGTTACTCTCTGGAGGAAAATTGCCAAAAGCCGCTCAGACCTTCCTGCTTTCTAAAAGCCCTTTCAAAGTGGGCATCAGCTGGCAGGTCATTAAGAAAAGTGAAATGTGCTCATTCTGCAAAGCTCCCTTTTCCCTCAATGCTGCTTTGTCCCCACGGGTTTCAACACACTCCATTTGACATTCTCAATTCCTTTGATAAGAAGTTCTTAGAAGTTTATGGCAACTCAGATCTCTGTATTCTGGAAGCAGGTCTATAGGCATTCTAGTAATTAGTTGAGCAAACTTGAACAAGTTGCTTCACTTCTCTGAGCTCAGTTTTCATGTTTGAAAATTATTTGTTCTCTGTAGGACCTCCTTAATAATCCATGACTCTGCCAGAGGCAGTGGAATCACATGAGAAGAAAGTAGCTTTGAAATCACACAGGACTGTATTGGGGTTCTGAACCTCCCACTCCATGTTTGACTTGGGCCAGTTACTTTACACCTCTAAGACTCCGTTTCCACATTTGTACAGGAATAAATGAATTAATGGTTCAATTAATCTATACAAACTCAACGTAAAAAAAGAAAATATCTTGCTTTGTGGGTTTTTTGGTGAATGGTTCAAGCCAAGTGGCATATTGGCAGAAAGCGTGGTGTCCCCTCCTCTAACAGTTATTTTGTCCATGAGTTTTCCAGGAACTCCAAGCTTCACTCAATCCAAAGGTACCCTGTCCTCAACCAAATGGTTCATCTTTTTCACAGGATGTTGTTCTGATGACTCACCCTAAATAGATCAACAGTCTGTGCTTGCTCCTAGAGCCAAGATGGATTTCTCAGTCAGCATTATCTAGGGAACACCACATAGGCACCAACATTATAGGCCTTTGTTCCATTCTCCCCAATTTTCAATCCCTAGACAGGAGTATGAGGTGCAAAGGGCATATACCACACAAAAAACAGTGCTTGCCCACACACCTGAGCCTTTGTCTTGAGTTTAGGTGACTGGTCTAGCTGGGAGCTGAGCCCTTCCTTTTCAAGAAAGCCCTGGGATTAGATCATTTCTAAAGAGGTCCACTTTCTTCATATCCCTCCCCACTCCCTGTTCTTTCTTTCTCCTTACTGGACAAATATTACACTGAGAGGCAAGACAGCATTTGCAAAGACATTTTTCAAAAAGTGTAGTCACATCCTTATCTCATTTCAATACATGCTTATTTAAGTGCCTTATATTTGCATAACTGGGAATGCGTTTCCTGAGCTTCCAAGGTCTGCTCTGCTATCTCCTTCCCCAGGTAAACAAAGAAAGAGTTAAGTCATTCTAAGTACCTCCTTAATGGGCAGCCCATTTGGTCTCTTCCTGATCCATAACCTTAATGTGTTGGTGCTAATATAACACACCTGATAGCCCCTGACACAAAGTAGGACTTTAAAAAGTGTTAGTGCATCCCAATCCAGTAAGAACCACACCCAAGCAAACATTCCCTTACCTATAGGGAGAGTAACCTCATTATTTCTTCACCAGCTGTAACGTCATATTTATTTATTCCCTACTAACCCACAGGTAGGCAAATATTTTCTGTAAAGGGCCAGAAAATATTTTAGGGTCTGCAGCCCAGTTACATCTTTGTCATATATTCTTTTTGCTTTTTTTTTAATGATGCTTTTAAAATGTAAAAACCATTCTTAGCTCTAGGCTGTAAAACAGGGTTGTTGCAGGTTGGGCTTGGTCCAGGTGCTATAGTTTCCCTACCCCTTGTCTAAACTAATGACTTCATAAATTTAAGTGTTAATCAGCCTCACCAGGGAATTGGAGTGGGAGACATTGTTTTTGAAAGCAGATTCCTGGGTCCTAACCCAAACCCACTCAGTCAGAACCTTTGAAGTAAAATCTTAAGCTCTCTGATGATTATGATGGAACCAGTCTACTGGCTGACCCCAGGGGCAGGTCTGGAAGACCTTCTCTGATACACATTTGCTCCTGTCCAGCCTCATTCCTCTTTCATCCTCTATGGATGGTTCTTTTACTTGCTCAAATGTTATTGTTGAGTAACTTCCATTATGCTCTATCTTCCATCTCCCCTCTTATTCTTGTCTATCTGCTTACAAATAAATCACATGCACTTTATTTTTTTAACAATCCTTTCTAGTAATACTTGATAATTTTATTTACAGCTCTTTCCCTATAAAGCTTCCTGGCAGGACAATATTCCCCCAGAGTGTTGTCTTCACTCCATCTTGACTGATACCATAATTCTTCCCCAGTCCCATCCTTTCACCTAAGCATGGACCAGCTTCTGCCCCAGCCCCAGCCACCTTTGGGCTGAAAGGTGAAGTAGTTTTCAGATCTCTGAGCCAGACTTGAACTTTGCTTCAGGAGGATGAATATCCAGTTCTTCAGAAGTTTTCCATGATTACACTTCTAGGTGTCTGGTTCCTCAGGGTTATAGTGCCTAACAGGCAAATTACCACAAGAGGCAAAGTTCAACCTCTGGAATTCTAGAAAAAGGTTTATGCACAGCGTGTAGCAAAAGCAAAGCCAAAAATAAGGGCAACTGGGAATGAAAGCCAAATTTGGGGCGTTATAAAGTCAGTACAGGATTTTGAAACAATTGGCAATCAGTCCTAGATACAAACTAGATCAAAATGATGCTGAGGTCACTTGGGCACAGCCTACACAGTCTTTGTGTAGGTGCAAGTGGGCTGGGGATTTTCATGGAACTGCTGCTGTCAGCATCAGAATTCTTCCCTGGAACATAATATACCAGTCAGCTGAGCAGTTGTGGTCTCCAGAACTTTGTCAACAGAAAGAAGCCTTGATCAAAAGAGTCTAAAAGCCAGTTCTGTCTCAGTTTATTCTTGACTCAGACAAAATGGGAGAGAAGCCAAGAGTAAGCTATTAGGGGGAGAGGTATGGACAGTAGGCACAGTATTATTAAATAGCTGAGGACATTTGAGAGAAGATATGCATCTCTGAACAAAACAATCAAGAAAATAAGCACTGGCCTATTGGCCTGGATCTCCCAGGATCTTCTGGCAGACTTAATTAGAAGTTAAATAATCTCCCTTTACATCTGTTGTGCATAAGAATTTGAGTCTGTTGGGAGTTGTGATATAATCTGCTTTTACTCAATTCAGGGGATATTAAAGAAGAGGTAAGGAGTGGGGAACATTGGGAAAAGTGAGTAAAAAGTTTCAGAAGCCATATAAAGTTTTTAAAGCACTGAATAAACACAAAACAACAACACTCCTAGAAGATAACATAGGAAAATATCTAGGGGACCTTGAATTGAGGGGGTACTTTTTAGATACAGCACCAAAGGCATAATCCATGAAAAAGACTACTGTTAAGAGAATGAGAAAACAAGACACAGACTGGGAGAAAATCTTTGCAAAAGACACATCTGATAAAGGAATGTTATCTAAAATACATAAGGAATTCTTAAAATTCAACAATAAGAAAATGAACAACCTGATTAAAAAATGAACAAAAGACCTGAACAGATACCTCATCAAGGAAGATATGCAGATGGCAAATAAGCATGGCATTAGGGAATTGAAAATTACAACAATGAGATACCACTACATATTTATTAAAACAACCAAAGTCCAAAACCAGAATAACACCAAATGCTGGCGAGGATGTGGAGCAACAGAAACTCTCATTGCTGGTAGGGATGTCAAATGGTACAGCCACTTTGGAAAACAGTTTGGCCATTTCTTTTTTTTCTTTCAGTTTTATGGAGATGTAATTGACATACAACACTATATAAGTTTAGATGTATAGCATAATAACTTGACTTACATATATTGTAAAATGATTACCACAATAAATTTAGTTACCATCCATCATCACGTACAGATATAAGGGAAAAATCATTTTGTGATAAGAACTTTTAGAATCTACTCTCTTAGCAACCCTTAAATATACCATATAGCAGTGTTAACTATAAAGTCATGCTGTATACTATATTCCTCATATTTATTTATCCTACAACCGCAACAAATACAACTGTATTTATACATTTTGGCCACCTTCATCCAATTTCCCCACTCCCTACCCCTGGTAGTTTCTTAACAAAACTAAACATACTCTTACCATACCCATGGTCCAGCAATCATGCTCCTTGGTACTTACCCAAGGGAGTTGAAAACTTATGTCCACACAAAACATGTCACTTTATTCATAATTGCCAAAACTTGGAAGCAATTGAAATGTCCTTCAGTACATGATCAGATAAATACACCACGGTACATCCAAACAAAGGAATATTATCCAACACTAAAAAGAAATGAGCTATAAAGTCATGAAAACACAAGTAAGAAACTTAAATTCATATTACTAAGTGAAAAAATGCCAAACTGAAAAGGATGCATATTGTATGATTCTAACTATATGACATTCTGGAAAATGTAAAACTACAGAGATAAGAAAAAGATCAATGGTCCAGGGGTAGGAGAGTAGGAGGGAGGGAAAGAGGGATGAATAGGAGGAACTGAAATCATTCGGAGGATTCTTTGGGTAACAAAACTCTTCTGTCTGATACTATAATGATGAATCCATGTTATTTGTCAAAACTCACAAATCTACAACACCAAGAATAAACGCTAATGTAAACTATGGACTTGGGTGATAATAATGTGTCAGTGTAAGTTCATTGATTGTAACAAATGCACCACTCTGGTACAGGGTATTAATAGCGGTGGAGGCTATGTGCAGGTCAAGGCAAGGGATGTATGGGAAATCTCTGTACATTCTGCCCGATTCTGCTGTGAACCTCACACTGTTCTGAAAAATAAAGTCTGTTTATAGGGCATAGAGCAGCTTGTAATAACACTGAAGAAGAACTGGATTGGATTTTTGCTTAACTCAGAATGAGTTTAGGTCCCAAAACAATGATAAATTCTAGCTGGATAAAGAGGTGAAACAACCTAAAACATCAGCTAGAGCCATGCCATCATAGATGCCCTGTAAACATTTGTAGAACGAATAAATAACTTATCCTAAACCTCATGTAGGTCACCCTTATGTGGACCTGAGGCATAGATGGCAACCATCATTCCAGATGGCTCCTGATACATGTGTTCATTTTGTTGTATTGTCTTTCTCCCCTACTAGAAGGTAAACTTCATCAGACCTTGTTTGCTTGCTTACTGCTCATCCCCAGGGCCTAGAGCAGTGCGTGGCACATAGTAAGTGTTTGATAAATATTGGAAGGACCGAAGAGAGGGAGAGAGAAAGGGAAGGAGGGAAGGAAGGAGCAAATGAACAAATGAACAAACAAAGGAAGGAGGGACCTACCATTTTCTCACCACTCAACAAGGCTGCGAATAATAAAAAAGAAAAATAAAGCACTCTCCTTGTCCCTAAGAGTCTCAGTCTTGTGAGAAATGACAAAATATACTAAAACAAACTGAGTGAATAATAGAAGCAATTTGCTATGCTGAATATAATCAAAAGCTAAATATATTTGAACACAGACAAGTGTTATGGGAACCAGAAAAGAAAGAGAACTACATGGAAACCGGATATAGTTGTAAAGACTCAGCTGCCTGTATTTCTCTGGTCCTACAGAGCATGTCCCACCATAAAGAGTCAAGACACACTATATCATGTTCTCTGAATTGGTTCTGCGGAAATTTGCCCAAATCTTTCTGAAATGCACATTACCCACAGCTTCAGGGGTGTCCAATGACCTAAAAATCCCTGAGCTCCTTATTCTCATTATTGCTGTTTCTTCCATTGACCTATAAATCCAATCTCCCCAGTCACCCTTCCCCCAACCTTCTCTTTCTCTTTCTTGGGGTAGTGGGGGTGGGGAGCGAGCACAAAGTCAGTCCCGTGATTTCTTTGACTCTCTTACTGATATTTTCCTCACCTTTTTGCTCTCTGTTTCCTCCACTCAATCTCAACAACCCTTCTTTATTCATCTCTTGACCTGCCTTTAATCTTTTCTTTCTCTCCAGCAGTGTCTATTCCATTTTCTTTTCCTTCCTTACTTCTGGATCTTTCTACACAGACACTTACATTTATAGCTTACCTCATTGCCCCATTTTTAATAACTGGGAAACATCCCCGCCAAAAGCATTTTGTTACAGTTAAAAAAAAAAAAAAAAGAGGTACATTCCATCATCCGCCTGCATCATCCACTCAAGGTGAAGGAAGCACCTAGTAAATCATTCTTCCACATTCTCATGTGGCCAAACCAATAGAGGTGGCTAGCCCAACATTATCTGCTGTCCTGCTCTCTGCTGGGCTGCATTTCCTATTCCCCCAGGCTCCCTACTCATCAGCCCATAAACTGAAATAAGAATTTTAATTCAGTGCTACTTTTCTGGAGAAAAGGTGACTGGAGATGCCTAATGGAATGGCACATGTGAAGGAATGATCTCCTGACACCCAAAATCATATGCCCAGTTTGGACCTGGAGCTGGAGTTATATACAGCAGGCAGAGAAGATGGGTCTCACTCATACTCAAACTGAATGGTACCACCCCTCTCAAGAGGGAATCTACCATTTCCACCCCCATGAGTCAGTGATGGAGAGGTCCCAGATCTGTCCTCCACAAATTAAATGTGCCAATAGGTGCCACTAGTACAGAAGAAGTCAAGAAAGAAGGCATCAATCAAGCCACCATCTAGGACAGAAGGATAGTAAGATAAAGGGTAAAACACAAGTATATTAAATTAGGAAAAGTCAAAACACATGAAACCCCTGTAGCTTTAGCTAATCTATGAGACTCTATGGGAAAAGTAATGCACTTGTTGGAGAGAGGCAGCTGGTTTTCATTACAGCCAAAAGGAGTTTAAAAATAAATATAGCCCCCTTATGCCCACCCCAAATTCACTGCACATTCAATTCTAACAGAATGGACATCCAGACTTAAAAGTCAAAATAGTTTTGAGACCCATACCATGGAGAATTGTTGCTGTCCTTTTTGCTCAGATGGTTTATTCCTTTAGAGGCCACGAACCAAAACAATGACAGCTTTCATGTCTAATTCCAGGAAATAAAAGATAGAGAATAATGAGAGATTTTTTTCCCCCAAACACAAACAAATAAATTAGCACTGAGGGGCTGAAGGGAAGCGGAACAAATTAGACCAGAGGACTTCTACCAGCCTTCCTACCCCACTGCACAGCCCTTGGGAGCATTCTCCAATCCGAGTACATGAGTGGTCTGGGTTTGGGGACAGATATGTAACAAAAGACACAGGCCCACCCAGGAGATACTGGAGCCTGCTGTGAGCATTACAAACTCTGGCATAGGGCCAAGAACTGCCTCCCTTCCCCCAACTATGGAAAGGAAGGGAAATGGCCAACCCAACATTGTAAACAAGTTCCCACACAGTCAAGAATGGTTTTTGTGAACCATGAGAGACTGTGGACTCTGAGCAACAAACTGAAGGTTTTCGAGGAGAGGGGGTGAGGGGTTGGGCGAGCCTGGTGGTGGGTATTGAGGAGGGCACATATTGCATGGAACACTGGGTGTGGTACATGAACAATGAATCTTGGAACACTGAAAAAATAAAATAAAAGTAATTGAAAAAAAAAAAAGAATGGTTTTTGTGCAGAAATAATGTCTGGCACTGTGCCTCCAGAACCTTAGGCTGGTAAATACATTTTAAAATCATTAATTTTTCAAACCCGCTTGCCATTACTGTATCAGATCATCTCAATCAGTTACAGCCTGATATGTTCAATGCACAGTAAATATTCGTTGTTAGAATTATTTAACTGTGCTAAAGAAGCCCCAGGCCAGGATCATTGTACCACCAGCCTTTTAGTTTCCCACAGAGAAAAAGTCTATTCTTAAACCACGGTCTTAACCCCCATTGCCAACCAAACATTGAATAAGTCATATATGAGTTATTGGATAGGCTATGCCAAAAAGCAGATGACTCAGGGCAAAAAACCCAACCACCCAAATCATGAAGGCTGGGTTTGAAATAGCATCTTCTGAAGGTTAACACATTTCCAGTAGCCTATTGTACAGACGTGATCAATGACAACCCAAGGTGTTCAGACTTCCCTAGAGCAACAAGCAACAATTAGATTAGCCATAAAGTCACCTTAGTTGGTTTTCATTAAGAAAGTCTTATAGTTAGATTTAAAAATTTTAAATCTCATTACTCACTAGCCCTCACCTAGAACTAAATGCTTTCTTCAACCTCTGCCTTATATAATCCTACCACTTTCTTGTGAATCTCCTTCCCATGCCTTATCACAGGTCATTCAGGAAATCCCAATTTCCACATACAAATAGAATGATGAACAAGGACAAGGAGGCCAGCTGACCTTGGTGGCCCCAGCAAATCATGGGGTTGAAGGATGTCATTGCCTGCTTGCAGGGTATGTGCTGTGCCAAGGTGATTGAAGGAGCCAGAGAAGGAGTCAGTAGTAAGACAGCAGATCACCGGACCTCATGTTAGAAAGTGAACTTGGATGGCATGGTGGTAACCTGAAGTCTTCCCATGTCATGTATAAACCAAGAAAAGTTTCCTTGGGATTTCCTGGAGCGACCACTAGTTTGGTACCTGGAGTTATGTTCAGCTTGTCTTTGTATTTCAGTCGGGGCACTCACCCCTTCACAATGAGCTTCATCACAGACCATTCCCAGCCATCTGATGATCATAAGCAGCCTGCCCTAGCCACCACCTGTGCTTCTCAAGGGACTACAGCTATACTACTTTATTAGAAATGCAACTCCACAGTCTCTCTAAAATACTTTGTGTATATGGTCTGTTTACAGTCGTTCTGCCTTAGCTAAATACACAGAAGATACCTGTGAGCAAATGAGATGTTATTTGATCTGCAAAGAGTCCACTTACACATAATCTTTTAGGCACATACCTGTTGTCTAGGGTAGTGATTTCCATTCTGTGTCCTTGAAATCCTTAAATGACATGAAAATATCTCAGAAGACCAAGGAGGCCAAGCTGGTAGAGTTCTGGGCGCTCCACTTATTCTTCAGATTCATTCTGGTTTTACCTATTTTGTCTATTTCATTTATATTATATATATTTTATAATATATAACATGAATATTGGATATTATAATATATATATCATCATAAAATTTCATGTAGAAAAGAATCCATTGTTAAATAAAAGCTTGAAAACTCTGATTTAACCAAAGAAAAATCTACTTATATCAGTGACTATAGTTTCTATAGCTCTATCAGATTTTCGTGATGTGAACAGCCAACAATGTAAGAGCTTCTCTGATTAAAGCAGCCCTGGGGAGCCCAAAGACTCCCCCTTAAGATCATCCCCCTTCCCCTGCTTACTCACATACTCTCTCTCTCCCACTTTCTCTTTCCTTGGAGAATAGTTTTGAAACTATTGAACCAGATGATCTCTGCAATTCCTCCACATTCAATGATCAAAAGACTTCTATATTCCAGTAATTTTAGTTGGAATGGACGTAAAGAATGATGATTTCACTGTCTGGGGATCTAAAGTTTAAAAGATTCTGAATTACATTTCAAACCATCACCCAAGAAAGGAATTATTTAGGCAAGCAAGATATTAGGATATGTTGAAATCAGGTTTCATTGCACAATTGCATAGATGAGCTTTAAGTTGGGTTTTCTGACTTTTTGGTTTTGTTTTTCTTGTGGCCACCCAACCTCTCAGAGGCCAAGCAAGATCTTTCAGCTTAGGATTGCAACAAGATATTGTAGCAGAGGAATAACGGTGGTAGAAATAGACCACCAGGTGATCTTCGAGCTCTTTCTTCACCAGTCTGTGGTCCCAAACTCTGTTACTTTCAATATCCAAAGAAAATCACTTATTCTCAAACAAGAAGAACTTTAATCAGGAGCCTTAACATTGTCATTCAACATTTGGACCTTATTTCTCGTTACTATGTCATCACCATTCAAATTCTTAAGATATAAAAATGAAGATTGTCCCCTGCCATGGTCATTTACAGTGACAACAATCTTCTCCTGCCCTGTCAAAAAAAAAAGCATTTTCACAAACATTTCACATGGTTTTTCCCCAAGGATTTTGTAAAGCATTTCCATTTGTCTTGATAAATGTGACCTAAATATTAAAATATTTGGGCTTTGGTGGGGGGGGGGTGGATGTGTGTATTTTAATTTAAGTAATGGACAGATTGCAAGGAATTAGAGCTCAATGATTAAAGACATTTGCTTCACTTTTCTCTTTATTGTCTGACTCACTTATCTCCTAAGTAGAAGAAGGTACGTGGAATACACCCAAGGAGCTTCTATGTTGCCAAAGCTCAAGATACAAAATTGGTAGGCATGGAACTGTTCTAAATAAAACACACCTGGTAACTTCTGAAGCTGCTTCCCAGAGCACTATTTGAGGATCCCACCCCATGCCAATGTTCTTTAAGGATTCCTTCAATTATAAAATTCTCTGATCCAACTAAATATTTAAAAATGAGTAAGAAAAGGAAAGAAGTGTTCAAAGAACCAAACAAGGATCAAAAATTATACTCCTTACTAGTTCATTAAAGCAACCATGCAATTTATTTTTTCTTCCCATAACTCAGTGTCCTATATCTGCAAAATGGAGAAAATATGGGGCAAATGAGGATCCAAGTAGCTAATGATGTTGGTAAAACATGTTCCTTTCTCTTAATGGTTTTGTTAGGCCTCTCACAAAGATACCACCCCACCCCTAATACTAAAATAGATGGGCAGTGTTAGACACACATAAAAAGAGGGTAAAGCACAACGTCAGTAGAGGCAGGGTGAGTTGGGGTCAGAAGACAGGATGGGACAGGAAGCAGAAATCTCAGAATTCGATAGGCAGGAGTAATGGAATGGCTGCAATGGTTTTCCCAAGCCTCATCTGTGCCAATTTGATCGGACACAGTTAAAAAGGGAGAAAGAAAATGCACACACACACACAAAAAAAAAAAAAAACAGATAAAGAAAAAGAGCTTTTCCAAATGAGTGGGCAGGGATCTGGCCCCCTGGCAGAGGAAGAGGCCCACAGCCCAAGAAGCATGTCTTAGAACCAGCTGAGCCCACTCTCCTGCTGTGGCAGCTTCTTCCCACGGAGCTCAACTGTGCTTTCTGCACCTTGAACCCATTTAAGGGACTTTTTTTTGAGGGGGTTTGGCAAATTGTTACATAAAAAGAACCAAAAAAGAGAAGAAAAAAAAATAAAATCGTTTCTTCAGCATAAAAAAAAAAAATTATCCCTTTAAGTTAGCCAGACAAAGAATTTTCAAACTCCATCCAGCCATAATATCAGTTCTTATGCCACCCACATTTCACATGCCTTCCCAATCCTTATTGCAGCTATTCTACTCCTTTGGTTCATCCCATCCACCCTACCCAGCACTATGCCTCACTTACCATCCTCAAACCCAAGCATCCATCTGAAGCAAACATGAGGACCCAACCAACACTCCCCCTCACACGTATTCACATGTGAAGATTCCTACATATACAGCTACCTCCATCCTTCATTAAAAGTCTCTAACATCTAAGAGAGATGTCAGCCATGATACCCAGCTTGCTCCCCATCCTCTTCCAGTGAAACTCCTTAATGCACAACTCCTTTTTAGGGGGTAGCTGTAGAAGATGGTTATTCTGCCTGGTAAAGAGCTGTAGTTGTTTGGACCCAAAGTAGATTATCAAAGAGCTATGACAAATGACCCTGAGTGTGGCTGGGTGAAAGGTAAATTGCACATATTCATTTATCTCTTACAAATCCTCCCTCAGGGGTTTAGGCCACATTCATTTCATTCTCTCTTATCCCTGGGGTGAGCTGTGAGTCTGCATATAATGCTCCATTCACACACACTTGGATAGCCTCCTTTATCTTCCTGCCTAAGCCTTTTTCTTTGGAAGAGCAAGTGCCAGAAGATAAGCTTCTGAAACAAGTCAGATTCTGAGAGCAGCATTCCCACCAGCCCTGGAGAGCTTTCACACAGATCAGTGTCCTGGCATGGGCCTGTTTGGTCTACAGAAGGAAGTGTGATAATGAAGGAATGTGGCTTTGAGTCACTGTCCCCCAGGGAAGGGGAGACAGGAAGAGAAAGCAGGAAAAGCAGAATTAAATGTCATGTAGAATTACTAGTTGATAATACCACCTGCTTGTGACAGTGAAGTTACAAAGTTACACATGGTAACGCAGGCTTGGAATTCTGGGCTCTGTGTAACTAAATCTTGGGCTGAAAGTTAAACTATAGTTCTAGTCTTCAAGTGACCAGGAACTTATTCCACAATGCCAATACTCTAGTGATTAAGGAACCATAGCCTCCCCAAATTCTACTCTTCCAGTTGCACTAAACTTAAGAGTGTGATCTGTTAAAATGAGAAGTGGGAAATATGCCCTTTCTCTCTTAATCTCTGTGAGGCAAGTTTGATTCCATAAATCCTGGATGTGAGAGTCTTAACTCTGACCTTTGGAGAAATTTAGGGCACTCAGGAAATTATTTCCTTTTATTTGGAATAGCCATAATTTCTGCTGGTGAAGTTCCACAGGGTTTCCTAAAGACACCATGGTTGTGCACGCTTTGGCTAGGTTCCTAGACCTAATGAAGAGATAACATGAAAAGGAAGAAAATTTAGAGGGCAGCAGAAAGGCATGGATAATAAACTATGTGTTAACTTCATTCTAACATCTAACACATCTAACATCTAACACATCTTTAGCCATCCACATGAAAACTTTTTCTGGAGAGTTGATAAGATGTAAAGGCAAGGGAAGGAGATTTACCTCTTCTTCCTTCTTTCATTCTCCAGTGTCAGGATTAGGAAGTAACAAACTAAAAGTCAGGAAGCAAGAAGGAGAAGGAATCAAAGCAAAAGTCCTGTATTGCCCCCTCGCTGGATCATCCCAGTATTCTAAAAATCACAAGCTGACCCTTTGAAACAAGATGAAATTTCTCAGCCCATATTAGGGCTAGAGCCAAATTTTCTCATTATAGTAAATCAGGGCAAGTGTCATCAGAATTCCAGTGAGGCTCAAAACTCACATCTCCATGCAGATCCCCCAACCATCCCCTCTGATTTTAGGAGGTAAATCATAGACAGTTTCCAAGACAACCCAAATTAGATACATAAAAGGAGAAAGAAAGAAAGAAAGAAAGAAAGAAAGAAAGAAAGAAAGAAAGAAAGAAAGAAAGAAAGAAAGAA
>CM052884.1:21864887-21918914 GCA_028534135.1 Potos flavus | reverse complement strand
GTGTGGTACATAAACAATGAATCTTGTAACACTGAAAAAATAAAATAAAAGTATTTGGGGGAAAAAAAAAATCTACAAAAAAAACCAAAAAAAAAAAAAAAAAAAAGAAGCCACCTAATTTCACTGCTCCCATGGTGGAACTTTGGCAGAGTCTTGCCTTTCTTGATGTCCCAAACTGGTTCACTGGTCTTCCCATAGATTTCAAGTGTTACTATATTACTTAACTATAAAGAAGGATGAGATCTTGCCATTGGCAACAATATGGACAGACCCAGAGAGTATTATGCTAAGTGAAATAAGTCAGAAAGAAAAAGACAAATACCATATGATTTCACTCATATGTGGAACCTAAAAAAAAAAAAAACAAAACAAATTAATAAATAAACAAACAAAAAGCAGAATCAGACTTATAAATACAAAGAACAAGCTGGTGGTTGTCAGAGGGGAGGGGTGTGGGAGAATGGGCAAAATGGGTGAAGAGGAGTAGGAGATACAGGCCTCCAGTTATAGAATCAGTAAGTCATGGTAATAAAAGGGACAGCATTTGGAATATAGTCAATGGTGACAGATGGTAGCTGTACTTTTAGTGAGCATAGCATAACCTACAACTTGTTGAATCACTATGTTGTACACCTGAAAGTAATGTAACATTGTGAATCATATACTCAAAACAGTCATCAAATATCCTTCCAATAAATTATCTTTTGTTTAAATTAATCAAATTGGCTTCTTTTCATTACATCCTAGAACCTCACTAATTCTGAATTATAACAGGAAATGTATCAGAAAAGACTCCCCTATTTGTTTTGCGGTACCCATCTAACCCTACCTAAGAGCCCATCAAGTGCCCTTTTCTCTGGTGATGTTCACCATGTCCTCTCTGGGCAGTGAGCAGGTAACTAAGGAAACTCTTACATTTGTATTGGCTTCACACACCACATGGAACTCTGTTCCTAACCCACAACTCAACATTCTGCCCTCTGGGAGAGGACATGCTCACACTCATTTCACACTCATGAATGACCTCATTTCGTTTGGTGTCCTCCTTTCTTATTCCCTTTATTCCAATGCTGTTTTCAGCAAAATATCTGTTTGGGAGATGTAAGTGTTCTATAACCCACAGGGAATGATCTGAGAAAGAGAGTAGGTCTCAAAGCCTTCTACCAGTTTCCACCATGGCCATCTGGCCAATGCCTCTCCACTCCAAACCATTTGCTATGCCCCATGCGTAATTCTGTTGTTTCTCCCCTCAAGGCCTTGTTCAGGAAAGAAATTTCACTCCACCAACAGAGTTTTCTCTTTTTATCCAAATTCCTGTTCAAAATCTCCCTCTTCCATGGAATCTGGCTCCAGAAATCAGGAGCTGCATAGGTCTCTGAATGCATCATGGTACATTCTTTTTCTCCTTCGCCAGGAATTCCTGACTTGTTCTCCATGGCCCCACACCCAAAAATCTCCACTTAACCTGACTAGTTTCTACTACTTTGAATTTAGCTCAGGTACCACCAACTCCGGGAATTATTTGCTGACCCATCCAGAGTATATTAGAGGCTTCTCCTCTCCAATCTCCAGATATCCTGTGAATACTTCCGTCATTGCATTTGCCATATGTGTTCTACCCTACTTATGTGTTTGTCTTCCCAGGCAGATCATGAGCAATTCGGCAGCTGGCACTTTGTCTTACTCATCTCTTACACCAATACTTGGTGCAGTACTTGGCACATAGTAACGTTCAATAAATGTTTGTTGAATGAGTGAATGAGTAAGTACTGGGATCCAGCCCCAAATCTGAACTTACTCTGCCCCTGACACCTCATCTGTCAAAAGAGGAAATGCAGAATGTTCACAAAGGTCACTTCCAACCCCAATATCTTGGGAATCATTTAAGTCTCCCCTTATGAATCCCATGGAACAACAGTAATAGTCATAGCTAATATTTACTGAACAGTCAGCAAGCCAGCCACACTGCCCAGCACTGCATAGGGTTATCTCATTCAAACCTAGCCAAATCCTAAATATGCTTCTGGTATATTTGTGTGGTAACTGTACAGTAAGCAAGTGTCCAGCATCGTAGGTGACTAAGAGGGGGCTGGATACATGTATGGAGCAACTTAAAAAGGAGACAGCGAAGTAAAGGGAAAAAGAAGGGGGCCAAGCAATTGGATGTGGTTTTCCTGCCAGAAGAGACTTGAGGAACAAGCCAGGGGAGAAACAGGAAGGAAGGTCACGATTGCTGAACACTCCCCTATGCATCCTCACGAAACCCCAGGAACAAGGCATTGTTATTCTTTACTAAGAGGAAAACTAAGGCTCAGAGTAGTGAAGGAGTCCATCAGGGTCCTGCTAAATGGAGGCAGAGTCCAAAAACCCAGGTCTGTTTGATTGTCAAGGGGTGTTCATTCTCTGTCCCAATATGGTAAAGGTCTGACTATAGGGAACAGTCCCCAGAGCAAACATTGAGAGCTCTGTCCTAGATGTTCCTTCCAGCCTGTTCTCCCAGAGCAAGCGATTAAAATCACACAAACAGTCACAGCACAGCTGGCAATTTCCAAGGGGAATTCTAATGTTATCTAGGCTAACCTATCCAGGTGGATTATCGCTTCAGAATCTAAGAAATTGAATGCCAGGCCTCCATTAACTCTTTGTTGGCTAGTGACCTTGGGACTTTGGAAACTGTAAAGCATTATACAAATATTAGATACTGTCATTATGGATGATCTGAGAAACCTGGCTTTAATGTACAGTCAGATATGATCTGGCCCTGGATGTTGGTCCTTTCAAGCACACCAACGCCTTCAAAAAGGACAGCACGTCTCAGCTGAGCCTGACACAACCTCTCCAAGGCTTCCTGGTCTGTTTATTTGCTCTAAACATCTGTTTAGTTAGAGAAACACAGCAAAAACCGGGAGACTGGCCTCCCTCTGCCTGCAAACCTCCCCCTCAGCTGGACAGATGGGCCAGAGAGCCCGGCTCAAAGGAGTGAGGGCCCTAAACAAGACGCAGATGGTCAACTGACCCAGGCAGGCAGCTCCACGTGCCGGGGGTTGAGCAATGTCACAGACAGCTCCTTCAACACCCCCTCACCATCGCTGTGCTGACCCCTCTGGCAAAGAGCTGATGGCTAGGATGGGCATGATGGCTGAGAAATAAACCAGCTCCAATCCTCTCCCCCCCCCAACCCCCCTTCCCACACTGGCTAGATTCAGCACTATTGTCATCAGGAGTGCCTGGAGCCTGGACTATAGTCAGCCAATAAGAACCGTGCATGATTTTGGGGGGCCTTGACACTGCCCTCTATGATGTGGAGTAAGAGGACTTGGGCTCGGTAGTCCAGATGTGCTCTGGCCTCCTGTACCTGGCATGGACAGGCCTGAAATGAGGTGCCTTGCTCTCACTCACTTCTGTACCCTGGGAAGTTTGGATTCCTACTTGGAAGATCTTCCACCCTGCACTCTCCACAGACACAGACATAATCTCAGAACAGCACTCTTGCCAAGACAACTTGTTCTCTGGGAAGCCTGTCCAAGTCCCAGGGGCAAAGTTAAATATTCTCATTTCTAACCTCCTGTTGCACCCTGTATGGACCTCTATTGAGAGGCTGTATGGTGGGGTTATTAAGAGATAGAACCTAGAGGAAGGCTGCCTGGGTTCAAGTCCATCTACGCCACTTACCAGCATAGAGTTGCTGTGGGGATTGCTGAGTTAGTAGAGGTGAAGAGCAAAGGCAAAGTACTTGTGTGTGTATGTATACTATGTACATACACATTTATATCATATATATATATATACACACTACACAATATATAGTATGCTTGTATATATGTACATACACATAATAGCATGTATGTACGTGTATGTATATATGTATACTTCTGATTTACTATATATAGTTATATGATTTATATACAAAAATTATATTATTATATTAAATACTAATAAATTAGTATGCTATTATTTGTTTATTATTAATAATGTTCGTACTGTATTACATACCAATACATATATAATATACTATTTATATTCTCCAGGATTAATAATATGACATAGCATCATCTATTTATCTGTCTGCATTTTTCACTAGACTGTGTTGTCTTAAGAGCAGGGACCATGACTTCTATTTTACCTAGCCCCTAAGCAAGGGTTTGGAACATAGTAGGTACTCAATAACCAATTGATGAATGAATAAAAAATGAAATACTGTGTTGCCTACCCCAACATATATACTAAACTGAGGCAGAAAAATCCAACTCACCACCCACTCCTCCAGAATCTTTTTAATTTCCCAGCAGAATCTCAAGTGGACCGTTCCAGTGGAGGCCTGGCTTTAATTTTAAGAGATAAAGAGAGCCAAGTGCTAGAGAAATGCTTTATCCCAGTTTTCAAGCCCTTTTCTCCTTAATCCCCCAAGACTCCCACTCCTGCTTTCCCTCTCCAGCCCCTCCCAGGCTACACCCCATGCTGTCCCGTCCTCCACCCCTGGGCGGCCCTCCTTTCCCACACAGTTTGTAACACCAGTGCCTGCTCCCAGGGATACAGAGGAAACTGGCTACCTCAGAGGCCAGGCAGGCTGGTGCCATTCCCACGGCCATCACCACTGGCCTTCAACATCAACCAGCTCTGCTGGAAGCAGCCCAGATGCCTCCAACGCTGAGAGTGACATCCAAACCAGAGCCTCCCGTGGCCTGCAAGGCTAGAAAGACCACACACAGCAGGATGTACACACCCCCACCCTCAGGCCTCACCCCCCACCCAGGCCTCATACAGACACCCACCTCACACACAGTGCTACACACAAAAGCCCCTCTCGGGGATATCCTTCTGCCTCCACCCCTAGACAAAAACATCACTATTAAGTACACAGCTCACTTAAAACTGTCACTTCCCAGAGTCTGCAGAACTTCCTATCTATCTGAAATCATGGTCAAATCACGATGATAGGACAGAAAGGGGAGCATGGGGTCTTAAGCAAAAATATCACCTTCAGGGGCACGTGGATGGCCCGGTGGGTTGAGCATTCAACTCTTGGTTTCAGCCCAGGTCGTGATCTCAGGGTTTTGAGATAGAACCTCAAGTCAGGGTCCATGCTCAGTGGGGAGCCTGCTTCTCTTTCTCTCAAAATAAGTAAATAAAAATCTTTTTTAAAAAATCACCTTCAGTTGCATAGCCTCATAGAAAGACGTAAAATTTAAATGAGCACTGAATGTCAGGTCCTACCCCTGCTAGCACTTTCTAAGATCGAAAAAGACATGAATATCTCTTATTTATTTATTTATTTATTTGGCAAGAACAATGAGGTTCATGATACCAGTAATTTGACAGTGTACTTGGTGAAGCTTCCACGGTCTCTCTTCCCACCCTTGCATTGCCCCAGAACAGCTCCACCTTGGTTTGTTTTATATACAAACTTCTAAGTAAACTTTAGTTTGAAGAAAGAATATGGTAGCTAAAAGGGGATGTTCATGCAGTTCCTGTATTTCGCTTCTCTAGCATATCCAAATGTAGGGGTTCAACCTAGATGAATTTTTAGCACCACCTCTTCCCCTCCCCTCCAACCCTCTCTATGCACACACACACTCACGCACATTCACAAACGCCACCCCTCCCAAGCCCACACTTATTTGTTCTTGGCTAGGGAAGGGCTAGTTGTCGATACCAGGTTTAAATGGCAAAGAAGGCTGAGATGGCCACCAGTCTTTGCTCTGGGACCAAGAGTTCCTCTGGGAAGCATGCTTATTCTTCAGGTTCCTACCTCAGCTGCAATGCAGCTTTCTGCAGCCTCCTCGGACCCTGAGGTCGCTTCTTTGGGTTTCTGCAAGCCCAGAATTCCATGTTGGGAAATGAGGCCAGAGGGCAGAACGGATGCAATCTTGAGGATATTGTTGGGAAATAGAGGAATCTGTGGAGTAAACACTCCACTGTTCTCAAGTTTGTGTTCCCACAAAAACTCGATACTAGGGAGGAGGATATATCTGACTTTCTGTAAGTTGTCATCAGATACCACTGCATGCATGACCCAGCATTTGTATTAGGAGGGGATAAAAAAGAAAGACTTCCTGTCTACAAGCATCCAACCATCTCACTGGAAACATAAGACCATGTCTGCCCTCGGGAAGGCACACATCAACCCAAAGCAGCGTAGTCAATGCCAAGGGGAGGAAGGAACTCAAGAGGACAGACAGAGAACTCAGGAAGTCTCCCTGGAGAGCTGGGACTCCAGTAGGGTCTTAAGCACTTGGGCCAGAGAAAAGTGTGGATGGAAAGCATTTCAGAGGACATAAAGTAACCTAGGGGAGGCCAGAGTGGAAATGAGCAGAAAGTGTGCAGAGGATGCTGGGTAGAACGGCAGAGTCATTTGGGGCAAGCTGAGAAGAGATGCCAGTATCAAGAGTGGATACTGTGGGATTACTTATGTCAGGCACCTTTTTGATGGATTTATATAAATAATGTCTCACTCTTTTGAATTGTCCTGGGAGGTAAGTAGTGTGGTCTCAGTTTTATAGAGAAGGAGGGTGAGCTCAGAGAGCTTAAGTCACTTGCCCAAGGCCCCATTCCTACCTCCTCTCCTCAAACAAAGCCTGAGCCTTCTCTTCTTGAATCAACAAGTTATTTGGGCCCAACCTTCATAATTCTACAACAGCTAGAGGAATGTTTTCTCCTACTTCATTAGGAAAGTTTGCGAGGGCCAATTTTATACTAAAATTCATCTTAATGGTTTCCCCATGGCCCATATCACCTTTAACAAAGCTAGTGATTTCTTCACTCATTCCATTCACTATAGTGAATATAGTAAATTGATGACCTGAAGGAAATAGATGTTGAAAGTTTTGAATTTCAATTAACCACTGACTTAAACCACAGCTCTCCAAGAAAGTGTCAGGTGAAGCTATGTCTGGCTCAGTACAGCTCTGCCGAACTGAAACTGAATTGAGTAAATGGCCTTGAGCTGCATGGAGGAGATGGGAAACCATTGGTGTGCAAGGCACTCTGCAGAGGCTTCATTTGATCTAATCTGAATGCCAACCTGCAAGGCAATTATTATTCTCCCCGCTTTGTGAAGAAAAGCCTCTCTGGTTCAGAGAAGCTAAATATTGAGGTAAAATCACACAGGTAGGATGGAGCTCAGATGCAAACCTGGGATTATGCCTGGTTTCAGAGCCTGGGCTGCTGTTGCTGTAGAACATTATACTTTGCATAAAGTCTACATGCCTGAGCTGCCGAAGTGGGGGTTGGGGAGAGGAACTGTCCAGAGAGAGAAACCGCTCTCAGCTCATTCCCCTTTGGAGAAGCCACTGGCCATGCTCCACCTCCTTGGGGGGACCTTACCAAAAATCTGTGCCCTGAGGGCTTGAGGCAACACAGACAGCCAGGGAAAATGTGACCCCTCCTGGAAAGAGCCCTGTCCCCTGCAGTTCAGAGGATTACGTGAGACACCTCAAGTATCCACAGTACCCACCCCCTCTAGGCATTTCCTTTGTCCACAGCGACATGTTCAAAAAATGGCTGGAGACAGAAGAGCCTCAGACCTTGGGCAGCACAGTCCATAAGCACAGGGAAAAGCTGAGGTTGCTGACAGGCACTGAGCCACAGAGGGCTTGGCTGTGCTTCCCTCAGCAGATCAGACCCCAGATCTGGGTGTTGGGGGCGTAGGGGGGAGGAGTAGGAAGAATAGGAATACATGGCAGGTATTTTCCTGAAATTCCTGGGAAGCACGGGGACAAGGGGAAGTTTAGTCTGTTTTTCTCCTCAGTTCTTGCTACAGGACTCCATGTGACAGCCCAGTTACCTCACCCTCAAGGCAACCCTCACATGACTGGGAGGCAGAGGTAGGAAGTAAGGGGCTACAAGGAACCCCAGCAGTCCCACTTCCTCTGCCCTCAGCTCACCATCTCCTCATCTGCAAGCACAAACTCAGGGTTGAGTTAAAGGCCAAGTAACTGTAAAATTTGTCATCTAAACCAGTGTGCTCTTTAGAACACATGGAGGCATCATTACTAATTACACTGGGACAATAGATATAAATCAGAACTGGGGCAAACTGGAGGTTTTGGTCCCCCCTACTTAGAGGACTCAGGGCAAAGTCCCTGCGGGGCTAGCCACAAGGTCTTTGCCTTTTAAGGCAAACCGGTTGATTTCAGTTGCAGGCAGAGATTTCCCAAAGATTATTCTAGAACCCCTAAGGTTTTCAGCTTCTTCCTTCTCTCTGATGTAAGAGTTTGTAGTCAGTTTTGAAAACAGGTAGGAGTGTGGGGAGATGGGTTAAATGGGTGATGGGTATTAAGGAAGGCACTTGTTGTGATGAGCCCTGGGTGTTATATGTAAGTGATGAATCACTAAATTCTACACCTGAAACTAATATTACACAGTATGTTAACTAACTGGAATTTAGATTAAAAACTTGGAGAAAAAAGAAAAAGAAATCTCTTCTCCCATAGCTCATAGTGGATCTGCTCTACTGATTAAACCCCACTTGACATATATCTAGAGAGAAATGTCTTTAAACATTTGGGAAGGTGCAGGCAAATAATATGCAAAGGCATCCGGGCCCCCTGTTATGCCCCTACACACCGGTGACTCCAAGGAGAGCCCTAGAGGAGGGCTCAGAGGAGGACAACCAGGAGGCAGAGGAAATGGATTCCATGCTCAGGGACTGTGGGTTCCTAGAACCAAATTCCAGTCCTGCCAACTAATAGCTACCTTGGACAAGTGGTTAACTCCTATATCTCCATTTTCTCCTGTATAGTTTCTTTGGCTCTGCTATACCAAAAGGCAAACACACAGAAGTGGACATTACTGCCCCCCTTCTCTCCTTATGCCACCTCTGTGACTCTCCATGTTGCATCCCAAACCCACATCCAAGGAGTGGTGGCAGCGAAGGAAGAATCAGCAAAGCCAAACTATGCTGGGTAGGGAGAGGAGGCAATGGGAAGAGCAGGCAAGGAGGAGGCACAAGGGAGTGTCTGTGAAGAGAGAGGTGTCCTCACGTGGCCTTCCCCAAGCTGCCTGGGAAGCTTTCAAGGGATGGATTTCAGAGCAGAGTGTCACTTTTCAAGATGTCCATCTCATACAGGGCCAGCATCTGTGTACCTTTGTGGTTTTGGTGAGCTGACTCACTGTCTACGCCCCTCACCCTCACCAGCCCCTGCTCCTCCGGCACTGCTGAAAGACAAGTGACCGGGCTGCCCAGATGTCATCTCTTCCCCTCCACACGAGCACTGACACTTCAGATCACTGCATCTTTGTTCAGACCTCAGCCTGAACTGCACCCTGCATTTTGCTAAACAGGAACAAAGACCACGTGGGCCTCCTAAGAGTTGGTGACCTGAACATTCACACATGTAGGAGAGCTTCAGCGGGACCTCCATTCGTTCTGGAGCTGGGTGGGTAGGAGATAGGGAGAAGATGTCCAAAGGTAGTGTCCTCAATGAGCAGAGCTGGGAAGTCGATGTTGGGATCCCTTGGCCTCCTCAGAAGACAGTCTTTTCATCAGATGATTCAACCTCTTCAATGCAAGACTCTTCCCACACCAGTCACTGAGCAGACCACACTCAACAACAGACACCCAGAGCACAATAGCAGTTGTGGCCGTACGTGTACCCACAAACCAAGCTCAACAGGCTCTCTACCAGATTCTGGTATTTGGGTTCTGAGACTGATCCAGGGATGATTAAAGAACTAAGGAAATTTGCCTCAAGCCCACTTTGAACTTTGAGATATCTACACTCCACAATAACTTGGTATTTGGCAATCTGAGTCCCTGCAATCTGCTTAGAACTCAGCATCTGAAACTTTTCTCAGCCAATCTTTCATTGGCCCAGCCTACAGCCAATCAACCCTCCACCTCAGCCCCAGGACTGAGTAACCCTCTAACCCTCCCAGAGAAGGAGGATTGAGGTTTTGACCAATCCTGGTCAAAACCAGTGGTTGTCAAAGAGGGTGGTCCCAGACCAGCAGCATCAGGATCACCTGGGCACCTATAAGAAATGAAAGTTATTGGCCCCTACTCCCAACCTACTGAATCAGAAGTTCTGTGGGCAGGCCCACCGATCTGTTTTCAAACTCCTCCAGGTTTAAGAACCACTGGTCTAGACTTAGGATCTTCTCTCCCTCCATCACAGCCAGAATAGGAGGGCAGGTTCTAGAGGCAAGGGGACCAGGCAGAGCCCCAGGACCCTGCTGCACTCAGGGGCAATGGCTGGAGGTAAGGAAAAGGTCTGTTTGCTCTCTGATGAGCTAATAGGGACCCTGGCTTTCTTCAGGCAGCAGAAGTCCAGAAGTCTGTCCCTCTGTGCTCTCTGTGAGCCCCGTCTCTCCCCAGATGATTCTGACCATATGTCACTGCAAACCTCACAGCTTGCTCTACCAGAGAGCAGATGTTCCTAAGAGTTCAGCCATTTGAACAGAGTTAATGGGCAGCCACAAATCATCAGCTGGAGGGGAGATGAGGCCACTTGGCTTGAGCTCCAGCATGAGAACTAGGTGTGTGCTTCACTTGAGCCAGTGTGCAGGGCATCAGCCAAATGGGAAGGTCAGGCAGGGCTCCTCCCTGTGCCAGCTCAGAGTTCAGACTGCATCTGACTCTCACCACTGGAGAGATCCTGAGCTAGGAAGGAATGGATCCCAACTGGCCAGGGTCATATCCAACTGCTTCAGTTGGCAATGTGAAAAGGGTGCCACGCCCACTCCTTTTGTCCCCTTTTCTTCCTCTCCCCATATGGTTTTCACCAAAGTTCTTCACCAAGAGGGCATGAGTTAAGAAGAGAGGTGAGCAAGGAAGGGAGCCTAGACAGAAAAAGAGCCTGAGAAGTTCCAGGATGCTGGGAGAAGCCAAGGGAGCCAACAGCCCAGAGGGGAGCCTTCTCCAGCATTACCATTCAGTCTTCCCAATTGCAGTATCCCTCAGTTTTGATCTGAGCCTGATACTAGATACCTCACTGTCCTCTATGCTGAGGCTCTCCCATGGCAGAGGCACCAGTGCTGAACCCTGGTCATTATCTACCAATCATGTTGAAGGGTGTGAGCCACTCCAACACACCAGAGTTCACACTCTCCTTTCTTCGTGTCCATATCCTTCCTTCCATTCCCACCCAGGCCCATGGTGAATGGCCACTTAGACCTGAGACTCTACCTGTGAGAATCCCCCTACCGAATCTGGAGTTCAACATTGGAGACCAGTGCTATTCATTTGGGACCATTTATCTAAAACTGAGGTGGAGGGAGGGTGGGAATAAGGTAAACTTCCAAGAGGGGCATGTGGGGCAACAATACCCAGTCATTCATCAGGAGGACAAAGAAGGAAGAAATCAGCCAGGATTTGTCAGCGAAGGAGTGTAACTAAAATTAAAAGGATTTAAATTCTGGACCTATTAAATGTGTAAAGAGATGCTAAAATTAAAGTTTTAGCGGAAGAATCCATATAATAAAGACTAGTACCACCATGAGTGTAAAACCAATCCTGATGTGTGGACCCCACACAGCTAATGTTCCAGAACAAATTGCACCACTCTAGAGCCCTTGGGCAGATGAATGCTATAGAATGGGAACAGAGAGTTGTGAGAAAATGTGGAGGAAGAAAGTTCTATGGAGACAGCTGAGGCTGAGCTATCTCACCCCTCTTGCATTTGGGGTTACCTTTCAACCTCAAGGCTAGTGACATGGGGTTTCTAGGGGATTCCTCAGAAAATGTGCAGTGTTTCCTGTTACTAGAAGAAGATAAAGAGACCTGGTGTGTGAGTCACTCCTAAGAAAGTAAAAATGCCTGTGGCTTAGGTAGATATAGTCACATGGTCTATTCCTGGAGAATGTTCCATGGGTGCCTGAGAAGAATGTACATTTAACTGCTGTTGGATGGAACGTTAAGTCCATCTTCTCTAACGTGTAGTTTAAATACAATGTTTCCTTATTGATTTTATATCTATCCATTGGGTTTTTTTAAGTTTTTATTTAAATTCCAGTTAGCTAACACACAGTGTAATATTAGTTTCAGGTGTACAATTTAGTGTGTTTCAATACTTCCATACAACACGTCATGCTCATCACAAGTGCCCTCCTTGCTCCCTATCACCTATTTAACCCATCCCCTCCATGCACCTCCCTCTAGTAACCATTAGTTTGTTCTCTGTAGTTGAGTCTGGTTTGCCTCTCTCTCTTTTTTTCCCTTTGCTCATTTATTTGTTTCTTAAATTCCACATAGGAGTGAAATCATATGGTATCTTAGGGGTGTTGAGTTTTATAAGTTCTTTATATGTTTTGGATACTAACCTTTTATCAGATATGTCATTTGCAAATGTCTTCTCCCATTCTATAGGTTGCCTTTTAGTTTTGTTGATTGTTTCCTTTGCTGTGTGGAAGCTTTTTATTTTGATTGAGTCCCATTAGTTTATTTTTGCTTTTATTTCCCTTGCCTCAGGAGACATATCTAAAAAGAAGTTGCTACAGCTGATGTCAAAGTGGTTACTGCCTCTGTCCTCCTCTATGATTTGTATGGTTTCAGGTCTCACATTTAGTTCTTCAATCCATGTTGAATTTATTTTTGCATATGGTGTGAGAGAGTGTCCAGTTTCATTCTTTGCATGTTGCTTTCCAGTTTTCCCAACACCATTTGTTGAAGACACATCTTTTTCCCATTAGATATCTTTTCCTGCTTTGTCGAAGATTAATTGGTCATATAGTTGTGAGTTCGCTTCTGGGTTTTCTATTCTGTTCTATTGATCTGTGCGTCTATTTTTGTGCCAATACCGTACTATTTTCATCACTACAGCTTTGTAACATAACTTGAAGTCTGGAATTGTGATGTCTCCATCTTTGCTTTTCTTTTTCAAGGTTGCTTTAGCTATTCATGGTCTTTCGTGGTTCCATACAAATTTTAGGATTCTTTGTTCTAGCTCTATGAAAAATGCTGTTGACATTTTCATAGGGATTGCATTAAATGTGTGCATTGCTTTGGATAGTATAGAAATTTTAATACTATTTGTTCTTTCAACCCATGAGGATGGAATGTTTTCTCATTCCTTTGTGTGGATGATCTATCTATTGTTTTTTGTTCTGTTTTGTTTTGTTTTTTTAAAAGATTTTATTTATTTATTTGACAGACAGAGATCACAGGTAGGCAGAAAGGCAGGCAGAGAGAGAGAGGGAAGCAGGCTCCTGGCTGATCAGAGAGCCCGATGCGGGGCTCGATCCCAGGACCCCGAGACCATGACCTGAGCCGAAGGCAGAGGCTTAACCCACTGAGCCACCCAGGCGCCCCTGATCTATCCATTGTTGAAAGGTGGGTATTAAAGCCCATCCTATAATTGTATTGTTATATGTTTCTCCCTTCAGATGTTAATATTTGTTCTGTATATTTAGGTACTCCAATGTTTGATGCATATTTACAATTTTTATGTTCACTTGATGAATTGGCCCTTTTATCCTTATATAATTACCTTCTTTGACTCTTTTGACAGTTTTTGATTTAAAGTCTCCTTGTATAAGTATAGCTATCCCTGCTCTCTTGTGGTTTCCGTTTGTATGAAATACCTTTTTAACCTCCCTTCACTTTCGGGGTGCCCGGGTCGCTCAGTCATAAAGCATCTCCTTTCAGCTCATGCCATGATCCCAGAGTCCTGGGATCAAGCCCTGCATCAGGCTTCCTGCTCAGCAGGTGGCCTACTTCTCCCTCTCCCATTCCCCCTGCTTGTATTCCCTCACTGTTTCTCTGTCAAATGAATAAATAAAATCTTTTCTAAAAAATCCCTTCACTTTCAATCTATATGTGCCCTTAAAGCTGAAGTGAGTCTCCTGTAGGCAGAATACAATTGGCCCTGTTTTTTTTTATCCATTCAGCTACTCTATGTCTTTTTATTGGAGAATTAATCCATTTACATTTAAAGTAATTATTGATTGGCATGTACTTACTATTCCCATGCTGTTCATTGTTTTCTGGCTATTTTATAGTTCCTTTGTTCCTATCTTCCTCTCTTGCTCTCTTCCTTTGTGGCTTAATGATTTTCTGTATTGATATGCTTTGATTCCTTTCTCTTTATCCTTTGTGTATCTACTACAGATTTCATTCGTAGTTACCATAAGGCTTATATAAAACATCTGTATTTTAAGCCTATAAAAACTATTTACCTTTATTAGTGAGTTTTGTATTTTCATAGGTTTTCATATTACTGATTAGCAACCTTTTGTTTCAACTTAAAGAATTCCCCTCAACATTTATTGTAAGGCAATGAACTCTGTCAGCTTCTGTTTGTCTGGGAAACCCTTTATCTTTCTTTCAATTCTGAAGGACAATTTTGCCACGTAGAGTATTCTCGATTGGCAATTTTTTCCTGCAGATTTAGTTCATCCTTTTTAGTATTCTTTAGGCTTTCTGGATCCAGATGCCTGTTTTCTTTCCCCAGCTTAGGGAAGTTTTCAGCCATTATTTCTTTGAATAAGATTTCTGTTCTCTCTCTCTCTCTTTTCTCCTTCTAGGACATCTTTAAAGTATATACTCATTTGCTTGATGGTGTCCTTAAGTCCCTTAAGCTATCTTCACTCTTTGTTCATTTTTCTTTTTGCTCCTCTGATTGGATGATATCCATTGCACTGTCTTCTAGTTCATTGATCTTTTCTTCCACTCAATCCAGGTATTGGACTCAATAGAAACCTTCTATTGAATTTTTCAGTGCAGTTATTGTATTCTTCATTTCTATGATATCCATTTGGTACATTTCAATATTTTTTATCTCTGTTGACATTCTTACTTTATTAATGCATTATTCTCCTGACTTCAGTGAGCATCTTTATTTCCACTAATTTGTACTCTATATAGAGCAAATCATTTATCCTTATTTCACTAAGATCAGTTTCTAGAGATTGATTTTGTTCTTTTTTTGATACATATTCCCCTGTTTCTTCATTTTCCTTGACTCTCTGTATTAGTTTTTGTGCACTGGATAAAACAGCCACCTTTTTCAATCTTGACAGGTTAGTTGCATGTAGGAGATGAACTTCATCAATCAACCATGCCTGAGTCTTGGTTGCCTCCAAACCTTTGTGAGTGCCCAAACCACTATCTTTGTTCTTACTCCCAGTAAATGTTCATGTCCCAAAAGTGTGGGAAGTGCCCATACACCTATTCAGACCCCCAGAGGACTACTAATTACCTGCCCCTTCAGATCCACAGTGTGGATTAATTGGAAACCCAACTTTCAGGAAGTAACTGGAAAGAGAAATCAGGATGTTAGATATGCAGTCTAGCTTCTATCAGGGAGAAATTGGGAGCTGGGTGTTTTTTCTTATTCACTCTGTGCTGAGCCAGAGGTAATAGTCACTAAGAATGCTTATGTGCCTAAACAGAACCACCTCTTTGTTTTGTGTGGCCCCAGGGGACTTTTTTTAAATACTAAGCCCCATTGACTCTCAGAGCTTGGTGACTTGAGATCCAGTCTCTTGAACAGTAGCCATAATATTTGGGGTGCCAAACATGTTGACAAGCTCCCTCCAGAAATAATCTGGAGACTTGTGTTTACTGTTGGAATGAGCTGGGGGCAGATGGTGAGGGACATATACACATTCTGGCACCCAGGAGAATCCTAATAAGCTTCCAAGTGCAGACTGATTAGAAGCCAGAACCTCAGTCAGCAGGCTGGGAAAGTAAGTAGTCATACGCCTTCCGTGGAGAAATATGAGATGGACATTTTTGTTTGCTTCATCTGTGCTGAGCCAGAGGATAGGAGGTGGGTAGCTGCAGGAAGTTCTTGCACACCCATTTGAAAACTGTCGTTGTGGTGGTGGTGGTTGTTTAATATTGTATTTGGTACTGGTGAATATTGAGCTTCATGGGCTATCACAGCTAGGTGATTAAGGATGAAGGCTCAACCCTCAGGTGAGAACCTCAAAAGTTGTGGTGTTAGATGTGTGGACAAGCTCCTTCCAGGTAGAAGCTAGCAGTCTGGTTTTATTGTTGTAATGGGACAGAAGGGGACAGCAGAGGAAGTGCCCACCAGCTCTTTCAGGCCCCTGCAAGGCTCTCAATCAACACCCAGATGCAGACTGATTAGAAGTTGAACCCTTAAGCAACAGCTGGGAAAATATACAGTCAAACAATTTCCAGGAAAAATTTGGGAGATGGGCATTTTTGTCTTCTCCCACTGCACTGTGTCCAAAGGGATAGCCACAAGGAGTGCTTGTGTGCCCATTTAACAACTTCCTCTCTGCTTACTATGGTCCTGCAGGACTTCTGAATTCAAGATCCACTGACTCTCAGAAGTGATTTGGGGCCCGTACCTTGGGTGACAGCTTCAAAAAGTTGGGATGCTAGATGTGTGATACAAAGCCTTCACTCCTCAGGGAAAAACTGGGTGTTAAAAGTTGCAGCCTGATTATAAGCACTGTGCTGGGAGTGAAGTTTATGGTAAGAGTATGTATCAGCCTTTCTTACCTATTCTAATGTCTGTATTTTCTCAGGTACCTGAGGTGTTTCTGGATTTCTTTCAGAGATAATTGATCCATGTGTAATTGTCTACTCAGTACATCCAGGGGAGAAAATCAGGAGCCTCCTATGTTGCCAGCTTGGTGACATCAGAAGTAGTTGCATGGAAGTCAAACCTCTTCCCCACAGTTAGTCAGGGCAAGTGTAGATCACATCTCCCAAGTATTAAGATATTAGCCCACGAGAGAAAGGGGCAGATTAGGGTGTCTTATAAATTCTGTCAAGAGGTTTCACCTAATTCGAAGAGGGTTCCCAGCCTCAAGGGGATAGAGATCAATTCAGGGGTCTGTAAGAGTTGAAAGCAACCACCTACGTGAGGCCTTAAGTCTGGACACATAGGCCAATAGACATAACAAATATTATGTTACAGTACATAGCATGTTCAGTGACATCACACAATACCCTCAGTGTGTTAGCCCTCACTTGCAGTGTAATATACAAATTTTCAGTGGGTATGATTATTTTAACATAGTATTTTCCATTTTCATCCATTATTTTATGCTGATGTTCTGCTTCAAATTATTTCTGGTTTTGATTTTCACCGAATAAGACTATGCTTTCAACATACCATCAAAGAAGTAATTGGAAAGATACAATATTTTAAGAAAAAGGAAATAATATTGTCTAGATTTCCTTTTTTATGCCCCTTGTATACTAAAAACACAGCCACCAGGTCAAGGGGTCTGCAGAAGGCAGTGGTGTTAAGAATGTGGAAGAACCCACCAAAGTGCCCACAAGTAGAGAGAGCTCTACACACCCCAAGCACAGAGCCACTTTGGGACCTTTCCAGTCAACAAGGACCTTTCCTATGTTTTTCCTTGCTTTTCCCACCACTCTTCCCTGCTTTCCCATTCATGGTGAGAACAGAAACCAACCAGGAGTTGAGGAAGGAAGATGAAAAGAAAGGGTTGGAAAAATAAAGAACCAAGCACATCCTCTACTTCCATCCCAGTGCCAGCTATAGGGGGAATCCTACCTGAGACTCACTTGAGCCAAAAGAGGGTAAGAGACTCAACATGAAATCCAGTTCAGAATGATTATTGTCTTTGCCTGAACATTGCAGTTTCTGAATTGAGGCTGTTATGGACTTCATGTATTGGTAAAATGTACCGCTAGGCATTTCCTTCTAAGGCAATGGAAGATTGTACCAGTTGAATAATTTTAGAGGGAAAATAAAAAGTTGTATTTTGATCATGTCATGAGTTGTGAATGTTTATAGAGTGCTTACTACGTTCTGGTCATTTTCCTTGTAATATCTAATATAATCTTCACAACAGTAACTCTGAGAGTCTGAGTGTTGTTATCCTCACTTTCACAGCTGAGGAAGTTGAAGCTCAAAAAGGTTAAGAAATGTTTCCAATGACACTCAAATTCGAGTAGAGAATCTGAGACTGACCTAACATGTATCTGATTCCAAAGTCTTTGCCTTTGATCATTTCAAGCTAGACACATTCTTTCTGCCTGTGGGTTCATCACAGCTTCTAAAATGTGGGTGTGGGAACCAAGGAGCCCTCACGTGTTTGTTTGCATATCACTAAATTCCCTAGATCTCTAAATTCTGAACTCTATCTCTTTGATACTCAGCCCTTACCTTTCCTGCAGTCCAAGCTGCTTCCCCAGTAGAAGCAGGCACCACACAGGCAACAGCATTAAAAGTGGGCTTTCAGTTCCAGGCAGGAACAGAGATGTGACATATGAAGGGTGTTTCTTTTTTCTTCACCACATACTTCGGAGTTACAACTGCACTTTAAAGAGAATGTCAGATTGGTGGAGTTGGTTAAGGTCCAAGATAAATGTTAGATGTTTGTTTTTAAACCAGGCCTCCTGAGCTAAAAAACCCAGCAAGCTTATGACAGGGAAAAATCTCCTTTTACGGGCATTCACAGGCACAATGACAGAGCTCCTTAGACTAAGGAAGATTTTCTTTTCTTGTCTAGAAAAAAGGGGTACAAACAAAGTCAGGTATGAGTTCAAATGACCTGATCAAACTTTTAAAGTTTAAACAAATCCAAGTTCTTATGAGGCAGGCAGATAGTTTGAGCCCCTTTTAAAGAAAAGGACTTGTCTTGGCTTAGAAACTAGAAAAAAGGAAGAGATGGTCCTGAGGTCCTGCGCTTAATCCTTGACTGTAAGAATTGCCCCCCAGTACCTTCCTGGGTCAGTGAGAGTCCTGAAAGGCACCAACAGCCACAGCAAGTAAGATTCTGGCCAAACCACATCAACAACCCATCAATAAGCCGATAGCCTGCCAGGCCTCCCAGACAGAAGAACTTGGCAGTTAGCATCTCAGTAGAATCTTTGAAATCAGGTGCAGGTTCAGAACCCAGCCCTGCACTCACCATCTGTGTGACCCTTGGTAAACTGCTTGCCAAGCCCCAGTTTCCTGATCTGTAAATTCAGGGTTATAGCAATGCCCACACAAAGGGTGACAGTGAGGGCTAAATGAGAAGATTTTTGTAAAACAGCTTGCATAGTTCCTGGCTTTAAATCTTAATATTAAGTGTTAAATACATTTTCAGTAATAAAGTATAAAAAATTAAATTTAAAAATTATAAAAGCTACCTTTCATCCCAGTCTCCAGTTTAGATAATTATGAAAACTTTAGTGAGGCTCAGAAGGAGGGCTAAATCTCCATTTGTGTGAAGAGGAGTAGGTAAGTTTTCCTTATGCCTTCCACCATGTACAGCTAAAAGTCCTGGACAGAATATATAAAACAAACATAAAAAGACTCTGATAGGTAGAAGAAGGCAGATAAGATAGGAACCTAGGGAACCAGGGACAACAGAGTGGTGAGTTCTCTGGGCTTATTTTTTGCCTCACATGTACCAGACTTGGAGCTAAAAGTAGTGGCAAACAGACCAGAAGACAGACTAACTCCCAACAAAAGCCTTCTCTCTTTGGCCAAAAAACTAGGAAAAGCAACCCAAGCAAGACACAAAACTTGCAGACAATTACTGTTCTACTCAAGCCAGATGCCACAGAAAATTATGTAGCCCCACCCTATCTCTGCCAGCAGAGTCTGAAAAGGGAGTTACTTTTTACCACCTCATTAGGCTATAAAAAGACACCCCAATTTCCCAGCATGAACTAGCACAAAGGTCAAGAGGGGAGCCAGGAGCTTTGCCCCTCCCCCACACTGGGCAGTGACAAATACCATCCCTCAAGGTGTAGGTGGAGACCAATGGGGAATTGGACATCACATCCACATGGAAATAAGGAAGTGCCCCCCAACCCTGTGTCAGGGGAAACTTAGTGAAAAGTCAGGACTCACTGTCACCCACCTGTAATGAAACCACCACACCTCCCTTCCCTATTGTCAGTGGAGGCCACATGGAAAGTAGGAACAAGTTTCTCCTACCCGTACCAACCAAGAGATTTCAGTGGAGATCTAGCGAGGGCCAGAACTCCACCCCCTGTCCAGCAGTAAGGAAGAGTTCCACTTAGGTGTCATTAGAGGTCAAGTGAGGGACCCAGATATCTATTCTCACCTGGCCATAGCAAGGCGTCCTTCCTCTGCTAGAACAGTAACTTAAAAAAATAAAAGCTAAAACAAAAGGTTTAAATAAGAATCAGAGTCTCGTAACATAAAACCCAAAACGTCCAAGTTTCAACTGAAAAATCTCTCAATATACCAAGAACCAAGAAAACAATTTGAATGAAAAAAGACAATCAATAAACACATACACCAATATAATAGAGATTATAGTATTATCTGAGAAAGATTTTAAAACATCCACCATAAAAAATGCTTCCATTTGTAAGCATGCTTGAGATAAATGAACCACAGGGCACTGGGGAGTAATTCAAATGACTGTGGATTTCTCACCAGAAACCATGAATGCCATGAGAAGGGGGCACAATATTTTTCAAGTGCTAAAAGAAAATAATTAGCCCAGGAATGGACCCTCAATTCTATGGTCAACTAATCTTCAACAAAGCAGGAAAGAATGTCCAATGGAAAAAGACAGTCTTTTCAACAAATGATATTGGGAAAATTGGACAGCTACATGCAGAAGAATGACACTGAAACACTTTTTTACACCATACAAAAAAAAAAAAAGCTCAAAATGTATGAAAGACCTAAATGTGAAACAGGAATCCATCAAAATCCTAGAGGAGAACACAGGCCTCGAACTTTGACCTCGACCACAGCAACTTCTTGCTAGACATGTCTCCAAAGACAAGGGAAACAAAAGCAAAAATGAACTATTGGGACTTCATCAAGATAAAAAGCTTTTGCACAGCAAAGGAAACAGTCAACAAAATTAAGGCAACCTACAGAATGGGAGAAGATATTGGCAAATGTCTTATCAGACAAAGGGCTAGTATCCAAAATCTATAAAGAACTTATCAAACTCAATATCCAAAAAACAAAAAATCCAGTCAAGAAATGGGCAGAAAACCTGAACAGACATTTCTCCAAAGAAGACATGTAAATGGCCAACAGACACATGAAAAAATGCTCAATATCACTAGGCATCAGGGAAATACAAATCAAAACCACGATGAGATACCACCTCAAACTCGTAAGAATGGCTAAAATTAACAAGTCAGGAAACAACAAATGTTGGAAAGGATGCAGAGAAAGGGGAACCTTCTTACACTGCTGGTGGGAATGTAAGCTGGTGCAGCTACTTTGGAAAACAGTATGGAGGTTCCTCAAAAAGTTAAAAAAAAAAAAAAAACAAGAGCTACCCTATGATCCAGCAGTTACACTACTAGGTATTTACACAAAGGATACAAACATAGTGATCTGGGGTACCTGCACCCCAATGGTTATAGCAGCAATGTCCACAGTAGCCAAACTGCAGAAAGAGCCCAAATGTCCATTAACAAATGAATGGATAAAGAAGCTGTGATATATATAGATACATATATCTATATAAGTATATATATGAATGCCATGAGAAGGGGGCACTATATTTTTCCTGTATATATAGGAAAAATACATAGGCTATATATAGGTATATATACAAGCTATATATAGGTATACACACACACACACATAAACACACGCACACACAATGGAATATTACTCAGCCATCAAAAAAATGAAATCTTGCCATTGGCAATGATGTGGATGGAACTAGAGGGTATTATCCTAAGTGAAATAAGTCAGTCAGTGAAAGAAAATTATCATGATTTCACTCATATGTGGAATTTAAAAAACAAAACAAAGGATCATAGGGGAAAGGAAGGAAAAATAAAATAAGATGAAATTAAAGAAGGAGACAATTCATAAGAGACTCTTAACTATAGGAAACAAACAGGGTTGCTGGAAGGGACGATGTGGGGAGATGGGATAAATGAGTCATTGGCATTAAGGAGGGCATTTGAAGTAATAGCACTGGATGTTGTATGCAACTGATGAATCACCAAATTCTACCTCTGAAACTAATAATACAGTATATGTTAATTAAATTGAATGTAAATTAAAAAAATTTTAAAGAGAACCATTACATATATGGGGGTCAATTCTTCAAAAAAACATATCAATCTTTAATGTATATGAACCTACCAACAGAGTGTCAAACTATGTCAGGCAAAAACTGATAGAACTGCAAGGAGAAATAGAAACCACTATTATAGCTAGAGACTTCAATACCCCTGTATCAAAAACGGACAGATCCAGAAGACAGGAAATCAGTAAGGACAAAGCCAAACTCAACAAAACCATCAACAAAGTGGATACAATTGACATTTATAGACTACTGCATCCAACAACAGAATATAGATTTTTCTTAAGAATACACATTCTTATCTAGCTCATGTGGAACAGTCACCAAGATAGATCACACTTTGGACCATAGAACAAACCTTAACAAATTTAAAAGAATAGAAATCAAGCAGTATCTGCTCTCAGACCACAGCAGAATTAAACTGGAAATGAGTAACAAAAAATAGCTGGAAAACTTCAAAATATTTGGAGATTAAACAACACAATTCTAAATTATACATAGATCAAAGAAGAAATCTCAAGATAATTTTTTAAACAGTTTGAATTAAATGAAAAGGAAACAACAAAATTTGTGGGATGCAGGGGAAACGGTGTTAAGAAATTCATAGAATTGAATGCATATATTAGAAAAAAAGAAAGATTTAAAATCAATTATCAAAGCTACACTTTAGGAAACTTGAAAAAGAAAAACAAATAAACCTAAAATAAGCAGATAAAAAGCAGTAATCAATGAAATTAGAAAGAGGAAATTAATAGAGAAAATCAATAAAACCAAAAGCTGGTTCTGTGAAAAAAGCAATGAAATTGATAAGCTTCTAGCCTAGAGAAAAAAAAGGAGAACACACAAATGAATGGAGGACATCACTACAGACCCAATAATCATTAAAAGGACAATAAAGAAATATAATGAACAACTCTATGCTCACAATTTTGATAACCTAGATGAAATGGATCAATTCCTTGAAAGACAAAATCTGCCAAAATTCACACAAGAAGAAGTGGATGATCTGAATAGGCTTATATCTATTGAAGAAATTGTATCAATAATTGATAATCTCCCAAAACAGAAAGCACCATACCTAGATGTGTTCGCTGGTTAATTCTACCAAAGGAAGAAATTATATCAGTTCTCTGAAATATCTTGCAAAAGACAGAACCAGAGGTAATACTAACTCATTCCATGATATTAGCTTTACCCTAACACCAACACCAAAGACATTATAAGAACTGCGAATCACTCTCTCATTAACTTAGATGCAAAAATCCTCAATAAAATATTAGCAAATGTAATCCAACAATGTATAAAAAGGCTTATATACCACAATTAAGTGGAATTTATCCCAGATGTACAAGGCTGGCTCAACATTTGAAAATCAGTTAAAACAATTCGTTACATATCTGATATCAGACATATCTGATAAATGACTAATACCCAAAATATGCAAAAAAAAAAAAAAAAACCTTAGAACTCAGCAATAATAAGTTGAACAACCTAATTTAAATGAAATGGACAAAAGACTTGAACAGACACCTCACCAAAGAAGATACACAGATGGAAAATAAACATATGAAAAGATGCTCCACATTGTATATCATTAGGGAGATGTAAATTAAAACAATGACATACCATAGCACACCTGTTAAAATGATCAAAATCCAAAACACAGACAACACCAAATGCTGGTGAGGGTGTGGAGCAACAGGAACTCTCATTCATTGCTGGTGGGAATGCAAAATTGTACAGCCATCTTGGAAGACACTTTGGAAGTTTCTTACAAAACTAAATATACTTTACCATATGAACCAGCATCACACTCCTTGGTATTTGCCAAATAATTTGAAAACTAGGCCCACACAAAAACCTGCAGATGAATGTTTATAGCAGCTTTATTCATAATTGCCAAAGCTTGGAAGCAACTAAGATGTCCTTCAGTAGGTGAATGGATACATAAACTGTGGTACATTCAGACACTGGATATTATTCAACATTGAAAAGAATGAGTTATCAAACCATGAAAACATATAAAGGCAACAATGCATATTACTAAGTGCAAAAAGCCAATCTGAAAATGCTACATGTTGTATGATTCCAACTATATGACATTGTGGAAAAGGCAGAACTATGGAGACAGTAAAAAGATCAGTGGTTGCTAAGAGCGAGCGGGGAAGGAGCGGGGGATGAATAGGAGGAACACAGAGGATTTTCAGAGCAGTGGAAACTATTCTGTGTGATACTATTATAAAGGTGTATCCATGTCATTATACTTTTGTCAAAACCCATGGAATATACAACACCCTAATGTAAACTATGGACTTTAGGTAATAATGTTGTATTAATGTAGATTCATTGATTGTAACAAATGTACCACTCTGATATGGAATTTTGATGGTGGGGGAGGCTGGGGATATATATGAAATCTCTGTACCTTTGGCTCAAATTTACTATAAACCTAATACTGTTGTGTGTGTGTTTTTTTTTAAGATTTCATTTATTTATTTATTTGACAGAGAGAGAGAGCTCACAAGTAGGCAGAGAGGCAGGCAGAGGGAAAGGGGGAAGTAGGCTCCCTGCTGAGCAGAGAGCCCGATGCAGGGCTCAATCCCAGGACCCTGAGATCATGACCTGCGCCGAAGGCAGAGGCTTTAACCCACTAATCCACCCAGGTGCCCCAACCTAATACTGTTTTTTAAAAAGTCTCTTTTTTAAAAAATTACATTCTCCAATTTATTATAAATACAGGTCTAACTTGTTGCAAAAATATTAATGGCAAAAATATTTGTGGGTTTGGTTTTCTTTTTTTATTGAAGTATAGTTGACACACAAAAAGTCTATTTCTTAAAGTGTATCTAAATTTTTTAAATACAACTACAGACAACCTAGCAGTTGCATTTCTTAGCATTTACCCAGAGAAATAAAGACATGTCACACAAAAGCCTGTACACAGATGTTTGTAGCAGTGTTTTACATTTTAGCTAAAAAACTTGAAACAGCCCAATTGCCCTTCAGGGGGTGAAGGTTAAACTGCACAGCCATACCATGGAATGCTACTCAGAAAGGAAAAGTAAGAAGCTGCTGATACATGGAATAAAATATGCAACAAGGAAACCTGAAAGGTGACATATTGTGTGATTCCAACTGTATACAGAAATGGGAAGCAGATTAGTGGTTTCCAGTGGTGAAGGAGGTGTGAGAGTGAGAGGGAAGTCACTACAAAAGAACAACATGGCTCGGAAAGAGCAACATGAAGATAGTGCTGATAGAAATGTTCTGTGTCACTGTCAGTATTCTGGTTGCGACATTATACTCTAGTTTTGCAAGATGTTACCTTTAGGGGATGTGAGTAAAGAGTACGCGGGCGCTCTCTGTATAGTTTCTTATAATTGTTTGTAAATCTAGAGTTATTTCAAAATTCAAATCGTAATTTAAAAAACAACAAAAGGAGACCTGGAGAGATCCAGAAATGGAACCAATATACAGTATCCTAAAGCCGTGGTGGTAGGGAAATGCAAATGCCATGTGGAGGTGTTACAAACCACCAGCTCTCAATACCACTTCCCTTGCCCTGTCCAAAGAACCATGTGAAACCAGTTCGCCCTCAAGGCCGTGAGAAGCTTTGGTAAGGGGAGGTGGCTTGTACATACCATTGCTTTGGAAGGAGGCAGAGAATAAGTTCTGCATCAGTTCAGAAGAAGGGCAGACATCTGTGGGCTTACACGCACCAATGTGCCAAAGTTGCTAATTTGAGGTCAGCTTCAAAAAATGAGCACCAGCTATGGGAGTGGGGAAGGGAGGTGGAGAGGAGAAGAAATGAGATTGACACCCCTGTAGAAGCACAGACTACAGACACAGGGTGGCTTCTTGTGACATGCCCAGCCCGGGGCCAGCTGTCTCTGAGCCCCAGCTGCTTCTTCAACCTTTCCTTAAATTGTCCACCATGCTTCAGTGGCTTCCACAAATTCCCACTTTTTACCCTAAGTTAGCTCAAAATAATGTTTTGTCCCTTGCAAATAAAAAAAGTACTGCCCCAAATATCAAGGACCCTGGCATGTAAATACCAATAACTAAATAGTTGTCACTCAGAGCAAATAGAATCCGACCTTCAGTTGCCCTCAAGCCACAGGACCACTTTCAACACAGGGAGGCAGTAAGGATAACTTACAGATTTACAGATGAGGATGCCAAAGTGACAGTAGTCACTTCTGTGTGATGAGAAGAAATTGCTTTCCTCTTTCTGTATGATTTCATCCTTATAAAATGGGGATAATAGCAAGGATAAGGTTCACATCTCGATGCCCTACGTTTCCTCTCCTTCAAGAATCAACTTGAATGCCAACTATGTACACAGTCTACCCTCACTCATCTTCACATAGCTTCTCCCTCCTGTCAGCTCCTATAAACTTTATCTGAAACACTCCCACACTTTCTATTTTGTGTTTTAATTAGATGAACATTCTGATATTCCCTATTAAGTTGTAAATGCCCTGAGGACAATTATTCATCTAGCTCTAGTGCGTGATATGATACAGATAAAGTGGGCAGCAAGTATTTGTTGAGAGAATAAATCAAGGACAAACTGAGATAATTTGCTCAAGATATGAGGAAGCCCTTTTAAAAATATAAACCATAGATTACAAAGTGTAAATGAGCTGCATATATATAAGGTCTGGTTATCCCTCCCCTACCACTTACAGATTGTGTGGTCTGGACCGAGTACCTTAACCTCCTTGGGCTTCTCACAAGCAAGGCTCTATGGATAAGGATCATGGGGAAGGTACAGTTGCATTATTTGCTTTTGTTTTTGATTTCTACCACTCCTAATTTCAAAGTAACGAAAATGAAATTTGGATACAATAAAACGCCTGTGCATATAAAGACATATAACAATAAAAATGAGAAATCAGAAATCGTATAGAGGAAATGGGGGAAGATAAGTTAACTGGAACCACAGGTGACCACAGGTCACTGTAATTAGGCTCTGCATTTAGTGCAAGCTTCCTGGTAGCCAAGGCAAGGAGCAAAATGCCATAGTGTTCTTAGTTCATAGTGTCAGGAAAAAAAAAAAAAGAAAGAAATCCATCCCAGATATCAGGAAAGACAACCCCTTTCCCGGAGCTGCCTTTTGCAAGAATTATGGTGTAATTCCTTTTAAAAGTCTGATGAATAACATTGTGGGTAACATCTTCAACTGCCCCCTCCCTGAACCACAAGGCTACAGGACAGCCTCTAACCCAGAGAGGCCCTGCTTCTGGGAGAGGACCGGCAAGGGCTCCAGTAAGGAACCAACCCCCAACTGCCCCCCCAGCCCAAAGCAGCTGTGTAAATGAGCCAGTCACATCATTATTTAATGCTGTCTGATTGGGTGTAGGAAAATGCCTGCCTAAAACAACTATTTTCCATTTGGCATAAGGTCGAGCTGTTCTCTCTGACAGTAATTTGCCATTGGACTAGCTCTCTAGTAAAACAGATCATGTCTCCTGAGTGTAAAGCATAAGCCATGATAATAAACCATGATAATAGCATTGGTTTCCTGTTTACTGTAGCAGAAAGGCATGTGCCAAATGCATCTAAAATGTCATCAATTGTTTGCAAGTTAAAGAGAAGAATGTTGCAAAAAGAGAGGTAAGGAAGTAGGAGGCTGAGAACAGGGTCACACAGCCAGGGCTCTTTGAATCTGGGTAATAGGGTACCTGGGTTTCTATTCTCTCTGCTTTTACGTGTTTGGGGGAAAAAAAAAAAAAGGGTATCTTTTCCTTTAAAAAAAAATAAGCCTAAGAGCATTGCAATTTATACTGCAAGATCCTGGCTACAAAAAGTGATTTGAACAGGGTAGTAAAGCAGGACCAGGGGCTAACCAACTATTTGCTGTTCCTGCTGTGACTCAGCAGCTCCAGGAGGCCCCCAGTGGCTTTCCAGAGTTCACACACTGGCCTTGTCCCAGTCCTGGCTGAGGGCCCCCCGGGGACCCTGTGGACTTTGAGTGCTTCGAGAAGCATCTCAAACAATAAGCTGTTTGTTCCCGTCAGTGGCTGGGTCTTAGAGAACTGGTCTCAGCTCCCTCAATGCCTGCAACAAGAAACTCTGACCCTCCATGGACACTGGGGGAGAAGAGGGACTCTGGCCCTCCCTGAAGTGGGGGAGGGAGAATGTGGCCCTGGACCTAGGGGCTGATGGATGTGGGACGGGAAAAAGAAAAGGAAAGGATCAGAGACCTGAGGGGAGGGATAACTTTCCTGTCAACTCAAGACCTCTCCACCTGCAGACATCCGAAGCTGCAGCAACTACAGAATTTGGAGGAGTACCCCAGAAATAAGGCGCCTAGAGCCACAGAGCCTGGATCAGAGGGGAGGCTTCTGCAGTGCAGGTGGTACACGGTTGTGACCTGGGAGTGAGAAGATCGTAGAAGCAGGTGAACCCTGGGCAGCCTCCTCTTGCAGAGCCTGATGCCGAGCCCCGAGTCTGGGTACTCTGATACAGTCTACTGCCTACAGATGAGCCCAAGGAGGGGGCATGCTGATGAGCAGAGGGCAGGCAGCTAAGAGGGAAGTTCTGATCTGACCTCTCTGACCTCAGCAACCCCTGCTCCCAAGCAGCAGCCAGCTTTGCTCTTCCTTCCTTTGAAGAAAGCAGAAAAAGAAAGTGCTTTGATTTTCCTAAAACAAACACTGTGTTGAGTAAAGAGATAAGCCCAGCCTTGGGTTGGCTCAGGCTCCCCTGTGCAAGGGAAGTCACACTTCATATTTCCAACATGAAAGCCCAAGAAGGACTGGGCTTTGTGCAGGCTGAAAGCTGGAGAGGTCACTGGCCCCCCTTTTCTTCCTCAGAGAAAGGCCTGTCAAGCCAACGGGGAGTCTGCCGTGATCCAGCAGTGGTAGAAACTGAGGGTACATTTCTCTGGCCACCCGGGCCTGAAGATCCAGAGCCAATAAGATCTAACAAGGAAAGAGACAGATCTGCCCCACAGGAACCTTGGTGACTAATGGTCAAGGAGGCGCCATCTTCCGACCCTGGTGAGTTGGAAAAGTGACCTTGGAGAGGAGAATTTGCCTGAGTAACAGTAAAATGGAGAATTTGCCTGAGTAACACAAGATGGGAAAAGCAGGAAGCAACATGTGAGGCTTGAGGGCAGCAGAAGGACTCCCTCTCCTCCCATACCTAAGTGCTCCTAACTGCTCTCTGCATTCACATCTCTGTGCATTCTTAGGGTGATAGTAAGAACAGCCAGGCACTCAGTGTTCTACGTGCTTGTCATAGGTTATATCACTTAGTCTGCTCAGCAAACCTACCAGGCAGGTACTATCATCATCTCCATTTACAGATGAGGATGCCAAAGGACAGGGAAGAACAATAATTGCCAAGGTCACACGTAGTTCATAAGGAGTAAACTGGGGTTTGAACCTGGATCCTTGGTTCTGGAGCCTGAGCTAGGTCATTGTGCCTCAGCTCTCTCTACCCTCTCTGGCTGCAGGGCTTCCCACAGGCCCTCTTATACCACCCCCTACCCCCAGGTGTGATTCCCACCCTCAAGCCACTCACCTGAACTCCCTGGTGGCTTGTTTCCATGGATGAGTAGTAGTATACGCAAGCAATATTCACATGCCCCTGTCTCTCAGCCCACTCAGCTCAGGTCTATTGCTATATAACCCTCAAGCCATACTCACCCCAAATCCAGAGCTTCTGACACAGAACCTACAAGTATATATTCTTCTCTCTCACTAAAAAGCCAATTCCATGTGACTTCCCTCAAAAGAAAGAACAGGGAGAAAACATGAAATCAACTGTTTCCCCTTTCTAGCCCAAATATTTTTATTTTTTGTCAAGTTGTCCTTGAAAAGCCAATCTCTTATGATTAAATGGTGGGGCCTGATGGCAATGGGCTCTGGGGTGCATGCACTGAGTAGATGGGGTCAGGATGGACACACACCCTGAGTACAAAGAACCTGGGGCATCTTAAGACCAAGATAAAGCTCCAGCACCAGAACATCACTGTCACCACTAACTGAAAATGACCACAGTGGACTTGACCATGGACCAGCCAACAGGGGAACTATAAAAGTGGGGCAAGGGACAAGAATCAGCAGGAAACCTTCAGAAATAATCCATTCTCCATGGAAGAAGCACCAAAAGCCAATCTGTTGGGTTGGAACAATGACCTAAGAAACATAACTTATCTCCGTGGTAAAGCTATATCCAAAGAAGATCTTGATGACCAAAAAGGAATATTGAAAAGGAAATTTGTCAGATCCTCCCTCCCCACCCTACCTCCCCCGCTACTGCCCAGTGTTAGGGAGATGACACTCAGCCATCATAGGTTATTTTTATCTAATTCTAGAGATGTCCAGAATGAGCTGGAATATGCATGACTTAGTGGTACTTCCCTTAGGTAATTTTCCCTGAATTTATTCTTCCAGAACTGTCTTCTTAATTTACTTTTCTAAATAGATTTTGCTACAAAAGAGAGGTAAAAAAATAACAAGAATTTTTATCACATACTGAATTCTTACTAAGTGCTTTCTAGGTATTCCCTCCTTAGACAGTCACAAGACTCCTGTGTCTTAGGGTTATTTTGCAGATGAAGCCATGTTTGCCTATCATTAGGTTACTTACAGGCAGGCACTGACATACCTACCTTTGGTCCTCTGCAGATTTTAGCATGACACCTTGCATACATGGTAGACTCTAAAATTAATTTTTCAATTGAACCAGATTCAGTTAACAACACTCTGGGATTAAGAACACACCTCTTTACTCCAAGTTGCAAATGAGAGCTTTTTTTTTTACCAGAATAATAAAAATAGCCAATATTTATTGGACTTGGTAGATGCCAAGTACTGTGTCTAATGTTTTACATTCATTATCGAATGTGGCTGTCATAAAAATCTTATTATTTGCCCCATTACAAATGAAGCTCCAAAGATGTTACAAGATGTTCCAAAGATGTTACAAGATGTTCCAAAGATGTTCCAAAGGAGCAAAGCCAGAATTTGAGCCCTATACTCAAATCATGAATCAAACCATCTGACTCTAGAGTGTGTGTTCTTTATATCTAAGCTAATACCAAAAATAAAAAAATTAAAAATGAAATTCAACCAATAATAAATGGGAAAAAAATTCTCCCATAATCCATTCCTGAGCAGCCACATCCCCTTCCCCACAATGTCTACCTCTTTCTCACAAATTTCCACTGTTAAACATATGATGTATACCCTTCCAAATGTTTTTCGGTATACATGTGCACATATATGTTACATACACATTATATTTTCAAAATGGAATCATACTCATTATACTGATCTTCAATTTTTTACTTTTAACAATACTAGAGGCTTTTCCATGAGTATATGTAATTTGAATTGTGTTTCCCTAAAAATTCATTTGTTGAAGTCCTAACCCCCAGTACCTCAGAATGTGACTGTATAGGAGTGATTAAGTTAAAATGTGGTCATTAGGGTTCCTAGTCCAAAATGCCAGGTGTCCTTATGAAAAGAAGAGAATAAGGCGCAGACTTGTAGAGGGAAGACCCTGTGAAGACACAGGGAGAAAACAGCTCTAAGCCTTGGAGAGAAGCCTCAGAAGAAACCAAACCTTCCAACTCCTTGATCTTAAGCTTTTAGTCTCCAAAACTGTGAGAAAATTTCTTAAGACACTCAGTCTGTAGTACTTAAGGCAGCCCTAGTAAGCTAATACATAGTTTTACCACAGTTAAAAATTGCCACATAGAATTCACTTTTTTAAAAAGATTTATTTATTTATTTATTTGAGGTGGGGAGCAGCAGAGGGAGAAAGTATCCCAAGCAGACTCCAAGCTGAGCACAGAGCCCGATGTGGAGCTTAGCTCACAACTCTGAGATTACAACCTGAGCCGATACCAACAGCCAGATGCCTGACTGTGCCACCCATGTACCCCATGATTAGAATTCCATTTTATAAATTTATCATAATTGATTTAAATAGTTCCCTTTTTGATAGGCATCTAAGACCTACCTTCCTTCCTTCCTCTTTCCCTCCCTCCCTTCCTTCCTTCTTTTCTTTCCTCTTTTTCCTCTTCAATTACAAATAGTGCTGTAATTAACACTTCTACATATACTCTTGCGCATTGATAAATGTGTGTTTCTATAGGTTAGATTCAACCAAACAAAGTTCCCATATCAAATAAGAAACATATTTTATAAGTCAGTACATACTGCCTGGAGGCTTTGAGTTTTGCATGCATATAGTTTGTTAAATAATTCCTCATAGTTCTTTGTCTATACTAAACTGGCTTCCTGCTCTCCCTTCCATGCCGCCTGTTTCATTTTTTGAATTTTTGACCTTTATCATAGAGAGAGAGCTAAAAAAGAAAAGAAAAAAAGAGCCAGTCACATGCTTAGCTTCAGAAAATGACAAAACTCCTCAACCTTATAGAAGACAAACAGCCTGTTCTGTCTCTAGCTTCTATTTGGGGCTCTTTATCTCTTCATTCTTAAACTTACAGAAACCACATTAAACCATCTGGGAAGCCATGTGACTCTAATGGCCAATATGGTTGTCCTTGGTAAATCCCTTCAGGAATGGTTGTGGGTGGAGAAAGGCAGTGGTGGTGTTGGAGAATTCTCCATAGTTGATTTCAAAGAATTCACTCATTTCCTTCTTCTACCTTCTCCTCTTTCTCTTACTTTAAAAAAAAAAAAAGTCAATGCCATATGATTTCCCCTGTTTAGAAACCAGACTCACCATTGCTATGGATTAGCATAAAGCCTCAACTTTCTGGGCAGGAATTCAATCCCTCCACAGTCTGGTTCTTATCTGCTTTTAGCTACCACACCTTTCTGGCACAGTGCTTCTGCTTCAAGCTAGCTTCTTCACCACCCTGAAAGTGGTGAAGTTCTCCCTGCCTGGTACATATACTCAGGTTAATTTTACAGTCTCTCTGTTAGACTCTTAGCTCTCTGTCTCACATTCCATATTCCATTTCATATTCCATATTCCATATTCAATATGCCTGGAAGCAATTGAAAAAATGATAAATATTGAACAAGGAAGAGGAAGAGAAAAAAGTAGGAAGGACACAGTGTCTACTCAAGGAGACTGCCTTCCAATCCACCCACACTCACCATCTCCCAGTTGTCTCCAGCCTCCACATTCAACCTGTGCCCTCCTTGTCCATCTCAACTCCTCCTCTTCTACAAAACTTTCTGGACTACTCTGCACTATTTATTTATTTCCTAAAGGTATGCATAACCCCTCTGAACTGGAAGATAGGCCCTTTAAGGGTAAGGACCATTCCTCAGGCTTCTTTCTTATACACCCCAGCTCCAAGCACACACTGCAGTACAAAGATACTGGACTGAACTGAAAACGCTGTCCAGTGATTAGTCCATTCTCCTCTGATGATTGGGAAAGCAGCTGAGACAGAAATTTTGGTTGTCGAGAATTTCTGTGTGATCAGAGGCCCAAGAAAAACCATTCTGACTGTTTCTAGGCCTAAAACCTACCAAGCTGGTTGTCACTTACCAACGTCAGTTTTCTAATCTGCAAAATGGGAATAATAATGGAACCCGCTTCATCAAGCTGCTCTGAAGATAAGCAACATACAACATGAAAATACTCATAACCTATAAAAACACATAACACACACAACTTATAAGGACTTAACAGTACCGGGGTGGGATGTAGAAAACCCTTCATTATTAGCCACGGCAGCCTTATTATTACCCCACCTTCCAAAAGGTATCCAGATTTCTTTCCCCAAGACCCAGTACAAAGAGAATGCAATGATAAGAGCTACCCACTGGGCGGCAGTGCAGAGTTCAAAACAGAGTTTGGTGTCTAGACATGGGCATGATAATTACAGGGAAGAAATAGAAATATTTCAGTATCATTTTCCTGCCCCCTGACATCCAAAACTGCTTTAAAAGTCAAGAAAGACTATGGAAACCACGGAGGCAATAGCAAGCTTCTGTACTGAGATTTCTCAAATATTTATACTCCTTTCAAAGGCTGCCTACAGATAGAAAAGCAGGTAGGCATGTTTTGGGTGGGAGGGGTCCAAAAGGAGTGAAGAATCATGGAAATTTCCAAAGTGTAAAGACAGAAGATACATCTCCTTTTGTTTTAGAAGAACTGATGGGCAAAATCATTTGGAAAATTCCCCTGGAACTAGGATTTTCAATCTATGGGATTGATGAGTCTTAGAGCTTGAAATGAACCATGCCATTAACAATCAAGTCCCATACCTCATCTAACAAGTGAAAAAATGGGACACCAGGAGAAGCCAAGTCACTTTCAGAAGGTCACTGAGCCCAGTTTTAGCAAAGTCAAGACAGAAGTTTAGTTCTCCCTGACTCCCAGGGCCATGATTTTCCATGTATTAAGAAGTAGCTTTTGAAGAAATAAGAACAAAGTGATTTACTAAGACATCATACCCTGCACTCATGGAATAGGACAGACTTTCCCACTAAGCAATTAGACATCTATATAATCATCTCAAAGGCAATTTGTACATGTCAAACTTACCCAGGATGGTGTGGGAGAATAGCAGTGGCCTAACCCAATGCAGTTGCCATTTCAAGTAGAGAATGGGCAGCAAGGAGATTTACCCAGGTTACTTTAAGAATCTTTTCTTACCCAGATACAGTACATAAACCTTTCATTCAGAAAATCCACATTTTTCTCAGCCTGACTCCAATCCACTTGCCAATCCAAAATAGAGTGTGTTACACATTAAAGCCACAGGATTCTTTATGGGTAACATATGGAGCCATAATATCTTGTAACCAAGTGGAATTGTCCCTAGAGTTAATATAACTCTGTTAACATATGTTTCTGTTATTCTCATCCTGAGATACATGTATTAAAATATATTATGCACAATGTATGCTTAATTGAAAGATACAGGGGGTATATTAAAAAATAAATTGGTTTATATGACCTATGTTGAAATAACATTTGAAATACCATATAGTTGCTTCCACACTAATGTATGTGGATTATCTCTGTCTTCTCCTCTGATCACTCTGTCCTTTCCCTTTCAATCTCGTATGTCTCCTTCTATGTTTTCTTGGTACCAAGCTTACCTCAAAATAGTAAGGTTAGCGGTAAGGCAATGTTTTGCCAGAAACTAAGGCAGTCAGTAAGGAGGTATGGTAGGAAATGAGGAGCAACAGGAAAAAGAAAAGTATCCATCATCCCATCCCTTCGAATCCTGGCAGTACTGAATTTTAGAAACATAATCCAGAGAGGAGATCAAGAATATCCACTTTCCTCTCCCTTTGTTCCATGGTCATAACCATGTGTCAAGGGATGGTCTGATTTTATACTTCTTTTTAAAGAGAGGAAGCCATTGAGAGGGAAAATATTAATCTGCACCTTCCTTTGACAATGCATTCACCGTCATGCCCTGTACATGGTTATGAAGACTGGCTCACACTTGACCCTGTATATTTCTGGAATTTATGTCATCCTCTCCAATTCATTTTGTCCCTAGTCCAGGCTATCATGGTCTTAAATCTGGATTATTGCAGGGGCCTCTTACTTGGTTTTTCTACCAACCGGTCTTCTTATCTCAATCCATGCTTACTATAAACTCACCAGAGTTGTGAGCTAATTAAAATCTAATCTGATTTTAAAATCTGATTTAAAATCCTTCCATCGCTCTCCATTGCCCACAAAACAAAGTGCAAACTCCTTAACGTGGCATAGAAGATTTTTCATGGTGAGACCCCAGCCCAACCTTGAAGCCTCCTCTTCCACCACTCTGCCCCTTGCATTCTGTAGTTCAGCCATACCATACCATACTATCTCCATTCCTAACATTCTCACCCCTTCATACATGCTGGCCCCACTGTGAGGAATGCCTTCCCTCCTATCTACTAACAAATTCTATTCATTCTTCAAGACCCAGCCCCAACACCATTTTCTCTGTGAGGTCTTCCCAGAGCCACTGAACATTATTTCCACAATTGCTTCTTCTATAATCCCATAGATCAATATGCAAATAACTATTATAGCCCTTTCCACACTGTATCAGAATCATTTGCTTATGCCTGCCCATCCCCCTATAAAATGTAAGCCTCTTGAGAACCCCAGGACAAGTGGTTTCATTCTATATCTCATTCAATAAATATGGAGTTTAGTGTCCTAACTCTGCCACTTACAAGTTGAAAGAACACACGCTAGATCTTAACACCTTTAGCCCTCAGCTTCCTAATACACAAAAGGGTGCAATAATGTAATATAATTCATAATGCTGTGATGAAGAATAAATAAGATGATACAAGTGAAGCCCCTAACATAATACTTGTATATAGTTATGCTAAGTGATGGCTATTATTATTACATGTATGTCAAGCACTTACTAAGTGCAAGGTCAATTAAGGCCTACTCTCAATGTCCTTACAGTATAAGCCAAGAGTCAGATAACACTTCATGCAATGTCAGAAGGACACAGAGGATGCCAGGGGAACATGAAATGGGGCATCTACTGTTAAGCCTGAAAGTCATTCTAGGAAGAAGGACTGACAAGGGTTGAATCTGGGACCAGAGATGTCAAGGATAGGCTACTGATGTCCTCCAGGTGAGACATGATGCTGGCCTGCAGTAAGGTAGCTGCAATAGAAATGAACATTTAGGAAGCGGACATTTAGGAAGTGGAATCAAGTCATGTGACTCACTGAATGATGAGATGTGGGGGTCCCCGTCAGAGAGGACTCTGCATGTGCACAGATCAGGAGAAGTTTAAGTATGCAGATTTTTTTTTCAGAAGCCATCAATATGCTCTTTTATAACAAAGCAATGTAAGAGTATATATTTCCCCAGGGAAAGTGGGTGAAATGAGCCAAACAGAGGATTGCAAAAAGCACCATCCTTTAAGGCTAAAGGAGCAAAATTTGCTTGGGAGGGAGACTGAGAGGAACTGCCATAGAGAGAAAAGGAACCCAGCACAGAAGCAGTCAAGGAAGCAGAGAAAAGAATGTTCTTGATATTCTTCATGCCTGATACCTGGTAGATATACAAATATTTGTGTAATAAATGAATGAATCACTGAATTTGAGTGACCCATTTAAAACTGAAGACATATGAAAGTCCTTTCATAGGAATAAGAACACATCTACTATTTCACCCTCATAGTCTCTGGGTCCTTAAGATCATGGACAGAGGTTCCTTGGCATTCAGTAGAAGAGTAGGGAAACCAAAGGCTCGCAGAAATCCATCCCATAAATAAAAGAACAGCAGGAAGAAAGTCCAAATGTCCTCAAGACCATCCAGAAAAGGTCAGAGAAACCAAGTAATCCAACAGCTTCACCGCTAGTGGCTTGATGAGCCTTCAGACATGCTGCAACATGAGAGCCACACAAGAAACACTGGGGAGAATGGGACAAGTCAAAAGGCACCACAAGGAAACAGAGAATGAAATTCAAGGTGAGAATCTTGATGGATCCTAACAAAGACATTCTTGGGACAATTGGGGAAATTTGAATATGTACTGGATATCTGGTGCTATAATGGGATTGTTAATTTATTAGGTATGATAATGGTATCATGCTTATGTAAAATACTGTCTTTTCAGGCACCTGGATGGCTCTGTTGGTTAAGCGTCCAACTCTTGATTTCAGTTCAGGTCTTGGTCTCAGGGTCGTGAGGTTGAGCCCCACGTTGGGCTCCATACTGGGCATGGAGCCAACTTAAAAAAAAAAAAAAAAAGACTGCCTTTATTCTTAGGAAATGCATACTGACGTATTTAGGAGTGAAGTGTCCAATGCAACTTCCAAATGGTTTGACCAAAAAACAAGTCTCTCTAGGAAAAGAGTTGCTGCAAATACAGTAAAATAATAATGGCAGACTCTAAGTAGAGGATATGTGGTTGTCCATTACTCTATTCCTTCAAGTTTTATATGTCTGGTATTTTTCATGATAAAAATTTGAAAAAAGAATGAGAAATGTAGTCTCCAGAACCTTGGAGAGTCATCTCCCAAAAAACATTTTGCAATATCCAGGAAGCAGGAACCACACTGACTCCTGAGGAGTTAGTTAAAGGCAGGAGGCAGAGTCCCAGAAAAGTACCCAAAAAATGGGGATACCACCTGTATTATTTTTTAAAACATTAAGGAAACAACTATGAGAAGAGTATCCTTAACCTACTTATATTTCAACACAGATTGGGAAATAACTATGAAAATTCTTTGAGAATTATTGAGGCAATGTGACTAACTCCTGGTTTAGAGTATAACTAGCTGGCATTGAATGAGCACTTACTACACAACAGGCACCGTCCTGAACACATTCAACACTGAATTCACACAAGAGCTGTGAGAGTTAGGTACTATTATTTCCCATTTTATAGATTAAAGCAGCTGAAGCTGTGTCCCCTAGTCAAAAGTCTCAGCTCTTGTTAGGCAGCCCCATCTGCATAAACTTCTCTAACTCTGGTCCTCAAAACCATTGCTCCCTTCACCCTTCAAGGCCGGTGTGGAAACAGCCCCACAGTTACTAGCCTGGGGTGCTACACTAACTCTTGGGGTTTCTGTCCCCCACATACACCTTTGGAAACTTTTCCTTATTCCACTTTCTCCTCAGATCATCCTAATTGGGGTGTGCCATCAATTTCCTGATGGAATCTCAGCTGATAGTAAGGGGGTGGGGTGGGAACTAGAAAAATGTGAATCCTGCCCAATAGTAAGGTGGATTAAGAAGCAAACCCTGTTGGTGGAGAAGTAGCCCCTAAAAAAAAAAGGCAAATTGGCAAAACCCTGAGCATGGTAAAACCACTTGGGAGAATACTTTGGAAATAATCCATGATAAAGTTGAAGAAGAACATACCCTATGGCCCAGAAATTCCAACCCAGAAGCTCTCATATACTACATGCACTGGGAAACATTTACAAGAATTTAAACAGCAGAATTTTTGTATTAGCAAAATTCTGGAAATAACCTAAATGTCTATCATTCACAGCCACGTAATGAAGTAACATACCAGACTGAAAAACAAGTAAAGTAGAGCTGCATGTATCCATATGAATGATTCCCACAGGCTTCATCTTAAGGAGAGAAAGTAAATTGCAGAAGGTGCTACCCTGCATATACAATCAAAAAGTATGCAAAGAAAACCGTGCGTTGTTTAGGGCTGCGGATATATGTAGTGAAAGGATGACAGAATGGCTGGGGATAATAAACACCAAATTCAAGATAATGTTTAACTCTGGCAGAGAAGGGAGGGGCATGAAGGGCAGGCATCCTCTGGGAGCTTCAACTCTATTGGTGATGTTTTAGTTCTTACACTGGGTGATTAGCACCTGGGCTTTATTTTTTTATTCTTTGTTCCTTCTGTATGTTTTAAATATTTAATAAGTATTTTAAGGAAGTGAAGGGAGAAACAGAAAAACTTCTGGAGGTTTCCAGGGAAAACAAAGAGCCACATGGATTGCTGGACTCCATTGATTGTTTTTTTCCTCGTCATTCCTTTCTGCCCCTTTGACACTTTGAGGTTTCTGGGGCTTCTCTGAACTCGGTTCATTTAATGGCAGGGTGCTTCCAAGAGCCAAACATCAGCCCTAAAAACCTCAGAAGAAGCTCCACTGGGAAACATACCAAATAAGCAATCAAGTGAATAGGCTTCCTATTAAGAGATTACGGGGATCAGGGCAAGTTTGGGTTAAGAGGTCCTTTAGAAACCATAAAACTTTGCCTCCAAAACATGCTCCCAGGTTACTTCAAGAAATCTCTCAGGGCAAAAGAAACAGTTGATTGTCTCTCTGCCTTAAGAGAGGCTAGCAAGGCTTCCTAGAGTACAGCAGAGCCCAGTTCTGGAAGGAAACAAACCCACTCTTGCATCCTGGCTCCCACTCACTAAGCTGGCTTTGCACAGGGTACTTCACATTTTGAAAATCAGGTTTCGGCATCTGTAAGGCTGGATTGGTCAACCCTCAGAGGATGGTTATGAAGGCCAAATGTGTTTGTAGTTTCCAACAGTGCCCACACAGAGAAGGGTCCTCATAGTTCCAGATGGGCTCTGTCATCTGTCTCGGGACCAGATTCCCTCAGCATTGCAGACCTAGTCCATAAAGGGCTCTTGAAGAGCCATGCCATCCTCCTGAATACATTTCCTTAGGCTTCTCAAAGGCCCTTTCTTCAAAATCCTCGACACCAACACCACGATACGAGTACCTGCTGGATCACCCATGGTAGAGGTGATGGGTGCTCTCTGCTGACACTAGAATCCCAGTCCCACAAGGTCATCTGGACAGTTGGTCAGAAGTCCCAGACACAGTGGCTTAAACCGTTGTGTGTACAGTCTAAGATTGTGGCCCAGATGGAGCAGGGGAAGGGGGTAGGTAGAAGGGGACTGTTTGTAACAACTTAGGGATGCAACTGAAATCTCAACCTCCAACCATTCACCGTGACCATATTTTCACCATTTTCCCGAATCCAATTCTTCATGAGGAGATTCCCTCTGTCTTCCTCTCTATCTTGCCCTTTCTGCCAAAATAGCTCTCCTTTGGGAACAAATAGTTCTGTCTCTTCTTTGGAATGCCTCTGGAAGCCAGGAACTCTTATCTCCCTCAACAACATTCTGGCCAGTGCTTGGAATGTGATTTACATTACTGACCACCATGAGCACAGGAGAACAAAACAAAAGAAGGGCTTCCCAGTAGTGCATGAAGGGGGTGGGGCAGAAAGTGCTGGGGTGGGAGAGAAAGAGTGAAAGCAGAATTTCTGGGGGAGCAGGGGTCTGCCCCACTGCCCTCTCCATCTGTACACAATGGGGAGCAGGGAACATGTCGCTGCAAACCCCATCCCTGGGGGTGATGCAGTGGTGTCTGGAGAGGCTGAAGAGAGACGTTCTGCTCTTCTGGGATTTGTTGCTCGGACAGCAGGCTTAGGGGCTGACTCACTCAACAGTGCTGGATGAAAGCCAAGAAGTCACGGAAAGACTCTCAGGGTCACACGCGCTGCCCTTGGCGTGCCAGCTCAGCCTGCTGGGGACCAGCCAGGGCTCGTTGGGCAAGGGGAGTGAGGCCCAGGGAGTCAAGACCTTTTTGCAATTATTGAGGTTATTTCTTCACTTGGGCAACAAAGTATTCCTCTCCTGAGGATGAATGACAAAGCAAATGGTTCCTGCTTCTCTTCAAAGGTGAAGGTTAGGAAACTGCTCCTTCCTTCACCAGAAAGCCTGAAAATTGAGGCAGATTGGTCTGCTCCAGATGGTTCCAGTGTGAAATGCTACCCCCTTACCTTATTTGGCTCTCCGGGACCACCCAACTGACTGCAGGGTGGGACCCAGACTACTCTTCTTTCTCTTTTATTTGCTGAGCTCCTACAACATAAGAAATATACATTTGTCTCTGCACCTAGTTCCTGATACTGAACTCCTAAAGCCCTTTAAATTTCCTGAATAATAAGGGAAGGAGCAGCATCTTTTGTTCTGTTTGGTCTTTGACCCTGGTTCCTGACACAGGGCTCCTAAATCCCTTGGTTTCCTGGGTGACGGGAGTGGTTTTTGTTCTAATAAGGTGACTCTGGGTGAGCTTCTGGATAGCTTCAGGATGGGGACTTGTCACCAGAAAGACAAAACCACGATTAGAAGCTGAGAACTTTCAGCCCAACCCCCATCCTCCAGGGAGAGGAGAAGGGCTGGAAATTGCATTAACAATTGATCATGCCTATATGAGAAAGCCTCCCCAAAAATCCTTAAGCCACGGGGTTTGGAGAGCTTTTCACTGATGAACACACCGGGAAAGTGACACAGCCCAACTCCACAAGGACAGAAACTCCTTCACTCTGACACCCTTCCTGACCTTGTCCTATGTACCTCTTCATTGGGCTCTTCATCTGTATCTTTTATCATATTCTGAATAATAAACCAGTGAACAGAAGTAAATGTTTCATGAGCCAACCCAGCAAATTATCAAACCTCCCCCAGGACTGTGGGAAAACTCAACTTTGTAGCTAAGTCAGTCAGAAGTGTGGGTACCCTGGGGACCCACTGCTTGTGACTACTGTCCAAAGTGAAGGCAGTCTCTTGGGACTGAGCCCTTAAACCTGATTCTAATTCCAGCCGGTTACCGTCAGAAATGACTTAAATTCTAGGACACTCAATTAGTGTCTGGAGAGTTGGGAAATTGGTTGGCGTGGGAAAAACACACACACACACACACATTTGGTGTCAGAAGCATTGTAAGTAAAGAAACCATTTTCCTTTACCCAGAGACCAACCCGTGGGAATTTTCCTTAGAAAGGTTTTCCTGGCAGTCGCTACAATGCAAAACAGAAGGGGTAACAAAAATAAAATAATGAGCCCAAACAGGCCAAATGTCTTGAGATGTTTTACAAAGACCTTGAAGCTGCTGACTTCTTGCTTAAACATCAACACTCCTGGTCCCTTCCAGGCCTCCAACTAGGTCATCATGTCAAGTGGGCTCTTCTGACTAGCTCCTCCTTCCACCAGAACCTTCTATCAAGTGCTGAAGCTTTGTCCAAGTTCCTACTCTGGCCCCCCTCGCCCTGGGCCCCGAGGTCTATAACCAGCCCTTGAAGAAGTTATTTACCCCATGGCTTTGCCCTGCCAGGAAGGCATGAGAGGAAGCCCGTTCTCCTCTGAATCTCAAACTGAAACAAAACAGTCATCTGCCAAAGTGTAAACCATCACTGTGCCTAGAAACCCAGACCGTTAAAGCTGGAAACACCCTAAAACATTAAATCTACCTTTCTCACTTTGCAGATAGAATATGGCATCCCTGGAGAGGATCTCTGATCTAAGACCAACGTGAGTTTCTGGACTCCTCGTTGGATGTTCTTTAAAATATTCCCCTGCCTAGGTATTTGCTAACATTGTCAAACCAAAACAGAGCTAAGAAGAGGGAAACATTCATCAAACAGAATGATACTTTCCCTCAGGAGACTTGGGATTTCCTCCTAAGGCAGGTGCCTGGGAGACCCCAGTAAAAGGACCCTCCAGCCTCTCCTTGTGCCTTCCCCCCTTCACCACGGTCCAGCCCCAGAGGCCTTCTCTCAGACTCTCCTGCACACCTGCTCCTTCTGGTCACCAAGCCCCAGCATCCTGTCCCTCGAGGAAAGACCTCCATGCCTCTCAACGGGGCTGTGTCCCATCCTCTGCCAGGCTTTCCTGGTCACTCCGCCCCACACACAACACACACCCAGATCCTCGCACCTCCCACATCTGTCACTTTTCTGAGTCTTCGCTTCCCGACTGTTTTCTCTGCCTCCCCCAGCTGCGTGGGACAGAGACGGTGCCTGTCCTTGTCGCTGTAGTACTTAGCCCCTGGCACACAGCTGGCAGGCACACTGGGCCTGTTCAGCAGATCCGGGGAATGTATGCGGAAATGAGATGAAGTCACGGAAGCAGGACACGAATGTTAAATACTTACAACTTTATTAGGAGAGGCTGTTGTCCCCGCAGCAGCCAGCTCCCATGTATACACAGTATACACAGCCCAGCCAGGACCCAGGTCCTTCCATCCTTCTGCAGCACATGGAATGCGAAAGAACCAAACACAAAAGGGGGGCTCTGTAAGTGACAGTGTCTAGTGCCTTCGGGAGCCAACTCCCAGGCTGGGAACAACCAAGCCCCTCAGCTCGCCCCAGACCCCTACTCCAGCACGGCCCAGTCTCACAAGGTTGGACTCCTCCAGTCAGTGCACACGAAGGGCAGAGGAGCCAGGGGGCTTCTGAGCCCAGATCCTTACTGGTCCACACCCCATGGAAGAAGTTTCTGGAGCTCCCAGAATCTTCCTCCTCTTCCACAGACATGAGATACCACCTTAACTTTTCATTCCATCACCTTGAGGCTTGTCTCTGCTCAGCCTTGGAGAACATGGTTGGATTAGCAAAACAGTCAAAGACAAGACAAACCTCCCAAGTTGTCTTGGTCATACTTCTTTTAAAAAGGAAAAAAAAAAAAGGGAAAAAGAGAAACATCATGACAGAAAAGAGCATTGGAGGCCCAGCTTGTGTCAGGAACAAGATAGGTCGTCCCTCCTCGAAATGATTTCTAAAGCTGCTCTGCTAGGGGACCAGTCACCCCCACTGATGGCAGCACCCTTCCCACCCTCCCCATTCCCCTGCCCATTCTGCACAGCCCCCGCGCCACCCTCTCCTCACCGAGGAGGGGTGCACCAAGCACGGGGAGCTGTGCTATCGTCAACTAGTGGGGGTCCACATCTGCCCTGGTGCCCTGGGTCCCTTTGATTGTCGCAGCCCCACGGTGCTCTCTCATACAGGGAGGAAGATTCCTCCTCGCTTCATTCTCCGGGAGTGGCTGCAGCTCTGCCTCAGAGATCTGCATGCCCTCTGCCCTGCTGTGGGGGCTCCGGTCAAGGGCTCAGCCCAGGGTTGGGCTGGGATTGGAGCACCATCCCAGAGGCTTGCCTGGACGGCTGGTTTGTGGAGTCTGCCTATTAGGAGAAGCCAAATAAAAGGACTGAAGCCCTTTCTCAGGGAAGACACTTGCTCTGATGTCACCTCACTAAAGTCCAGGACATATTACCTACCTCAGAAGCAGAATCTCCCACATTCATGTGGGAGCAGCTGCACCCTCAAGAAATACCCTGCTTGACCAAAGGCTCTCTCACCCCAAAACATCTTCCCACTTGGAGCTACAGGAAACCCTGGTTTCTACATCTCCAACACGTCTCTAGGACAGACAGGAGTGACCATTGGTGGCTGCCAAGAGCCTCTGGGTCAGGTCATTGATTTTTGTGTCTCCTGAAGCCTGTCCCCAAGGCACCTGAAGAGAGAGATCCTGCCTTCATATTTGGAGCCCCAGTGGGTGGCCAGGCTCTAGAGGGCAGGAAGCCGTGTACCACAAACTCATCTTTGTGTCTGGGCAGCTCAGTCTGCAGAAGACAACAGCCAGGTCTGCTGGAAGCACCAGGGTCACCATCGCCCCAGGGGAGGGACAGGTGTGGGTACCCAGAGAGCAAAGCCTGAGGTAGCAAACAGTGAACCCCGTTATCCAACTGCAATGCCATGTGATGTGCCCAAAGCCAGACCACAGGTAGCTGTCCAGATGAAGGACGCACCGACAGGCATGTGGATGTTCAGCACCTAGCCCTCCTGGGCATCTCCCACATCCCTCTTAGTGGCCACTCTGAAGGTTCTCTGAGGCAACACAGAACCCAAGGCAGCAGGCCTATTTATACCTGCCTCTCTGGAGGAAGAAGCTATCGGAACTAGAGCCTCCTCCCCATCCCAGGGTGACATTCCCCCAAAGCTCAAGCCCAGTCCCAGTGACACGGAACATTCTAGGCCACTCCTCAAACTCCCTGCTTCACCACAGAATCCATCGTCCCTTCTATCTTTTTTTAACGGTGCGATCCCTCCTGAAGAAGGCAATAGATTCCCTATTGACTTCCTGTACCTATTTGCAAAGCCTCAGAGGGCACGTACTTGGAAGCCCTCTGCCCAGCCTGACGTCCTGGACAACACAGGAAGAAGAGGCAGCTCTTAGGGAGGGCCAGGAGTAAAAGGAAGATGAGAAAGCTCCCGACTCCCCCTACACATAAACCTCTTCCCAAATGGGGTGGCCCAGCCTCCAGTTATACCTCATCCCACTCTCCCACCAGTTTCTGCCCAAACCAGCCTTTTTTTTTTTTTATTATTCAGTCCTGGTCAGTCAGAAAGAAAAGGTGGGCTGACAGCACCATAGAAACCTGCCTTGTTCAGAAACGGCTTAGAGCCCCCGGGGCCACCTGAGGGTGCCAAGCTGCTGGGCCATGGCTCTTCCAGCAGCCTGTGGCCTCCCTTATGGGGGCCAAGGTCCCTGAAGTTCTGCCTGGGAGGTGCCCATCCTCCAGGTCCCTCGGAAACTGGGCCCCAGCGCCTCTGCCCAGTGCCCGCACCTCTCAGCCTCTCCCAGAGACTGGGCCCTGGAGGAGCCGGGCGTGAGGTAGACTGTGCGTTAGTCACTTGGCTTCCCCCGCCCAGGTCAAGGAGGAGGAGGGGACCTCTCAGCCTTGCCTGTGGTCCTTGTCCCTGGAAGTGGGTGACGTCGTGGCCTGGACGCCCGGCCACCGCCCTCTGCCCATGGCTCCAGCTGGCCAGAGCCCTGTCAGCACCAGTGAGGCGGAGAGTGAGGAGGAGAAAGGGACAGTCCCGTTCAGCACGGCCTCAAGACGCAGAAGTCCAGCTCCTGGGGCTTCCGGCGCAGGTTGCACTGGTCCCGGGCCAGCAGCCGCCCTCCAGGGCCCAAACACTTGAGCGGACGCCTCTTAAATCCCCGGCCACAGCTCTTGGAGCAAGGCGACCAGGCACCGAGCTCCCAGGTCGGGCAGGGCTCCCCACAGGCTCTCGTCTCCACCGGCCGATGGGCTGCATCACAGGCAGACGTGGAGCGTGGCCCGGGGGACCCGCGACAGTCGACCGCCCGCTTCTGCAGGCCGCTGCCACAGCTCACAGAGCAAGGGCCCCAGCTGCCTGCCACCCAGCGGGCCGGGGGCCTGTCGTCCTGCTGCTCCACTTGATTGGAGAGGCTGAGGACGCTGTTATGGTGCACCGAGGAGCCCCGGGGGTCCTTGGGGTGGGAGGCCTTGTCCTCCCAAGGCTCTTTGGGCAGGTAGAAGGAGTAGCGGACCCGGGGTGGCGTCATCTTGCCCACGGAGAGGACCTCCACGGTCAGGGGCTCCAGGATGGGCCGGGAGGCCTGCAGGCTCTCCACCGCTGTCCCCGTGCCGCTGTAGCGCAGGAGGCTGCCCTTCACCACCAGGTCCCGCTCCACGGCCGACACCACAAAGTGCCCGTTGAGCAGGTACTTGCCTTGGCTGTTCTTCAGAGCCAGGTAGTTGTCATCTCCAATCAGCCCCTTGTAGCCACGCTGGCGGATGTCAATGCTCGAGGCGCCCGCGGGGATGGCCACCACAAAATTGTAGCCGTGCCTGTGGTGGGAAAGGGAATTGTGCCTTAGACAGACGCCTGGACGTAAGGCCCCGCTTCCCCGCGAAAGTCACCGCCGATTCCCCTCTCAGAAACCCAAGATGGTGGAGTCCAAAGACAAACCAGATGGCTTCAACTGCCCCGTGGGAGGTCAGGGGGCACACAAACTGAAAGGTGGTATGACGTTGTCGCCACATCCTCTAGAGCTACACACCCTGGCTGTATCGCTCTGAGAGCTTTTTTCTTCAGTACACTTACACTGTGGTGAATTCTTCTTTTAACAAAAACATTTATTATTTATTTGATAGAGAGAGAGAGCAAGAGCAGGGGGAGGGGCAGACGGAGAGAAAATCTCAAGCAGACTCCCCACTGAGCTCAGAGTCCCAATGCGCAACTCGATCTCATGACCCTGAGATCATGAGATCATGACATCATGACCTGAGCTGAAACCAAGAGTCAGACGCTCAACCGACTGTCCACCCAGGTGCCTCTATACTGTGGTGAATTCTAAGGCAAAGTAAAGGCAAGGTTTTGGAGCTAGATCCATCCCTACCCCTGGCTTAGCTTTTGGGCTTGGATAAGTCTTTTAGCTTCTCAGTGCCTCACGTGGAAAATGGAGATCATAATCACACATACCTCGTTAAAGCCCATAAAGCCTATGGCCTAGTGCCTGCCACCCAGTAAGCACTCAATATGTAGTAACTGCAAGGAGGAGAAGGAAGGGAAGAAGGTAAGTCTACAGTCCCCAAGTCCAAGGCTGGGGTCAGAAACCCCAGTGAGACACACTGGCCATGGAATTGGGCCCCCAGATCAAGCCGTGGACACCAACTGCCTGGTGGCTCAAGCAAATCAGTCTCTCTGGGTTCCAGTGTCCTCACCCATACAATGAGGGGGTCAAACTAGATGATTTCTAAGCTCCACCAGTCTATGAAAGGAGCACCTGCCATTTAGTCAGCGAAGCAAGTCTGGGAATATTTACCTTGAATTCTCCACTTGGCCTCCCCCTCAGATCCCTGCAAATGCCATCCACCTGCAAATGCCACTGGGGGCATTGCCCCCAGTTCCCAGAAAAGCTGCCCAGCTAGGGGCCCAGCAGAGGGCACTGTGTCCAGAGGGGGCAGCCAAGACTCCTGGACTCCTGGACAGCCATCTAAACCTTGGACTCCCAAGTTTTCAGAGCCCACTATATCCCTGCTCAACTGAGACCTCGGGGGCTCTGCTTCCCCCAGATTCTTCCAGAGCATGGATCAGGACTTTCCAAAGGGCACATTGCCCCTGAAAATAAAAGGGAATATGCTGGACTTCAGAAAGCCAGGAGCCCCGACTCTGGAGGTAGGAATTGGAGAGACCTAGAGACACTTCTTCAGCTGACCCTGCACACATCTCCCAGGAAGGGGGAAGCCTTTGGTCTTAGCCCCTTGCTGTGCTGTTTATTGCCATTCTCACCTCAATCCCGTCCCTGAGGGCAGGGCCTCTGCCTCAGTGAAAGGGGGAGGCTGTTACATTTGTCTCCAGGCTTGTTGTTTTGGGTTTTTTTGTGATCGTCATCATGAACAGTTAGTGAGCATTTATTATGCACCAAGTATGATGCTAAGCATTTTACTTGGATTAACACCCTAATCTTTACAACAGCACGACAGGAAAGGTATTCATGTCATACCCACTGTATAAGTGAGCAAATCCAGAATTCTAAAGATTGTGTCACATGCTCAAGGTCAGAAAATGGGGAACTGAGATTTGAACACAGGTGGGTCTTACTCTAGAACTTTAGAGAGACCCTAATGACTCTCTGCCATCTCCCTAACTAGCATCTCCTGTTCAGTGGTGGACTCGTCAAGCATTCATCTCTACTCGATGGATGGATGAAAAGAGTCCGAGTGGCCTCTCTAGTAAGGGCACTGCCCATTTACCCCAGTCTGACCCAAGCTTTCATCACCTGGGACAGCTGGCCTCAGCCCCCCTCCCCCTGGTCCAGGACCCGGAACTCACATGGGCTTGGTGAAGAGGCCTGTCACCTTCTTACAGCTCTTATTGTCGCCCCCACACACCCCACACTTGTCGAATTTCTTCTTGGAGCCCAGGTTCCCGTCGCAGCCAGCCTTGATGCACTTGCCTTGGACACAGACCGAGGTGGAGTCAGGAGTACACTGTGTACCATCCACCACCTGCAGTGGCCCAGCAGGGGAGAAAAGGAGAGAGGGGCAGCTCAGCTGGATGCATCCCCAAAGACTTTCTCTCCGCTTTGGTCTCCTGCCCCAAGCTCACTCACCTTGGGCGCCAATACGTAGAAGTAGCCAGTGCCATTGGCTCGGCAGATGAGTTTGCACTTGTCCCGGGGAGAAACGCCGGAGTACTTGGGCACCCATGCCACGGCAAGGGTGAGCCGGTTGGTGCTATGGTTATAGCCGTTGAAAGCCTCACACTGCTCCTCCCGGAAGCTCTTGCCCGAAGCTGAGGAGGGAGGAAGGACAGGCAGGAAGCTAAAGGGAGGGGCAGTGCGGGGAGAGCCCTTGCCAGGATGCTCAGCCACCTGTGGCTCTCAACAGCTCTTCCCCTCAGCCAAGTTATCCTCATCACTGACGCCACCCCATCTCAAAGAAGTAAAGTAGGCTAGGACAAAAGGATGTGGGTCGCAGACGACCATGCATCCCTCAGGCACTCTGCCAACTTCCCCAGTAATCTGGCCTTCAATTCCCCATCAGTGATAACAGGTACTCCAGAGAGTTTGGGGCTATCAAACCCTTCAGGAGTCTTTTGAGACTATTTTCAGGATGTTATTAAATGGATAAAATAAATTACGTAGGTTACAAACAATACCAATTATACTGATAGACAACTATCAATATATATAGAAACATATTTGTGATATTTGCTTTTCCTTGTTAACCCATTTCATAACAAGAACAATAATGAGTCTAATAACCACTGTCATTTTCAAGTCATGATGAGAATAAATGGCATTCTGAGAAATGCCACCAACTGAAATGTCATATAAAAATATCCATGATTTCTATTGGCGACAGTCATGGGTACTGCTAGTAGTATTACAGTTTGTTGCCTAATTAAAAGAAATAATAAATTTTAGATAGAAAGAGCAGTAAAAAAATATTAAATTTCTAATTGAAGGAAATAAAAAATTTAAATTAAAAAAAGCTAGTAAAAATAGAGATGTAATTTCCTTCCCTCCCAAGTTCATGGACCCTGGATAAAGAATTCCTGCTTATGAAGATAGGCTTGTGAGTTCTTAACTAAGGGGAGATCTAGTGTGTCATTCCTTTGGGCCACTTAGCATCCCAGCCTAAGCATCAATAAGAAAACACCCCTGCCCAAGGAGAGTGGGCAAAGAAGTGATCCCAAGAGGAATCTGCTCCTTTGCACTTCCAGACTTTGCCCTAGGGGAGAGACTTGACTGCAGTAATTTGCAGCCAAGAAGGTGAGGGGGGAGGGAGAGGGGCCCTCGCCTCCTCACCTGAGCTAGGGCAGGGCTCCAGGTTGCAGGATCGGTATTTCACTCTCACTCCCTCGCAGTACTTGCCCCCATTGGCAGGGGTAGGGTTGCTGCACTGCCTCCTGGCCAGCTGCACGCCCCCACCGCAGGTGCGCGAGCAGGCGCCATAGGGCTCCCACTTGGCCCAGGAGCCGTCCACCTATGAGAAAGCATCCATCATACTCATGCAGGGGTTGGACTGCACATCCACACCCTGACCCTGCAGAAGAGTCACACGGGTACAGCCTCATGGTCCCATCCCACCGGAAGGAAATCCACTGTGTATCACAAGGGGAAAATAACAAGCAAACAGCATACACAGTGCCCACGCAACACTTCAACCTGGTAATTAACAAATGCCAACTGCACCCAGTTATAAATGAGGTTGCTCAGAAGAGAGGCCTCTTTGGGCTCTGGAGTCAGGTGGGCAAGTTCTATCATTCTATCATTGCCTCTGCCCTCACCATATAGGTGGTCCTGAGCAAGTAGTAAAACCTCTTTAAATTTCAGTGCTTCATCTGTAAAAATGAGGCTAATAATACTCAGGTGTGAGATCAGACAGAAGTTTAAATGATGCAACGTGTATGAAAATCCCTAGCACTGTGCTTGCCACCGAACAAGAGTTCAAAGTTTCTCCTTACCTATTGTTGGAGACAAGAGTCTCTAAATCTAAGGCAGAGGCAGCCCCCAGCCTTGCCAGGAAACCTTGTTGTCATAGATATTTGAATATTTTTCTTTGTAAATATTCCATAATTCCGACTTCTCTCCAAACCAGACTTAACCAGATCTTCAGCTGAATCAGGGGCTGAATCTGAGAAAGTTTCTCTCTAAGTGGTTCTAATGTTTGTGCTCGGAGAAGACAAAGATAGGAAACTACAAAGCAATCCTAAAGTTCTATTTGGCTTCGAGGCGAATGATGCAGTGTTGTTTCATTTTTTAAGAGGGTGGGGAAAGGATCAAAAATGTATCGTATTCATTATGTTTTTCTTAGGATGCCAGTAAAGCGAGTTTTCATCCCCTGAACGCACATCAGTCGGGCAACAGAAGAAGCAGCCCAGTTGCACAAGCCTGGGATTTAAATGCTGTCATGCATCATCCAAAGAGACTAACCCACGTGGAGCTGATCAGGAACTGGCTGCATGTCATCTAAATACTTTAACTTATGCACACATGCAGCATAGTTATTCTGTCTGCCCTTCCGCCGGGATAGTTCTTGCTTCACTGTGTCAACATGTCTCTCGTCCTGTGAAAGAAACACTTGCCCATAGCCCCGCTTCCTCCTCCAGCTAGCGCCCCACCTCGTTTCCTAGGAGTGTCTACATTTGCTCCTCGCACCTCCTCCCTCCTCAGTGCCTTGCAATATGGGCTTGGTCCCCATCACACCAGGGAAGCTACTCTCTCAAAGGTCTGAGATGACCCTCCATAGACTGAAAGAGTCTGTGCTTAGACCTCGTTGTCTCCAGTTTTCCTTCAGTTCTTCACATTGTCTCTGCGGCTTCTGAGATGATGCTGTGCGGTTGTTATTATTGTTGTTACTATTGTTTTTAGCCTGCTATCACTTCTTCCCACCTGTTCCTACAGAAAACATTCATCCCCCAGAAAACACTCCTGCCCTGCCGTGTGCCATTCATTCACCAAATATTGGTTGTATTCTCACTAATGGCTGGCACCATGTACAGCAAATCCCTGCCCTCCAAATGACTGCAATCCAGCAGAAGAAACGAAAAATAACCCTGTGCTTATAGAGTGTCAGGAGGGGTTCAATGCAGGTGGGAGAGGGGGAGGTGGGCTGCTCTATATTATAGGGGTCATGGAGGCTTCACTGCAGAGGTGACAGTAGTGAAAAGGCCTGAAGGAAGTACAAGAGGGAGTTGTGCAGATATGAGGGAAAGAACATTCTAGACAGAGGGAGCAATGCAAAGACCCTGAGGAGGGACAAGCCTAGAGTACTCCAGCCTCACAAGAGCAAGAGAAGCAGGAGATGAAGGCAGAGATAGGGCTCACCATCCTGAGCAGGGAGAAGAGTCCCTGAAGGGTTCTGAGCATGGGGCATGACCTGAACTACATTTTAAAGGATCCCTCCGGCTGCTATGGTGGGAACAATCTGTAAGAAATAAGACCAGCAGCAAGGAGATCACTTAGGGTTCAAGATCAATAATCCAAGGTAGCTTGGAGCAGGGTGATCGCAGATAAGGTGGTAAAAAAAAAATGGCTCAATTCTGGCTCTATTTTGAAGACAGTGTCAACAGGAATTACTGAAATATCAGATGGATGGATGTGAGAGAAAAGAGGGTTGGCCCGAGCCATGGGAGGATGGGGGCTTGGTCTTACACATGTTATGTTTAGGATGCTTATCAGTTATCCAGATGGAGGCGTCAAGATTCAGGGACGTATGCCAGGCTGTAGTTCAGGACAGAGGTCTGAGCTGGAGATACAAATCTGGGGGACTTCAACATATAAATGTAAATGGTACTTAAAGTCTTTGGTCTAGATCACCAAAGAGGTCAGTGTGGATAGAGACAAGGGCTAAGGACAGCGCTAGAATGCCCAATATTGGAAAAACGAGAGTATGAGGAAGACCCAGGGAAGGAAACCAGAAGGGGCAGCCAGTAAGGGAGGAGGGAAACCAAGACACAGTGGAGCCTGTGTTCCCAGAGGAGAGGGTAATCAGCTGTGTCAAATGCCGCTAACAGGTCAGGCAATATGAGGAACGATAATCAATCACTGACTTCAGCAGTGTAGAGGCCATTTGGCGACCATAGTGAGAGTTATTTTTAGAGGAAGAGGAAGCCAGACTGGAATGGGCTCCAGAAAAAAAATGGTAAGACAGGAACTGGAGAGAGCAATTTCATACCACTCTTTCCAGGAACTTTGCGGTAAAGGGAGTCAGGGAGATAGACTGTGATTTATGGAGAGGAAGTAGGATTAGGAGAAGTTTTGTTTAAGGTGGGAGGAATTACAGCAAGTCTGTATCCTAATAGGAATGATTCAACTCAAGAGAGGGGAAATCTGACACTGCAGGAAAGAGACGGAAGATTTAAAGGAGTGCTTTCCTTGAATAGAGGGGATAGTATCCTAAGTGCAAAGCACAGTGCCAGGCCTCCAATGAAAGCGTGGACAGCTCATCCACCTCAAAGGAGGAAAGATAGAGATTACAGGCACAGAAGCAGGGTGGATGGCAGAAGTGGTGGTGGGAATTGGTGGAAGTTCTCATCTGATTACTTGATTGCTTCTTTTTTCTTAATAAGGTAGGAAGAAACATCACTGGCCAAAGTGGAAATGAGGAGAAAGAGTTGGTAATGGAGGAGAGAGGCAAAGGTGTGACATGATCGTGTAGGACACGGGGAGGGTGAGTGCAGTAAAGCCAATAAAATACAAGATGCCTCCTGAGCAGCATTACGGGCCCACCTACCTTGTCGGGTCATTAGTTTAAACTGAGACCGCTGAGCACGGTTCCATGTCTCTCTCCAGCCACACTCACCCACACTGGCACAGCTGTACAGGGGGGAGCTGGATCCCACCAGGGCAGTGGCTTATCCAAGCGAGTATAGCCAAGAGAGAGAGGCAGGAACATGAGAGCCATGAGCATACATGAAGGAGTGATTATAACAATAGTCCATGGAATCTCAAGAAGAAGGTGGATAAGGGCATGAGAAGAGCAAGTGGGACTGAAGAATTGTTGGAGTCCAAAACTAAAGGTCTGGACAAGAGGGCCTTGGTGGTCAGAGTGTGATTATTGCAACTGAGATCCCAGCAGC
>CM052884.1:21816364-21864387 GCA_028534135.1 Potos flavus | reverse complement strand
GAGAAGAGCCAATTCTCAACTAGAACCCAGTGCCTTAATTAAGCCTCTGCTTGTGCCCCGATCCCAGGGTGGTCAGTGCCTTCTGGCCCTCAAGGTAATAAAAGAAACACACAGAATGATGTACTTTAAAATGGAAAGAACCCTGATCTTGTCTACTAACCCATGAAACTAACCCATGTGGACATTCAGAGTCCTAGCCTCTGCCCTGCTCAGCAGAAATGAGGACGCCAGACTGACAGCTCAGACAGGGTTCTAAGCAGCCACTGGACCTCCACTGCCCAGTAGCCTGCCTCTGCCGCTGGCAGGTCCTTAAAACCAAGAGCCTCCTTCCTCTCTGGGAGGGTGGATTCTCTCTGGAGTGAAGACATGCAGCTGCAGGTCCTTCCTGGCCAGGAGCAACCTGTTCTTTCCATCAAGAAATCCTGGTTTCCCTGGATCAAACAAGAGGAACAAGGAAGGAGCCGCCACATTTCCTGAGGGTCAGGGTGTAGCTGAGAGCAGCCAGCCTGCAGTAACCAGTGTCTTCACTGTGGGAAGACACAGCTGTTTGGGGTCAGAGGCTCTGCCTGACCCTCTTCCCCCAGTCAGGGACTCCAATGAAAAATCGCTGGACCTTAGTTCTTTGAACGCCCACAGGCGGGTACACAAGGCTCAGCAGTGCCTCATTTGTGGCACTGAATAGCTCCACCCTTCTGGAATGAACCTGGAATGAACTCAGATGCACTCAAATTGCTTTAACCTCTTCAGCTCAGGCACTTGTCTCCAGAAATAGAAACTGTTCTGGTTCCTTCTGCCTGGAGGGTATAGGCACTTCCCACCCAAACCCCTATCCACCCCATTATTTCTGGTAATTTGCCATTTCTCCTAGAAGCTGCAGCTACTTTTCCAGATAACCCAAGAATCATCTTGGCCAAGAACCTAGTCCTCCCAGATTATTGTTTTCTAACTGTCCTTCTTCATAAAACAATTTAGGATTGGAGCCACAGTTTGAGAGAAGGCAAACAAGCAAGCACCTTGCAGTGGCCCAATCCACGTTTCCCATGCACGCTCCCTCCACGTCCCACCACGACTCCCCACGGCCCTCCTTCTCAGCTCCTCTCATTTCCCCTGCCATGTACTGAGATGCTCATATGTTCCAGCTGTACAGGGTGGAGGACCTACAAAAATCAAGTACATTAACTTTTTTTTCTTAATGTAGCAGAAAATACATGTTGTCATGTAACCAACTTCCTATTCATAGAAGGGCAGGGCTCATCTTCATGGCCACACCATAGCATCCAAGACTCATACTCACACAACTTCAGAGCCAACCTCTCATTCTGCAGATGGGGACACTAAAGCTCGGTGGACTAAAACTTCTCACCCAAGGTCACACAGCTTTTAACACAGGAACTGAACCCCGTGCCTTCTGACACCAAGGCCAGCAGTGGTCTTTGGTCTGAATCACAGCACACTAGTCAGGATATCGTAATTACTGTTGAAAACCACCACACACTGGTATTAATATTGTGTTCTTAACTCGTTTCCCATCTGAATCTCTGTCATGCATCACTATATTTCCTTGTCCAACCACAAATCCACTGCTGTTTGTAATCCCCAAGCATGGGAGGGCCTTGCTTTGCTAGAAGAAAAAAATTCTACCCATTCTAGGTATCCAGACAATGTGGCTAAGGATCCCTGGTGAAGAAGAGAACGCACCCTGATCCCGTCCGTCGGCAGGTTCAGTTTCGCTAGAATATAAATTCCTCAAGGTGTACAAAATGGTATTACAGCGGGAGACTGGGATAACCAAGACAAGAATTACCTCAATGAGGAAGAAGAGAAATCTGAAGCTTGCAGGAAGACCAAGCTTTCTCCCGAAATCATTGGTTCAAGAGAGGGTGCATGCCTAACGTAATGTTGGTGGCAAGCACTTACTGAGCTGTTCCTGTGAGCCAAACACTGTTTTTTTGGGTCTTTTTTTTTTTTCTTGAGCCAAACACCGTTCTAAGAGCTTTTCTGTATTAGCTCATTGAATCTTCACAAAGGCTTTATGAGGGGGATGTCATTATTAGACCCACTTTACAGATGAGGCTCAGAAAAGGTAAGTTACTAGCACGGGGTCAGCGAGCCCAAGGTTAGACAGGAAGGGAGAGGCAGAGTGAAGGTTGAAATCCAAAAGTGCAGCCTCTGAGCTGAATGTTTCCCTTACGCTGGTACTGTTTCTGGTACAGATGCACCCCACGAATGAAGGGACTAGGGAATCTCAAGATAGCAAGACTGTCCACCCCATACCCTCAGCCCCCAAAGTGCATGTTGGCCACTTAATGGGGAGAGGCCTGGGAGAGGCCAGTGGAGAGGGAAATGGCAGGATTAAGTGCCAAGAGCGCTCTTAGTGCAGTGCCTGTGCCCCCTTCCTGGTTGAGCAGCTCCTGGGTCCTTGCTCCACACCTGCACTGACACACTGACCCCATCCCTGCTCTGCACCATGTCTGCTGGCTCCTTGCTGGGGCCTCTCTTTTCTCCAGGGTAAAAACTGATGGCAAAGAGCCAAGAAGAAATGCCAGAAGAACCTAAGACTCCTTCTCCCAACCCTGCAGCCTGACAGTTGCAAAGTCTGTAATAATGATCCCCAGTAAGGAAGGTGAACTACCTAAGCACCCATAGCCACACACAGTCCTTTCGCTGACATCAGTGCCTTCCTCCCATGAATGCATAATGAACAGCGGCAGCATGCGGGGGCCCACTGGAGGGGCTACAAAGATATAAAAAGGTCTTGCTTAAAGGATTTTACAACTCAGTGGGAATGGCAAATGCTGGGCCCATGGTTTCCACACAAAAATAGGCAAATATTAAGTATACTTGCAAGGGCAGTGCAACAGAATGCTTCAAAACAGGGCTGTCCCAAATGTAAGTTCTGGCAAGGGACCTGTAGATAATCATTCAAAACAACAAACATGTGCTGAGTGACCACGAAAGTAACAATGACAGTAGAGGCCATTAACTGGGTGCCTATGGTGGAAGATTTGCTAACTTATCCTTGGTACTACCTTTAAGCTCAGTACCATTGTCATCGTCATTGTCCTTCTATGGATAAGGAAAGTGAAATTCAAGTGGCTGATTCATTCAATGTCCATTGCTAAAAGTCAAGTGTCAGGACCGAAACTTGGCTCTGCCTGACTCCTTTCCACTGTGCCACACAACCAAGGACAGGCATCGAGGCAAGGTATGAGGGGCAGGGGGGGTACGCACAAGAGTGATACAAACATCTACCAAGAAGTTCAAAGGTAGGATAAGAGCAGGACCAAAGGAGGGGAAAAACCTCATTTGCCTTCCTGACTCAACCAGTGTTTAAGAAAAAGAGAGAAAAAGATTCTGGTGCACATTCCTCCTGATGTTTATAGCAGCATTATCCACAATAGCCAAATTATGGAAAGAGTCCAAATGTCCATTGACTGAAGAATGGATAAAGAAGCTGTGGTATACATACAGTGGAAAATTACTCAGCCATCAAAAGAATAAAATCTTGCTAGTTGCAACAACATGGATAGAGCTAGAGAGCATTATGCTAAGCAAGATAGGTCAGACAAAGACAAATACCGTATGATTTCACTCATATGTGGAATTTGAGAAACAAAACAAATGATCATAGGGTAAAAAGAGAGAGGGGCAAACCAAGAAACAGACTCTTAACTATAGCAAACAAACCAGTGGTTACCAAAGGGTAAAGGATTTAAGGAGTGCACTTATGGTGATGAGCCCAGGTGTTGTATGGAAGTGTTGAATCACTAAACTGTACACTTGAGGGGTGCCTGGGTGGCTCAGTCAGTTACGCTTCTGCCTTCAGCTCAGGTCATGATCCCAGGGTCCTGGGATTGAGTCTCACATCGGGCTCCCTGCTCAACGGGGAGCCTCCTTCTCCCTCTGCCTGCTGCTTCCTCTGCTTGCGTGCTCTCTCTCTCTCTCTCTCTCTCTCTGACAAACAAACAAATAAAATCTAAAAACAACTGTACACCTGAAACTATTATTACACTGTATGTGAGCTAATTCGAATTTAAATAAAAACTAAAAAAGAGACACACAGAGATTCAGGTGCACATTCCTTCCTCCAAACTTCCTCCCCCATCTTCCACTATTAATATAGGCTTTCTTATTTGGTATAAATCAAAGAAGGAGGGAGAAGAGCAATTACCTTCCAAGTCAGGGAGCAGCAGTATTCCACTCCTTCCTCTCTCTTTCTCCTCCTATCTAGAAGTAGTGTTGAGTTTCCATTCAGTGATATTTACAAACTCTTAAATACTGAAACTACAGATGCCCCTCTCTGCTAGTATCTTCCAAGGCCTGACTTCAAAAAAGATCCTGACACAATTATGATTCTCTTTATTGTATTAGGAGATATGTATAAAATACATATTACCATTTTATTAACCTTTTTATTGAACACTAAAGTTCACTGCCATATGGCAAGTCGTTTATTACAGAAAGAACTGGCCTCTATTTCCAATGAGGTTCCAGGGTGCTATTCCACTCTGCGCAGTATAGAATACATGTACGTCCCCGCCTACCCACCCCACAAAACGTAATACAACTCAAGGCCAAAACAAGAAGGAATGCGCCAAGTTTGGGATGGAAAGGCAAAAAGGTGAGGACGTTGAATGAAGGAAACGAAAGAGAAGAGAAAGATGACAAGGAACAGCCCTGGAGAATCTCAAAAGAGGAGAAAGAGAGCACAGAAAAAAATGGTGAGGGGAAGAGGGGACGTCATACAGTGGTACTAAGTGCAACAGAATAAGCACACAAATGAAGGAATAAGCAGGCAAAAAAAAAACCACAAACTGTAAATCCTACAAGACAAAGTCAGTTCAAAGGAGAAAATGTTACAAATAGCAAAACAGATAGTGGAATGGAAAAGAGAGCCTCCTGCAGTACAGGAAACAAGCTTCCTTTCCCATCACCACCAGCTCCCATCCCAGTGCCTGGCTCCAGCCGCAAGGAGAAAGCCTCCTCACTGGACTTGGACAGAGGGCCCATGTCTCCCTCATGGCACTTAACACACTCTAGTATACCGAGCTATTTCCTTGTCGGGCTCCCTGATATTTGGTGAATTCCTAAGAGCCAGAGGCCACATCTTAATATCTGTACCTCCACAGCCCAGGATAGTACCTGGAAGTAACATATGCTCAATGAGTATTTTTAAAATGTAGAACAAATTCATGAAGCCTAGTCTACCACAAAGTTACCCAGAAAGCAGAGGCATCAGAGGTAAAGAGAGAGAAGACAGAGGGAAATGCAGTCCTACTACGTCCCAGCACCAAATACCCCATTCCTGCTGCCCACGGCAACAAGAAGCCATAGAAACGTTTCTTCTCATAGAAATGAATGTCCACCCTAAAAGACTGGCTCTAATTCTCCGCAGATCCTGGTTCCAATCCCATGCTGACCTCACCCTGCTGTTATGAGTCTGGAGACTGATTGCTTTGCAAAATCAGATCTGTGCTCCTTCTCCAGGAACATGAACTTACTCTGAATCTTTAAGTAAACTCCTCAAATTGTCAAAATACTTGTTGTATGATCAATTTTTTTTCTCTTTTGCACACAGCAAAGGCTCCTCCCTGGGTCATGTCTTCCCAGTGTTTTGATTTCAACACCCCACGTCCCTCCCTCTCCCTGCCAAGAGGACAGCAGCGTCTCCCCCATAGCCTGGCCCAGCCTTGTTTTCACACACACAGCAACTCCGATGGTGGTGGATGGAAGGGGGAGCTCTGGTGCCAGCCAGTCCTGATGCCCCTACTGTCCCCTCTTCAGGTACCCGGCACCTGGAGCTCTCCAGGAACTGCGCTCACCTCTTCCTCACAGGAAGAAATAGAGTCTGACCAAGCCTGACCCTTTCCCGCCTCCTCCCTGTGTAAACCACAACTAGAGTACTATCAGTCGGAGTCACTAACCATTTTTCAGAATTTTCCGGGGGCCCAAGGAATAGGTGAATCTAAAGACGTCTCACAGCTCGAGATCCGTTCTAGGCAGAAGATGATTAATAGGGGCGCCTGGGTGGCTCAGTGGGTTAAAGCCTCTGCCTTCGGCCCAGGTCATGATCGCAGGGTCCTGGGAGCAAGCCCCGCATCGGGCTCTCTGCTCTGCAGGGAGCCTGCTTCCCCCTCTCTCTCTGCCTGCCTCTCTGCCTACTTGTGATCTTTCTCTCTCTGGCAAATAAATAAATAAAATCTTTAAAAAAAAGATGATTAATAAAATAAGCACATTTCTAAAAACTTCTTAGCCAAACAAACTATATACTGTTGACCCTTGAATGATATAAGGGTTAGGGGCACTGACCCCCATGCAGTCAAAAATCCACATACAACTTTTGACGCCCCAAAACTTAAACTACAAATACCCTACTGTTGACTGGAAGCCTTACTGATAACAGTCGATTAACATAAATTTTGTATGCTGGATGTACTATGTACTGTGTTCTCACAATAAAGTAAGCTAGAGAGAATAAAATGTTATGAAGAAAATCAAAAGAGAAAATACACTTAGAGTACTGTGCTGTATCAAAAAAAAGTGCACATACAAGTGGACCCACCCAGTTCAAACCCAAGTTGCTCAAGGATCAACTGTATATGTTTATCTTCATAGAAATAAATACATATATATGTATATATGTATATTTCAATTTTAGTTTGAAAAAGCATGGATTACACCAAAATTATAATAATCAGGGAAGCTCATATCTGAGTTAAAGGATTACTACTAGCCCTTACAAAATACAACAAAAGCAGGAGACTCCTCCAGGTTCCGGGAGACCACATCTGCCTCAGTCTACAAAGAACAGCTGCACGCTCTGTTCTCATCACATACTGTACCTTCCCCAGGGGAGTTGAGGAATGAGCAGTTCCTAAGACCCTGAGAATGCGGCAGGCCCTAAAGTCTGTGCTGGCAAGGAGGCGAGAGAGAGCGATGTTCACACTAAAGCATTAAGCACATACCTGGATGTTTTGTCCTGCCAACACAGCCTCCCCACTTTCTGGCTTCGCCCTCTAAGAGAAAGACAGCATCTAAAAGTCACATCTTGCCCATCACTGCTTCTGACCCAAGTGCCCGTGCATCTTGTCCCCATTATGCATGGTTAACATAGCCCCTGGGTCTAGCACATACCACTGACAGACAGAAACTGTCACACTGCTTGATTGCTTCTTCAAAAGGCGAATCCTTCTGATGGTGTGCCCATGTTCCCAGCAGGAGTCCTCTTTCTAGGGCTGGTTCCAAAAGTCAGCCTAGCCACTAAGTGGCGGAGACTGAGGTCTGTTACTTTAGAAGCCGAGAGTGACCTCCACAGGGGCACCCCAGGTAGCAGATGGGCCAACAGCTGCTTTGCCCATTAAAATATCCGGTTCTTGGCCATTGCTTTTCCCCCCCCCCAGCAATCTCACTGCCGAGTTGGTCTGTGTGCAGAGGTGGAAGCCACCTCCTCTGCAGTTTCCCCATGACTCAGGCAGTGTGTGCAGGGGCCGGGCAGTGGCAGCTCTACAGACCTCAGTTGGAAGAATGAGTGCACGGAAGCAGACTCAGGCCAAAGACCTCCCTAGAGAAACCAGGTGGTGGGAGGAGAAGGCTGGGAAAAGAGGAAGTTCAATTCCAGGAGGGGAAAAGCGGTGCCAAATGGGTTAGTGTGGAAGACGTTAGCTCCAGCCCCGTGTGTGCCAGTGCAGCTCTGAGTGGCCTTTGGAAAGAGTGGAGAGTCAGAGCCCCACGGGCAATCAAGGATTCTGGGCCATCCCCCAAATGACGTGGTTGCGATAATAACAAAACAAGAGCATGGCATAGATTCGAGCTGCAGCCCCCAAAATCAGAGGAAGCAGCAGGTCACTTGGACGCCCGTCTTCCTCCCAGTCCCATCCATGAATCTGAGATATTGCAAGAATCTAAAAACTTCACGGGACCCCATCACTCCAATATCTATGACGGTAAGTGTTCATAAACCCATAGCAAAAGGCAGAGCTGCTTCTGCGATCTGACCATCTTTCTAAGCCCCATACTCAGTATCTTTCCAATTGCACACCTGGGGGCTCCAGATGCTCTTTACTAAGCTCACACCACTTGCACGCCACCAGGGGCAGAAGCTGGAGCCCTACCGTCAAGTGTGGTCATCAGAAGTTTCAGTGAGTTGGTGTCATGAGCCACCTTGCCTGTTCTGCTCCACAGCACACATCAGGGCCAATGGGTCACCCTGGGCCAACGGGTCACCCTGGGCCAACAAGGAAATGGGAAAATCGAGAGATTTTCCCCAACTCAGCTCCAAGTAAAACTCCACTAGAAACTCCGACTCCAAACAGGTGCTCTAACTAGATTGCCACCTCTGAACAGACTGGAATCCCTCAAGTAGAAGGCGGGCCCAGCACAGGAGGGTATAGGAGAAGCAGCAAGGAAGGACAGAATGCTCCTGGTACTTGAGTCTGTCCTTTCCATTTCAACCACAAAACATCTCAAATGATTCCTTCCATCCCAATCCAGGTTTTCCAGGCCCAGGACAGAGGATAACTGAACATGCCCAGAGGAAATGAAGCCAGGATCTGACCTGGGATGCTTGCATCCCCTTCCAGTTTTACAAGCAAAGAAGAAAAGCTTCGGAAAAGATATCTGAAAGAATTTAGACGCCCGGGTTGGATAGGGGCGGACCTATCCCGACCCCTCCAACACCATCCTCAGAGCGCCTCCTATCTGCCATGCAGACACACTGCGGCTCCGGGGCGGCAACTTCCTGGGTTCCAGCCCCTCGATTCCTGATCTAGGAGGCGCTGATTGGCCACTCCAGGCCAACACCTTCTGAAGTAGCGGACGCGCCTCCGACCGCCCACGTGCTTCCAGATGCAAGCGAGCGAAGCTCCACGGAACCTAGGAGCGGCCTGTCCCTGGAATACCCAAAGCGGGAGTCGGAAGAGAGCAACAAAATTTTAACCCGGGTCACGTGTTCGGCACAAAGGACATTTGGAGAGCTAAGGGCGGTAACGCTAAGAAAATGGGGCTATTGGGGTCCAAAGAGGTGACAGATCAACTCACCTGCCTGGTGAAGAGGATGGCTGTGTCCCAGTACTCTGGGTGTTTGTCACTCACTTTATTCAGTTTCTTCTGCCAGGCGCAGAAGTTGCGCAGCGTCAAGGCCGCGTTGCCCGTGACCTTGGGCCCTGTGTCGCGGTCTCCCAGAAGCAGCACCTTGACCACGATGATGTTGATGGGGTTGAGGATGCTAGGATGGCGGTAGAGTCGTGCCGCCGTGGCCAGCAGCGTCAGCAGATAATGCTCCAAGTCTGCGCCGTGGAACTTAACCATTGACTCGTCCGCCACCACCAGTGTCTCCACGTACCGTGGGATAGACACGAAGCGCTTGGCGCGCCCGGACCTCCGCCGGCTGCGACTCTCTCCTAAGCCGGTCTCCCGCGGCTTATAAGGGTCCAGCGCCCGCAGAATGGCAGGGTTCCAACCTGAGGCCACCCCGCAGCGAGAGGTGAGATCCCCGGGAGGCCCGCCGGGGGCGCCCCGGCGTTGGAGTAGGTGTGCGCCCTGGCTATTGCGCTGTGCCGCCTGCGCGCTGGCGTTGGGGAGCGGACTAATGACATACTCGGCGCCTCTGTAGCCAAAAGCTCCGCGTAGACCCCCGCACAGGCTCATAGCCGCGAAGGAATCTGGCTCGGCGTTCACGTCCCCAGAGTAGAAGCAACGTCGCAAGTCTGGAGAGCTCCTGGTGAGCGCCGGGAGGCGGACGCCCAGATGCTCAGTGGCGAAGGCGGGCGCCAGGAACTGAGCATCCAGAGTCAGGTGTAGGTAAAAGTCCTCCTGAAATGCTGTGATCTGAAAAATAAGTCCCTGATCCCCGGAGTCCTCGGGACCCCTCCGGTAGTAGTGGCGGCCGTTGATGTCTGGGTCCAGTTGGATGGGGACCACCACCTCCTGATCTGGCTCTGACCCGCCAGTGGGTCCCCCGGCGAGAGCCAGGGTTAAGATACCCAGCAGAAGCATGGCGCCGGGCAGCGCACGGCCGCGCTCTCCGAAGGGCTCGGCCCAGCTCCCCGGCCGCCGGCGCGTCTCCTTGCAGCCGGCACACGGGAACCACCAACGCTCCGGGGCAGTCCGTAGCTCCCGGAAAGCAGAGCAAAGGGAGAGAGACTCCTCCCAGAGCAGTGAGCGTGCACCGAGCAGCCCGCGCCTCCTACCTGTGCCTTTCCAAAGCAAAGCGCGCTTTGGGAGCTTAAGTACAATCGCTGTCAAGTGCAAGGACGGAGATTTGCAGCCGAGAACTAGAGGGAGGTGCTGGGCAGCTTCTTCGAACCGCAGCCACTAGCGGCGCGGCAAACCAGGCGCTGGGCGAGCCTATTAAAGGCCCCCTCCTCTTTGGACTGCCCAGTCAGCGCCCCTCCCTCTCTCCCCTTCCAGCCTCCCAAAGCTTGCAGCCCGAAGCCTCCAGGGGCCACCGGAGAACTCGGTCCCGCCTCCTGAACCTAGAGCCACTGGGCGGGGAGGGAGTGGCGTTGAGCTGAGGCAGGAGGCGTGGGCGGGCTAGAGAAACCAGCGCTTAGTGTCTCGGTTCGCATTTTGCCCTCGCGTTATGCCCCAGTGCCCCCACACATCAGTTACTTCTGTCCCGAGCGACTTCTGTCTGCTCCCTGGGTCCAAGCCTTTCTCTCAAGGCAGTCAGGGTCAGGAGTTGGGAATGAAGACTCCCCACAGACCACCCCCCCACCAAGGCCGGCCTCATCCTCCCCACCCCTTGCAACATCCCTGCTGTTTCTTCATCATAGTGTCCCCTAAAAGACCCAGAACCAAGAACTGTCCCTGTAAATATCCTGTCGTTAGGAGGGCAAATTCCCAGGAACATGGAGAACTGGGCTCAAACCCAGGGCCCTGTAGGCCCACCATCTGCCCTAGGGCAATGATGTGCTGATAGCTGGGACAGAGCGTCAAATTTTCAGGGATTTGGGCAATCAGCCCCTCCCCATTCAGGGACATCACAACAGGAGCTTGAAACAGGTCCCAGTGGGAGTACTTACACCACCAAATGGGCAACCACTATCACACAGGGCTTGGGGAAGGAAAGAGAACCACTGGACCAGCACCAATGCCTGGAGGAGATGTGAAGAAAGAGGTTGTCCTCCTGCCAGAGGGGGGCCGAGTGATGGGTGGGCAACAGGGAAATCTGCCAGTACTTCCTCCAAGAGTTTCTCTCATCAGATCCTTGACCAGGTGCCATGTAAGGCACTGGGGACAAGACCATCAAGCTATGAGTTCCCATCTAGTTCTGAGGAGCCCTGTTTCAGGCACTGGTCCCCAAGACACTCTGTACCTCTCCGTAAAATCCACTTCTCTCTTCTGAGAAGGAAGAAATGCAAGTAGAGGAAGGAAGGTTTTCCTAGTCTCTCCTAATACCTAGAAAGTCTTTCCAAAACCAAAAGGCATCAAGTTGAGTTTGTAAGGAAAGAGGATTGGGGGGAGAGGGGGGCTTGCAATAATTTGAAGCCTAAAGTGGGGTGGGGTGGAAGAAATTTGAAATTTTTTTAGGGAATGGCTCAAGTAAACAACCCTATTGTTATAGGAAAGAGAATGCTGGGACTGGTCTATCAGTCAAGAGCACTTTTTGCCCATTATCTTCTTCCCATAAAGGACCCACTCTTCGAAGAGCCCCGTGGCGCCTTGGAACAGGAAAACTGCTCAGATACCCATAATTCTCCTGGGCCCTTCTTCAATTGAGATGCACGGGGCTGAAATTCATTATGTGAATGAGTAAGAGATGGGTGTTTATGCTCTGTAAATGCAAGGGAAGGGAGCATGTGCATATGGGAGGATTGTATGTGAGAGAGAGGGGATACAAATTTACAAAGGCCCTGTGTGTTTGTCTCAAGAGGGCCTATAATTAAAGGAAAACTCAGACAAACCAAGGGCAATCATAAGTCACTTATTGAAGGCAAGCAATTGCTTTCCTACACCCAGGAGTTTTAATGATGGGTTACAAGGTTTCCAAAGACATTTTACTTTCACTGTGGTGGATGGGGTTTGGTAAGAACTGTGGCACATCAGTCAAGATGGCAGGCTCAAGGAGAGGAAGCCATTCTCCACCTGTGTGTCTTGCTTCCCCTTCCCCAGTTTTGGCCCAGCTGTTCTCACCACTGGGCACAGAAACCAGGCATGTGGACCTTCTCAAAGGCATGGACATACACTGAGCACTTACTCGGTACTGAGCACCACACCAAGAATTTTATGTGCATTATCTTATTTCATGCTTGTCTCTCCCCTCTTGGAGGCTATAATTCTGTGCAATCACTTCTGTCAGGGGTTCCTAAACAGGATTTGACTATCTAGGGGTATGCTGAAGTAGATTACAAAGAGCATTCAAGCAGGAGTCAGAACTCAGCATCAACCCTCCATTTCCATCACTAATCTGATACTCTGACTGTTAATTTTCTCATCTGTCAAAAGAGGAGGGATTATCCTAAATCACAAGTCTTCTCTCAGAGGACCAAATTAGAAATTTCTGGTCTATATGATATCTAAGATCACTTCCAGATAGAATATTACATAACTGTTTGAAGCCTATGGAAGGTAACATTGCATGTCGATCAAGAGCCTAGGTTCGGAGGACCCAGATGTACATCCTTGCTCTATCCATCTCAGTTGTGCAATCTTGGGTAAGTGACTGTACCTCCCTAAGCCTCAGCATCTTTATTACAATTAGGATTATAATACTACCCTTCTCCTATAGTTACTATGAAGATTATATAAGTTAATGCTTATAAAGTGCTCAGAAGTGCTTGGTACATAAAAAAATGTTTCTTGGGGCACCTGGGTGGCTCAGTTGGTTGAGCGTCTGACTCTTGGTTTCAGCTCAGGTCATGAACTCAGAGTCCTGGGACTGAGCGCCACACGGGCTCCATGCTCAGCGGGGAGTCGGCTTCCCCTCTCTTTCTCCTTCTGCTCCTCCCCCCCGTTCATGCACTCTCTCTCTAAAATAAGTAAATCTTTTTAAAAATGTGCCTTAAATGTTATCTAATAGTTAATATTCTTATTGGCTATTATTATTATTAGCTGTTTATATTATTATTATAAATATTAATATTATTACCAAGCCTTACTTGGCCCTCCAAGATGACTGCTGTCATCACTTTCTGAAGTCTTCTGGTATTGCTAACAGGGAAGGGATGGAAGTGAATGGAAACAACCTCCCCCAGTCCTGCTCAGAAATTTCCAATGTCACTTTGGCCACCACACTTTCATATTAGGACTCTGCTGCTGCCACCCTCTTGCTTCTTCCTGTCCTCCACCATCTTAAGATCTTTGGGAAATAAAAAGCAACTCCTTCTCCAAAAGAAAGACTGGGGGCCTCATCCATGCTGTCAAATCTGAATACCTCAGCTTGGCCAGTTATGCCCTTTGCCAACTAGGCAGACCTCTTCCTACCCTTCTGGTCTCCACTCAGGTTTGCCACCTCCTCAGAGAAGCCTTCCTAGGCTACCCAACCTAAGAAGCCCCAAATCATGACCATGATTCCATGTTTTATTTTCTACTTCTATTTAAACCTGTTTTATTCACTTGGATATTTACTTTTTTATTGACTATCCTCCCCCACACCCCAAGTAGAATGAGAGCAGGACCGTATCTGTCCCAGTCACTGTTATATCCCCCAGGGCCTGGCACAGTGCTTGGCAAATGGGAGCTATCCATTCACAGTGAATGAAGAAATTGACTCAACCCTAGTCCCAGCTTGGTCATTCGGTCTACAAAACTCTGGACGAGATATTTCATCTCTGAAATGGGGATGCATAAGACTGTCTTTTAGGAGAATTTGGAGTACCTGACACACTGCTCCCATAATTATCAACTCTCTTCACCTCTGATGGAAACCTTCACCCAGTGCCCTAGTCACCTAACCCACTCGTTTCCTGGTTGAAGCAGCTGAGGTCCAGAGGGATAGTTACTTGTCTAAGACTATGGTCAGCTGCTTTGCTCCTAAGTCACAAACTTGTTTCTCTTTAACCTTTACATAAAAATCTGGCTCTAGCTAAATTGGCTAGCTTGGCTTCTTCTGCCCAGAAGCTGTTGTTTCAATATGCATGACTTTGGGGGTGCCTGGGTGGCTCAGTGGGTTAAAGTCTCTGCCTTCGGCTCAGGTCATGATCTCCGGGTCCTGGGATCGAGCCCCGCATTGGGCTCTTTGCTCAGTGGGGAGCCTGCTTCCCCCTCTCTCTCTGCCTGCCTCTCTGCCTACTTGTGATCTCTCTCTCTCTCTGCCAAATAAATAAATAAAATCTTTAAAAAAATATGCATAACTTTGTGTAAGCCATTTCTTCCATCTAGGATGTCCTCTCAGCCTCTTTGGTGCCTGTGTATTTCACTCTTACCTCCTCCAGGAAGCCACTTAATTTAACTCACACCGCACAGCTTTGCTCCTTGTTTCTCAATTCCTTCAGTGTATGCTTCTTCCACTTCTAGTGTAAGAATATTCTATTCAAATTTGTCTTTTTCTAATGAAATGTTAAACCCTTTTCCTGGACTGGGCTACGGCCACACAGGACTAGACTAGAAACTCACCAAAACCAGGCCTTCCTTTACTTTTATGTCGGCTTCCATGACAGTCCCCACAACAGGTGTTGATTGCTTGGCTGAGCCAAGTGGGTGTAGAAGGTTTCAGTGAGAAAATCAGCCCAAAGAGATGATGCATGGAGGCATCTACAGAGGAGGCACCTACAAGGATTCGTTTTGGAGACTTAGACTTCACTTCTTTCAGATGGTGATTATTCAATGTGAGGACCTGCCTACCTGGAAAATCAAGCATCCTGGACTATCTCCCCAAATGGGTGAAAAAAATCAAGGAGAAAAGAGAGTGGGTAGGCGAAGAAATAAGAAACAAGCTCTATGGTCTCGGCAATATTTTAATGGGGAGGGAAGGGACTGAAGGAAGTCTTCCCATTCCTCAGATCAGACAGTATTAATTCGTTGGTTTAACATGTTAGGATCCAGATTCAGTTGTCACAGAAAATAAATTTAAGAACTCACCATTTTGGACACTATATGTCTTTAGCATTCTTTGTCAAATATCTCTAAAAGTCCCAGACGTGTGAGTACTCTTCATGGAAACTGTGCCACAGAGATGGGTAAAGCATACAACATCTAGAAAAGGCATGCATTCAAGGAAGCTTCTTAGAAGACTCGGAGTGTTGACCCACTGAGCTCATCATCCACAGGCTTTCACCAGTGCTGGACTCCTTGGCCAATCTTCCCCCAGATGTGGAGACAGCTGAAGCAGCTGGAGATTCATCTGAGGCCCCATGAATTATAACCCTGGGCCTGGGTCCATTCTTCTTTGCTCAGAGGAAATGTTTAACTCTATTTTTCCCCTCTCAGCCACCCACTCTGATTTGTTCTCTGGAGCCAAGTATTTCATAGAAGGCCCTCTGGTACTTAAGTTCCTGTATTTGTTCTCTTGGACACTAGGAGGTTAGAACAAAGGGTCCTGACTTGGCTTGGGGAAACTCATCAAATCGTAGCCCCAGGTTGCCTCTTGCTTATACCCTGAACACCCCCTTACACAGTTGTAAATAACAACCACTACCCTTGGATCTCAGGCTTCCCAATTTAACAATTCATTTTATAGATTTACACACACACACACACATGTGAATTACTTTGGAGGTTTTGGCTCTTGAGGTTACAGCTAGCATTCAGGTTGGTGGAGGAGGAATATCTAGAAATGAATACTAAATCCTTCACTCTTATCTGGGGATTTAGAGAGCAATTTTATCTGCCAGTCTTCTATCCCCTCTGCTCCTCCCAGTATACCCTTTTCCCATCACCATCAGTATGCAGAATAGTAGCTTCAAGATGTGAGCTTGAACTTGAGTCTCAGGCCATGTACCACCATCAGTAGTAAAGCATCCCCTCCACCCTCCAGAATGTTATACAAGTCTCCAAAATAAAATACATCATTCCTCCAGGTGGCTGTGTTTTCTTCCATCAGTGTGTTCTTTTTAATAAAAATACTTGAGGGGTGCCTGGGTGGTTCAGTTGGTTGAACATAGAACTCTTGCTTTCAGCTCAGGTCATTATCTCAGGATTGAGGGATCAAGCCCTGAGATAGGGTCTGTACCCAGTGCAGAGTCTGCTTGAGATTCTCTCTCTCTGCCCCTTCCCTCCATCTCAAATAAATAAATAAACCTAGGGGCATCTGGGTGGCTCAGTCTGTTGAGCCTCCAACTTTTGATTTTGGCACAGGAGCCCCACAACAGGCTATAGGATAAGCATGGAGCCTGCTTAGGATTCTCTCTTCCTCTCACTCTACCCCTCCCCCTGCTCGTGCTCTCTCTCTCTCTCTCTCTCCATCTCTCTCTCCTTCTCTCTCAAAAATAAATAAATAAATAATAAAATTAAATAAATAAATCTTTAAAAAAATAAAAATACTTGACACACACAAAAGAGTATGTGATTTGTAAAATGAGTTCCTATATATTGTCTGACTTTATCCTCACAGAAACACTTGGGGAGGGAGAATGGTGGTATAGGAATTATTAACATCTCTGCTTTGAGCAAGTAAAACTGAGACTTAAAAAGGGTTAAAGGAATAGGCAAAGGTCATCTAGTTAGTGAGTAGCCAAAGGAAGACTGAAACACTCATCTGGTGTTAAGTCCCAGCCCAGCCTGTTTATTCTGTACTTCAGCCAGCTGTCTCTCTTCCAGCAAGACTTGCCATCTGCATGTGTGCCTAGGACCCTCCTCGCTCCCATCGTGGGTGCAGCCCTCCTGTCCCATCCTAGACTCCCACCACACACAGCTCTCTCCTCATCTTCCTTCCATATACACACTCTTCACCCTCCTGGAACACATGCTCACAAGCTAATTTAAACGGGATTTATAAGAACACAGTGATTTGCCTGGAAGCCGAGCCCTACTCTGGATCAACAATTGACTTGATGGTCCCAGCATGGCTGGTCTACTGTCTTTGGAGCCTTTACAAAAAGCCACAGAGAATTCTCATAACAGAGGAGTATTATTTAATTTGTCTTATGAGAACAGCTTTTTTCTGTTGTATTCATCTTCACTTCCTCCCCTCCACACTATGGCACTAAGGGGACTCAACTCACTGGAAGTCAGCAGACATCATAGTTCGCTCTGATGTGATTCTTAACCATTTGGAGGCTGTGGAGACATCACAAATACTGTGAAACCTCATCCCTGAAAAATACCCAGGCATGTACATACACTCAAAATTTGGCCCATAACTTTGGGATATCTGCACTCTCAGAAGCCCATTCCCCAGCCCATGAACTGTGCCAACAATCCTACCCATGCCCAAATGGGAAGAAGCCACTCCTCACGCATTTTGTTAAAATATTTGAAAACCAGATATGGCTACTCCAGGACCGGAGCCTAAAACACCAGCCCTCCTATGACTGAGATATCAGGAGCATGGAACAGTCAAGCCAGCTGCCCAAAATTGCAGATCTTCAAGCCAGGGCTCAGCCTCAGCTCTGTTTGATGTTGGATTATTTGGGGATGCTAGCTAAATGACCCGGTCTCTGGGAACTTTGAATTCCTCACTCATGAAAGAGCAAGAATATTCTTATTATCATCAGTAAGAACACGATGAGCCCACAGAGTAAGTAGCATTATCTGGGACTCTTGTAATTAAAAAGTATTATATAGTTCTCACTTCCGGAGTTTGCAATTTATTTGATTTGTTCTGCCAAAAAAAAAAAAAGAAAGAAAATACTGAGGTGAGCTGCAGGCTCTTACTCTCTTCCTGTAGGTAAAATTACGGGGTAGGCACATAGCCTGTGGAAATCCAGGGCAGCCAACCCTTCCTGTCGGCACCATGCTCCTCCACTCTTGTCTCCTCCAAGCATTCTTGCTCCGTCCCCTCCACCTGCTACACTCCCTTTCTTCCCCACCGCACCCCAGCCCCCACTCTGCTTTCTGCTCTCTCTCTCTAATTCTTCTCATATATCCTCACTTCCCTTCCTCAAAATTTGTTGCTGACTGAGTCTTAATTTATGCTCAGGTGAAACACAACTGATAACAGCTTCAAAATGCTTCCCATTCATGTATATTTACACTTTAAAGGCATCAGAGTCTTTTTCAAAACACAGTTCTGATGGTTGAATTTCAGACAGGGCCAACAAGGCAGGGCCTTGAAGAGGGGTAGGAGAAAGGAGTCTCACAAAGACCTTCCCAGGCAAGGTCACCATTAACGTTTTGAAGGTTGTACATAGCCCGGCACTAGGGGGCACAATTCTCATAAACAAGAAACAAACCACCTGCATAGCAACAGATTCCATCTCTTCACCCTGCTCTCACCCATCACACTTCTTACTGGACCCAACAGGTTGGGAGGGTTCTTACTAAATTTCCCAGGATGGGAGGACTTCCACTTAGTAAGCTACTGCCCTCAAATTTTTTATCTGGCTTCTCATTTACAAATGCTTTGTGGAATTCCTACCTCATCTCTCTCTATCTCTTATTAACCTAGTCAATGATGGGATGCCTGGGTGGCTCAGTCGTTAAGCGTCTGCCTTCGGCTCAGGTCATGATCCCAGGGTCCTGGGATCGAGCCCCACATCGGGCTCCCTGCTCGGCAGGAAGCCTGCTTCTCCCTCTCCCACTCTCCCTGCTTGTGTTCCCTCTCGCTGTGTTTCTCTCTGTCAAATAAATAAAATCTTTAAAAAAAAAAAAAAAACCTAGTCAATGCACTTTGCCTCATGTCAGGCTTTGGGCCTCTGTTTCACTCTGGAAGTGCAGTGAGTAGACAATGGGTAATGAGCAATGGATGTCATTATGGACAGCTCTCTCACCAAGGTGAGAGCAGAGAGCCCAGAATGGCAGAGAAGATTTCCAACTGTGAGTCCACAACCTAATATGCATGTCAGTTTTCTCTGATCCTCAAGAACATCAGAAACTAAAGGGCAAAAAACTCTGGTATTTAACTACAGTAGAACATAAAACTAGACCTTGACCCAGATTAGTGGGAGAAGAAAATCTGCTTCCGGCTCTCTGGGCTCGGACCCACCTCCCACCTGAGTGTGGGTCAGATAGCAGAGCCCAAGGCATCCAGCAGACCCCACTCTTCTCCCACCTTGGGTTCCAATGCTCTGCTGAGAAGCCAGATGTTATCTCCTTCATGAAGGCTTGCTGTTCTTCGCCTGCCCTTGCTTCCTCCTTCCTGCACCTCCATGCAGCCTCCCTCATCACTGTTGACATCACCAAGAGGTGATGGGACATGGCAATGTCACTTCCTAGCCAACCTGACAGGAGCAGCCCCTCAGTTTGTCCAATACTTTCAAGCTGTGGTTGATGAGACTCCAAATATCAAGTTACTCCAAGTAAAGATTTCTCCCTTTCTCCCCTCTTTCTCTCCCAGCTACCCAGGAATCGCCTCCTTCCCCTCAGGACATCCCATCCTGACATTTTGAATCAGCCAACAGACCAACTGGAAGACACTTGCAGACTACAGAGCTCCACTGGGTGGAAATCACTGCCTTTCATAAAGGAAAACCAAGAGAGCTTCTTGTTTCTGGAAGGGTCCCAGATGTGGGAGAGGAGGAAGCAAGATTAATGATTGGACAGGCAGATTTCACCTGTGCTCTTGGAAGCGTGAAAAGAGAGAAGTGGAGGAATGGGGAAACTGAAGAGTAGATATTTAAAAGAAAACCCCTAATTTCACATATATTGGCCCAACAGAGTGCATTCTTACAGCTTCAACTACCCATCTAGGTATTTGACTCCCAACTGACAATTCCTAGTCCCCATCACTGCTGAGCTTCTGTGACATCCCAGTGAGTCCCCAGCAGACCCAAAACTAAACTATTAGTCCCTCCTCTGCACATGCCCTGCACAACATACATGTACATGCATATCTTCTTCCAACTTGGCCAATGGCATCTCTATCCATCTCTATCCACCTCACTCCTCAACTAGTCAGCCTTATCTTCTCCCCACCCTGGCGTCTGCACCCACCCTACCACCGCACCGCAGGGCAAACTCAAAGAGGTCCCCGTGTATTCCTCTCCATCACCACCACTTCCTTAGCCCAGGCCCACACCATCTCTGGAAAGCTTGTCCTGATGGTCTCCATCTTTCCAATCCCTCTTTTCACGCAGTCCTCAGTCTACATAATTGCTAGATCTGTCCTTCTAGAAGACAAACGGAGTCGTGTTCCTTCCCTGCTTAAGTTTTAGGGAATCTTCATCACCTCTGGAAGAAAGCTCTCGGCCCCCAGGGGGACAAACACACACCCTCACACACCGGCCCAGCTGATTCTTCCAGCTTCATTGCCTGCCACTCCTGGGCAGCACCTTACACTCCAAACCTGCTAGACTCACTTTCCCAAATGCGAAATTTCGTGTGCGTGTGTGTGTGTGTGTGTGTGTGTGTTTAGAGAAAGAGTGCATGGCTTGAAGCTCGGCCACCATCGTAAACAATACAGTAACCATCCAGACCAGGAAGTTCATGGCCAACTGACTACTTCAGCAGAAACAAATGGTCTTTGGAGTTCATCACCCCGGAAAGGCAACAGTACCTAAGACAGAAATTTGGGGAAAACTAGCCAAAATATACAAGACCACCCAGATGTCATCTTTGTATTTGGATTCAGAACCCATTTTGGTGGTGACAAGACACCTGCCCCTGGCATGATTTAGGAATCCTTGGAGTATGCAAAGAAAAATGAACCCAAACATAGACTTGCAAGACATGGCCTGTATGAGAAGAAAAAAGACATCAAGAAAACAGCAAAAGGAGCACAAGAACAGAATGAAGAAAGTCATTTTTCAGAGGGACTGCAAAAGCCACTGTGGGTGCTGGCGGAAAGTGAGCTGGAGATTGGATAGCAGGAGTCAAGGTTCTGCAGGGACTTTATCTGTGGTGATTGTGCAGATTTTTCATGAGAGGATTAATAAACTAAGAACTTTAAAAGGGAGAGAGAGAGAGCTTGGCTGTGAGTGGGTGACAGATGTCACATAAACCATATGAGCTCAGGTTCTGCTCTGCAGGGGGACAGTGGGATTAGATGTGACACTGGGCTCAGAACACTGGGCTGAGAATCCACATTGTAGTCCTGAATCTGTGGGAAAATGACCTCATCGCAGATCTCAATTTCCCCATCTGTAAAGTGAGAAGTTAGAAAAAGGATCTCCTACTCTCCGCCTCTAATGTCTGTGTCCCTTCAAAATCCTGTAGTGCCAATGAATTTGATGAAACTCCAGACAGAGCAGACTGTAAGGAAGAATGTTCTAGGAAGGAAGAAAGAAAGGAAGAAAGAACTCCTGTAACTTCAGGAAAGGGCATCAGTGGACAGCTGCACAATCCACTCTAGGCTGAGATGTCTAAAAAAAAAAAAACCTGGATATTTTTAATCCAGAATGAAAAAGATGCTCATTTCCTCTGCTACTCACAAATACTTGAAAAATAGAATGAATAAGGCCTTAAATTTCTCCTCCCCCACCCAATTCAAGAATCCTCTTGTAACACTCCTGCAGTTCCAAAGATCAGAAAGCTCTACCTCTGCAAAGTCCTGCACAGACACATGCAGGAAGCGGTAGCAGGGTGATTACTTGGGAGCCCTGGCATGTGTCCCTGATCCCAGATCTCCCCCTCATGCTAGAACCACAGTATCTGAAATTCTACCATGAGTTGTTTATCTCTATTGGTCTCTTGAAATTCAAACACCCTTGGTAGTACTTGCTATCAAACCAAAGTGTTCGTGATTTAGAGAACCCCCTTCTATTCATGAGAACAGAAGGTCAGGTGAGCACCCTGGGCAATTCTAAAAGAAGGGAGACACTGAGGATGAGGGAAAACAATGCCAAGACAAACTCCAGATGTTTGACAATTATTCTGCAAGGCCAGGTAGGAATGCATGGTGATGATGATGATGATCGAAATTAACATTGATGTGTGCTTCATATGTGCCAACAACTCTTCTTAGGGCTTCACATTCCAACTCGTTGTGAACACATTTCTACAAAGTGGATAATTTTTACAGCAAGTCTCTCGAAATAAAGACCTTCAATAAGCACTTTATCTGCTCTGAGAAATTACCCTCTGTCCAAAGATCCTAGCTCCTTTCTTTCATCCCTCTTTCCTTCCCTCTAAAACAGGGAGAAAGGGTGTAGCTTTGCAAGTTAATACTATAAATCTATTTGTGTGTTTCTGTGTGTGTGTGTGATCAGATGTGGTTAATTAAACCCATTGTTAAGAGAGATTTTAGACCCTCCTAGGAGCAGCGATAAAAGGTATATGTGACGAGACTCCCATCTAGTGGTTAGAATCAATAATGAAGTTTTGGGGGCAACCTAATATTTGCATTAATAATTACCTGGATGTACAGAAACCAAGCCATCCTCACAGTTAAGGTGGTCCCAGGCCCTGGAGACATCTCAACTTGGCCATCTCCCCAAGACTGCCTGATAATTTGAGTTGAGAGACACTGGGCTGATGAAGACCAGAAATCAAGGTGAGAAAAGAACAGTAGGAAGGAGAGAAGCACACGTTATGATAAACAAGGCAACCGCACAACACCTCCTCCAAACTTCCCCAGGGACTGGGTGTAAGAAACATAATAAACACTCAGCTTCTTCTGCATACAGTTTTGAATAATTGCTGTCTTAGACTTTTATGGCATGATAGAGATTTCTAACTTTTGAAACCGTTTTGAAAACGTTGCTCTGAAATTTGTAAGAGGATAAATATCAAGTTGCAACAGTGCCACCTCCTGGCTGTGATTTGGTAAAGCAAGTATGACCTAAACAGTATCACAATGTCCATTGTTACTCATAATAAGACTCAGAATGCTCAAGTTACAGTAGTAATCCCTGACGCACTGCACATGGAATCTTGGGCAACCTTATATGTCAGGTGCCCAACACTGAACCCAATAACTTGGCAATTAGTCACTGAAAATACAACATCAGGAATAAAAAGGCTTATTTGTAATGCTTCTTGGTGTATTAAAATCTGGTAAGCAAGCAAGTCAGTGTCCATCACACTAAAGTTTGTGCTAGATCTGGTTCTCGGAGATAGAGATAACAGGATTGGGAGGACATCCATTGAACCGGTGTCTATAAGCACCAGAACAACCTGATGAAGGTAGGAAACGCATTCCAAGTAGCTAGCACTTTACAGAAGTTAGGAAACTGAACTTTGAAAGTGGCCTCAAGAATATGAATTAGTGGTTTCCCAAATACTGGGTGAAGTTCCAAAGGTTCCAAAAGATAGAACATTTAGAACTAAGAAAGAATTAGGCAGATAAACATACATAGGAATACTTGGGTACGTACAGGTGGCAATCACAAAAACTTGCATGTCAAAGGGGAAAATAAGGTGAATGTCGGCACAAAAGTGATGTCAAAAGCCAAATATAACCTTCCTGGGATAGGTGCTCAGTAGTATGACAGATAAAGACCAGGGAACTGTCTCTCTGTTATAGGTAGTGCAGGGTTATGGCGATTACACATTAGCCAAAATTATAGAAAGAGAACACAAATTGTGGCAAAAAAAGTATTAAATTTTGTTTAGAAAGAAAGAACTCTGTTTATATTTAAGTGCCATAACAATCTTTTGAGAAAATCTGTTTACTCCCTTCTTTGGGATCTCTAAAGATGAATCCTAGAATCCCTTCCAGCTCTGTAATTCCATGATTTAATCCTTGGTTCTAAGTAAACAAAGGAACACTAATTCAGAGCAGGACACTGTCACCAGAAAATAATATATTTAATTGGTAATTTATGAATGTGATCTTGGTTAACAACAATGTCCCCACTACTTATTAACCAAGCGACCCTAAGCAAGTTACCTCACCTCTCTCAATCTATTTATCTGTCGGATGCCTTTTTCAGAGGTCTAGCCTGATGACAGAGCGGAGTAATGTCTGTGAGCCATTTGGCACAGTGCCTAGCCTCTAGCAAGCACTCTTAAAAGATGGAAGCTTTCATTTACTGAGGAGTAAATGAAAATTAAACTAAAATGAGCCTTTAGAACAATGCCTGACCTGGAGTAAGCACTCAATTTTAATAAAAGATATGAATTGCAAATGAAATTTGAAAGTAATACAGCTTCTTTACCTTCATACAGGGAGTATCATAGTATCTTAGGAAAAAATTCACCACTAACTATGCATCTTTGGGCAAGTCACTGAAACCTCTACATTTCTGTTTCTTCTCTGCAAAATGGGAGTGTAAGTGGATTAGATGACCACTCACGTGTTTTCCAATCTGGTTCTAGAAGGAGGTTCTAGACAATACTGGAGCTTAGTATAACAACAAGTGTGTAATATACACTCTGTAAAACTCCAGTTGTGAGCTAAGAAATAACCAGTGACCAAGAGTACAATTAAAAACCTAAAATTCACAATAGACCTACAATAAAAAGTACCATAAACATAAAAGTCTTCTCATTATTTAAGGACTGATTAAATAACGAATAATTGCTAGATACAGAATCAAGCACAAACATTGATATTTGAATTTCGATTTCCATATAATTGCTTTTATAGTCACACCAAGAAATTATTTTGAGCCTCTCATTCTGTAAAAATCACACAGTGAATTTAAATAATCTCATATTCCAAATGTGAGGACTTCAAACTAATGTTGCTTTACCGTAACCGCGGAGTCAGCAAACGTTTCCTGCAAAGGACCAGACAGTAAATATATTTTAGGCTCATTCAACCCTGCCCTTGCAGTACAAGAACAGCCCATGTGTAAATGAATGGCTGTGACTACATTCCAATAAATCAGTGATCATGGACACTGACATTTGAATTTCATACTGTTTTTAAGTGTCATAAATTTTTTTTCATTTTTTTCAGCCATTTAAAAAACATTAAAACCATTCTTAGCTTGTGGTCTATACAAAAACAGAGAGTATAGGATTTAGCCGATGGGCCCAAGTTTGCCATCCCCTGCTGTAATTACATATTTTGGGAAAGAATGTGATAATGTAGGAAATCCAGAATTAGCAGAATACCCCTTTAGGTTTTGCACTGGTCGGTTGGTTGGTTGGTTTTGTTGCACTGTTTTCATCTACTATTTTCCTAAGGTTTTTCACCACAAACCAGAGACCCTTTTTCTCAGTCCTAGGGCAAGGCATGCTCTGGGTTTAAGCATAAGTAAGGCAAGCCTGACACCTTGAGGTCACTCTGCAAGTGGCAGGTGCCCCCCTAGAAACTGACTAGCAAGGCGCATCTCCTGGGAAGGATGAATCCAGGAGGGGGCAGCCTTGCAGACTCCACCTCGCAGTGAGCCAGCCAGCAGCTGTTGTTATTGTTGAAATGGGGCAGGATAAAGTCCACAGATCACTGTCTGACTTCTCTCTCCAAAGGGCTGTCTTTAGGGGCATTTCATACTATTGAAAAAATAAATAACTTCCAGAGCCTTCCCAACTGAGACCAGAGGGCTCCAAGGACATTCAAGACTTTCCCTGGTTTGGATAAGTCCCCGCCTGCAGTTATTAATACATTGCGGAGGAGAGAAAGGGGTAGGGAACACAACGGTCCCATCCCTCTCCTTTCAGATGCTTACAAAGGAAAAAGAAGGGAAATGTGTAGGACAAAACTGCTACTGAAAATCAGGTTTTACCCTGGGAGATGGTGATAAGGGGCTTTAAGAAGCAAAGGCCAATGACTGAAAAGTTAGGACAGGTTTGAAGTAAACAGGATTGCTCATTGCCTGTCCAGGTCAGACTCTGCCAGGACTATCACGCTATTGTGCTGGGATGCAGCGTTTTGCTCGTTTCTGGAAAAGGATTGTAGGGGCCATTCTTTCCATACCCTTCTCTCCAGAAGTGTTTCCCCAAAACATCCCAGACTCGAGTCATTCCTATCTCGTAAATTGTCCAGGAAAAACAATCCTACATCATGCTAGTTCATCCTTGCATCTAACTGAAAGCCATCCTTCTGTGTTTCCCAGAAGACAGACAGAGGAGACCCTTGGAGGGAATTTGGCAGGGTTTCCTCCTGGTTCTGTAGTCACAGAAGTACTTTGGTACTCGTGAGATCCTCCTCTTTGGAAGTTACAAGCCCTGAATATGCATGTTGAATAGCTATCAGTTCAATGGGCTAAAAAGCAGGAAGGCTCTCAACCATCAGTACTCCCAACACAGGCAGAGAACTGGGTAGCTGGGTATAGGTGAGCTGGCAAAGGACTTAAAGGTCCCAGTCCCTGTGACTCTCCCACACTGACAACTCAGAGCAAGAGCAGAGAGGGGCAACTCTAAAGCCTATACCTAGGGAGAACAGGACACTGAATCTGATTCGGAGCTGTGCCATTAAGATGGGAGGGCCATGAACTAACCACTGGGCTTTGTGGTCCTTCGTGGAGACTGTAGATCATGCCGCTCCTCTCTCTCTGGGATGCAGCCCCTCTCGTCCTAGGGGGAGATGACAGGGTTGGACAGAAAGAATAAATTCTCACACATTTGCACCCACACCTGTGGGCAGTGCCATGAGAGGGAGCTTGCCACCTTTCGTGAAGCCCCCCCAGGGAACTGAGCAGTACTCAGATCAAGTTTTCAGGGCCCAGCATGTAGTTGCTGAGATCTCCTGCCCTCCTAGGGAAACGCTCACCTTCCCTCTGGGGCGATTCTGCTTTGCTGCCAACCACGCCTCTGGTAATTAACCACTGTGCTGGGCTCGGCCCTGCAGCCCCTAGACAAGGCAAGTAACAGAGTCCTTGATTGTGTTAACCTGGTGGTATTTTTCCCCATCCGCAGCTGGTGGTGAAAATGTGGGGTTTAGTGGGGAGGATGGTTTTAGTATGACCTCTCCTACCTCCTTCTTTTGCTTTACAATGAAAAGCTCTGGAACCTCTCCGGAGAACCCCCTTCTACACATCGAATCCCCAACACCGGATCTACAAGAGTCAAATCCCCAGAGTGACTCTGCAGGGATGGGAACACTGTCTCGGGCCAGTGCAGGAGCCTCTTGGAGGCTGTTTTCTGGGCACTTGGCCTTAAAGGAGGTAGCGACCGGGGCCTCCCGAAGGACTCCGCCCGAAGGGCCAGTCCAGCATTGTAGGAGTTAATGTGGGACCGCGCGTAAAGGGAAGGGGAAAAAAGTTGGAGTTGACACTTGCGGAGGGGGGTGGGGGGGAGCGAGTCTTGCTGACTCCTGATTGGTTTTACATTTCATCCAAAAATTTTTTTCTCTCCTCTCTCGCTCCCTCTTTTCAGTTTCTCTCTGATCCCAGGGGAGGGGAAACGGGAATAGTGAGAGATCAAAAATAAACCTCTTATGTCAAAGCCGGGAAGGAAGTATAAATACGAAGGGCTCGGCAGCCCACTCGGTGCTTCCCGGGGTGGGGAGGAGGCAGGAGGTGGCTGCGCGGGGACCGCGCGCGGGGCAGGGGCGGAGGACCGGCGCACGCGGGTCGGGGCGCCAGTTGCTCGCGCTCGGCTCAGCGGGCGGGCGCGGGAGGAGCGGCCTGCGCCAGCCAGAGGGGCTGTTCGGCGACCGGCACTATAGCCGCTGCCGCCTCCGCCGCCGCCAGGCCCCCACGGGCCGAGTCGGCCAGCAAGCTGATTGATTTGCTTTTTCCTGGAGAGAGCAGCCGGGCTGCGCTCGCGCCGCCAGCACCTGCCGGTGCCGGGCCGCCTTCTTCCCTCTCCCGCGCCGCAGCCGGAGCCCCCATGCCCCGCGCGGCCCACCGGTGGCCGCCGCTCCTGCCGCTGCTGCTGCTCTTGCTGCTGCCGCCGCCGCCGCCGCCGCTCGCCCGCGGCGCCCCGGCCCGGCCCGACGCCCAGGGGCAGGCCTCGGAGCTGGTGGAGCCCACGCGGTTGCCGGGCAGCGCGGGCGAGCTCGCGTTCCACCTGTCCGCCTTCGGCAAGGGCTTCGTGCTGCGCCTGGCGCCGGACGCCAGCTTCCTGGCGCCCGAGTTCAAGATCGAGCGCCTCGGGGGCTCCGGCCGGGCGGCCGGGGGCGAGCGGGAGCTGCGCGACTGCTTTTTCTCCGGCACGGTGAATGGGGAGCCCGAGTCGCTGGCGGCCGTCAGCCTGTGCCGCGGGCTGAGCGGCTCCTTCCTGCTGGACGGCGAGGAGTTCACCATCCAGCCGCAGGGCGCGGGGGGCTCCCTGCGCCAGCCGCACCGCCTGCAGCGCTGGGGGCCCGGGGCGCGCCGCGGGACTCCCGGGCTCGCCGCCTCCGAAGCCCACCCCCTCCCCGGAGGACCCGAGTGGGAGGTGAAGGTAGAGGATCAGAGGCAGGAGAGAGGAGACGAGGAGCGGGAGAGTGAAGAGGTGGAGGAGGAGGAAATGGAGGAGGAGGAGGAGGAGGAAGAAGGGGGCAAAGAAGAGGAGGCAGAAGGCGCCAGCGAGCTGCCACCACCCCTGGGGGCCACGAGTAGGACCAAGCGGTTTGTGTCTGAGGCTCGCTTCGTGGAAACGCTGCTGGTGGCCGATGCGTCCATGGCTGCCTTCTATGGAGCCGACCTACAGGTAGGACTCACTTTGCCTGGAGGCCCCAGTCACCTCCTAGAGCCTCCCAAACCTCCCTTTCCACTTCCTCTGAGAAAATCCTTCACGTTCCTCATCCTCCCAAGACCGACCCCAAACAAGGTTCTTTCCTTTCTGAGAAAGTGCAATAACTCTTTTCTTAACCTCTGACACTTGGGCCACCTACAGACCTCCCCCACACCCCACCCCACCCCGTGTCCTTTCCAGTTTAGAGTGGAGGTCCTTGGCGCTTCCTCCTTTGCCCCCCACCTTCACCCCTTGCATCCTGAATCTCCTTCAGCACTTGGCAAATTAATTAAAAGTGGGTTTTAAAGCGCGCCCCCTCCCCCAGGCACCTGCCTCTCCCAACAGAAATGAAAATTGAACATTTTAGAAGAGCATCCACCCCACCCTCTATTTCTCAGCCCTCCATTGTCTCCAGACCTGAGAGGTTCTCAAGGATAGTCAGCTGGGACGGAAAGATGTGTCTATTTCATTCCCTTTGCGGCCAGAACTGAGGTTGCCGTAAGTAAAAGATATTGTTTGCAGGGAGTTGAACCTGGAAAGGGGCTGCCCAACTTCTGTGTGCCCAGCTGGTTCTGATCAAGGGGCATGGATTACCTTGCCAACCTGGCACTCGGCCCCGGCCCGAACTTGGCAGTGCCCGCATCAGCACAAAAAGGGAGGAGAACAGAATTTCTGCCTGGGGGCTCAGCCTGGGAAACTGAAGCTTCAGTGGAAAAGGGAGGGGAGAAGGGAGTGGGGATAGAACTCTTTCAGTTAATGTTCCTTGTGGAGCCAGAACTCAGCTGGGTCCACCCCAGCTGCTCTCAGCCCAGACACAGCTCTCTCCTGAGCTTAGGCAGGAAAACTGAGTTCAGGGGACAGCTCCTGTAGCCAGACCATGCCTAACTAGACTCAGAGGTGGTGCAGACTCAGCAGGAGGAGTCTGTGTCACCCCGTGTCCCAACACCTCCCCCAAGAACCGGATGAAGCACAAGGGTTCCAGGAGAGGGCTGTACTTTCTCGTCTCCTGGGGAGCACAAAACCAGAGGTGTGCTGGGTAGAGAAGACCTGACCTGCCCAGAGGTCGGAGATTCCTGCCGCAGGGATCCTGGCCACTGCTGCAGCTCAGTTAATGCCTTTTCAATAATGGCAATCTTGGCCAGTGACCCTCTTCTGGGCTATGCCGGACTGTTGGGGGCACCAAGTGCTTCCGCATCACCTGTGCAGAACAGTCTAGATGATTCACGCCATCTTTATCACTCTGCAATCCCTGGGAAATGCATCTAGATGGAAGGATGGGAAGAGCTAGAGGTGAGAGGTCCATGGGCTGCTTCTCTGGCTCCTGCAGACGCAGGCCTCTTTGCACACTGTTGTATTAGTCGCTTCTCCCAGAGCACGGTAAGGCAGCTTTGAGCCATCAGTGTGGTCTTCCCAATGGGCTTTGGGACTATGAAGAGTGAATATCTGCTTCCCTGACTACCCTGAGAGCGGGGGAGGCACCAGCTGACTCCTCTGACTCCTTTTCCCCGAGCAAGTCCTCAAAAGGGTCCCTAGTGGGGCTTCTCCCATCTCAGGTTAGGACCATCACACCTGGCTACTAGGGGGCTCTACCAGAGAGAGGCAGAAAGTACAATCATTGCAGGGACCAGGTTCTGACTTCGGCCTACGAACCAGGAGGTAGGAAAGATGACAAGAACACAAAAGAAGTAGCAGAAAATATAATGGCTTTTCAGGCTTCAGAGCCAAAACATTTTCTCTAGTGCCTTCCTAGCATCTAGCTCTCTCAGCCCATCAGCACCTAGTAACTTAAGATACTGAGTATTTGCCTCAAGGAGGTATTTGGCTGGGCTGGGTCTGCCCCAGGTTCTCTTCACAGAGACACCCAGGAGCACTTCTACCCTTACAGATTTCTGGCTGGATGACCCAGTGCATGCTTGTCCCATCTCCTCCCCCTCCACATACACCATTTCTGGACCATTCACAGACCACACCTTGCACCCAGCCAGCCTACGTAGGTCGGAAAAGCACATCAGGCCCCTGTGTAGGCTGAGGTCCTTTCCATAGGGTATCTGCTTCCGGGTCTTACACCTGAAGGAAAAGTGCTCTCTCGGCTGGACCAGCTCCATCACCCCTCCTTGGTCTCATTATGTCACAGCCCATTTACACCCTTGCTGTCACCATGCTGGGATGGGGCAGGGGCTGGGGCACGGCTGCTTCTATGACGTCCCACTGACCCCTCTGCTTTGACTGCTCACCCGCTGTGGAGATGCCACAGGATAGACTTGAACTTCTCAGCTCAGTCCCCTGGGCTTCCTAAACAGGTCCATGAGCTCAGTCAAGACAAGAATGAATGTCAAGTTCTAGTTGCCCAAGACCTTGCCTGCCCAGACCTGTCTCCCCGAAATAGAATCCGGTTCTTTATTCTTCAGGGAGTCTCCTGGAGACTTCATTGACACAGACAGAAGGCACTTTGGGGTGTCTTAGCAATTTGGGGTGTAAGGTAAGGATGAAGAGACTTTACTCCCTTGAGGGCTTGCATTTCTTCATCGGTGAAGCTAAACCCTGGTCATCAGGACTAATGTAAGCATCAGCGAGGCTGCTTCATGATGAGTCTTCTAGAAAGTTCAGCATTCGGCGGGGAAGCCATTCTCTGAGTGCATTCAGTTTGCACAATGGTTTGCATGCATCACCTCAGCAGAAACACCTGTGAAAGAGGCAGAGGAAGAAGGTACAGCTCACAGGGAATCTGTGACTTTCCCAAGGTCACACAGCTAGTAAGCGACAGGGCTGGGTCATGACCTGAGTCTCCTGAACCTGGAGGCAGTGCTCTTTCTTATTGTGCGGTGAGGTTTCTTTAGCCGGAGGAGGGCCTGTGACTGTGGCTCTGCTTACCCACTACACTTGTGTATATTGCGGGAATGGGTCATGGAATCCAGCAGCCCAAAGATGCCCAGCCAAAGTGGGAGGCCCTATCCTGGGAAGAAACCACCTTCAAGGCCAAGAGAAAGAATTAGCCATGCTCCAGGCTGGTCACACTGTGAAGCAACAATGAAGTTTTCCAGAACTCTGTACACTTGAGTTCACTTAATCCCCTGACAGAAGGGGCCCCTGCCTCCCACCTTCTTATCTGGTTTCAGAGTTAATGAGCTCAGACAAAGGGGGCTTTCTGAAAGGAGGGACCACCTCGGAAGAGGCCATTAACTCTGTCTGCATCCGGCTGCCGCTGATTGTTGCTTGGACTGAAGTGCTGCGGGAAAGCAGTGCGTGGTGGGCGGAGTCGCGCCCCACGCTCAGACTCGAACTCCCCCCGTCAGGCCGTCAGGCCGGTGAATCACCTGCCAGCGGAGCTCTGCATTCTCTGCTAAGCAGAGAGGGTCCGAGGAGGGGCACTCCTCATGCCCGGAGGAGATTAGAGGATTCCCAAGATGTCAGGCTACCAGCAAGTGATTACAGGAAAGGGTTAAATCCCAGCCACTCCTTCTCCCCCTTACCCGTAACCTCTGGGAAAAATGCCTCCCACAAGCCCTAATACTAAAGTGACCACAGATCCCAGCACAGTCCCCGTTTAGGCCTGTTCTGGCATGATTATTAATAGCACCGTCTTCACTCTCAAAAGCCTCCTGGTTTGGAAAATAACCCAAGCAGACACATGCCCCATTTGTTCTGTAGCTACCTACGTCGTCCTCAATGGGGAGAGACCTCAAGGGGGAGAGAAGTGTGTTCTATCCATGTGTGAATTGTGTTCCCCTCCTGGCAAGCAAATGAGTCTTTTCCATCTCTTTTGTCTGCTCCAGTCAGAATGATCAAGGATATAGTCTTTCCCAAAGAAAATGCCTTAATATTCAAGGTCTTTAACCACTTCTGCCTCCGCAGGTATAGACAATGCCAGGGGTAGGCTTGCTTGCTGGCGTGCTTTGGGTTTGTTTTGGCTATGCTTAGTTGTCCTGTAGCAGCGAGGATAAATGGCAGTCAGTGTGGTGATGAAGAGCATATACTTTGAAGAATCATCGAAATAAGTTGAGTGTCCTTGAGCAAGTTACCAATTTCTCTGGACCTTGATTTCTTCCCCAGCAAAACAGGAACAGTTATACCAATGTCCCAGCATGGCCTTGAGGATACAATAAAATATGGAAAGCACCTAACCCAGCACCTGGCACATAGTAGGTGCTCAACAAAGCATAGCTAATACCGGAGTTGCCTTTGGTGATGGCATTTGTAGGACTTGCCTTCACAGTCAGCCCACTGCCACGTCAGCTCTGCTGTCCCACGAGGCAGGGAGGCCTTCCTTTTCAGCTTGCTCAGCTCACAGTGTTTAAGCTTGACTCTTTGTGCTAAGTGCATATAGTTTTGGAGAGGTGACATTGCCCCTTGCTGTTTTGAGAACGAGGAGGTGCAGGACCCTCTCTTTTCTCCAATTGCTTCTTTACTCTCCTTTGCTTCTCCACCATCTCCTCAGCAGTCTTGGGCCCTAGACAGACCCCCTGTAGGAAAAGTAGGGCACCAGCAGCTGAGGTCAGAGTGTTTCCATGTTGCCGCTCTTCCTCTTCTTGCCTCTCCTAGGCATGCTGCAAGAAGAAGTGATGGGAACCACAGTATGAAGAGCAAATGAGCAAAGCCTAGGGATGACACTCTGAGTAGAAAGAGCTGCTGGAAATGCATCTGGCCCAGGCCCAGACTTCTAGACTCCCACAGCAGTTGGCTTTGGCTGCCACGGGAGCTCTGGGGGAGGAATGTCCTGAGTTGTATCACAAAGAATCAAAGAGGGCTGTATCCCAGCCTAGCTGCCTAGGCCATTTCTCTTTTTCAGGTAGTAGGGGCACCAACAAAGGAGGAAACTCCCTAAAATAATGCCGTGTCTTTTCCTAATGAGAAACAGGGGCATGAGGTCCCCAAGTCATTCAAGAGCAGGGTTGTTTGAGCAACCCTGACCAGGCTGGTCATGGGCTCCCACCTACCTGACATGGGTCTCAGAGGTTGTCTGCCATGCTGGGGCCCTCACTTCACCTGGGGTGCCATCTTGTTCACATTCTTCAGCAAGCAGCCCACACTTGGGTGGTGCACAAAGAAGTATAAATAGACATCAGGTGGTGGAAGGAGCCAGCTGACCTCCTTGATAAGTTAGGCCTGGCCTTTTGGCCCAGGGTACTGGCCGAGACTCGGAGGCTCACAGACTCTCGGCCACTGCCCCCACCATGTCCTTCCCCCTAGGGAACTGTAAGATGCTCTGCAAATGTCAGGCATCCCCGCCATGGTCGCTTAGAGGAGCTAACAGTGGGGATGGTAGTGTCTCCCACCTCCAAAACCTCAGGGAGGCAAGACGAAAGTGGAGGTGAGTAGGATCAGGACTGGCCATTTTAGCAGAAACACTGGGACCGCATAGTCCTTGCAGGTCTCTTGCAATGGAAATTATCTTCTGAAATAGCAACCAGAGGACATCCAAATGCTCCCAACTCTAACCCATGGCCTTGAAGGGAAACGGCTCTCAAGCCCGCTCACCCTGATAGTTATTTAGTGTCTGGAGAAGATGGATGCTCTGAGCTTGCTGAACTGCAACGGAGACTCCCTGAAAATCTGAGTGTTGGGAAGCCTCCCCTGATGCCTCACCTCATCCTTTGCGCAGAAATCGACACCCTTTGGTTTTCACTGGGGACGTGGCCGGTGCATGGTCCCCACTCAGCCGCGTTGCCCCAGAGCTTCAGTCTGATCTAGTCACTTGAGAACGCCGAGTCCTCTTAAACCCCAAGCCTTCCAGGACCGATGCTGAGCAGCCGGCATCTCTTGTGTTAACAACTTCTTGGTAAAACATCGTCTCCCCAATTTTGAGATTGTGAAATTGAGACTCAAAGCAGAAAGATCTTATGTGGAGAGTTGCAGGTTGCCTCTGAAGAAATTCCAGGGCTTGGTCCCTGGCCCATCAGATTCGACCTTTCCTAGGACAAGAGAGCAGGAGACTGTCTGCCCCCTTGAAGCAGCAAAGGCCTGGCCAGGAAGTAGTCTCAGCGAGCTCCCATTCCTCAGCCCTCACCCCCAGTTGCATAATGATGTGATTGCTTTTCTCCCTCAGGAATCCAGCTCCAGGAGCAAGCGCCAAGTTTCATCTTTGCTGATAAGATGTTTACATCAGCCTAAACATAGCTAGAGTGCTTGACACGCTAAGAAACCTGCCAACCCCTGTTTGTAGGGCTTACAAAATACCTGGCTTGCTGCCCGCGAGGTGAACAGACAGATCCCATTCACAAATAATAGGATTCGTCTGGAACTCCCACACGTGGCCTCAACCGACGGAGTGTCCCTCTTTAGCCTTTCACCCCCTTTTCCCCTCCTTCCACTCCTACCTTCCAGACCACAGGAGGGAAAAAAGAAAGGCTTACAGGAGATGGTGCCCTTAGGGAACCGGGAGCGGGGCAAATGAATGGCAGCTCGGTTGGCCACACCCACACTCCCAGCTAAAGGCATGCGTGCCTCTGCCCCTTTCTCTTCTGCAAAACAATGCAAGAGGACTCACTTCTAGAGGTCCCTGAGGCAGGAGAGTGAGTTCCATCTGGCCGCCTCCAAAGCCTTGGGAGCAGTTGGCAGCCCAGGGATAGGACAGAGGCCAAGCAATGATGCGAACTCCTTCAGCTGGCCTGGGCAAAACTAGAAGCAGGTGTGATCCTCAGTGCCTGGGTCTCATTAGGCCCACTGCCGCCTCTCAAGCGCCTGGCAGAAAGGAAGAAACCTTTTGGGATTGTCCAGAAACCCAGCAGTCAAGCACTAGGAAACTTCATTTGAAGAGTATAGGCCTCAGAGACAGACGTGCCTGGGCTGGTGTCCTGGCTTTCAGAGCTGTGTGACCTTAGACAGCTTATTTAACTTGCGTGAACCTTAGACAGCTTATTTAACTTGCGCGAACGTCTCTACTGCCTCATTTATAAAACCGGGATGACATTGCCTACTTCGCAGAGTGAGTGTGACCATTTAATGAAGTGTGGGTCTGGTGACGGGGGCAGACTCGCTGTTAGTGGTGCCTGTTGGAACAATTTCAGGTTAACGGAGCCCATCCTAAAGAGGAGAAGTTACCCCAGCAGGCATCAGGAAGAGGCTCCACTGGCTTCTAAGGGGCACATTCTACTAACCTTGCACGCTCCAATAATTGCTTCTGGGCTGAGAACAGAGAGGGAATGGGGATGGCTGGCAGGGAGGCACTGGGTGTCCGAGTTAAAGCAGAATAACTAGCAGTCCCCTAGGACCTTCTGGTGATGCTGGAAATGTCCTGTCTGCTCAGTTTAATACAGAAGCCTTGACCTATAGGTGGCTACTGATGTACTTGAAACGTGGCCAGTGTGGCGGAGGAACTGTAATTTTAATTTTATTGAATTTTAACTACGATTTACGCAGCCACATGTGGCTGGTCGAGATGTTAAAGGCACAGGCTTTGGAGCCCAGCCATCTGGGCTCCAGTGCTGGCTGTGCACTCATTAGCTCTGTGATCTTGGGCCATTTACTGGGCCTCCAATTTTCTTATATGTAAAATGAAGGGAAATCAGGCCAGGACCTCCGGGGTTTTTGTGAGTCTTCAGCAAGATGCCGTATATCCGGCGCCCAGCACAGAGCCCAGCACACTGAGGGGCGGTGGCAGCAGGCAGCAGGCCACGGGCCGGGAGATTGAACCCTTCGCTCCCTCTGCTCCCATCTTCCCCGACAGAACCACATCCTGACGCTGATGTCCGTGGCAGCCCGAATCTACAAGCACCCCAGCATTAGAAACGCCATCAACCTCATGGTGGTAAAAGTGCTGATCGTGGAGGATGAGAAGTGGGGTCCGGAAGTGTCTGACAATGGGGGGCTCACCCTGCGCAACTTCTGCAGTTGGCAGCGGCGTTTCAACCAGCCCAGTGACCGGCACCCAGAACACTTCGACACGGCCATTCTGCTCACCAGACAGGTCTGTGGGCTGGCTCCAGAGAGCCCGGGCAGGAAGGGAGGAGGGATGGGCGGATCAAAGGGAGGACCACAAGGCCTGCCCAAACGTGGGAAATGTCTCCCTGCTGGCCCCAGCTGGGCGCCAGGGACCTCGTGTGTGGAATGATGAGGGGGAGGTCATGAGGACAAGTGTGAGGTATTTGCAAGGGAAGGAGAGGAATCTCGTAAGGGCTCTTTTCCAAAAGTTTGTGACCAGCTGTCTGCTGAGGTCATAACAAGAGGAAATGGGCTCAAACTGCCCAGGCAAAGATCTGGAGTTGGAATGAAGAGAGGAGGTCCATCTACGATTGTTAAGCACAGAGACAAGGAACTGGGGGTTACCCTCGAAATTTCTCCAAATCAGGAGGCCTGCCCTCCTAGCTGGTGCAATTGAAACAGATAGCTTCCCGAAGGCTGGAAAATCTAATAACGTGTGTCAAGCCCTGCTGATGCCTTCAGTCCTCATGACAACCCCACCAAGCCCCATTTTACAACTGAGGAAACTGAGGCACAGATTGCCCCCATCCTCATAGTGGTGGCACCCATAGTCAGGCCTAGACAGTCTTGTTGCAGGGTCGGTACTCTTCAGTACTATGCTATCCTGCCTCCTAAAACAGGCCAGCCCTAGGACACGCCAACTCTAAGACAAAAAGTCCCAGCCAGCTCTAGGACACACCAGTGTAGAAAAAGAAACAGACTTCCTCACACGAGTGTCCTTTGTGAAGAAATAAGGCCTTCAGCTTAAAAATTTTCCTTTAGGGGCACCTGAGTGGTACAGTCGGTTCAATGTCAGACTCTTGATTTCCGCTCGGGTCATCGTCATGGGGTTGTGAGATCGAGCCCCATGTCAGGCTCTGTGCTGGGCATGGAGTCTGCTTGAGATGCTCTCTCTCCCCCCGGCCTCTATCCCTCCCCCTCCCTCTTTCTACCCCTCTCTTAAAAAAAAAAAAATTCCTTCAACTCAGGAGGAGCAGAAATAGGCAGATTTTCTGTTGTATGTCAGTTCTTACTCCCTCACTCTCTCTGCCAAGCAGAACTTCTGTGGGAAGGAGGGGATGTGTGACACCCTGGGTGTGGCGGACATTGGCACAATCTGTGACCCCAACAAGAGCTGCTCTGTGATCGAGGATGAGGGGCTCCAGGCAGCCTACACCCTGGCCCACGAGCTCGGTAAGACTTGCCATGCCAAGCTGACTGTATTCTGTCTGAGGGAACGGCCTCTTTCAAATCCAGGCCAGCCCGGGGCCTAAGGAAGATGCAGCTCTCACACTTGGCCAGGTTCCACTCAGAGTTTTGACAGATTGATTATATGCAAATAGATACTGTGCTTTCTCCATTTCCACCCTGAGCATGAGGCCATAATATTAAAATAGGGTCTTGGACCATCCTCAGGGGTCATCAGGAAAATGTCAAAATGAAACAAATGCATGGGTAAAGTTGTGATGCTTTGCCCAAGTGAAGCAGTAATGGTAACAGTAAGAATTCTGGGAACATCGATTGTAAAGAGATTGTGTGAGGGAGTGAATCACTGAGGACAGGTTGAGGCAGAAATCGAAGGGATATCAAGAAAGCTTTCTTGGGGCGCCTGGGTGGCTCAGTGGGTTAAGGCCTCTGCCTTTGGCTCAGGTCATGATCTCAGGGTCCTGGGATCGAGCCCCGCATCGGGCTCTCTGCTCGGCGGGGAGCCTGCTTCCCCCTCTCTCTCTGCCTGCCTCTCTGCCTGCTTGTGATCTCTCTCCTCTCTGTCAAATAGATAAATAAAATCTCTAAATAAATAAATAAATGAATGAATGAATGAATAAATAAATAAATAAATAAAATATTAAAAAAAGAAAGAAAGCTTTCTTTCCGGTACTCTGAGAAAGCTTTCTGCAAGAGAAAAGCCCAGAGCGAAGCCCAAACCAAAAATCTTTAAGGAATAAGGACATGGCTGCCCCCACGAGGAGCTGGTGACTGGTCGGCCCCTGAGATGCCCTCTTTGGTCGGCGGAGGGTGGCTGTCTTGCCAGAGAGAGGGAGAGGGGCGCTGGGCCGTGTGGGGAGCCCTTTGGGCAGGACAGGGTGGGCAGGTGGGAGGGCCATGGAGACTGGCTAGGGTGGACTTCGGGTCTCTCTCCCCCCCAGGGCACGTCCTCAGCATGCCCCACGATGACTCCAAACCCTGCGCACGGCTCTTTGGGCCCATGGGCAAGCACCACATGATGGCACCCCTCTTCGTCCACCTGAACAAGACGCTGCCCTGGTCTCCTTGCAGTGCCATGTACCTCACGGAGCTCCTGGACGGGGGGCACGGTAGGTGTCCCTCAGGCTTCTCGGTGCTTCTTTCTGGTCGGCTGCTGGTATTTGGGTCTGCCCCGCCTGCCCCCGTGATCACTGGAGTGCTGTCGGCACCTGGGCTCTTTCTGGCCGAGCTCCTTCGCAGAGCATTAGAGACGATTCAGATAGAACGGGTGTCGGAGAGGTGTTCCTCATCCCACCTCCTGTGCCAAGGGCAGGCTAACCATCCCCACCATGCGTACTCTTCCTTGCCCTGTCTTCCAGCAGCCAGCGTGCTGGGCTAAGTTAGATGATTAGTCCCAGAGCAAATGGAATTAGTCTGAGAAGGTTTGTCTGGAGGTTCGAAGGAATGGAAGGACGCAGTACAGGGGAGGAAAGAGAGCATCCAGGCTGGAGAGCTAGATCGTGTGGTAGTTCAGAAATGGCAAAGAGGCAGGGAACAGGTCAGTGGGAGAGCAAGGGTGGGGGGTTGGGGTGGGTGGCATGCTGGGTTAAAACTGTTCGGCTCATTTAGTACAGCAGTGAAAACAACTTACTCTTGATTGTTCTCATCGAAGGAGACAAGGACACCTAAGATACAAAAATAATAGATTACCCAAACATCAGTCCTTAAGCTTTATTTTGCACACCATGGTATTTGAGAGCGCATTTGCGTCCCCAATTATACGTGCTGTAGATCAGTATTACAGTTACATTTCCTAGGTGCGCACTGCATGTATGTAAGGCGTTCTGGATAACCAAAAAAAAATTCAATCCTAATAAAATTGTACTTAATTGATAGTCAAAAATTGGATAAGCTCATCTAGATGATTGAGTGTTGACAGTTGTTAGCTTATGGACAAAGCAACTATGATGGCTAAGCCTCACGCCCCATCAGTAGGGATTGAAGTGTAATGTGGGAGGCCATGGGGAAGCTGAGAGAGGGAAACCCCTGCTCGTCATTCTTGTTCCTCTGCTTGCCTCCGTTTCTCAGGAGACTGTCTCCTGGACGCCCCCACCTCGGCCCTGCCCCTCCCGACAGACCTGCCAGGCCGCAGGGCCCTCTATGAGCTGGACCAGCAGTGCAAGCAGATCTTTGGGCTGGGTTTCCGCCACTGCCCCAACACCTCAGCACAGGACGTCTGCGCCCAGCTCTGGTGCCACATGGATGGCACCGAGCCCCTTTGCCACACGAAGAACGGGAGTCTGCCATGGGCAGATGGGACGCCCTGTGGGCCTGGGCACCTCTGCTGGGATGGCAGCTGTCTGCCTGAGGAGGAAGTGGACAGGCCCAAGGTGAGGGATGGCCACTTGGGGGTGTGGGGGGAAAGAGAAGGGAGGGCTGTTTTCCAGGAGGAAACCACACTGGAGAGCCATGACTGAAGAGACTTTGGTCCAGGCTGCGACTATGACTTCTAAGTAAAATCATTCCTCTTTTAACAAACAAAGCAAAGCATATTTACCCAAACTCAAGAGGAGCCCTTCGAGGCTGGACTCAGGGCAGATGAATGACGCCGCTTGTGCTCAGGGTGTTCTGGGAACTCCCCCTTTGGAATTGTTTTGGGGTTTTCTTGAAGGTTTATGAGGGTAGGAGATAGGCATGAAGCATTCCAGCACAAAGACCAGATCATGGCCATTCGATAAAAGGAGGCCATTATGAATTCCATTAGAAACAGAGGGATGGCAGAAGAGGAACATTCAATCAAGAGCTGAGGGAAAAGCATTCCTAGCCCACCCCTGTCTGAGCTGCATTTGTATCCAGAGGTCAGGAGAATGAGACTAATTGTGGGCCTTCTGTACTCAGGATGGGAGAGGGAATCAGAGCTCTCTCTGACCAGGCAGAAACAACTTGGCCTAGGACAGAGTAAACTTACAAGAAAAACCAAGGCAATGCCAGTGAGAGTTTTTTAAATGATTCACTTCTTTGCCCTGCTCTTAATACTTTTCAAACTGTGAGGCTGATCACATTTCTCTTACTGCGAGTCACTGAGCCCTGCCTATGAGACAGCATCCACTGAGTTTCGCAGCCTGGTCCAGGCCCAGCCCTGAATCACCAGGGTGGCCTGAGCACTCACTCTCCAGAGGGCTGTCCTCGGTGGCATGTCCTTTGCACTGAGGCTCAGGATCCTGCTTCGACCAGGTAAGCCCCACTCTTGCTAAGCTTGATCCAGGGCAAGAGCCACGGATCCATCCTCAGCCACTTCTCATCCTCCCCAATCAGACACTGAGCTTCTCTTCTATGTACTGACTCCTTCTACCCCCTCTCCCCAAAGCACGTGCTTCACACATTACTGAGAGGAGGGGAGAAGGTCTGTCCAACATTCCCCGGCATCAGAGCCAAGCTCAATTCAGGGAGAGTTTGACATGGAATGATCATGGGATGATGTTTATCATCTATTTTTAAGGGCAAAGAACAGATCATAGAACACTACATATATGACAGAATCATAACTATATAAAATTAAAACATCATATCTTTATGATTATTCAGAGCAAAAGTGTGAGAGGTTATTGATGAAAATCACATCAGTGGTTTTATTGGAGTAGTGGTTTTTTTAAGTGTTTTCTTTTTTATACTTTGTATTTTTCATTTTTTACATAAGCAAATATTACTTTTGTCATTTTTTACAATTATTTCCCTTTTGAAAACTCTGAAGCAATCAAGGGCAAAGCTTTGGTCTTACAGGTTGATTGTAAGGATGGAAGCAACTCTGATTAATTCCCAGGCATTATCCTACCACGAGAACTGGTAGCTGGTAGACCAATAGCAACAGTTCCCAGCAATTATTCCTTTAAACAAGGACTTCTCAACCTCGGCACTAGAGACATTTGGGGCCGCATAAGTGTCAGTTGTAGGAGACTGTCTTCTTCATTGTTGGACATTCATTGTTGGATGCTCATTGTTGGGTGCTCATTTTGGATGCTTGTTGTTGGATGCTCATTGGGTGCTCATTGTTGGGTGCTCATTGTTGGATGCTCATTGTTGGATGCTCATTCTTGGGTATTCATTGTTGGAATCTAATTGTTGGAAGTTCATTGCTGGATGCTCATTGTTGGATGCTCATTGTTGGATGTTCACTGTTGGATGCTCATTGTTGGATGTTCACTGTTGGATACTTATTATTGGATGCTCATGGTTGGGTGTTCATTGCTGAATGCTTAGCGGCACCCCAACCTCTACCTACCAAAGGCCAGCAACATACACCCTCCCCAACTGTGACAACCAAAATGTCTTCAAACATTGCCAAATGTCCCCAGAGGATAAAAATGGCCCTGATGGAGAACTGCTGCATTAGACCCAACTTTATTCCTATAAAATGTTGTTTCATTCAACAACTAATACCAAGCACCTTACTAATGGCAAGGCACTGTTTTAGACACTGGGGAGTCAGCAGTGAACAAGTCTAGCACATCCTCTGTGTTCAAGAGGCCAATCACCAAGCAAGCCACATGGTCACTGACAAATGATTAGGGCAGTTTACTGAACAACACCCACCAGGAAGAGCATAACTGGGTGAGGAGGTCAGGGCCACGGCCCCCTGTCACACTGAGAGTTGAGGCCTCCCCACCTCTGCTTCTGACTCAGTGCGGCCTTGTGTGTTGCAGGCTGTGGTGGATGGAGGCTGGGCCCCATGGGGACCCTGGGGAGAATGTTCCCGGACCTGTGGAGGAGGAGTTCAGTTTTCACACCGTGAATGCAAAGACCCTGAGCCTCAGAACGGAGGAAGATACTGCCTGGGTCGGAGAGCCAAGTATCAGTCATGCCACACAGAGGAATGTCCCCCTGATGGTAATCACCCCTGATGGCCACTACTGTTGTCACTGCAGAAGGTCCCCAGACAAGAAGTAGGGTGGGTCTCTCAGGATGCAGAGCTTTCCTGTGAGCCAGGCATAAAGGGACCCTGCAAGGCACCAAGTTTTAGGGCAAAGTCTAGCGGCCCCTAGACAACCCTTATTGTGCTGGGAGAGTGTAGCAAAGTCAAGGAAAGAGATTACCCCAATCTTCCAAGATAGAGAAATCGAGGATGTCATTCCCAACCAAACTTGTTCAGGGGGTTGGGAGGAGCTCTGCAGAGGGGCTAGCATCTCTGATAATAATCCTTCTGGAGGCATCTGAACCCTCGTCTGTGTGCAAAATCGAAGTGTTTTCCAAAGCAAGTGTCAGAGCCAAACCTCCACTGTCTTTCCAGCCAACATTCAGCCCAGGGTGGAGGGAGGGTTTCTGAATCTGATTCTAATGCACATTCCTTCTGAGAAGAGTTGCCCATCTTCCCTTGAGGCTGTGGCAACTGCCTGATGGAACCTTACTGGGGAGCAGCACTGCCTCTACCTCCCCTTGGCATACATTCCTTCCCCCTAGCACCCACGAGAGAGCACACACATTAACTCAGAGGCAGCAGGGGTAGCAAACAGAACTGGTGAGAGGGAATCATTAGCAGTTTTTCCCCACCATCCCATCCAACTCCCCTTTGTGCAGCTCCAGGAAATATTGGCAGACAGCAAAAGACAAGAAGAGTTTTAAGAAAGATGCATCCAAGTGCAAAGACACACTAACATTGGGTTGGCGTCTAATGAGGGAATCTGTAGGCTTTGCAGTTTTGCAAGACGGGAAGGATCCGCAGTGGCACGCGGCTCTAGAAACTTTGCCCTGGAATTGTGAGAATTTGCCTGGCATATGGGGTGAAGAGAGAGAGAGAGAGGAAAGGGAGGGATGAAGATAAGACACCAGGTAGACGGTATAATTTCAGTTGCTCCGAGATCAGCCTCTCCATCAACAAGTAGTTTTTAGTGCCTCTCGTGTGGCTCAAACTATAATAGATGTTGCAAATGACATTGTAAAAACACACAAAGCATGCTCGCTGTCCTCAAAGAACTTGCAGGCTACTTAGAGATCCATATGCCTTTTACGAAGCAATTAAAGCCTAAAGCTCTGAGGCTCGGGCCCCCGGCTTATGCAGAATTCAGAGCAAGGAAAAGCCTGGGCTAGCCAGAAGCTTCACAGGGAGTTAGGGCTGTGCAGGGCTTGGAGGCTGGAGATGGTGATTGGGTGTGGGAGGACACGTGCCCTCGTGGAGATGGGGAGGCTTGCGAGGGGCTAGCATTCACTCAGGTGGAGTCAAGCATCTTACTAGCATTTCAAGGCTACGCAACAAAAGTCTGGGAAAGCTGAAATGGTCTCTGGAGGTTCTCCAGGCCGGCTGTCCTGTCGCGTCACCTGGGAAGCTCGTTGAAACAGAGGCCCAGACCCCTCAGATGCATTGAATCGGAATCTCAGGAGGAGGGCATGGCCATCTGTGTTTTGAAAAGTCTCCACAGGCCATGCAGAGATGCAGCGAGGGTAGAAAACCTCAGTAGTAAGAGCAGGTTTAATTTCCGCAGATTTAATTTCAGGATTTGGGCGGGGGGGGGGAGATTTCTTAACTTCTGACAGATTGTTCTGGAAGCAGCAGGATGGGAGAGGAGGCTGGGCACTAGGTTTCACATGAAACCAAGAGGCCTGGGCTTGTGGGAGGTGGACTCAGATGGTGAGAGTGGGAAGAAGATGCTTAAAATCGCAGATTGTCATGAATAGAGTGTAGGACTTGAGGACAGGTTGGAAATAGACGATGTAGATACTCAAGTGTTGAGCAGATACCAGATGCCCGTCTCACACCAGAATGTGCCAATATCCCCAAATGAAAACTAAACCAATTCATGGAGGAGCCATATGGGGTTGGGCTTTTTCTGAGCTGGAGGTAATCGCACCACTACCCGTGGAGGTCCCCCAGACATAGCTGGAATTACAGCAGGTGAGCTATAGGGGCAAGGTCAGAGCTAGAGATGTCGATCTGAGAGTCTTTGGCCACACATTCAGGGTCACCAAGGAAGTCAAAATAGAGCACGATTACCAGAGGCCCAAAAACATTCTCAACAGATCATTCAAGCTTACTGCTTGTCCCCGATTCCTACTAAGTGTATTTATCTGTAAGACAGAATTGGTATCTTCCCCAAATGGAAAGGATATTTATCGCAGAAAGACCAGCTTGAGGCTGGATACTCCTTTCCTTGCCACACGGACCTAGGTCGGGCATGTCTAGGAACGTTGGGCCCAGATGACACTGAACCTATGTCTTGGGATTGGATCAAAACCAGGAGGAAGAAAGGGGCCCTGAATCCTGGCATTTCTGCCACTGGGTCCTCCCTGCTTCAGCAAGGCATGTTAACTTCATACCGTGTCTTCCTCTTTGTAGGGAAAAGCTTCAGGGAGCAGCAGTGTGAGAAGTATAATGCCTACAACTATACTGACATGGATGGGAACCTCCTACAGTGGGTCCCCAAGTATGCGGGAGTGTCCCCCCGGGACCGCTGCAAGTTGTTCTGCCGAGCCCGGGGAAGGAGTGAATTCAAAGTGTTCGAGGCCAAGGTGAGAATCCTTCTGGAGCTCAGAACCACAGGTGGGGAGGAAGGTCCCCTGCTCCGACCCCACCTGTGGGCTGCCTCTGTGCACACCGCGCCCTCTGTTACCTTCCGCTTCCCTGCTGCAGGTGATTGATGGCACCCTGTGTGGACCAGAGACTCTGGCCATCTGCGTCCGTGGCCAGTGTGTCAAGGCTGGCTGTGACCACGTGGTGGACTCGCCTAGGAAGCTGGACAAATGTGGGGTGTGTGGGGGCAAAGGCAATTCGTGCAGGAAGGTGTCTGGTTCCCTCAACCCCTCCAGGTGAGTCCTGGAGTTCTGTGCCTAAGCCCATAGTTCTGTGCCTAGGTTCTAGCATGTTGAACAGGCTTTAGCAGCACACTGGCCTAAATTTGAATTGTGGCAGCTACTTATTACCCATGCGGCCCTGAGCCATAGTTTCTTTGTAAAGCATTGGGAGTACCCTCTATCTCAGAATCCCCATAACGAGTCATGAGATGGGCGGAACACTTGGCTCAAGGTCTGACCCACAGGGCGGACGGGGCACAGGGCAGCCAGAGGCCCTAAGGAGAGGGGTGTGTCAGCTCTGAGTCAACCGGCAATAGAGCTATGCTGAGTAACCTGGGCCCTTGCCAGAAAGCGGCTCTTCCGGGCCTGTTTTGGGAAGGACATCTCACCCTCCACCTGGTGAGTCCCATCCTTTCTGCAGGTGGATCTTTCAAAAAGGGGGTCCAAAGAGGGGGGTCTTGGTGGCCTTAGTGCTTTCATGAATCTGAGAATTCTGGACGCTTTCACGGACCTTAATGCCCTATGTTCATGAAATTCCTAGTATTGAAGAGCTTTCATTTGTTTTTTGTTTTTTTTTCTTAAGTGCTTTCATATCTATGGCCTCATTTGATTCCTAAAATAAGTCTATCGGGTGGCCAATACTATTATACCCCATTTACAGATGAAGAAACCAACGCACAAAAAGGTCACATGACTAAGGTCACGCTAATAGTTAATGACTGCCAGGAGCAGAGCCCAGGTGTCTTAATTCCTGCCATGGCATACGATTCCCAGAGAGGAAGGGCCATGGCATACGTTATGCGGCCATACTGTGTCCCTCTCAGTCTCTCTCCATCTCTCACCTTGTCAGGCTCAGAGAAGAGAACCAGCCTGCAGCAGACAACTTGGCAGGCCTCAAAGTTAAACTCAAAGGATATAGAAAAAAGAAGCATGTGGTGTGGGATATTCAGATCCTGGGTCTGTTAGCCGGCTTCCTCTTAGGCGTTAGACATATGGGGCTATGGATCCTTTCAGAGCCGCCCTAGACTCAGCAGCTAGCCTGAGTGGGCAGAAGGCAAGATTAGCAGAGAACCAACTGCCTGTCCTCAATCTTCTTTGCTTTCCTCCCGGCCAATGTAACCCAAACACTTCGCCCCAGAAGAGAAGAATAAAAACTAAGGTTTCTCCATCCCACGTAAAGTCCTAAGCTACAGCAGAGTTGAAACACGGAGGAAGGCAACTAGAAGCAGCTTTTCTCACCCTGGGTCCTGACCTGGGGCCCTATGAACCAAATACTAGGGGCTGATTGGCTCTAAGAGGTGGAGTGAGATGTCCATTCTGGTCGGATTCTGGGACTGGTGTGTGGAGCAGATTTTTCCACATGGGTTTGAACTCTGGGTATACAGGGGGCCAAACAAAGGTTTATGGCCATGCAGGGAGCTAAACGTGTTTGAGATCTTACTTGAGCCAAGAGCTGCCGGCTTCGGCAGCACCCATGCCACTTGGCAAACCCTTCTGGGATGTCTTCCTCTGTGCTGATATCCAGATCCCCGCATCCAAACTGCGAACGTTTGAAGCAGAGTTACCAGGCAAAGCAAAAGCCCTTGAAAATCCCAATGTACAAAACATTCTTGTTGCCCTCAGCAGCTAAGTTATGTGGAACTTTGGGGCAACTCCTTGATGCTTTGCTAACGCTCTGTGACCGCCCACCCTAGTCACCAGCGCGCTAACTTGCGGAAGCGCTGGGCTGGGTCCTCAGGGTGTTTTTCTGTTCCTATCATAGTTACGGCTACAATGACATTGTCACCATCCCGGCTGGTGCCACTAACATTGATGTGAAACAACGGAGCCACCCAGGGGTCCAGAACGATGGCAACTACCTGGCACTGAAGACGGCCGATGGGCAGTACCTGCTCAACGGGAACCTGGCCATCTCGGCCATAGAACAGGACATCTTGGTGAAGGGGACCATCCTTAAATACAGCGGTTCCATTGCCACCCTGGAGCGGCTACAGAGCTTCCGGCCCCTGCCCGAGCCTCTGACCGTGCAGCTCCTGACTGTCCCTGGTGAGGTCTTTCCCCCCAAAGTCAAGTATACCTTCTTCGTTCCTAATGACGTGAACTTCAGCACACAGAACAGCAAGGAGAGGGCGACCACCAATGTCATCCAGCCCCTGCTCAACACGCAGTGGGTCCTGGGGGACTGGTCTGAGTGCTCCAGCAGCTGTGGAGCTGGCTGGCAGCGGCGGACCGTGGAGTGCCGGGACCCCAATGGCCAGGCCTCTGCCACCTGCAACGAGGCTCTGAAACCTGAGGATGCCAAGCCCTGTGGAAGCCAGCCGTGCCCGCTGTGATCCTGGGGAGGGGGCGGTCTCGTGCTCATGGACTCGGGGTGCTGGGGTGCAGACCAGGGTACCCACTGCGGTGACCCTAACTGTGGAGGTGGCATGGCCTACCCAGGCCCACATTGCCACAGCCCCTCCAATGTGGCATAAATTCTAATGGGGAGACGAGGATGCAGACGACAGATCCTAAAGTCTACTATCTGGCGGGTTGGACCTAGTGTGGGTTCGGATAGAGCGTATAGGCTAAACGGTAAAAAATGCACTTACTGACCCAAACAGGAGACTTGGCCTGTTTGCAAAGGACTAGCAGAGTCAAATGAAAAAAAAGTTTTCCTATTTGGTTTCCCCAATAAATAATCTACCTCAGAGGGGAAAAAC
>CM052884.1:21741854-21815864 GCA_028534135.1 Potos flavus | reverse complement strand
GGTGCATGCCTGCCCACATTTGTGCCTACGTGAGCAGGGGGGGCGGGGGAGGGGGGAGGGAAAGGGGAGGGGTGGAGGAAGAAGCAGAGGGAGAGAGAATCTTAAGCAGACCCCACGCCCAGTGCAGCATCTGATGTGGGGCTCAGTCTCACGACCCTGAGATCATGACCTAAGCTGAAATCAAGAGCCGGATGCTTAACAGACTGAGCCACCCAGGCGCCCCCCATCAGTCCTTTCTACACAGAATTGGATTCCCCACCTGCCACCTGAAACCTCCCTGAAAGCCCCCCAAATCCCACCTTCCACCTGTATCTCCTCCCCTCTTCCTGGCTCAGTTTTCCTTATGGTCTAGTGTAGGGGAAACTTAGTCGTTGGTCACAAATGGGTGAGATGAAAACAGGCAACATCAAGAACTGACATTCTAGTGAAAAAGAAGGAACATACATACATCTACACTTTCCCTTTTTTTAATCACCTTTGACCCCTTCATCCTTCCCTTTCACTTTCTCTCAAAACCCCTTCAAATAACTAGTGACCTGTGCAGAGAAGAGGCTATACGGAGCCCTGGGGTGAATGAGGATGGGGCCCCCTGGAAGGACCTGCCCTGGGAGCATGAGACAAAACAAAGGGGATTTCAGCCCCCACAGTGCCCTTGGCTAGTGACTGCTGGTCACCTCCGTGTGGTGCCCAATTTCACACTGTGGCCTTCGACACAAGAGTTGACCACATTTTCCCGGTCCGCCAACTCATTAGTGAGTGGGAGGCCAGGCTTACCTAAGACATAAACAAGCACACACACAGGCCCGTTGAGGATGACTAGTAAAACCAGATTTTCCCTCGCTGTGCACCAGTTTTGTCGAGACTGATGTATGTTTCTGCGACTCATCATCTTCCGTTTCTCATTCTCCCCAAAATAACGGAGGCCCAGCATGTCCCCCACGCACTGCCCGTTATCAGTCCAGCGATGCCATCCCTCCTGGCTGCATCGTTAGCAGGCACAGCATTTGCCCTGGAGTTCAGCTGGCGACAGAGTTGCTGATGTGCAAAGCAGAATGGAATCCAGCTTGGCTCTTCCTTGCTGTGTGGGTTCGGCCAGGCTCACAGAATACATACTTGTTTGTGTCTGGAAATTCAACAGCTGCAGTGCAGGGACTCGGAAAATAGATCTGCAGAGAGAGACCACACCATTATTTCCCCTGGCCAGCCTCGACCACCCTTCTAGCCCAGAGAAGGGAAGACTACGTTTCCTCTGCTGAGAGTTTGCATTTTCCAGCCAGTGCTCCTGATGGAAACTGGTACCAGCATCCCCTAAAGTCCCCAAGGGCCTGACTCGGCAGGTAACTCTGGTGGGCGGACTCCGAACACCTGCCAGAAATATTTCAGAGGTGGTACATTAGCATCAGAGTTCATTTCTTTCATCCTTAAGATAAGTGAATCTTTGCCTGGGGTGTACTCTCTGCCCTTTATTCCCCTGTAGCTGGCCAGAGGGATTTGCAAATTTATAAAACTATGCAACATTATTGTTCCCCAGCCCACTTTAGCAAACCACCCCCCTCCCAGGAACAGAGTCCAGGGGTGATGGGACCAGCTTCCCTCTAGCTCCACACCCCACATCTTGCCCTTCTGAACATCTCTGGGCGATGTTCACTAGGTTCTTCATGGTTGGGAAAGAAAGAGAAGAAGACAAGAATAGGAAAGTTCCTAAGAGTTTGTTGGCTTTTGCTTTGTCTTGATATTTTCAACTTGCGGTCCATGGAAAATAAAGAGGGAGGCCTTGTCACCACTGCATTCTGGAGTCTGTAGGGTGGGAAGGTGGTGTTGCTGCCTTGGGCTGGGCTTTCACACACAGCCTAGGACTCCCAGGGTCTGAGTCTCCCCTGGTTGTAGGAGAAGAGACACCTGAGCCCACGGCAGCCTCTGTTCCACGTGCTCTGCCTCAGATCACCAAACGCCTTGGGGAAGCAGCCGTGTCCCCTTCACTGTTGGGAATGAGGAGTGGTTTTGAGAGTGAACAGAAACGTGGAGTCTACCAATGAGAATCAGATGTAGTATCATCCTTAGGTTCCCAGATTTCTGCTGCCACAGCTTTATCCCTTCCTTGCCTCTTTCCTGACTCTTTGGTCAGCTGAAGCTCAATTAAGGACTATACAGCCAAAACAAAACGTGAGGTAGGGTAAGCATGAGGAAGATGGTGAAGGCAACATTTTAGGCAAGGTTAAGCTACCGTCACCAATACCTGTACTTCTCCACCCTGACTCTGCTCGATGCAGAGTGGGAGGGAATGCCCTAAGTAAGGAGAAGTGTATCCTTACCATCATCCCCCACTCCACGGCCCCAAGCATGCACACCCATGGGTGTCAGGACAGAAGGCAGAGGAAGGGAGGGAGGCAGCAACACTCCCGCCCTGGAGAACTATAAACAGGTTTGCTCGCCTTTGGTGGCCCTTGGCTGAGGGACAGTATGTCTGTGAGAAAGCTCTCTTCTGGCACAGCGTATTTTCCTGTGGTCCTTCAAGAAAGCTGCATGTGGAATGCAAGAGAGAGAAGTCATTCACCGAAGCTGACATTTTTGCTGGTTTAATTTAGATAATCACTAAAGTGATACATTGTGGTCATGTTGGCCTTACATATGAAAAAATTCTAAACAAGAGAAAATATCACACTGAAAGGGGACTAAATGTTGGAGCGCTGAGTGAGCAGGGTGCTGGGGCTGTGACCTCCAGCCAGTGCTCCTGATGGAAACTGGTCAGGCCCTTGGGGACTTTAATTGAGTTAAGAAAACTCAATTAAAGGGCTCGTCACAGACACTGCCCAAGTATTAGGAAGAGAAAGGTGAGATGGAATGTGCAACCATAGATGCTTGTGCAGGGAGAGAGAAATTCAGGAGTTTTCAAAGCCACCTGTCTCTTTTAGAACATACTTTCCCTCAGGCCTTGGGCTCAGCGAGGAGAGACGGGAAAATCCTGGCTAGTCTTCCACCCCCATGAGCTGCCCAGCCTACCCCTGGCAGACGCACACTTGCCTTGCCCCAGGAAGGGAGAGAGTAAAGAAATCTTCCCCAGACCTCACCGTTCCTCATTCCAAACATCTTGTAAGTCCCAGGGGCACCAGAAGAGTTTGTGCTTAGCCAAACACAACTTCCTGTTTCTAAGAAAGGGCAGGGGGAAAAAAAAGTTGAAAGAGGTTTTGGACACTGGAGATTTCGACTTTCAGTAAACTCAAATGAATCAGACACATGTGGAATAAATTTCTCCGGAAGTAAGAAAAGATACTGTGAGTTCCCTTTGCTGGACCAGAAAATGGGAAGGTAGCTGAGGTGGGAGGTACATCAGAGGCTGAAAGGAGAGAAAAAAGCCATGTGAACGTTGGATCAGGGAGAGGGGCCCGGTGGTGACAAGGGTCAGTGCGAGCCCTCCCAAGGCCACATCCTGAATTTGCTTATTACTCAGAACTTCTCTGCCTCTGAAGTCATAAATTAAAATATCCTACTACTGACCACGACCTCCTATCCTTCCAGATATCTCACTAGCTCCAGTTTATTCTAGGGACCCCCAGATCCTTGACTACCCTCATATATACACATTCCCTGGTCTTTATTTCTCCTCGGTCTCCCCTTCGTCTTTCCCTGTGCTGCTTAGACTCCGTGTTCTGGAACCTTCACCTTGGTCTTGCCAACAGCCTCGACTTCCTTGTTCCATTGACATTCTGTGCAACTCAACAAGCAGAGCCTCATTCCAGATACCCTCACCTCTCTGCCTTGTGCTCTTTATCATCGTGCTAACAACCAGGCTTCATGCCACTGAGGGAAATCGTAAAGGTGTCCCTATAAAGTTGTGGTCCCCAATGGAAACTCTGTCCCAAGCAGGCTTCTTTAGTCAGCTCTACTGCTGGTTCTTGGAAATTATTATACACTTTGCCCACTACCCTCAAGTTCATGATCCTGCCACATTTCCCCTTCCTATGAGTAGATAACCTTACCTCCTGCTACCAAGTGGTACCAAACACTGCATCGCCCATGATAGAAGGGAGAGAGGGGACAATCTCATTGTTAATAGGTCAAGGTACAGACACAAATCTCGAAGAACATTATAATTCTACCTTATTTTGGATTCAAGAGATATATTCCAATTGCTGTCAAGTCCACAGGAGGGTGAAGATACGGGAGATCATTTCTCTACCTTATTAAATTAATCCCTCCGCTCCTCTGAAGGTCTTAGCACATCAGGTCTAGACATCCAGGACTCACGCATGGCTCAACATCCTCATCCTATCATCCCTGTTGACCCCTCTGTTCTCCACAGAGTAAATGCCTTTTCTACCCAGAGAAATGCCTTTTCTTGGGGTTGGCCCCTGACAGGATTTGTCAGTCATTCCGTTTCATGTAGTGTCACTGCTGCATGGAGCTGGGTCTTCAGATCTCAAGGGTGGAGGAGGGGAAGAAGGAAAAGCCCTCACAGGGACAGGTCCAAGGACAGCATATCTGAAAGACAGTAGACTTTCCACCATGCTAACTTTGGCCTCCTGCTAGCCTATCTCTGATGTGTTGTAATGCTGAAAGAATGTCTCCCTCTTCTCCATATTGAGTTATTTACCAAAGGCTCCTTTTGTTTTCTCAGCCTCCAAATGTGCTAGATTTCAGGAAGGGGGATGGGGTGGGGGGAAAAAGAAAAACCCGCCCCACAAGAAAATGAAAGTCATCATACGAGATGCTCCGTTTTTTGTCACCAATCCTAAGGTCTTACCTATAGCTATACCTATCCTTTTTTTTATTATTATTAACATATAATGTATTATTCGCTTCAGGAGTACAGGTGTGTCAATCATCAGTCTTACACAATTCACAGCACTCACCATAGTACATACCCTCCCCAATGTCCATCACCCTGCCACCCTATCCCTACACCCCCACCTCCCAGCAAGCCTCAGTTTGATTCCTGTGATTAAGAGTCTCTTATGGTTTGTCTCCCTCCCTGGTCCCATCTTGTTTCATTTTTTCCTTCCCTGCCCCCCACAACCTCCCGCCCTGCCTCTCAATTTCCTTATATCGGAGAGATCATATGATAATTGTCTTTCTCTGATTTGACTTATTTAACTTAGCATAATACCCTCTAGTTCCATCCACATTGTTGCAAACGGTAAGATTTCGTGTGTTTGATGGCTGCATAGTATTCCATTGTATATATATATACCACATCTTCTTTATGTATTCATCTGTTGATGGACATCTAGGTTCTTTCCATAGTTTGGCTATTGTGGACATCACTGCTATAAACATTCGGGTGCATGTGCCCCTTTGGATCACTATATTTGTATCTTTGGGGTAAATACCCAGTAGTGCGATTGCTGGGTCGTAGGGTAGCTCTATTTTCAACTTTCTGAGGAACCTCCATACTGTTTTCCAGAATGGCTATCCTTTTAAAACCCATCCTCTCTTCCTGTTTCTGTTACATGACGAGTTATTTCCCTATCAGGAAGAATCCCACCTGGACACCACAGCCCTCCACCTTTTCAAGTCCTTCAAGGATCCTTCCCTTTCCTGTAGATTTAGTGCCCCCATTCTGCTGGCTCCTTCCCATGAGAATCTGAAGGGCATGGCCTCATCCTGCTGTTGTCGTGTTGTGGCCCCATCTCTTCCCACTCCCCTTGCTTGCTAAGTTGCTGCTGCTTCTCCAAAGTACGCACTCTTTGCTCCCTCTGGGCATCCATATGCATTCTTCTCTTGCCCTGAAATGTCTTTTTTCCCTTTTCACCTCTCCTCAGTTCAACAAACTCCTATTTATTCATCAAGCCCCAGATTCAAGGTCACTTCCTCAAAGAAACACCCGGGTTGGTTTAAACACCCTCATGGTATTGTTCACTTCACGTTTCAAATACCCAGCACCCTGGTAGTCCTTCCTACCTTCAGTGCCGGACCCACAGTCCATGAGAGCCAGACCACGTGTTGTGTTCGTTTGCATACAGCAGGCACTTCATAAATGAAAAAACAAATGATCACGTTTTTTTCTACCTCAGTACGTTTACACCACTTCCACATTCCTCTCTGCTCTTTCCACAGTCACATTTTGAAAGATTGCTACCCCCTTCACCCCCTAACAATCCAGCTCCCACCAGAACTGCCCACTGAGACTGTCTTGCCAAGGTTGCCAATGAACTTGTGCTAAATCCAGACATTCCTCTCTTCTACTGCCTGAGTTCTGGCCCTCCTTTGCAGTTGTGAAGATCCTCAGGGATCTACTCAGTCTTCCTGGGTGATCTCATATGCTCCCACGGTTTCAGTCTTTCCCACATGCTAATCTCTCCCAAATTTAAATCTTGAGGCTGTGTCAGGGGTCCCCAAGCCCACCCCATCATTTGGAGATTCACTGAAGCACTCACAGAACTCAACATGTAGCCATTTTCATGGCTGAGGTTTATTACAGAGACATGGTTGAATTATAAGGGACAAAGACACAGGTGGAGACTAGAGGAATCCACAGGAGGCTTCCTTGTGCTCTCTTCCTCCTGTGAGGGGCCACACAGAGCCCAGACTTGCTCTGAAAACTGCTTGTGATGTTTCTGCCCAGGGAAGCCCATGAGAGACTCGGTGCCCCATTTTTCTTTTTTTTTAAGATTTTATTTATTCATTTGACACAGAGAGAGAGAGATCTCAAGTAGGCAGACAGGCAGGCAGAGAGAGAGGGGGAAGCAGGCTCCCCGCTGAGCAGAGAGCCCGATGCGGGGCTCGATCCCAGGACCCTGAGATCATGACCTGAGCTGAAGGCAGAGGCTTCACCCACTGAGCCACCCAGACGCCCCTGCCCCATGTTTTAATTGGGGATCAGTCAGGTAAGCAGCCTCTGTGTAACACATACTGAAATTCCGGACTTCCAGAAGGTAAGTAGGTGTTCAGCATAAGTAATCTTGTCTGCACAAACAGTGCAGGGAACCAGCCTTATCGGTCAACTGTTGACTGGGACACTCTGAGAGCCAAGTTCCCAGACACCAGCCAAGGGCCCACCGTGCCATCAGGTCTTTCTAAGGACAGCAGTGACAGGCCTGCTGTGCTCACTCCTTTCTGGCTGGAGCTGTCTCCTGAATCACAGGCCCATGTCTTTCCAACTTCCCACCAGACTCAGTGTCCTCAAACTCACCCTGTTCCTCCCAGCTGTTGTGACTATGACCTACCTTCTGTTTCTCCTTCTTCCCTACCCATCCTATCCACTGGCCCCCGAGGCAACCAGTCCTCTCTACTCCCACTGCGGCTCGGGGTCACCTCCCCTTAGGATGGCTACAACAGGCCTCTCACATTCTGCTTGATATTCCTCCAATCGGATGCTCACATTATTCAGTTATCTTTTAAACATGAAAATTGGATCACTTCATTTCCCCATTTAAACTTTATAATGGCCCCCCAATCCACTAAGATTATAAATCTAAAACTCCTAACAAGATCTCCCAGTTCCTAAGTGAACATGACAGCTCCCAGTCTTATTTTATGTCACTCTCCCCTCTCTGGTGACATTTGTGTCTTATCAGTTTCTCACCAAACCCTTTCTCATCCAAGGGCTTCATACATGCCCATCCCAAGCCTGGGATGCTCTTTCCTCTGCCCACTCCTGGCTCCCCTCAACTCATCATCTGGGTCCCAGGTTGAAGGTCACATCCTCAGGAAGTCCTCCCCCATTTTCCCCATTCTAAATGAGGCCCCATTACTCTCTTTCATAATTAGTAACTATACATATCTTATGTGCATTGTTGGTGTCATGCCTCCCTCTCCTCCCCACTAGACTGGAACCTCCATGAGGACAACTCTTTGTTTGCTGCTGGATATCCAGAGCCAAGCTATAATCAGCCCCATGGCTGTGTGTGGTCTCCATTGGCTCGGGCTGCCCTAATGAAGTACCATAGACAGGGTGGCTTAAATCCAGACACTTCTGGAGACTGGAAGTCTGAGACCAGGGTGCCCCTATGGTTAGTTCCTGGTGAGGACCTACGGAACTTGCAGATGGCCACCTTTCCTCGGTTCACACTGATAGGGAGAGAGTGAGAACCCAAGCTCCCTGGAGTCTCTTCCCATATGGCCAGAAATCTCATCATGAAGTCTCCACCCTCATGAACTCGTCTAAATCTACTTCCTCAAGACCCCATCTCCAAATACTGTCACCCTGAAAGTTAGGGCTACAACACACGAATTCGGGGACGGGATCCAGAGTATATGCTCTTGGTGTTCAGGAAACAAATGCATGAATTGCTGACAAAGTGGGATTTCTAAAATGCATATTTAATCTTATTACTCCTTCACCCAAAGTTCCCTCATGATTCCCTGTGCCTATAGGATAATTTCGTAAGTACTTGGCACAACCTCTGAGCCTGTGATGACTCAGCCCCCGCCTCTCTGTCCAGGTTCTCTCCCCACGGTGCCCCCTGAAAAGCTCCTCTTTCTCCTTCAGGACCCTGTTGGATGCTCCTGTATTCTTCCACATCCCTGCATGCTGAGGCTGCCCTCCTCTCTGCAGTGGCACCAGTTACACAGTCCCTGCTGCCCTAGGGAACTACCCCTGCCCACTGGGTGGAGCAGAGATAGTCCCACTACCCCAGCACCACCATCACCCCCGCTGTCACACCCGGAGAAAACTAGGGTGACCTCGTCATATCTGTGCATGTGTCCTTCCCCAGTTTGGTGACTGAGTAATGGATGAGCATGGCACAGTGGACACTTGATCCGCATGCTCTCTTTGTCTTTCTTCCTGTCTTCCCTCTTGCAAGCCCATCCCCTGACTTCCACATTAAACCTGCGCTTTCAGCCCCAGTACTTCTCCCCCCATACTTCCTCCTTCTCCCATGAAGACTGGCGTTGCCCTCATCATGTTATGAACTATACCAGTGGATAGCCTATCGATGCAGGAATTAGTCCATCATTCCTCTTGTCTGGATAGCTTCAATCTATCTGCTGATGGAAAGGAAATTTGGGGGAGAATTTGCTAGAACTCCAGTCTCCTGCCATATTCCAAATTGAAAACTGACTCTGATGTCACCTACACGCCGAAAGGGTTAGCATGTGGATTAGGAAAGCAGTAGGCTCATCATCAGATGACTTGGCTTCAAGATTTGTATCTGTCACTCATCAACTAGGTGACTGTGGGCAAGTCACATAGTACCTCTGAGCCTCAGGTTCTTCACCTAGGAAATGTCCTGCCAACCTCAGAAAATCTGTGTAAGAATCAAAGGAAAGAATGTTATATGAAGGTATTTTGGCAAATTATAACATTCTACAGAAATGGAGGGAATTCAGAGCCTTAAGTAATAGGAGATTAGAGCCACCACTTGCTGGAAGAGTATTCTAGTTACAATCAAACCCCTGAATAGGAAGAGGATGTAGGCAGAAGAGAATGAAAAGAATAAAATTACCTAATTTAGTGAACACCAGAACTCACAGCGTAATTCACTGCATGATGGCACGTCGGAGAGAATTATGGAAAACAAAAGTGCAAACCTGGATGATTTGACTCAGTGGTCCAGGACTTCAAATCCAGTACCAAGCTTGGCAGGCATGTGGAGAGTGGCCACCCTCCTCTCCCCTCTGAGCGTTGAGTCTTTGGGGAATAAACACAAGACTTAAGGACCAAAATGTCAACTTTACTTTTTTATGATAGCAAAAGATTGGAAACTACCAGATGCCCATCCACATGGGACTTGTTAAATAAACTCTGGAAATTCATTCAATGAAATACTATGCAGCCATTTAAAAAGATGAAAAAACCACAAGGTGTTCAACAAAATATATAGCATGCTATCAATAGCGGGGAAATGTACGCACATATGTATGTATATCTTATTTGCTAATGGACTTATAAAGTTTGTCCGAAAGGGTATATAAGACACTGTAAACACTGGTTACCTCTACAGAGAGGACTAAGAAGCCGGGAGAATAGAAATGCTGGAAGACTTTTCATGCTCTGCCCTTTTGTGCCTTTTGAATTTTGAACTGTATAACGATGAGCTTGCATCACATGTGTACGTGTGTGTGTGTGTGTGTGTGTGTGTGTGTGTGTGTGTGTGTGCATGTGTGTACATTGGCGTTATCGGACTGGATAAACGTCTTGGACCAAAAGTCAGTGGGCTCCCCATTTCCTAATACTTAGGTCCCCACCCTAAATTCAGACTCCATGATCCACGTGAGGGGAAACCAAATCCAGACAGCACTGTGAAGGACAGGAACAAGAGAACACATGCCATCAGTCTCCAGGCGGGACAGCCACGGGCTATGGACGACAGCCCCCCTTTTCCCAGTCTCGGCCAAGGGAAGAGAGGGATTGGAAATTCCTCCAACTGCATGTCCTCTCCCTGCTGTAGTGGTGTAAGGAGTAGGATGACAAGCGTCCTCCCTAACAGTCTAAGGAAAGTTAGCATCAAGTGGAGGAATCAAAGACAGGTCACATGTGTAAAAGAGTGGGGCTAGGGAGGGGGATGCCCAGAAGGAAGGTGACACGAGGCGACAAGACTAAGTTGAAAGATTAGCGGGAAAAAAAATAAGTGGTGTCAGGGTGTCGTGGGTCACAAACTTTTGTAAGGGCCAGAAAATGAGAGAGTGGCCCTGAACGGGACCCAAATATTTTATATTGCCTCCATTAGTGAGATCGAAGAGTAAAAAAGATGTAACCTCTGATCTGGCACAATTATCGAGGATGCTGACAAGATGGGTCAATGACAAACCTCCCCAGAGCATGATTCAGTCTGGTTCTAAGGAAGCCCCTCCCTTTCCTGATCCCTCGCTGTTCTCCACGGCATTCCCGCCCCCCACATTTAGAAAAGTCTCTTCGTTCGGTGTTCCAGTGTTCTGTTTTACATTTGGTTTTGTTCAGCAGCAGCGTCTGCTTCGCCAATTTCTGCTTAGGAGTCTCAGTGCCAAGAAACGACACGAGAAGAGCAAGGCCTGGGCAGGCTCAGAAAATGCCAGAGATGTTGCCACCAAGCCTCCTCCACCAAGACTGCCAGGAGAGCTTTGCAAATGGAATCAATCTGAATGTAGCTGATGGGAAACATCTGAATGAAAGAAGCCAGTACAAACAGAAACTGTTGAGTTTCCCACTGCAGTAGCCTGGTTTCTCCTCGTATACGTTTGCTTTTCTATCACAAAGAGGACACATGCTTCTTCTCGGAAAAGTCTCCGGACCATGATGATTAACCATGACCTCACAAACCCCACTTTCCCTCAAGTCCACTCAGCACCCTCTGCTGTAGTTTGCCTTTTGGCTGTGTGCCCTTGTTGCCTACCCTGTTTGATACAGTCTTATACAAGGCAGGTGGGAGGTCGATTTTGTTCACAGTATGCTGCCTTCTTTTCCCTGTAATTTGAAAAGGTCAGAAAACCTCACCCACTAACCACGTATGTCCCGATCACCCCCAAATAAAAGACCAAGATACCTCCCAAATGTAGGCAAGGAATCTAGGGCATGCCTCTAGAATTCCCAAGCATACCTGGTGTCCAACAAGCAGTGGTGGCATTCACTGTAACACATCTCAGATGAGTTATTTTTTTCAAAGATTTTATTTTTTTTTTTATTTGAGAGAGACAGAGAGCAAGCACAAGCAGGGGGAGGGGCAGGCAGAGGGAGAGGGAGAAACAGACTCTCTGCTGAGCAAGGAGGCCGATGCGGGGCTCGATCCCAGGACCCTAGGATCATGACCTGAGCCGAAGGCAGTTGCTTAATGAACTGAGCCATCCAGGCGCCCCTCACATGATGTTATGATAAAGGAATGTGATTCTTTCCCTACAGCTGAGAGAAAAGAGTTAGGTAATAAAACCTGAACAGAGGTTGTCTAGCAAATTCCAAGGAAGAACTCTAGCTAATACCTGGCATTGGATCCTAGGCTTCTGTGTCTGCGGGGGAGGGGGGGTGTCAGAACAGTCTCAAGAGATATTATCAACTTTAAATAGATGCTGGTTTTGCAGGGTCCTGTTTCCTTCTCCAGATCCCATTTTCACCAAGCAGCCTTCTCAATTTTAGATTAGAGCCATTGGCCAGTTCCAGTTGCCCTCACAGATTGTGGCCACTATACCTTAGCATTGTGCTTTATCAATTTAGTGTTCTTGGGGCTCCTGGGTGGCTCAGTGGGTTAAAGCCTCTGCCTTCGGCTCAGGTCATGATCTCAGCGTCCTGGGATCGAGCCCCGCATCAGGCTCTCTGCTCAGCAGGGAGCCTGCTTCCCCCTCTCTCTCTGCCTGCCTCTCTGCCTACTTGTGATCTCTCTCTCTCTCTGTCAAATAAATAAATAAAATCTTTAAAAAAAAAAAAAAGAAGTTAAAAAAAGAGTGTTGTGATTCAATATTTAGGAACCGACGAGCCACCAGTCCAGAAACAATTAAACCATTGGTCAGGGAGTTGCTCTGCTTCTCAGGTTCTCTGAAGGATAACTTAGCTACATGTTACTCTGAGCATAAACATTAAGCTGACCTTGATCCAGGAATTTAAACAGTGTCATTTAATGTAAACGCTAGCAAATACCTTCTTGCTGAAGTGGTCTGTTTTCAGGATGGGTTAGGGTTTCTTCTCTACAAAAGCACTCTGGGGCTTTGGATTTCAAACTCACAGCCAGATCTGCATTTTTTCTCTCATTTACTTTGCTTGGTCTTCCAAGCATCAATACCAGCTTCTAAGGTTGAGGGAGCCCTCTGCTGATGGTTTGGGTGTAACTTCATAGCACAAGGCAAGGAAAACGGCAGTCTTAACGACTCTCGAATCTGAGAGCCATAGTATCTCTCTAGACTTGAAGCAGATTACTGTTGTGAAAAGCAGGTTCTAGAAATGTCCTTAGTTGTCTCAGATTACACACGTCGTTTCGGGTTTTATTCTTTACAGAAGTAGAAGACAAAAGGTCGGGAAAGTGGTTCTGGTCCTCTTCATCGAGAGAGCTACCCAGTGCCGCGCACAGACGCGCACACACGCTGCAAAGGCAGTGCCCGGATCCGCTACCAGAAGGCTCCGCTCCGCGTATGCACGTCCTGGGGTAAGGGAGTGGGAGGTGCCTGGGTATATATAGCATCCCAGAATCATGGGACTGGATTCAGGAACATTTGCCCTTTGTGGTGTGTCCAGATGAAGAACTGTGATGAGACCGCAGCTTGAAAGAGGAATTCTTCCCAGCAGCTGTGGCCTTGATGCTGGAGGTTAGCAGCTTAACACCAGAGGGTGCTGCCCAATTCCAAACTCTAAAAATTAATGGTGATAAGGGTGGGCTGCCTGCCAGGGCCTGTGGTGTGAATCCCAAGAGAAGTACCTTCTATTTTGAGATCTCTTTCAATGCACCGATGTGCTGTCCTGTGCTTTGATGCATGTCCCACCTCTTTGTCTATGTGCCTCTTTCCTCAACTCTTTTATCCCTAAACTTTCTTGATCTTTCAACCCATAGGCAATAATGACCCATGTAATTCACGGAAAAGAACAGTCATGTGGTAATAGGAGTCAGATACCTGACTCGGATGCCAATCGCAGGAACCAACAGGAGAACTCCTGCCTTGCCAAAAGCATCAGAAGAGAGAGAGGAAATGGTAAATAGAAAATCAAACTAAACTTTTTTTCCAGGCAAAAGGGGACAAAAGGACAGTAAGTATCTTTTCCTTGAGAGAGCCCCCCTAAAAAGGAAAAATAAAAGTGCAACTTGCGCCAGATAATAGAACAAACACCATCCAATAGCTGTACATACAAGAGGAGCCATCTCTGGAAAACGGAAAGATGAAAAGATGCTACACTCCTGCTAAAAAATCTTCTGAGACTCCCATTGTCCATAGGGAATCTCAACTATTTAAGAGGTTATTCAAGTGTCTTTACCTCTCATGCTGCACCCCGCACCCCTGCTCCTGCCTGCCCCAAACCTGTACACACTCCCTCTTGCCTTAACTATTAAACCTCTCTCAACTCCTGTTTCTCCAGCTGCTGTTGCTTCCTTCTCCATTTGTCAGGGAACTGCCCATCCTCCAAGAGGGAGCTGAAATGTCCCATCCTCCATGAAAGCTTGTCCAGCTCTCGCAGACAGAATAACCTGCTCTCTCCCGTATGTTCATAAAGGATTTTGCTTATATCCTCCCTCCACCCCAACGTTAGCACACTTACGTATAGTCCTCGCCATTCCGTCTCCTCTACAATTTATAAATTGAGATCAAGGCCATGTATCCATTTTTGCATCCTCCTTTGAATTCCCACCTCCACCATGTCATTCCACACTCCACACCCCACGCCTCCTTCTACCCGTCAAGGGTCTGTCCTGGCAACTTCCACATGAGAGATTCTCAATAAGTTGTTTGTTCCATTAAATTAAATTCATAACTAAGAGGACTCGGAGAGAATTCAGTCACTCCAAAGACAGAAAAAAGGCAGTGCCCTGATGACAGGCAAGTGAGATTTCGCTTCAGTTCCTGCTAAGAACTCTCATTTGTCACTTTCAAAGTGGCTCATCTAGAAGCTGCTCAGGATTACGAATTCCTTTAGTTTAAGGACCCTGCCTTCTACACGTGACACTAGAGCACTGAGAACAGTTTTTAAGCAATTACGGGGGTGGGGGGGAACCAAAATCTTTTTTGAGACTCTCTACAGCCATCTGTTAGAAATTTGTCATAAAAACTATCCAAATACGCTGTGAATAGGAGCTCAGTGCCGCCCCCTGGAGTCTGTAGTGAGCAGTCCTCAGAGGCGCTAAACGTCCGCGGTGCAGCACATCCAATCAAGTGTTTATCCTCCAGGGGGGGTCGTCATAGTGCCTCACAGGCTTTGCAGTCTAACAAATCTGAGTTGAAATCCAGGTTAGCCATTATAACCTTTCGTTTCCATGCCTCTAAGATGGAGCTAATAAAATCCCTCTTCATAGGGCTGCTTTTAGGATTAAATGGGATTTTAAATATCAAATACTTAATGACTCACAACAAGTGTTCAGTAAGTGGAAGCTATTATTATTACAGTAATGATTCTATAATTTAATACATTTCTGAATGTTCTCTTTTAAAATACCTTCAAAGCCCCTCTATAAGCCACATGCAGAAATCGTGGATTTTTTTTCCCCTGGTTTTTTTGTAGTCCTTATTTTGTGCTAAAATATTACAATATTTGAGTCTGCATTTTATTAATCAGATTTATCTAAAATTTATATTTAGAGATTTACAAAAGCCAAAGCCACTATTGAAAGAAAAAGTTTTGCAACCACTGACTATATTTTGCAGGTACGTCTGGAATTTCAAAGGCATTGTTCAAAATCTAAATTTTGTATAAAAAGCATTCACATCTGACACAAACATCCCAGACATTCTTCACAAGATCTAGTAAAAGGTTAGACACACCGCTTCTTGCTTAATCAAATCATCAAGTAGTCATTGAATATGAATATGGAGGCTATTACGGGATGACAATCATAAAAATCAGGTCTTCTGAGTTCATAACGTAGAATCCTCAAGAAACCTAAAACTGTGGAAGCAACCCAACATGGAAGCTGAGTTAAGCTGACATTCTAGATGGCTCCAGGGAACTTTAGTGGAGTGATATTCTCTGAGCTCCCTACTGGACCTGAGAATAACTTTAATTATTACCTCATATTGCACTGCTTAGCCAGAGAATGTCCTTGAAAGGTCTCTAGATTCACTAATAAATACTGCCAAAGCTCTGATTTTCAATAAGAGATTATTGTTCATTCAATCAATAAGTACTTCCTGGCCCCACTTATGTATAGGACATAGTCCTTAACACTGTCAGAGTCACAAAGAAAGTAATGCATGACCCCTGACCTCATGGGATTTCCATTCTAGGGAAGACAAGAATTCCAACCTAAAGTATGTCAATTCTAATCAGTACATAAGCTAATAAAGAATATACCATAAGTAATACAATGACTCAATGAGTAAATAGTAGAAATAGGGCATGCTATGGAGAGAAAAGATACCTGTGGATGGGAGTGGTCATGGAGGTCCCAGAATTAAACTCAGCCAAATAGCTAGAAAGCCTTTCTACTGTCAGAGAGAAGGGGAATGATTTTAGGAGAGGAGACCAATCCAATAATGGCATAGCAGCATAAGTGGCCCAGGAAAACAGAAAGTAAAGCAATCCAGTTAAACAGAAGCTAAAGTAAGGATGTGGTGAGTTATAAGATGGGAACAGTATTTGGAACCATACTGTAAAGAACCCAAATGGCAGGAATCCATACTTCATACCGTAGAGGCCAGAAGGGATGAGCTCCTGCAGCACATTGTAGGAAGCTGGGCAGGAGATTTGGAAATGCTGAACTTTGAACGGGCCTTTTTGACATTAGCTCCATTGTCCCAGGGATTCACAGGTGAGTGAGTCTCAATCTTCTGCCTTAAGAAGAACAAAATAAAAGATTTGGAGTTTAGCTGTACATCTCCATCCTCCCATGTTCACCCTGGCCTCTCTGCCCAAGGGTCATGAGTAATGGGTGACAGGAGCAGGAAAAGCCGAAGAAACTCAGAGCTGCTGGTGGCTGGAAAGAAATTGTTCCTGGCAGGGAGATCTGCCCCATCGATGCCTGGGATAAAGCAGTGGGATTAGGTGGTTTGCTGGGCCCCACGGCATGGTCTGTGGTGCTGTCAGCAGCCTTTCATCAAAACATGACGGGGTAACGCACAGTGCAGGCTGGTTTGTTCTGGATATTAAATACAGGCTTACGTGTCCCTCTATTTATACACGCACCCAGGCCTGCTGGATGACTGCCATTCCATTCAAGAGAGATAAAATAAAACCCTCCCGTGTAGCACGCCGGGACACACACCACGCATTCCTGGAAGCAGCAGGCAAGAAAGGGTCTGACCTCCAACCACAAAAAGGAATCCAGCAGGGAAAACCACAGTGGCCTACCAGACCACAAAGAGAAATCCATTCTCAGAGTGTGGAAAGCTGGTCCTGGTAAAAGCCGTAGGTGGGATTTTTAAACAAACCACACCAATTTTGAAGGATGGGACTGCAAAGCGAGGGGCCCTGGGGTCACCACGTGTCTCATTCATATCAGCTTCATTGTCGAACTACAGTCTTGTCAAAGCCCTGCCGATGTGAGACCCCATAGATTACTCTAACTTCATCCCCTGATTCATCAGACACATCCTATGACTGTCCTTCCCTGGAGACTAAGCCAGCTTCAACCCAGAGGAGAGCAGATTGCAGAACTCCGTGTAGTTGGTTGGGTGGGTACTGGCTAAACGGAGCCTGAAATACCCCAACTGGAGAGCAGCTCCCCCTGAAAAAATCCACTGCTACCTAGACCTTCAATTCCACCCCACCAGCCTCTCATTCCTCTCCCCGTCCCCACCCTTGAGCATTTCAGACAGACCCAGATTTTTCTGGGCCACTTCCTTCCTAAAGCTTTCCTAGATTGCGAGACATGAATGCTTCCTCGTTTGAACTTGTTCTAATTTCGTGGTACTTTTTACATATCTCCTTTTATATAATTATTCACATACACAGCTTCCCCCCCACCCCGCATGAGTTTGTAAACTCCTATAGGCAAGCTATAATTTCCTCCCTTCCCCTACACCACCTTCAACATCAGAGACATTCAAGAAACTCTTATTGAAGTTATTGTAATTGTAAAACCTCAATGGGTTTTGAATAAATGTTACTGACTCATTCATTGACTTTTAGAGCAAAATGGCACACTTAAGCAAAACACAAATACCACCCAAAATGAAGATCATGATGCAAATATTATCACTGTTTGGCCAGACTCTGACCCTCTCTGAACAGATGACTGGGCATTAAAACCAGTGCTATTCAAATATAAAAATAGAGGGGCAGCAGGCCTTGGACAGTGACTACCAACTTTGAGGAAAAGAAGCAAATAGCAAGATTCTGGCCTTCAGTCCCCCCACTCCCATCCTTTCCTCTTCACTGCCACGGTCATACTTTCCTGGCCAGAATCACATCTCCTTCTTCCCTCACCCTTGAGTTCCTCCCTTGAGTTCAAATGCTCACTAACTATCCCTTGAACTGTGGCACTTGTCTCCTAATTGGTTGTCAAGTTGACTAGCTTAAAGAGTTTCCAATTTTCTTCTAGATGATTTATAGTTTCCCAAACATATCCCGTATGTTCCCATCTCCAGGTCTCTGCTCAGGCCTTTGCTGGACCTGCGGAATATTTTTCCCCACAACTAACTATCCACATTTTATTTACTCTTCAGTCCAGCCACTTCATCCTTCATGGAATCTTCCTTGAAATTCCCTCCTGGAAGCAACTTCTCTTTTCCTGAACTCTCGTAGCATCTGGCACTTTTTGATGGCATTTAGCGTCTTGTACATTATAGTTTTCCATGCATGGAAAACTTCTCTCTACAATTAAGATGGAAATTCCTGAGGGCAGAATCGTTTATCTCCCACAGTATCATGCATCGTTAATTTTATATACTATGTCCTCAACGAATATTTGTTGAGTGAAGGAATGTATCTATAAATGAATGGGGCTATAAAGCAATAATAAATCATTGAATGAATGAGAGGCATTGTCAGTATTTCCCACATTTAAGGAAAAGGAAAGTCCCTCCAGATATTTATCAGGTTGAACCTCTTGCCTTTACTTAGGTTAGTTATTATTAGTCTCACTTTAAACAGACCAGGCAACCAAGGCCACTATAAACTAAAAGCCTTGAAAAAGTCAGATGGCCCGATGTAGAGCTCTTTCTTCTGTATGATTCTGCTCAATATTAGTCTCTATCTTTTCAATACCTGGCAATATATCATGGGATTATCTTAACAAAGGCCAGAAAAGATACCCCACCTAGTTCTTTTCCTCCCCTTTTCATTAACCCCTTCTTGGTCCCATGCCTTCAGAGAGCATACAAATGAACACTTACTTATAGTAGGATGAGGTCATTCTCATTGTAAACAAGGCAGACCTGGTCCACATAAGTCCAAAAAGCAAAAGTCTTTCAAGATCAAAAGTAATTCCCTACTTTCTACAGAATTTCTACAGAAAGTAATTCTGTAGACTGTAGAGCCTACAGACATGGCAGGAAGAAACTTAAATCAAAAGAAATATAATCAAAATGTTCTCCTTGGTAGATGGCTCCCTGGACTTGGTACAGCGCCTACAAATGGAAATTCTCAGGGCAAGCTTAGACTTCTTTCTGCTGGGAAACTGCCACGGAAACATTCCAACCCAGCCAGGCCCCACCAGAGAAGCAGGTATCAAATCAAAAGAGCAGAGCACCCACTTGTAGGGACAGAATGGACCCGGCTTGGTAGTGGCCCCAGGCCCCAAAATGTGTGAAGACCACTAATGAGGCTAATTCTGAGATAACAGGAAGAGTTAAGTCCGCTCTTGGGAAATCTCTGGCAAATGTTCTTGCAGTTTGATTTGTGAGAACAGCAGTTCCTGATAAAAGCCCAGAAAGAAGATAGTAGCTATTAACACCCTTGGCCTGAGGCCTGCAACTCTTTTGACAGTCTTTCTGCATGTTAGACAAAAGTGCACAGGAAATTTACAAGCAGGTGATGGTTAGAGCAGATATGGAGTGGCCCAGGGTAGCTCAGTCGGTTAAGAGTCCAACTCTTGATTTCAGCTCGGGTCATGATCTCAGGGTCATGAGACCAAATCCAGCATCAGGCTCCACAGTGGGCGTGGACCCAGCTTAAGGTTCTCTCTCTCCTTCTCCCTCTGCCCCTCCCCCATGATCTAAAAAAAAAAAGAGAGAGAGCGATAAAAAGTTAAATGATTCTGCGCCTTTGTTTCTCTTGCTGTAAAATGGGTTTGGTCCTGAGGTTGGACTGTTGTGCTTGTTGTAAAATACCAAATCTCTATTCCATGAGTGTAAGTCAGATGTCTCCAAGCTGCGTCAGTCTGGAGTGGGAGCCCTGACAGAACAATATAGAAGGCACCCTTCTCACCTAGGAGGGGACTTCTTCCTCTCCTGCCTTTCTAGTCCAGGAGCTCCTGGGCGTCTGATGTATGCTCTGGAAGCTCTGCTTCCTCCTGGAGCCCCCACCATACACCCAATGCCCCCAGGACACTGTGCCCTTTTCCTAGCTGCACTGATCCTGTTGGCGCCCCTCCTCTGGGCTGAGGGACTGGGCCAGCCCCACAAACATGGGTGTGGTACCCTAGTGCCCTACTCCAACCCCGCCTCACCAAAGCACGGGAAATCTGGCCCTCTTCATTTGTATTATATTCTCTTCCTAGGCTTTCATATCATCCTATCGACTCTTGAGTGAAGAATTTGACTGGTTTCCATAATTAAGGTTCCCCGAAGTGTTGGAGTAAAAGACCATTGGAAAGCTGTATATTCCACCATGTTACCTTCTGTCTAAAGTGTTCTTATCTTAATGTTGAGGACAGTTGTTTTTTTTTTAAGATTTATTTATTTATTTGTCAGAGAGAGAGAGAGAGAGAGAGAGAGAGAGAGTGAACAGCACCAGCAGGGGGAGCGGCAGGCAGAGGGAGAAGCAGACTCCGTGCTGAGCGAGGAGCCCGATGTGGGGCTCGATGTGGGGCTCGATGTGGGGCTTGATCCCAGGACCCTGGGATCATGACCTAAGCCGAAGGCAGAGGCTTAACCGACTAAGCCACCCAGGTGTCCCGAGGACATTTTAAACATAATTACTATACCTTCAACACACTTATCAAAAATAACAATAACTCCCTAATGACCTCTCCTACCAACCCCAATGCCTATTTCCTTGATTTTTCTCCAACAGGGCTCTTGATTGTTGATTTGTTTGAATCAGGATCCAAACAAGGGCCTCCCAATGCATTTGGCTGTTTTCTCTCCTCAGTGTATTTTATCCTATAATAACTCTCCCTCCCTTTTTCTCTCATGCCATTCTTGTTGGAGCATAATGCATACTTGGAGAAACCAACTATGAAACGGGTCACGTTTCTCATAGAGTGTCCAATCTTTGGGATCTAGCCAGTCACATCCTTGTCATTCAAGCAGTTCTTCTATCCCTCATATTTCCTGTAAACTAGCAGCAGTTCTAAAGACTTGATTGGAATCAGGTTCAATTTTTTAGGCAAGAAACACCATAAGTGATACTTCCTGGTGTATCATCTCATGAGGCATGTAATGTTTAGGCTGTCCAACTTTTCAGGAGGCTAAGATTGATCACAGGGTGTAGGTGGTGTCACACTGACACTTTCATTTTAATGTTCCCCATCAACAGTTCAGCTAATAGTTTTAGCCTTGTTAATGAATGTTGCCTAAATCAATTATTTCATTAGAGCTCAAAAATGTTGTGGTTTTTAAAATTCTATCATTCCTTCTGCATTTATTACTTGGAATTCTTCTATATAAGACTTTTTATTAAATATCTAGTTACTCTAAAATATAGTTGGCATAGAAAAGATAAAATAAAAGCTTTCTCATGATTTATTCATTCTCAGAATAATTAATTATTACCTAGCAACTTCCAAAGGCAAGCTATTAGCTGTATTTTGTTTTCGTTTTTGTTGTTTTAGGTATCATTATGAACTCATGGTTTTTACTTATTTGACAGGTTTTAATCCCTTGTAGTTATTATTCTTTTTGATGTAGAAATGGCCCCACTTTGGCCAGTGGGAGCCCCTTCAAAAGTGGTTCCTGTGTTGTTTCGACATGACCTCAAATAGTCTGGGAGAGCTTCCTTGCAAAACAAGTTGGCTTGTCATGTACATTTCTTTCTTTCTTTTTTTTTTTTTTAAGATTTTATTTATTTGAGAGAGAGAGAGAGCACAGAGGGAGAGAGAGAAGGAGAAGCAGATTCCCGGCTGAGCAGGGAGCCCAACGTGGGGCTTGATCATAGGACCTTGGGATCATGACCTGAGCCAAAGGCAGACGCTTAACTGACTGAAGCACCTAGGCCCCCCTCATCATGTACATTTCTTTCCCAGACCTGGGATCAGCCATTTCCCCAGGTGAAATGGTATTCGGAGGCCTGTCTCAGGAATTTTTTTTAATTGAGCATTTTTCTAATTAAGCATTAATGAATATAATTGAGACTTCCTATGCAGACATATCCCCAGTCTCATTGCCCTTCTTTTTTGGTTGGAGGTAAATACTACCATGAGTACATTATTTATCATTCTTGTTCAAATTTTCATTTTTTCACACATATTTTGTATACATACATATTAAATAGTACTGTTTTACAGTCGTTTAAATCTTACAGAATGCCATTACGCTGTAAGTATCTTACTTCAACCAGTTTTTTCCTACATGATACTATTTTTTTCATGATTATCCATATTGGTAGATATGTTGCTGGTTCATTTTAACTGCTGCGTGTTATTCCATGGTATATATTACAATGATTTTTTTCCTGTTAATGAATTCTTAGGTTTTCAAATTTTGCTATTACAAACAATGCTGAAATGAATATTCTTGAACACCTCTCCCTGGGAACAGCATGAAAATTTCTCTAGCATTTATTTCTAGATGTAAAACTGTTGGGTCATAGGGTATGAGCACCTTCGAATTTACAAAATATAACCAAATTGCTCTCCAAAATAGTTGTGCAAATTTATACTTCCACCAGCAGTGTACAAAATGCTTTGTTTTCGAACTATACTCAAATTAAAAAAAAATTTTAGGGGCACCTGGTTAGATCAGTCAGCGAAGCATTTGATTCTTTATCTTGGGATTATAAATACAAGCCCCAAGCTGGGTATAGAGACGACTTTAAAAAAATAAAACCTTGGGGTGCCTGGGTGGCTCAGTCAGTTAAGAGTCCAACTCTTCACTTGGGCTCAGGTCATGATCTCGGGGTTGTAAGATTGAGCCCCACATCAGGCTCCACACTAAGTGTGGAGCCTGCTTAAGATTCCGCCTCTCCCTCTCCCTCTGCACCCCCACAAATAAATAAATAAATAAATAAAATCTTTTTAAATTTTTTTTAAGATTTTATTTATTTATTTGACAGAGAGAGATCACAAGTAGGCAGAGAGGGCGGCAGAAAGAGAGGGGGAAGCAGGCTCCCTGCTGAGCAGAGAGCCCAATGCGGTGCTCGATCCCAGGACCCTGAGATCATGACCCGAGTTGAAGGCAGAGGCTTTAACCCACTGAGCCACCCAGGTGCCTTTTTTTTTAATTTTTAATAAATAAATAAGTACAACTGAAACTAGGATAACATTGTGTGTCAACTATACTCAAATTTTTAAAATTTTAATAAATAAAGAGTTTCATTTTCTTCCTACATCCTCACTCAAACTTGGTATTCTCAGACTTTTTTTTTTCCCAACTTATGGGTGTGAAATGATTTCTCCTTGATATTTTAATTTGCACTTCTCTGATTGCTATTGAGATTGAGATTCATCTTGTATGTGTGTTGGCTACTTGGGTTGTTATTTCTATTGAGGGTGAGAGCAGGCATAGTAGCTAAGACCATAGGAACCGGAGCCAGACTTCTAGGCTCAAAGTCAGTTCTACCAGTTACTTTAAGCAAGTTATCGAACACTTTCTATGCCTATTTCTTCATCTATAAAGTGGGGACAGTAAATACTTCTCTCACGGGGACATAGTAAAGATTAAATGAGTTAGTATATCTCAAGTGCTTAGGACAGTGCCTGGCTATTACCATTATCATCATTATTGGTTTGTAAGGGCTCTTTCTATGTTCTGGATACTTTTTCTCTGTCAGATTTTGCATTTTAAATATCTTTCCCCAAATGTCTGCATTTTTGTCTTTTTACTTTGTTTATAGTATCTTTGGTTGGTGCAGAAAATTTACTATTAATATAATGCAATTATCTTTATTTTTTCCTATACAGTTTGAGGTTTAGGTATAAACACTAAGAAATCTTTCTTTCTTTTTCTTTTTTTAAAGTTTATTTATTTAATTAATCTCTAACCTCAACGTAGGACTCAAACTCAACCCCGAGATCAAGAGCCTCACATTCTGCCAACTGAGCCAGTCAGGTGCCCCTAAGAAATCTTTTCTCAGGGCACCTGGGTGGCTCAGTAGGTTAAGTATCTGCCTTTGGCTCAGGTCATGATCCCAGGGTCCTGGGTCGAGCCCCACATTGGGCTCCTGAGCAGGAAGCCTGCTTCTCCCTCTCCCACTGCCTGCCACTCTGCCTACTTGCGCTCTCTTTCTATCAAATGAATGAATAAAATCTTAAAAAGAAGAAAAAGAAGAAGAAGAAGAAGAAGAAGAAGAAGAAGAAGAAGAAGAAGAAGAAGAAGAAGAAGAAGGAGAAATCCTTTCTACATAAAGTCAAGAAGACCAATATTTTCTTCTAAAGTTTTAAAGTTGGGTTCTTTTTTTACTTGCAGAGCCATTTAAGAGGGCCAGCTTCTATAAATAACCAGCATTCCTAGGGGTGGAAACTAAGTAGAAAAGGTGCACTCTTCTGCATGAACGAAATTATAGGTGAGAGATTCCCAGAAATAGAGGGTCTCAAAGAAAACCCATAGAGAGTTCCATGATTTAAAAAAAAAAAAGTCAGCTTTAAGCTTCTGCCTGGTCCAGGGTGCTCTGATACCAGATCATAACAGGGCTGGGCAAGGAGGACCTTCCTACTGCTCCCCTCCCTTCCTCTGCTTCAATCCTAGAAGAGTCAGAGACTAACAAGTGCATGAGAAGGAGAAGGAAGTCCAGCTGTGGGAAACAAATGAGACACACGCCTGCTGTCTATTCCCACCACAAGCTTTCCGCATGCTACAGACTCATGTGGGGGATGAGGATAAGCTTTAACTTTGTGATACTCTTAAGTTCAGCTATTACTGGGAACTATACATCTTAATTCATAAATTGAGACAATTTTTCATAAGCAAAGGACTTTTTACCTGGAGCGGCCAGAAAAGTCCCTGAATTTTCATTTATTCATAGGCAAGAAAGAACTGGCCCCATAAATCAGCTCATAAGGACAATAGCAGAAAGAGAATAATGACACAACATGGCTCTGTTCCATGAATCCTACTTATTTGAAGTATTCGTTACCTATTATTTTTTAAGTTTTTATTTTCATTCCAGTTAGTTAACATATAGTGTTACATTAGTTTGGGGTGTACACTGTAGTGATTCAACAATTCCATATATCACTTGGTGCTCATCACAAGTGCCCTCCTCCTTAATCCCCATCACCTGGTTCACCCATTCCTCCATCCACCTCCCCTCTGGTAACCACCGGTTTGTTCTCTATAGTTAAGAGTCTGTTTCCTGATTTGTGTGTGTGTCTCTCTCTTTTTCCAGTTTGCTTGTTTGGTTTCTTAAATACCACATATGAGTGAGATCATATGGTATTCGTCTTTCTCTGACTGACTTATTTCACTTAGCATTACACTCTCTAGCTCCACCCACGTTGCTGCAAAAGGATACATATTAGTTTATTACACTGCTGAATTAAATTTGCCAGTCCTTTATTTAGGAATCCTACATCTACATTCTTAAGTGTGACTAATAGGTCATTTTCTTGTTTTGTCCTTGTCAGTGGTATCAAAGTTAAACTAATTCATAAAAAGATCTGGGTAGCTTTCTTCCCTTTTCTATCATCTGAAACAGGTATAATATAATGATTGTATGTTTGTTGATGATTTTGTAACACTTGTCTCATCCTCTGAGCCTGGTGACTTTGGGGGACAGGATAACATAATCTGTAATTCCCCTTAGCTACGGATAAGGTCTCAGTGGCCTGGAAGCTGCAAAGGATGGGGACACCATTGTGCATCATAGGACCACTCGCTTTCCTCCTAAGATACCTCAGGTACCATTGATGCCTCACAGGTGCCTCAGGAAAAATGCCAGTGTCAATTTGGATATTAACTTCAGTAAAGCTGAATTTCTTTTCTTTTTGAATAAAAGTTAAATAGAAATTGAAAAAAAGGGAAAATATTGCCCCCCAGACACCAGCAGAACCTCTATGCACCCCATCTTTGGAGACCACTGCTCTAGAGAGTGGACTGAGCATAGCCAGCAGCTAAAGCAATCCCTCAGATGCTCTGTGGGGAAAGGGAGCAGAAAGGAAGACGGGCTAGCATTGGGCAGTGGCCATTGGCAAGTTTTTTTTAACCTGTGGGAGGCAGTATGATATTGTGCATTTCTAAACTAGTCTAATCATAAGAATCACTGAGCATGCTTGTTAAGAAAAGAGATTCCCAGACTTTAGCCTAGATTTATTGAATCAGAATCTCGGGGGCGGAGCTGGGAGGAGAGGGGAGAGTGTGCCTGAAAACCTGTATTTTTGATAAACGCTCCAGAAAATCTTGCCAATGGGCAAGTTTGGGAAACACACAAAAGGAGTAAAGGCATGCACTTTGGAGTTAGGCCAGGGTTGAATAATGACTCATTTTTCGACAGTTGTGTGGCATAGAGCATGTCATTTAATCTCCCTGCGTCTCCATTCCCTTATTTTGAAGAGGGGTTAATCATACCTGCTAAGTAGGGTTAAAAGAGAGGATAAATGTAAAATACCCCACACAACATCAGACACTTGGTAAATAGTCAGCTTCATTATAGAGAGGGTTCTGGAAGAAGACATTAAGCTTGAATTGCAATCTACAAAGCCATTCATCCCTGAAATGGAGATGAAAGTAAGGTACCTCGGTTTTTCTTGTTCAGCCTCCAGTCTGGTTTTTCTGGTAACCGTGCCTGTCTTTTCTTGTACAATCACCACCACCTTCTATTGCTAGTTCACATGGTTCAGATTGATGGATCTGACCCTGCCTTTCACCCCCAGGGGTGAGCATGATTAAGGCTGGCCAGTGAACATACTCCATGTCCCCTGGCCATTATAACTGATTCAGAATAAAGACCATGACCCAAGCTGGTCCAGTGAAATTCCATCTTGGGACTTTCACCAGAGATGTGAGCCTGGAGCTAAGCTGCCATCTTGCCAGAGGAGGGGAGGCCCACCTAAGAATGCAGCAGGAGAGGAAAGAAGAGTCGAGACATGGAGAGCATGGGACCAAAGCTTGAAGATATTTTTGAGCTCTGGAATCTAGACATGCTGAAGCAACCCCACACCAGGACTTTTCATTTATGTGAACCAAGAAAAATTTTGACATAGACAGTTTGATTTAGATTTTCTGTTACTTGTGTTCAAAAGGGTCCTGACAATGATCTTAACGCATTTCTTCTATTTTAGTTTCCAGCTCACTGTGTAATCGTGCAAGCCTTTTTTCTTGTCTGATACATTTCCTAACTTTATTAGGAAGAAGCAATCCCATGGCCTTAGCATTTAGATTTGATGGATAATGGAAATTGCTATGGCATGATCACTCTCTGGGGATTAGAAAACTCAAATCCTTTCCATCTAAATGGATTCTTTTCTCTCAGGGTGGGAAGGAGTTGATATTTAGGTAAGTCTCTGTTTTTGTTCTCCAAACTCTGAGAAGGTTGCCATTAAAGGGCAATACAACAATTAAAAGCTGTTGAATATGAGAATGACAAGCTTGGCTGGTATGCAATACTGTGCAGCTGAGATGATTATTCTCAATTAATGGGCAAACGTTACACAATTGTCTCTTTCAAGTCCAGAGTGCTAATATATAATACACAATCAGGGGGCATTGTACATTGGAATATAACTCATTAGCCAGTGCCAATTCTTTACCCCAGAAATAAAATAGTCCCTTGTCTATGAAAGCTGCAATTTTGAGTCTTTTAAATTTGCAGTTACAGACCAGGTGAGAGATTTCAAATTGGGAAGAATCCAAATGGAATTGGGAGTAGAAATTCCTATTGGAATTCATTATTAAGGCAAATGGTGGTAGAATAAGGGGCTTGGCAGAACAGTCATGGAAGGTAGACTCTGACCACCCCCCCCCCCAGCCTCCCACTGGGAACCGAAGTCAAGGACCTTTGGCAAATCTGGCTGAGGCAGCATCTGCCCTCCTGAGGGACATCCCAGAATGGACATGTCCCTGTGTGACTGCCCAGCGAATACCAAATAGATTGGGTCATTTTATTCAAACCTGGAGTACTTGGCTGCTCAGTCACATGCTCTGTGGATGAACTCACTTTTGCTTTAGTCCCGCATGGCTGCTGAAGTCTGAGAAGCTCAGACAGCAAGGGGCAGAGGTGAGGAAAACACAGGGCGGGCGATCAGAGAAGTCTAAGGAAGGGGATTGGATTACTGTGAGATCGCAGGGTGTGGGAGACTCTGGGACAGATTCATGGGAGAGCCTAACCAGTTGGCATGGAGCTGAGAACTGTCACAGTCGGCCGTGCTGAGCCAGCTGCACTGTGTGTACATGCAGAGGGCGGGCTCACTAGGAGGAGGAAATCTTAACAGTTACCAAAAACATCCTGCAGTGTTACCCTGCAGTAACATCAGCCCACCCGACCGAAAAACAAAGCATGCCTCTTGGACTCCAAATCTCACAAACCAAAGAGATATCTACAAGGTTATCCCCTTTCTTGCTTCATGGGACATGTCGCTACCAGTCTTTCAATGGAGCCTTCTAAATGTCAAGGCTGTGCTGGGCGCTAGGGATATGGAGGAAATATGTGCAGAACTTTCCTCTGAGGAGCTGGCCACCTACTCAACGATTACAAAAAGGGAAAACTGCAATAGGAACTGGGACAAAAGAGAGCACAGGTGCTGCAGGAGCCCAGGAAACAGGCACCAGATCATGTTAAGTTGTGATCTAAAGCTAAGGAATTTGTGAGTTTCTCCAAACACATAGAAACTACTCCTCATGTGCTACCCAACATTATGCCCGCCCAACAGTGTTCTCTCCTCCAACCCCGTCTCATGTCTGTGACCTCAACATGGTAAAAGTATCCCCTGTGAATGCCAAGGTCTAGTAATAATGTTTTATTCTCCTCTATGTTCTCTAGTTTTCACATCTTGGTTGCCTTTCTTTTTGAGTGTTTACTCTGGTTGGTAGAATCTGATATTAAAAGGTCAGGGCTTTAATTTTGTGGGCCATTTAGCTGCATTTGGAATGAGGATAAAGACCCTATACCCAAAGGTGTATCCATCGGTCAAAGCAAGAGGCCTAGCTAATGTCTGCTGTGACCTTGGTTACTGGGTCCCAGAGCAAGAAACCGGAGATGATTTACACCATTCAAACGCACCATCATTATCAGATATGCTATCAGTAGGACATAGCCTTTAGTTTGGCAGCAGTATTCATAAATAAGGGCAAATGGGTGCGAGTGTGTGTGTGTGTGTGTGCGTGCATGTGTAGTTTTGCAATCCCCCTGAGGGCAGCAGAAATAATTACTGTGAACTTACAAGCATAATCCCAGGTACTGACAAGCACACTCCCTTATACCTTTCATGTCTGTGCTCAGTATCACCTCCTCAGAAAGTCCTTTCCTGACCAGCAGTAGAATTCACTGGAATTGCTGTCTATTTTGTTCATTGTCCATAAAATTAAAGCCCTGAGCTTGTAAAATATTAAGTTCCATCAATTCCATTAAACAGCACTCAAAAAGAAAGGGAACCAAGATGTGAAAACATAAGACAGAGGACATACACAGAGAAGACACAAGCATTAAATTGCCCCTAGACCTAAAGGGTCTGGGAACTATTTCTCCCATGCTGAAGTCTTGAACATGAAACCAGATGCGATGAGAGAACATTGCTGGATGGGCATAAGAGAAGATGTGACATTTCGAGAGTGGTTTATGAGACTAAAGACAACCACTGAACTCTTGGCTTTAGATCACAACTTACATGATCTGGTGCTATCTTCTGGCAGCAGTTCCTGGGACAGTGCCTGCCACATGGTCACTGCTCAGTAACTATTTATTGAGTGGTGCATTAAACAACCAAGTGCTCCTTAATGAAGCTTTTATTTCTTTTCACTTAATTTTATAAAAAGGTAGTGTGTTGACATAGTTCAACATTTATTTTGGTGTAAAAAGATAATACCAAGTCTTTTTTTTTTTCTTTTTTTTTTTTTTTATTTGACAGAGAGAGAGAGCACAAGCAGGGGGAGCAGCAGAGGGAGAGGGAGAAGCAGGCTCTCCGAGGAGCAGGGAGCTTGACGTGGGGCTCGGATCCCAGGACTCCAGGATCACGACTGGAGCCAAACGCAGACACTTAACTGACTAAGCCACGCAGGTGCCCCGATAATACAAAGTCTTGTTCTCACCTCGTTTTCCACCCAGCTGGTTCCCACATTCTGCATAGCAACCTCCCACTATAACCATTTTTATTAGTTTCTTATTTATCTTTCCAGAGTTTATGCAAATCATATACAACTATATTTTTATTTCATCATGCAAAAGAGAATGTACTATACACTCTGATATCAGCCTTGCCTTTCTTCACTTAATAATGTAAGCCGATGAATGAACAAAGAAAAAATATATATAATGGAATACTATTTAGCCATTTTAAAAAAAGGAAATCCTCCTATTTGGACAACATAGTTGGATGCTCAGGGCATTATGCTAAGTGAAATGAGTCAGACAGAGAAAGACAAATACTATATGATCTCATTTATATCTGGACTCTAAAAAAGCAAGCAAACGAACAAATTCATAGAAGCAGAGAACAGATTGCTGGTTACCAGAGGCAGGGGGTTGAGGGTGAGCAAAATGAGTGAAGGTGGTTAAAAGTTACTAACTTCCAGTCATAAGGTAAACAAGTTCTAGAGATGTAATGTACAGCATGATGACTATAGTTAACAATACTATATCGTATATTTGAAAGTTGCTAAGATCTTACAAGATCTTAAAGGTTCCCATCACAAGAAAAAAAATTGTAACTATACGAGGTAATGGATGTTAACTAAACCTGTTGTGATTATTCTGCAATATATACATATATCAAAGCACTGTGTTGTACATCTTAAACAAATATGTTGTTATATGTTAATTATATCTCAATAAAACTGAGGGGGGGAAATGCAACTTGGAGGTTCTTCCATACTCAACTTGGAGAATGATTTCAACTTTTTTTTTACAGTTCCAGTCAATTCCACTGTATGAATGTTCCACAATTTATTAAACCAGCCCATGTGGATGGACATTTGTTTCCAATCTTTTGCTATTAAAAAACAAAACACTCTATACCATATGATAGGATAAACTCCCAGAGACAGAACTGATAAGTCAAATAGTCTATGTATTGTGATTTTATATATATATATATTGCCAAATTGCCTTCCAGGTATACCAATTTTATCCTCATCAGCAATGTAAAAGAATGCCTGTTTCCCCACAGACTTTCCAAAAGAGTTTTATTAAACTTGGATTTTTGCTAATTTAATAGGCAAAAAATAATATCTCAGTATGTTTTGATTTGCTTTTCTCTTATGACACAGAGAACCTCTTTATTTCTATGAATGAACACTTCATACCTTTCTTATGTTTCTATTAGGTGAATAGTCTTTTTATACTTGACTTAAAGGAGCACATTATATAGCGAGATTAGCCTTTTCTCTGTAATATAAGTTGGAGGAAGTTTTTTCCAGTGGTGTGTTGGTTAATGTCAAACAATGGTCTTTGGGGAAAATAAACCCTGGTTTATAGCATTTGCCAACTTCATGATGTAAATGTTCCCACCACAGACAATCTCAAGCTACCAATACGTCATCTCTAAATGTAGAGCTGGAAAGAGATGTGCAGTAGCAGACCATTATATAATATCGCCACAGTAGCGCTATAACAGATGTAAATAACCTCAAGATCACAGATGACAGTAAAATGTAGTTAAACAATTAGAAAGTGATGAGTTTGGAAAATTATAACCTTTGTAACATTCTGTGTTTAATTATAAGCTTGTTTGACTTAATTTTAAATAATGGCTGAGTTTGATAATCAGCTCTCAAAATTCCTGAAAATTTAATAATCAGCCCCTGTGAGCCAGTGCAGGCCATCTCCAATGCAATACTGCTATTTATTACATTTGGGTTTTGCCTTTTGACTTCTTCTCAAATGATGTTTTTCAGCATACAAATGTTTGATTTTGATGCAGTTTTATTTATCAGTCATATTCTTTATGAGTTCAGAATTTTGAATAATGATTGGAAGACCGTCACCATTCCAAAATTATAAAAGAGTTTTCTCATGTTTTCTTCTAATACTTTTATGGTTTCATTTTTACATTTAAAGCTTTAATCCATTTGTTATATATGGAAGGTATGGCTTCTACTTTCATTTTTTCCAGAGGACTATCCAGTTATCCCACACCAGATATTGAATGGTTCATCTTTTCCCATCTTTAATAATAATAAATAATAATAAAGCCATCTTTATACAATGCAGCTTTCTTGATTTTGATGGTCATGGCATTTATCATCATTTGAATGAAAAGTTTTAATTATGATTGTATTTTATAAACAGTTTCCCTGTGTCTGCTCATTTGATTCTATAATGGTAGGTTTGATAAATTATAACACCCAGCATATTTTCCTATCCTCTGCCTTCTGAGTCCTTTAGGAAATTCTCCTTTCATGCAACATGGTCCTGGAAAGGCAGTCATCTATGGTATACTGGCCAAATCACTGGTTATACCTATGACTTAGGCTGGCCAATCAAAAAAAAAATCCCACCACACAGCAACTGGCTAGGGTTTTGACATCTGACCTAAGCAAGGCAATATAATCTTCCTGGGACTGATATCTGAATGAGATTTTCTGTTAGAATTGTTAAGCTGTGAGATATGTTTTTTAGATCTTCTTAGCTGACACAAAATTAAAACTATGTGAGATAAATCCAAACAAAACCAAGCAAAACTAAGAAATAGAGAGTCAGAAAGTTCTGAAGGTGTCTTTTAGGTCTCTGGATCCAACCTTACCCAAAAGCCAATGCTCCTTGGACATCCAGAATGGAGTCTATAAATTTCCTTCACCCCCCCCAACTTAACTTAGTTCAATATGGCTTCTCGTAGTTTACAATCAAAAGAGTTCTGACTCTCTTCAATAGCTATTGTTGTTCCCACAGTACAGAGGAAGAAACAGAAGCTAGGAGAGGTCAAATTCAATTACAATGATAATGTGTTTCCCACTCTTAGCTCTTACTTCCTGGTACCCATTTTGCTAGCATGGCAGCCCCCCACTTTGTGTACTGTATCCCAGTGAAGGTTCTCTGATGATGATTAGGAAGAAAGGCCATATAAAGTTATGAAGGCTGCTTGTTATCCTCTAAAATACTCAAGGTTCTAAATTAGATCTGTTCTATTACTTCTTATCAGCTTTTCATGTAGCAAGGTGAAAATCTCCTTGACTTGACTTCTCAATATCATCAAGGCTTTGGCTTTATCCCTGGTATCTCTCACTAGAAAAATATAAAAGGTCATTATCCAATGACATTATACTCAAATCAGCCCCAGAGCGTCATTTCACATTGGGAAGACAAATTTGTTTTTTTAAAGCTCTTTTATAATTTGGTATTTCTTCATGCTATCTGGAGTAATGAATACCTAGAAAACATAAAAACATTGAGTTGGAACAAGCTCCTCTAAAAATTCTCTTTCCTATGGAACAGCTAACACTTAAAGCTTCACAATTAGAAATTTTTTCTTTTATCTTGAAATACAGATTTCTATTAAAATGCAAATAGCCCCTAAAAGTGTTTACAGTCAAGTCTTATTCTCTACTTACACCTTAATGTGAATTCATTTAGCAGATGATTTCCTTGGAGTATTATTTTCACTGAGGGAGTAGGAGGCAAAGGAGGATAAGTAGTCAGAGAAGAAGACTGAGAGGAGAAGCAGGAGTACTACTGACAGGAGAGAGAGAGTAGAAATAGAGAGATGGAGACAAATTATTAAAGGCTTACCTTCCCAAGTTACTTCTGAGATACGGCTGTGAACCACAGTCAGAGTTGGGACAAACTGATATGACAGCTACCATTAGGAATGAATTGAATTAGACAGGTTCTCTGAGCCCTGAGGGGAGGCTCTAATTTAGCACCAGAACCAGCCATCTCATTATTTTCACATATCCTTCCACTAGATCATTTTTGGCATTGCTCAAAACCCTTCATGAGCTGGAATTAATTTGCATCCAGAAACAGACCCAACCATTTGTAGCATGTAACTGCAGCTGTCCCCTACTGTCAGCAAGCACCAGCCCCCTGAGCAATTTACTACCTGGACAGAACATTTCATGAGCTTATCTGTTCTCAACTGTCACCCAATATCCTAGTGGATTCCTCATCTATAAAACTTTAACTCCCCAAACAAGTTTTTATTCCAAGCTTCTTTATAGTGACTAAGAGTGTCTTTGTTCCCACCATTTTTTTGTGATTGCACACACCTTCATTTAGGTCTCATGCCAAGGCCTCTAATGCCCTTTGGTGAAAGTCCAAGTGAAGGCAAAACTATGTTGAAAAAGAAGACATCAGCAAAATGGCAGCTAGGAAGCTCCAAGCTTTCATTCCCCCTCAGAAACATTTTTTTAAAGGCAGAAATTATCTGAACCAATCTCGCTGGAGCTCTGGGAAACACTCAAACTTTTACAGCCACCAAGCAAACACCCAATCAAAAAAAGAAAGCAATCTTGGGCTCCTCACTCTGTGGGAAGCCTGCTTCTCCTTCTCCCACTCCCCCTGCTTGTGTTCCCTCTCTCTCTGTGTCTCTCTCTGTCAAATAAATAAATAAAATCTTAAAAAAAAAAAAGAAAGGGGTGCCTGGGTGGCTCAGTCGTTAAGCGTCTGCCTTCCGCTCAGGTCATGTTCCCAGGGTCCTGGAATTGAGCCCCACATCGGGCTCCTCGCTCTGTGGGAAGCCTGCTTCTCCTTCTTCCATTCCCCCTGCTTGTGTTCCCTCTCTCGCTGTGTCTCTCTCTGTCAAATAAATAAATAAAATCTTAAAAAAAAAAAAAAAAGAAAGCAATCTTCAAACAGTAAGAAAGTTTTGTGGCATTTTTTCTCAACTTTGCTCTGCCCCTCCCCAGCATGTCAGTGGTTTTGGTCTTGAAGTGATGGCATCCTGGTTCCCAGTACTATCCCTCAACTTGGAAGGAGCAGAAAAGACCTTATTTGCAAACTATTGTGTACCTCTGTCCAAAATTGTCTTGCGGATACCTGAAGGACTGATGCAAGGAGTCTGTCACTGTTACATCTAACTCAGAAATCATACAGGAAAAGCAGTGGGTACTACTCAAATTTGCAATATGACTACAGTCCCACAGACTTCTGAGGTAAGAGATTACAGGTGGAAACCCAAGAGTCTATCTAAGGCCCCAAATAAAAGCTGGGGTGCAACTGAGAAATTAAGGGGAAATTAATATATGGGAGAATTTAGGAAGCAATAAGCACATCCAAGATGCATGCTCAGGAAAGATCTGAGAAGACCTTAAGCTTTCACCTCAGGCTGATTGTTAGCCTCAGAACAAGCCTAGCTAAGTGCTACAGGAATGGCCTAGCATAGAACCAAACTGCAAACACGGGAAGAGTTCCTGGGATTCAAGGAAATCTCTATTAAAATAAAGGCACAGAGACCTTGGTGATCATATATGACAAGGGTTATATTAGCCTCTGCAAAAATAGTTAGGAAAACACTCAAAAAATACAGACTACCACAGCCTTCAACAACAACACACACACACAAAATCAAACCCTGGGGAAGGGGAAGAATGTGATCTCTAGAGATTACCATATTATAATAGCTAAATTATAATTTTTAGCAAAAAATCATTAGGTATAGATAAAAAAACAGAAAAATGCTTATAAGAATAAGAATAGCTTATTCAAAGGAACAAAGGAAGTTCATAGAAACCATTCCTGAGAAAGCCCAGACATTGGACTTACTAGAGAAACTTAAATATACTCAGAGACCTAAAGGGAAATGTGGATAAAGAACTAATGGAAACCAGGGAAATGATGTACCATAAAAATGAAAATATCAATGGAGACATAAATTATAAAAAAGAACTAAACAAATTCTGGAGCTGAAAATTATAACTGAAATGAAAATTTCACTAGAGAGATCCAACAGCAGATCTAACAGGCACAAATAGAATTCAAAAAATCAGGAAACCCAAGAATTAGACAATTGAAATTATGGAGTTTGAGGAGCAGAAACAAAAAGGATGAAGAAAAGTGAACAGAATCTAAGGGACCTGTGGGATGCTATCAAATATACCAACATACACATTATGTGAGTCCTGGAAGAGAAAAGAGAACAGGGGAAAGATTATTTAAAGCAATAATGGTAAAACACCCCAAATCTGATGAAATACATGAATCTACAACTGCAAGAATACATAAGTTTACAACTCCAAGAAGCCCAACAAGTTCCAGGTAGGATAAACTCAAAAAGATCCAACTGAGATACATTATAAGCAAACTCTTCAAAGATAAAGAGAGAAGCTTGAAAGTAGCAGGAGAAAAGTGAGCCATTATCAAGTCCTAGGGAACCTCAAAAAGAATCTCAACAGATTTCTCACAAGAAATCTGGGAGGTCAGAGGAACATGGAATAAAATGTTTAAAGTGCTAAAAATAAACATTGTCAACCAAGAATTCTATAACCATCAAAACTTTCCTGGAAAAATAAAGGAGAAACTCCCAGGTGCCCCCAGGACATTATATCTTGATAGAAGGGTCAATTCATCAAAAAGATATAACAACTATAAGCACTAACCAGCAGAACCAAATATACATATATACATATAAATATACATAATATATTCCAAACAATTATTAATAAATTTTTAAAAATTGAAATTGTGCAATGAATGCATCTTCTTATCAAAACAGAATGAAACTAGAAATCAAAAACAGAAGGAAATTTTAAAAAATGAAAAATATGTGGAAATTAAAGAAAATACTCTTCTTTTTAAGATTTATTTGGGGGAAAGAGAGAGCAAGTGAGCATGAGTGAGAGGGAGAGAGAATCACAAGTGGATCCCTCACTAAGCATGGAGCCCTACATGGGGCTTGATCTCATGACCCTGAAATCATGGACCTGAGCCAAAACCAAGAGTGGTATGCTTTACCGACTGTGCCACCCAGGTTCCCCAGCACAGACCCCTACATGGGGCTCCATTTCATGACCCTGAGATCATGACCTGGACTGAAACCAAGAGCCAGATGCTTAACCAACTGCACCATCCAGGCTCTCCTAAAGAACATACTTTTTTTTTTTTTTTAAGATTTTATTTATTTATTTATTTATTTATTTATTTATTTATTTGTCAGACAGAGAGAGAGCACGCACGCACAAACAAGGGGAGCAGCAGGCAGAAGGAGAAGCAGGCTCCTTGCTCAGCGGGGATCATGACCTGAGCTGAAGGCAGATGCTTAACCACCTGAGCCACCCAGGTGTCCCAAAGAACATACTCTTAAACAACCAATGAGTTAGAGAAGAAATCACAAGTGAAATTAGAAAATACCTTGATGAATATGAAAATCAAAACACAATATATCAAAATTAATGGGATGCAGCAAAAGCAGTTTTAACAGGGAAATTTACAACTATAAAAACATATCAAAATCAATAACCTAACTTTACACCTTAGGAAACTAGAAAAGAGAAAGAACCCCAACATTTGCAGAAGGAAGGAAATAATAGAGATTGGAGTGGGATAAATAAAATGGAGAATACAGAAGAAAAGAAAATCAACTAAACCAAAATTGGTTATTTGAGAAGCTCAAAAAAAAATTGACAACTCTTTAGCTAGATTGGCTAATGAAAAAAAGAGAGAAAACTCAAATTACTAAATAAGAAAAAAAGTGGGGATATTACTATTGATTTTAAATAAATAAAAATAATTATAAGAGAATACTATGAATAATTGTATGCCAACATGCTGGATAATCTAGATGAAATGGACAAATCCTTAGAAACACACAACCTACCAAAACTGACTCATGAAGAAAGAAAAATCTAGATAGACCTAAAACTAGTAAGTGTATTGATTCAGAAATCAAAAACTCTCCACATCCTTGCCAACTAATAGAATGAAGAGGGGAAAACACAACTGATGCAGAGAAAAAAATTCAGTACAATTTTGTGATAAAAAAACAATCAATAAACTAGGAATAGAAAAAAAATTTCTTCAACATGATAAAGCCCATATATGGAAAATCCACAGCTATAATGTACTCAATGCTGAAAGCCTTTCCTCTAAGATCAGGAACAAGACAAGGATGCCTACTTCTTGCCACTTCTATTCAAAATAGTATCGGAAGCTCTAGCCAGAGTAACTAGGCAAAGAAGAAGAAGGGGGGGGCATGGGGGGAGGAAGATGAAGAAGATGAGGAGGGGAAGGGGGAGGAAGATGAAGAAGAGGAGGAGGAGGAAGATGAAGATGGAGGAGGAGGAGGAGGAGAAGAAGATGAAGGTGGAGGAGGAGGAGAAGGAGGAGAAGGAGGAGAAGAAGGAGAAGAAGGAGAAGAAGGAGGAGAAGAAGAAGAAACAAAGAAAGAAGGAAGGGAGGAAATGTATCCAAATTGGGAAAAAAAAGATAAAATTATGTGTGTTCACGTCAACATGATCTTATATGAAGAAATGTTAAAGATTCTACACACACACACATACACAGTTAGAACTAATAAACAAATTCAGAAAATTTACAGAATACAAAACCAACACTCATGAAGGGTGCATTTCTATACAATAGCAACAAAAACCTAAAAAGAAAATTCCATTTACAATAGCACCAAAAAGAATAAAATATTTAGGAATAAAGTTAACCAAGGAGGCAAAAGAAGCATGCACTTATAACTATAAAATGTTGCAGAAATAAATGGAAAGACATCCCACATTTATGAACTGGAAGACTTAATACTATTAAGATACCAAGACTACCAAAAAGCAATCTACAGATTCAATGATATTCCTATCAAAATCCCAATGACGTCTTTGCAGAAATAGAAAAATCCATTCTAAAATTCACATACATGCTCCAAGGACCCCACACAGCCAAACAATGTTAAAAAGAAAAAATGAAGTTGGAAGACTCACACTTCTTGATTTTAAAACTTACTATAAAGCCATAGTAATCAAAACAGTGTGCTACTGGCCTAAATACAAATGTATAGAATAGAGACACCAGAAATAAAGCCTCACATATATAGTCAAATGATTTTCAACAGGGGTGCCAAGACTATTTAATGGAGAAAAGGCAGTCTTTCAACAAATGGTGCTGAGAAAGCTGGATATTCATATGCAAAAGAATGAAGTCGGGGCCCTTATCTTACATCTTATGTGAAAATTAACTCAGATTGGACCAAAGACTTAAACATAAGAGCTGAAACAAAAAAACTTAGAAGGTGATATAGAAAAAAGCTCATGACCTTGGATTTGGCAATGATTTCTTGGCTAAGACACTAAAAACAGACAACAACAATAAAAATTAGATACATTGGATTTCATTAAAATTAAAAACTTTTGTGAATGAAAGGACACTATTAAGAGAATGAAAGGGTAACTGACCAAAAGAGAGAAAATACTTGCCAATCATATATCTTACATCCAGAATATATAAAGAACTCCTGCAACTCAACAACAACAAAAACAAATGAACAAACCAATCTAAAAAGAGGCAAAAGACTTGAAAAGACATTTATCCAAAGAAGATATACAACTGGCCAACAAGCACATGTAAAGATGCTGAACATCACTAGCCATTTGCAAAATGCAAATCAAAACCACAAGGAGATACTACTTCATACTCAAAAGGGTGACAATTATGAAGGAAGGAAGGGAGGAAGGAAGGAAGGAAGGGAGGAAAGAAAGGTGGGAGAGATGGAGGGAGGGAAGGAAAGAAAACAAAAAAGGAAAGAAAAAAATAAGTGTTGGTGAGGATGTGAGAAATTGGAACCCTAGTTCATTGCTATTTTGTAAAACAGTCATGGTGGTCCTTCACAAAGGTAAACGTAAATTATATTACCATATGATTTAGCAATTCCACTCCTAGGTATATGCTCAAAAGAATTTAAACCAGGGACTCAAACAGACACTTGTATACCAATATTCACAGCAGCATTATTCACAATAGCCACAACATGGAGACACTCCAAGTGTCTATCAGCAGATGATGGATAAACAAAATGTAGCATATACATACAATGGAATGTTTTTTAGCCTTAAAAATGAAGGAAGTTCTGGTACATGCTACAACATGAATGAACCCTGAAAACATTATGCTAAGTGAAATAAGCCAGACACAGAAGGACGAATATTACATGATTCCACTTTTATGAGTTACCCAAGAATAGGCAAATCATAGAAACAGAAAGTAGAATAAAGGTTTCCAAGGATTGTGGGCAGAGTGGAATGGGGAGTTATTATTTGATGTATACAGAGTTTCTCTTTGGGCTTATGAAAGAGTTCTGGAAAGGGTTAGTGGTAACAGTTGCAAAACAATTTGAATGTACTTAATGTCACTGAATTGTATACTTAAAGATGGTTAAAATGGTAATTTTTCTGTCATATGCATTTTAACACAATAAAAAAATGTTTTAACTATACTGAAGATGAAACATGTTTTCATAGCCCTCCCAAACCACACATCGTCATTTAATTTTCTTCCATTTATTCAACCAAAATTTATTGAATAGTAACCAATTGTCAGCTGTCTGGTATGGTAGGTCCTCAGCTTTCAAAGATACACAAAAAATAGTCTCTGTCTTAAAGGAGGTTATGATCTGCCTGGAAAAGCATGGAAGTAAAATTAACAGACAAAGCCTCACGATAAATACCACAATATTGGTAAGTATATGGAATTTATGAAGCACATGGTTAGGAGAATTTAGCTCAAGCAGGAAATATCTGGGAACACCCTTTCCAAAGGATATTAGTGACTAAGCTGAGTCTCAACATACATGAGTTAGCCAGGGGAAAGGGGAAAAGAGTTTCTCAGGCAAGAGATATAGTACGTAAAAAGACCCAGACAGTAAAGAGAATATGAGCAGATTGGGAAAAATATGATAACATGAAATTGGTGATGGCTGGATAAAGAGAGGAAGAATAGGAGAGCTGGACAAGTTCCAGAAAATGGATATCTTACATGATGTGGGAGTTAATACTTTAAAGGGCAATGAGTAGTCATTGTACATGATTTTAGAAATCATGGGTTGTTTTAGTGTGGTCAGCTAGGTGTTTAAATGGCCCTCCCTGGCTACACTGTGAATGGACAGAAGAGGGGATCAACTTCCCAGTGATATAACTGAGAACTGGTGAAAGGCCTAAACTAAGGTGCTGGTAATGGCCATGGAGACTAGCAAACAGAATTAAAAACTGTTCACGATAACGACTCAGGAGACTAGTTACTGGTTAGGGTCGGGTGATGGGAAGCCTCAGGTTTCTACCTTAGGAAATTTGGTGAATGGTAGTACAAATCATTGAAATGAGAAACTCAGAGAAAGAAACAGGTCTAGAGTAAGGCAGATCACTTTTATTTGGAAATGTTGCATTTGAAGTGATTGAAGGGCAGGAACAGATGGCTATTTAGTTATGGAGTTCAGGAGAAAATGCTTGATGTACAGATCTAGATTGGTGATCTCACTAAATAGAAGGGAGAATTTGCCTTAAATTAAAGGAATTGATGTCTAAGTGTAGAATCCTGTCGTAGAAGTAAATATACTCCTTCCAACACAGGGTAATTGAAGGAATGGAGCAGCTCCTCTACACATCAAAATCAAACCATATGAGTTGCCCTTTCAACCTTGCATGTAATAAAGCTTATGAGAATAAACCAATTATTGATATACCTGGGAGCTTTCCAAACTGGTTTTCATTTTGAAGTAAGAGGGACTTCTAATATATATCTTGCCTAGGGTAATCGAATCCTAAATCTCCTTTTATATTTGAGATCAATCCTTTGGGAATTTTGTCATCAACCAGAAAAGAATAACTAACAAAGAAAAATAAAATAAAAATAAAAGTTAGTGTGTTCTGTTTTTTTATGGGTATTCATCAGTTTTTCTCATCCCTGGTCTTTCCTTCTACTGCTGACAGAAATTCTTCTTCCTAGCAAGTGGATTTTATCTCTAGAAGAGTCCTCAAAAGTGGACAAGGGGAATGAAATAAATACTGACACATGCTACAACATGAATGAACTGTGAACACATGTTAAGTGTCAGGCACAGAAGAGTACATATTGTATTATTTCATTTATACTAAATGTCCAGAACAGGCAAATCCACAGAGACAAAACAATCACTGGTGGCCAGGCTTTGTGGGTGGGGAAAATAAAATGTGACCTCTGAAAGGTACAGGGTTTCTTTTGGGGGTGATGAAAAGTGTTTTGTAACTGGTTGTGGTGAAAAATGCACAATTCCATGAATATACTAAAACTATTGAATTGTACACTTTAAATAGGTGAATTAGATCTTCAATAAAGATCTTGATACTAAAAGAAGTGCAAGATGGAAACAGAAGATTGGGTCTGGGAACCTGTAACAATGGGAAAAAGGGTCTGAGAGTTCCTAAGTTTGCAAATAGGAGACAAAGCACCAAGGAATGCAGGTGGCCTCTGGAAGGTGGAAAAGGCAAGGAGATTCTCCCCTTGAGCTTCCAGAAAGGGACAGCCCCTACACCTTGATTTTAGCCCAGCATGACCTGTGTCAAGGCCCATATAACTAAAAGACAATGCATTTTGTTGTTTTAAGCCACTAAATTTGTGTAATTATTGTTATGGCAGTCATCAATTGTGAGCGAGAGTAGGAAAGAAGCTTTTGGGGGGTTGACAGAAGAGATGTTAGGAAACAGTCATCTAAAAGAATAAAAGAACAAACTGACGAACAAAATCTAGTATGATTACAAGCCTGCATTAGGAAAACACTTGAAGGAATTGGGAACACATTTCCCCCCCATCCAGATGGCTAATGTGGGAATTCTATTTTTGTATTACCCACCACTGGGCAATATTTCATTGATCCAAAGATGACCATCTGTTACAGGTTTGGTAAATCATTATCTTACACTCCTCACCATAAATGACTTCTAGATGGAGTTATTAACAAACCTACTGTCCCCCAAAATGAAAGCAACAGGCAGTTAACTAAAGTCTTAAAGAAGTACTGACCAGGGACACCTGGGTGGCTCAGTCGGTTAAGCGGCCGCCTTCGGTTCGGGTTATGATTCCAGAGTCCTGGGATCGAGTCCCACGTGGGGCTCCTTGCTCAGTGGGGAGACTGCTACTCCCTCTACCTGCTCTGCCTGCAGCTCCCTCTGCTTGTACTCTCTCTCTCTGACAAATAAATAAATAAAATCTAAAAATAAATAAATAAAAAAAATAATAAGTACTGATCAGGGGCACCTGGGTGGCTCAGTCAGTTAAGTGTCTGCCTTCAGCTCAGGTCGTGATCTCAGGGTCCTAGGATGGAGCTCTGGGTCAGAATCCCACCTCAAAAGGGAGTCTGCTTCTCCCTCTCTGCCCCTCCCCTCTGCTTCTGCTGGCTCGCTCATGCTCTCTCTCGAATAAATAAAATCTTAAAAAAAAAAAGTACTAACCAAAAAAAACCCTCAATCCTTGCACAGTAAGCTGTTGGTTATTGCTTAACCATTAAGACAAATGGCAGTTCGAATATATTCACCAACAGAGAGTGCACCACCAAAACAGTCAATTCCACTTCAGAGGAATCTCCCCAAGCTCTTTCTCTTTCTCCCCAAGATGGCCCTGTGGGATATAAACATGGAAAATTCTCCCAGCACACAGAACCTGGGGCACACATACTGAACTTACTCCATTATTAAGGAGGTGAGTTCACAAATGAATGCCTGTGAAATTGGCTGGTCCTATGACCTACCTTACCTCATCCAGCAAGATATTCGAGAAGATCTGTACCAGAGACCATTATACATAGCTTTCTCTTTTTTCTAAAGCTTTTTAAGTTATGGAAATCCTGTTTGTCTGTCATCACTCTATATTTCTTGTACTCTAGAACAACATACACACGTGTAATTCACATGAATTCAAGTGAGCTTGAGAGAAAGAAGCATCAGATCATTTCACTCAGCAAGTGACTGCTCAGAGTAAGCAGGAGATGGAAGACATGAATGTGTCAGTTCCTCAGCGGTTCTCAGTTTCAGGCCTCTCATGGTGTGGCCACCTAGCAGTCTGAGTGCAAGGCTAGAGTCCCTAAATAGAAACCAACAACTTCCTCTGGTGCTCAGTAAAAGAATGAGCAATCTGTTCCAACAGGGGAGGAAAAAAATCTACTGTGTTGGACTTTATTGAGAGAGCATGTCAGCCTCCAATATGGCTCAAAAACACAACACATTTTGCTTTGTGGAGATTTAAGAGATCTTCAAAGGTAATTTCAACGATACATGGTTTTTAAATTTGTAATATGTATTTATTGTATTATTAAGAAATTTTGGAGCACCTGACTGGTTCAGTCAGAAGAATATGTGACTCTTGATCTCAGGGTCATAAGCTTAAGCTCCATGTTGGGTATAGAGGTTATTTATAATAAATAAGTAAAAACTTAAAAAAAATAATTTTCAATTCTGCTAAAGAAAATAAGAAAAACAGGGCGCCTGGGTAGCTTAGTCGTTAAGCGTCTGCCTTTGGCTCGGGTCATGATCCCAGGGTCCTGGGATTGAGGCCCATATCAGGCTCCCTGCTTTTCCCTCTCCCACTCCGCCTGCTTGTGTTCCTGCTCTCACTGTCTCTCTCTCTGTCAAATAAATAAAATCTTAAAAAAAAAAAAAGGATGTAAGAAAAACAAAAAATAAGGAGGCTAGCAGAAACTGAGTACAGAAGCAAATGGCACGTGGGATATGTTAGAGACATATAAAAGTAAGTAGAGCACACATATTCTGAACTAGAAAGTGAAGGAAAAACCAAGATGTACCAAATATTCACAATTCACCAAATATGTACGAGGTACATTAAGTATTCCATTTTTAGGAGGTCTGAAATCAGCCATCCACAGATGATACCATTCTGTCCCCCTTGTACTCTGCTCCAGAAATGTAAATCAAATCCATAGCTACTCATCAGGCTAGCTGATGAAACACAGATATTGATTAGGTATACCTGCCCCTGCAATCTTTCTAAAAGACAATTGCGTATGTTGGCTCCACGCAGCTTCAGTCTGTTGGACGCCTTGCTCAAACTCAATTCTGATCCTGATTGCCTCACCAAAGGTGAGGAAAGCTGACACAGGAGGCAGAAAAAGGAATATGATCATTGTATGACCTATATTCAGGTCGTATGGTCTTCCCACCCCCCTTGAACCTTATCCAAAGCATTTACCTCTTTCCCCTTAACTTCTCGCTGTTGGTGCCCCCAGATAATTTCTCACATGGCAGGGACGGACTTTAGAACCTTTGCAAAGGTTGTGACTCTACTGTCTTGAGAGTCATTAAGTGTGTCATTTAGCCCATTGATGGCAAAATTGTGTACAACCATATCCAGACTTGATTCTGTTGATTCTGGGAATCAGAGACAAATGTAGCAGCTGGTCATGCCTTCTGCATAGCTTCTCACAGAGGAAGCAAGCTATCTGTTGTGATACAACTACGTTATGTTGAACAAGGGAATTTATGAAATTGGATATATGAGATTGTCTGTCTGGCATGCCCCATTCTCCTGGAAACTGCTCTTCAGCATTCACATATCTAGCATGAAAGCTACATGATCTTATAGTGCCCACTGCCTTGATTTAGGTTGACTGGTTTAGGCATAAGTACCTGACCTGAACTAAACCAATAAGCTCCTTCACTGGTTTTCTTGAAATTAGGATTCAAAAAATTGAGGTCAATTCTTCTCCAATGTAGACATTTGTGTGGTGCTTTCCTACAGACCATATAGTATATTAGGATTTTGAGCTGAATCTAGGGTTCTAGAGCCAGATTACTTAGATTTGAATCCTGACTCTGACATTTACTATCTATGTGAGCTTGGGCAAATGGCTTAACCTCTCTTCCACTTCCGTATCTGTCAAGTAGAGATAAGTATAATGTCCACTTTATAGGGCTGTGGTGAATATTAAGAGAACTTAGAGTAGTACTTTGCACTCAGTAAATGTTAGGTATATTTATTCTTTACAAATAGATACAAAGTATTTTATTTTTCCCATGTCTGACATCAATTCAATGTTATTATATTCAATCTTTATTGTTTGTGCACATACTGTATTCCAAGCATTAAGTTAAGCTTGGGAAAAAAACACAGTGCCCAAAGAGACATGGTCCTTGCCTTCATGGAACTTACAGTTCAGTGGTGGAGGCAAATATTAAAGAAATAGTCACATAGGGGTGCCTGGATGGCTCAGTCATTAAGCGTCTGCCTTCGGCTCAGGTCATGATCCCAGGGTCCTGGGATTGAGCCCCACATCGGGCTCCCTGCTTGGTGGGAAGCCTGCTTCCCCCTCTCCCACTCCCCCAGCTTGTATTCCCTCTCTCCCTGTCTCTCTCTCTCTGTCAAATAAATAAAATCTTTAAAAAAAAGAAATAGTCACATAAATACAAACCATGAGATGTGCCATGACAGATAAATAGAAGGTGATATGAGAGGTTATAATGGGTACATCAGTCTAAACTTCCTTAAGAAAGCAATGTGGGAGTTAGTATGGAAAGAGGAAGTTGGAGAAAGTTTTCCAAGTAGAGGGGTCATGTGGAAAAGTCCTTAAATGGGAAAGACCTTGAAGATTTAGAAAATTAAAACAAGTAGGTGTAGCTTAGAATAGTAAGAAAAGGAAAAGGAAAGAGGCATAAAATGAGAAATAGGAGAAATAGGCAAGGACCAGATTATTCAGGACCTTGTAAGAGTAGGATAACAAAGATTCAAGATCTTAGAGATTAGGTTAAAGATTTTTGATCAGGACGTTAGTAGCTGAAAATGAGAGACGTAGGCAGGGTTTAAGAGATACTTACTAAAAGGGAAAAAGGCAAGTATTTATCCTGCTTTCTCATATAAACTAAATCACTAAGTAATCAAGTAATTGAAGAGGGATGGCTTCCCTCTGCAGAAATAGTGCTGCTAATACATGAAGAATGGATGGAATTATATCAGCATTTAAAACTTCTAATGAATGAATTGCTCCAGGTATTACTCAACAATTGCCAAAAAAAAAAAAAAGAGAGAGAGATTACATTAGTAAAAGAGAAATAAGCATACACTGTATGTCTCCTAATGGAAAAGTATACTGCCACCTATAAAGATACCTTACCAAAAAAATTAAACTTGAATCTGAGAAAACATCTAGATCTTACTACCAATTTATAAAAAATACAGAGGATGAGGGAACATGTTAAAATACACCATGGGGATGCAACTGACAAAATTCAGATTGTGGCCAAAACTACAGGACAAACAACCTAGTTCCTTAAATAAAAATAAAATATTACTGGGAAAACAGAGACAAAAATACAGAGGATTTAAAAGATACACCAACCAAAATCAGTATAGTTCCATTCTGAAGCAAATTGTAAATCTATACATACAGTAGCATTTATGAGTCTATTAGAAATGTAAATATTTTATATTACAAAAGCATTGCTATTTTTCAATTACGATAATGGCATTGTGGCATTTTTAAGACTATCTCTTTTAGAGCTATAAACTAAAATATTTACATAGAAAATCACATAACTACGCTTTGCTTCAAAATAATATGGAGAGGGAAAAATGATGGGGGATATGGTGAGGCAGTATTGGTCATTGGTTGGATGTGGTGGCTTGGGTGATAAGTACATACTCACATATTTTTTATATTTTTTAACCCTTCTTTCTTCGTTTTATATGTGTGAACTTCTCCATGGTAAAAAAAATTTTTTTTTTAATTTGGAAAGCAAAATTGACATAAATTAATAATAAATTGGATATTTGGTAAGGATGAGTATGATGGAGGAGTCAGGGATGATGCTGGATTTCTGATTTTTGAGTCTAGATCTGAAGTGGTACCCTTCAGTGCCTTAGAAAACAATAAGCAAGAACTATGTTTACAAAAGGCCATTAACCTATTTGGACATGTTGAGTCTGAGGTATCTCTGAACCAATCAAGCAAAGTAGAACTAGTAAGCAGTTAGATAGGCAGATCGGGAACTGGGTTAGTGGTATACATTTAAGAATCAATAGTTCAGAGTTTATGTGAATGCATGGGATTGCCTGGGCATTGGTTCCCAGACTTGAGCATAGATCCGAAATACCTGGAGAGTTCATTCAAATACAGATGGCTGGGCCCTAACCCCATAGCTTCTGATTCATAAGTCTAGGTATGATTTAAGAATTTGCATTTCTAGCAATTTGACAGGTGATGCTGATGCTGTATGTAGGCCTGAGTACCACATTTTGGGAACCACTGGCCTAGGAAGCTAGTTCTCAACCTTGGACACACACTGAGAATATCAGTGAAGACAAGGAAGAGAGTGCTTCAAGTTGGAAAGAGTGCTCAACAAGACCAAATGCTGCTCTAGCCAGTAAAATGATGGTGAAAAATACCGTTTCGATTAGCAACATCAAAGTAATTGGTGACTTTAAGGAGATATTAGTGGATGAAAGGGAAAATCAAATTAGAGGGATTGAGAAGTAATGAGGAAGATTAAAAAATGAAGAACAGTTGAGTGTAGATAATAATTTTGAGAAGTTTGGCTATGAATCATGTGAGAAAGAAAAAAATAGTATTGTATCTGGTAGAGATATGGGACTGAGAGCAGACACAAGGATTAAGATTAAATCACTGAGATTAAATCACTACCCACTTCCTTGAATTAAAAAGAAATTAAAGGGGTGCCTGGGTGGCTCAGTGGATTAAAACCTCTGCCTTCGGCTCAGGTCATGATCTCAGGGTCCTGGGATCGAGCCCCGCATTGGGCTCTCTGCTCAGAAGGGAGCCTGCTTCCTCCTCTCTCTCTGCCTGTCTCTCTGCCTACTTGTGATCTCTCCCTGTCAAATAAATAAAATAAAAAATCTTTAAAAAAACAAAAGAAATTAAAACACCAATTCCCCTTCTGAAGATGAGTTGTATTGCAATAATTGCATCCTAAAGACCTAAGGAATCTTGAAAAATCAAAAGGATGAACTCTGATCTTGGGTATTCCGGCATCTTGTGGAGGAATGGGGATGTTTATTGAAGCACAAGCTAGCTTTTCCCCTGACATCACAGGTCTTGGGAAGCTGCTGTTCTACTAGCTGATAAAATTAGCCTTCACATTGATTTTATTATAGATACATTTGTCCATTAAATGTGTATCAAATACCTATTATGTGCTAGACACTGTCCTAGGCTCTGGGATTAGTGTTGAATGCCATGAGTCATTAGAATTACACTGGTAGCGGCGCCTGGGTAGCTCAGTCAGTTAAGCGTCTGCCCTCGGCTCAGGTCATGATCCTGGGGTCCTGGGATCGAGCCCTGCATCAGGCTCCCTGCTCGGCGGGAAGCCAGCTTCTCCCTCTCTCTCTCCCCCTGCTTGTGTCTCTCTCTGTCAAATAAATAAATAAAATCTTTTTTAAAAAAAATAGAATTACAGTGGTAATTAGAAGAAGTATTAGACAACAGGGCACTCTGGGAATATATACATGGGGTCTGATGTAATCTAGGGAGCCAGGGAAGGTGGCCTTGAATGAATGGTGGTCAAGAAGAGATCTGAATTCCATTTATATGGAATGTCCAGAATCGGCAAATCTGTAGAGCCAGAAAATAGACTAGTGGTTGCCTAGGGTTAGCGGAGTTGTGGGAGAAGATTGATTGTGGTGATGGTTCTACAACGGTGTGAATATACTAAAACCCATTGAATTATATACTTTAAGTGGGCGAATTGTATGGCATGTGAATTACATCTCAGTAAAGTTCATATATAAATGAGACCTGAATATTGAGGGGAATTGGCTAAGGAACAAAGTATTTCTACACAGAGGGAAGAATGTGTGCATTGGCAGAAAGAGTATGGCATTTTAGATGTGAAAAAAAATTCTGTGACTGGCATGTTCCTTGACAGTATAATGACAGATGAAGCTGAAGATCTTGAAAGAACCGAGACGATAGAGTGTTGTAAAAGCCACACTAAAAGTTTGGGACTTTATCCTAAGAACAATAGGAAGCCAATTGTTGTGCAATATGATCACTACACATTATTACTCTGGCTACCGTGTAGAGAATGAACGGAAGAAAAGAGTGTATTTGAGAAACAGAACAGTGATATTATAATTCTCCAGGCATGAACTATTGGTGTCTTAGATTAGGACAGTGGCAACACAATTGGACAAATTCAAGACTTGTTGACAGATTAGAACTGAGATGTAATAGAGTGACATAGATGAGATAACTTGCTCAACTGAGTGGACAATGAAATGGAAATAGAAGAGGTGCAAATTTTGGGATGGGGCAAGATTAGTTATTTTTCATATAGTTGGGATGATCTAATGAGAGAGCAAAGATGATTTGTGCAGTAATGAGCTCTCCTCCACTGAGATTATTCAAATTAGACTAGAGAGGTCGTGGACTAAACAACTAAATTTCCATTCAGTTCTAAGGGTCTACTACAGGAAACTGCCATTTGTGCTGGAATCTGGTCCCCAAAACACCTCATGGCTGAAATGAGCCATTTGCTGGAACCTGAATTCCTCAGAACCATCTATACCAGGTTAATAATTACAGTTCCTCGGGAGGTCTCCATTTGTTTGTTTCACCTGTGTGGAGATTCTGGTTTCATAAAATCCCACAGCAGTATTATTTAACCTAGTGTCAAAAAAAGGCCTACTGACTCCACCAACCCTAAGGCAAGTCTCTTCTCGCCCAGGAAGAAAAAGGTGGGAGGCTGCAGTAGCCACAGAAACTGACCCTGCCCAAAGCCAAAACACAGAGAGGGCTCCTACAAAATTAATCTTTGTATTTTTTTTTTTTCTCACACCCTCTCCAAGTATCCAGCACTGTGCCCTTAGGGCCCAACAGCCAGCCATTTGTTGGTTAACTGATCCTCCAGGCCTGGGGTGAAGGTGGGGTGAGAGGATGATGGAATTTTTAAATGTAAAATTGAAAAGCACGAAAGGGAGGGAAAAGGAGAGGCAAGAATAACGAATAACAAGGAAAAACTTTTGTGTGTGTCTCACCTCTGAAAGAGCTGCTACCTGGGAACCTTAAGAAATAGTAAAGACTTACCTAATGTCTTTTATTAACTGTCTTACCAAATGCCCTAAGAGAGGTAGACGGGATTTTTTTGACTACTTTATTCCCACTCTGATTCTTCTCCAGTTTTTAAGTGGTGCTCACAGTCTAACACACACCAAAACCAGAGATTCAAGTCCCTGCTCCTCCCAGAGCCTCACTCTGTCGCCACCATCCCTCTCCTAAGGTAAGCGTTCCGCCTTCTTCTTCCCCTTCTGCAGATCTCACCACAAAACTTTCTGGGCCTAATTCACATCTTTTTGACTCTCCCTATCTCTGAAATGGGAATAATAAAAATCATGGTGGGAATAACAGTAAAACCTGTACAGTATAGTTGCCGCGAGGATTAAACATTCTATATACTCGAGAATTTGTTGGAACTGCAAAGTACTATAAAATTAGACGTTGTTTTTATTGCCTTTATTTCTAAAGTCGAGTTCAATTGTTACAGTTAGGGTGCCAGGATGCTTGGCTGCTCATCAAAGGGATTAGGGAAGGGGTTAAGGTTAGATGTTGCCAAGTGTTTCAGGGAAAAAAAATCCACTCCATATGAAGCAGGACGTCAACTCACCTTGCACAAAAAGCCCTTTGGAGAGAAGACTTTCGGTTTAAAAGCCGGAGGCGTGGGAAAACAAAGTACTCAAAGCAGACAGCCAGAGAAGCTCTGGGCCTCCAGGCCCGCACCCGGGTCCGCCTCCACGCACCTGGGGCGCGCTTCCGCCGGCGGTGAGCGCACCTCCCACTGTCGGGTCTCAATTCCGCCAGGCCTGGGGAAAAGGCGGCTTAGGGTTCTGGGAGTTGTAACATTTTAAGAGATTCTGCAATTGACCAAAAACTCTAAAATAACCCCAGACAGTACCGATCACTTCGGGGTGCACCACACACTCTCCCCGCGGCAAGATCCAGGAAAGTGATGGTGTAATAAAATGAGATTCGAGGTTGTGTAAAGAATAGGCATATCTAGGTGCTCCCGCCTTGGGGGAATGAGATAGATTTGGGTGTTGATTTCTCCAGTCATTTCAGAACCGCACTTCCTGCCAGATCGCCCAGGGCAGTGCTAGAACAATCTTAGGGCACTGAAAAAAATGCCAGTTCGAAAGGCGGTTCAAAATCGGGGACACCGGCCGCGGGCCGGTTGTTTACAAAGAAAGCGACCGCGTCCCTCACGTGTTTGGCCATACATCTTCGCAGGCCTCAGTTTCCCAGTGTGAAAAATGGGCAGACTACTGGCTCACCTCCTTCACCGAGAGAAAGGGACTGGGTGTTCCGGTTTCGGCCCCGCTAACAGAAACCACTTGAGAAACGAGGAGTTTCTTTCGTTTTCAGTTCAAAGGGGGAAAAAATGCAGTAAGAGTGAACCATGCTCAGAAATGCTTCTGTCAGTTTAAGTGGGGAGCTGGCTGAGAAGACAGCTAGAGGAAGACCAAACTGGGCAGTATTTCTGCCGCATATCAATGTAAATCCGCACGTGTGCACATACACAAATGCGCACAGACGGTATCAAAACACATGGGTGTGTAAGGAGACTCAACTACCCACAGTTCAAGTCCCAAGGACCAGGAGCGGCCTCTTCTGCGCTTGCGCGTTAACCGCGTTTTCCCCACCCCACCCCCCACCCCGCTGGCGCCCCGCCCCCGAGCTCGTTCTGCCCCGCCCACTTTCCCTCCCCTTCCCCAGCCCGGCCGCCCGCGCAGAGCATTGTGGGACACAAACAAAGTGCCCCCAAACAGGCTGGAGTGAGCGGAGCGGCAACGGCCGCGGCGCCGGCCCGCACGCGCGCGGCGGCGGCTCCCTCCCAACCTCCCCCTCCCCTCCCCTCACTCCCCTTCCCCTTCCCCACCCCGCCCCATCGAGAAAACGCGAGCCGTCGCCGCGCTCCCCAAACCGCCGCCTACCTTCGGCCAACCGCCCCCAACGGCCGCCAGCGCGCGGCTCTCCGGGCCCCCTCGCTCCTCCCCTCAGGCCCCTCCGAGCGCCGCGGGTGCTTCCCTCTCGCCGCTTCGCACTCTCCCATCTCCCAGGCACGCTGCTGGTTGTGCCGCCATGCCCCAGCCACAGGCTGTCCACGGGCCTAGGCGCGGCGGCCCGAGATAGGGTCTCCTCAGCCTCCCGGGGGAGGAGAGAGGCAGCGAGCCGCGCGCTCCGCCCCCTCCCCCCGGGCTGTCGCCGCCGCCGCCACCACCTCGCCGCCTCAGCCTGGCGGGGAGGAGGAGGAGGAGGAGGAGCACCAGGCCACCGGGCCCCGGCACCGCCGCCCTCAGGTAATGGGGAGGGGAGGGCAAGCGGGCCGCCTGGCCCCAGCGGGGGCAATAACCAGCCACTCCTCGCCGCCAGTGCCCTCGGGGTGCGCCTGCCGAGGGGCTGACACCACGCGTCCCCCATCTGGGCGCTGGACGGAAAGGAAAGCCTGGTCTTGTCGCCCCATCCGCTTCGGGAGACACCCCATAAGGTCCCCTCAGTAGCATTTAATCCTTCAAAGAGGAGACTAGCCTTGGGCCCCCCGGTTAGGAGAAATCACCCGGATCGTCCAGGATGCTCCCCATCATTTGCATGCCATTTGCCCAACACCCTAACCCAAAGAAGGCAGAGGTGTTACCTCCTCTCACCTGGTCGAGCCCGAGACCTGTTTTTCCCCCCATCTCCCCTGCTGCTTTTTCTCTGGTACTGGAAAGAAAAGGATGGCACTCTTAAAAAATAATAACAAACACCTCTTTTTCTTCGCTACCTGAGGATCACTCTGCATCTAGTCATTTTCTGCTGGCCTAGCCAGAAAAAAGGGGGTAACCTGCAAGTGAAATGACAAGTACATTAGAACTGATGAAAGAAAATCGCATCCTTGTGAGTTCTATGAATCTTAACCAGAATTTAGAATAAAGACTAGTAATTGTGTACTTTATTGGAACTTATAGAAATGAAGACAAAAACTTAAGTTTTTTCAACATATAAATCTGTTGAGGTCAGGAAAAAATTCTCTTCTACTTATTTTCTTACAGGTTTTTTCAGATACAGACTAATACCATAAGCACACTAAACAATTTGATAGGATGGCAAATAGTTTGGCTTGGTAAAATTTTTGTGATTTCCTTTTGCCTAGGCTTTCAGTTAGAATTATTGGATTAAAAAAAGTATTATGTAAATCTTCATTTCCCTCATTACTTCACATTGACTGCCAGTGGATTAATAATATTTAATTGTACCTAATGTAGTTTCCTTATCACGCAATGTGAAAATAATGAAAGAAATGTTTTCCTGTACTCTTGTATTTTAGGATGATAACATTCATTAATTATGGAAACCAGATTTACTTATTTTGTGCAACACAGGCATTTTACACATGTGATCTTATTTAATCCTCAGAATAATTACTTGAATTTTATATAGATGAGACAAATCACACAGCTAGAAGTGAAAATTGTACCCAGATATAATTGCAATGTAGGTGTATTTCTGTTTTGCCTCTCGGTACAGGAACACTTTTAACTTTATTATGAAAAATTTGTCTTATGAAATTGAGAAAGAAATAGTAAATACTCCACTTTGTAGATTCAGTGAGTAGCATTTATTGTTCCCTCTTCACTTCTCCCTTTCAGTGTCCCTGTGTGTGTAACCATTTGAAAGTAAGTTGCAAACATCAGGACCCTCAACTACTTTAGCATGCATTTCCTAAAAATAAAGGACATTCTACTTATCCCAAACATCAACATCTTTCTAAATTAACAATCTGTATGCAGATTTCCTCTTTATTGTAAAATCTCCTTGAGAAATTTGTCACCTTCTGTATTCAGTCAAGATAAATGTATTGCATTTGATGATTATGCCTTTAGTCCCGCTTTAAAAAGAATAATACCCATCTCCTTTTTTTCTGACACTTAATTGACCAAACCAGTTGTCTTACAGAATGCTCCCACATTCTAGACTTGTCTATTTCCTCATAGTTGCATTTAATTTATTCCTCTAACCCGTTGAGTTTTCTGTTACTGGAAGTTAGATCTAAAGAAAAACTTGATTAGCTCGATGTAAAACTTCCTTTGGCAAGAATATTTAGTAGGTGATACTATGTACTTCATACTGCTTCATAAACGGGTATATAATGTCAGATTGCTACACTACCAGTGCTGCCAAATGACCACTAAAGTGGTGACTACCAAATCTGTTATAAGGGTGTGGTTTGCTCTTTGTGATCTGTATGTAATCTTGGGATAATACTTTGACACCAAGCAGATATCCTGTTTCTGGCTACCTTTTGTTTAGTGATTTTAACACTCCTTGGTGACTCTTGATTAAATCAGTTTTATGGAGATTAAAATGTAAAAAAGATTTCCTTCATTAGCTAGGGGTAAACTAAAGTTCTTCCTAAAAATGCACAGTAAATGCTTAATTCCTTCTCCCTTGATTATAAGTATTCAGAGAAAGGGTTGGAGAAATAGTTACCCCCCGTGGTTGCAAATGAGATTTTTTTCATTTTTTTGCGGGATACACTTTGGGACTCATGGTTTTTAATGTTTTTATTCATTTTTTAATAACCGTTACAGTCATTTTTCTTTTTGATCAGATTGTCCCAGATTTGGATAGTAGGAACCTTTCAACCAGCTCCTGTGTCTTTTTTTTTTTTTTTTTTTTAACACTCCTGATTGCCATTGGAGCATTCTTGGAGTGCTTTCAGGCACAAGATACCCTAGGCTTACCTTGTTACTTTCTTTGTTCTAGATCTGGAATGGGCTGTTTATCTAAGGAGTCTTGGTTCTTTTTGATGAGAAATGGTATATAGAAACCAAGATCAGGATGTTGACATACTCATTGCTGCTGGAGTGTCATTGGTTCGAGACCCTTTCAGAGGAGAGAACTAAAAAATGGTTTTTTGTTTATTTGTTGATTCATAAATTCATAGTGATATATCCAGTTCAAATGTAACATAGCAGACTTTTCCTTCTTTGATTTTATATTTGTCTCAAATGAAAATCTTGGTGCCTAATATAAAGGGTGTATAATCAGAGTACTTAAGTACGGTGTTCAGAAGTCACTTGAAATACTTTTCTGTTTAGTTAAGCTACCAATTTGATACAGCTCATTTGTTTTATTTATTATTTTGGGGTTTTCTATTTTTGAATATGTCAAATATATGGTTCAATAAATGGTTCAAAAGACAACTGTTTTTAAAAGTATGGTTAAAGAAGCCTCACCCAAATTAATTTTTAAGATGAAGTATACCCTTTAGTATCCAATATATTCTCATATGTCTTAACTGCAGAAGGCTTAGCAGTATGTTACTTCCTTGAAGTGATATAGGAGTAATTTTAAATTTTGCAATTAGATTCTGATTCCTCTGGCAAAAAGAAAGTATTAAGACTAATATTTCAAAGTGAGCAGAAAAATAGATTTCAAGCTTGCTTCTGCAAGCTTTACTTGAAAATCAAGTCTTTAAAGAGGTATGTAGATGGTGGAAGTTTTATGAATCCATCTACTTGTATGCCACAAACAAAACTGACATACATATGCTATCTGTATATATAAAAGGCATTTGGACATGTGATCAGTGACAACAGCACATTTTGTTTGGATTGGGCAAAATTTGATAGAAATTATAATTATGTGTTCAAATGAGGGTTTAGGAGGGAGCAGTAGTTGTCTAAAGTGGGCAGAGGACAATTAGTTTATCTCAGTCACCTATCACCCGGGTGCTATAAAAAGCAAAAGATGTGCCCAGTGTGCTTTCCTCTTTGTATACTACCTCTGCTTTTGGTAACAGAGTGAACATCTATTTCCTTCAGGGAGTGGAGTGGGAAAATGGAGAATGCCTGTGCTTTGGACCCATTCACTTATTCTGTCTTTAATCTCAGTAAAAATAGATTTCCTAATATTAGAACACATAAAGTAAGGGGGGGAAGTGCCACAAACAATTGCATAGGTATGTATAACCACATAACAGGTAGAACCAATAGTGAGAGAATGAATGGGAAAATGCACTAACAATAATTGCTAACATTTGTTGAACCCTTTCAAAAAGCCAGCATTGTACTAAACATTGCCTACAGCACCTCATTTAAATTGCACATTAACTCTTTGATATGGCTGCTAATAATCTTATTTTGCAAGTAGGAAAACTGTAATCCAGCTTTCACACTCAAGTCTGTCTTCAGGATTAGCATTATACTACTTTGGTATACCTCATATCTAAATATAATGGGTAATAAAATATATTTCATTGACCATGAATTAAAGGAAGTACATGATGATGTTTGTCCTGTAGCAACACTGAAGATTGTATGCCAAGAGTCCCAAGTGCCCCAAGTGCTTGTCATATCTATTACACATCCTTAGTATATCAGACTTTGCTTCAGAAACCGCATTTTTTTTTCCAGAAACCGCATTTAAATACCATTTTAATAGGCATTTAAATAGTAGAGCATCAGGGCACCTGGGTGGCTCATTTGGTTGAGTGTCAGGCTCTTGATTTCGCCTCAGGTCATGATCTTAGGATCATGGGATTGAGCCCCACTTGGGGCTCCACTCTTGGCAGAGAGTCTGCTTGGGATTCTCTCTCTCCCTTTCTCACCTCCCCCCGCCTCCTACATGGCCTCTCAATAAATGGATAAAACTTTACATAAGTACATAAATAAGCATCAAAAATCAAGATGAACTAGTGGATGGATAGATATGTGGTAAAACAAGTATAATAACGTTAACAATAGAATCTAGGTATGGTTATGCATGTATTCACCTGTAAAATTCTTTAAATTTTTCTCCATCTGATTTTTCATAATAAAATGTCAGGAGTGATTAACAATATATTGTTATTATAAAACATTGTCGATAGCTATATAAAAACCAGTAACATGCTATATCCTCTATGCCTACAATGATTCTCTTAAATTTTTAGTAAGTCTTCCTAGCCCTGTAAAGGATAAAAATTGCCACTGAAAATGGTCAAGAGTCAAAGACTGTTGTAAAGGGGTTTACTTCATTAGTTAGGGGGCTCCTAATTGATTAGGCTCCTTCCAGCTATAGTTTTTAACATCTTTATAAATACTACATATATCAGATTTATATATATACTTTTTCCCACCTATGGTGTTCTGATACTTTGTAGACTGCTGTTGAGCATACTTTTCATATAAGCGTTATGGGGTGTTTTTACTTTAAATGCCTCACATTGACAACAGAAACAGTTCTCTGTGTACCTAAGAATGGGAGAAATTTATCCCCTGGTAGACTGAAAGCCACATTAGTTTTCTTTGTTCTTTATATTGGAAATGCATTGCCCCATTTTAGGCAATGAGCTGGAAATCTCTAGATTTAGTCATAGATCTAAAATAGTGATTGTGTATGTTAGATTTATATTATACTCCCACTTGAAGGGCATATTGATTTATTACATTAATTTCTTCACTAACATTATTAGTGCCAAGGGTGACCTTAGCTAGCACATTTTTACATAACTGATTTTGGAGTAAATCACTTGACTTGTATCATCATGCTATTTCATATTGATAACTCTATTAGAATAGTGAAAACTGATGGGTGAAACTTATTAATGTCTCACTCTTGGGGAACAGAATCATCCTTGTTTCCACATTCAGTATTCTTCTATTTTAGTAATTTTTTGGTATAGCTTTAAAAACTTAAAAATGTTTTATAACTAATCAGTTTGTAGTTTCGGTATTCTGTATTGCTCTCCTACAGCTGTTAAAATGTATGTATTTCTGTATGTTGAGGGAATTTGCAATTCATTGGTTTCGATTGTTTTTGATGTATTCAGCATAACTACAGATATCTTGGGGTAGCATATAACCAAGACTGTGAATCTCTGGAATCTGGATTTTGTGGAACTTCTACCCCTCTGACTTCTGAAACAATCTTTTTCTCCTTTTTACATTTTGACTACCTCTGTTTTCCCCCATTTTTGTCTCTTTGCTTCTCTCCTTTCTGCTTTGGATCTTCCAACACTGCTCATTTCCTTTTTTGTGGCTTTCTTTTACTCAGTGAGCACAGTTGCTTTTATTTTTGATGCCTTTACATACATGCCTTATAAAACTATATAAACCATACCTGTATAAGAGTTATTTCTATTTATAGGAATCACTGCCTCTCTTTGTTTTTTATTGTTTCTTCCTCATTTCTTTCTACTTCCTTTAACTAGGTTTACTTAGCTTTACTTTGTGAGCCAGCACAGCATAGTGTTAAGAGCTCAGATTGGGTTCAGATCTTGACTCTTACACTTACTGTGTGTGGTTTTGGGCCAGTTCCCTTAATTTCTTTGTGCTTCGTTTTCCTTACTGGTAAAATGGGAGATACCAAGTGATACCTATCCCAAGATTGTGTGAAAATTAAATTATTTAATATGTAAAAAAGTACTTAGAACAATGCTTGGTATTTATTGAGTACTATATAAGTATTAAGTAATGATTATTGTTCTTTTTAAAAAAACTAGTTCAAAGCCATTGATTATTTTTTGGCAGTTTATTGAGATAAAACTCAAAAGCCATAGTTTGTTGCCACTACAAATTTGTGGTCTCCCAATTTTATTTGGGTTTTCAGTACCTCCTAGCCATCATTCTGGGGTTTTTTTCTCCACACTTTGCTCATGTTTCATTTTCCTCAAAATTGTATCTTATCTCTTCTCTTCTCAGCAGTCTACCTCTACCTGTAGTTTCAAAGAGAAATAACATAAAAGCCAAAATATCAGACAAGAACTCTCACTACTTGTCACCACCCACCTATAAATTTAACTGTAACTACACCTTTCCTTTTCTCTTTTTTCCTGTCATTGGATCTCCTTCTGTTTAAGGCTAATTTTTTTACCCATGCACTGAATCCAGTTTCTCCTTATCCAGGAACCTTGTGCAATTATCGCTGTTTCCTCTGTCTTTAACTTTTCCTTCTTCTCTGAGTCTTTTCCAACTACTATCAAAACATTCTATATTTTACTATAATAAAAACAATATATCTGGGGGAAAAACATTCTCTAGTTTCTCCCATTCTATAAAAATACCAGTATCCTCCCTTGAGCCCTCATTTCCCTCCAACTAACTCCCTTGCTCTATCTTTAGAAACAGACTTCTTCAGATTGAATTGTCTCTACTTACAGTTTTCACTTCCTCATTTCTGTACACTCTTTATCTTTGTCTGTTGAGCAGTCTGACTCTACTATGTGCTATTATAAGGTCATCAGTAATTCCTTGTGGCTTAATCGAATAGACTGGTTTATATCTTATTTGACCTATCAGCAGCATTTGACACTGACAACCACTCCTTGAAATATTCTGCACTCTTGGTTTCTGGAACATTCTATCCTCCTGGTCCTTCTGAATATCTTTTTTCCAGATTTTCTTTTTGCTGCCTCCCACCCTCTTTTTCCTCCTCTTGTTTTCCTTGATCATTTTAGCTAAAAGTTTATCAATTTTGCATTCTAGCTAAAGATTATATTTTTTTAAGATATTTATTTATTTATTTGACAGAGAGAGAGATCACAAGTAGGCAGAGAGGCAGGCAGAGAGAGAGAGGGGGAAGCAGGCTCCCTGCTGAGCAGGGAGCCCAATGCGGGGCTCGATCCCAGGACCCCAAGATCATGACCCGAGCCGAAGGCAGACGCTTTAACCCACTGAGCCACCCAGGCACCCCAAGATTCTCTTTAAAGGACCATTTTGGTTTTAATTTGTTCTGGGGTCTGTTTCCTATTCACTTTATATCTGTGCTTTATTTCCTTCTATTTATTTTGAGCTTGCCTTGCACTCTTTCTAGCTTCTTAAAGTAGAAGACTAGGGCATTGATTTTTTTTTTATTATTATTTTTTTAATTATAGTGAAATACATCTTTAAAAACCTGTTACCTTAACTATTTTTAAGTGTACAGTTCAGTGGCATAAAATACATTCACACTCTTATGCAACCATCACTACCATTCATCTCTAGAACTCTTTTCATCTTGAAAAACTATAACTCCGTACCCATTAAACAATAACTCCCCATTCTCCTCCCTTCCCAAGCCTCTGGCACCCACCCTTCTACTTTTTTTTCTATGAATTTGACTACTCTATAAACCTCATATTGGTATTAGACAATGTCCCTTTGTGACTGGTTTATTTCATTTAGCGTAGTTGTTCTCAAGATTTATCCATATCGTGGTGTGTATCAGAATTGCCTTCATTTTTAAGGCTAAATAATATTCCATTGTATGTGTATACCACATTTCGTTTATCTTCTGTTGATGGATACTTGGAGTATCTCTACCTTTTGGCTATTGTGAATAATGGTCCTATGGATATTTGTGTACAAATACATGTTCATGTGCCTGCTTTCAGTTCTTTGGGGTATATACTCAGAAGTAGAATTGCTGGATAATATATTCTTTTTTTTAAGTTTTTTTTAAAGATTTTATTTATTTATTTGACAGAGAGAGACACAAATTTACTTATTTGACAGAGAGAGGGAACACAAGCAGGGGGAGTGGGATAGGGAGAAGCAGGCTTCTGGCCAACCAGGGAGCCCAATGGGGGGGCTCGATCCCAGGACCCTGGGATCATGACCTGAGCCGAGGGCAGACGCTCAACCACTGAGCCACCCAGACACCCCTCTATTTTATAAGTTTTTTAGGAACTCCCATACTGCGTTCCACAGTGGCTGCACTTAATATTCCCACAGACAGTGCACAAGGATTTTTTTCTTCCACATCCTCACCAACACTTGCTACTTTTTGTGTGTTTTGTTGTGTTTTGTTTTCTTTAATAAGAGCCATCCTGATGGGTAGGAGGTGGTAGGTGTGTGGTTATACGCCACTGATTTTTAGACATTCCTTTCTAATATGTGTATTGAAAACTATAAATTTTACCCCAAGCACTGCTTTAGCAACATCCCACAAATGTTAATAATGTACTTTAATTATTACCCAGTTAAAAATACTTTCCAGTTTCCTTTGTTGATTCCTTCAGTCAACATGTGGATTATTTCAACATTTTATTTCCAAATATTTGGGGTTTTCTTGATAACTCATTGATTTCTAATCATATGTGTGGTGAGAGAACATTTTCTGTGTGCATTCATTCCTTTAAAATTTGTTAAGATTTGTCTTAATGGCCCAGCATATCTGTTTTGATGAGCATATTGTGTTGCACTTGAAAAAAATATGTATTCTGCACTATAAATATCAGGTCAAAGTGGTTGATGTTATTGTTCAGATCTTTTATGTCTTTAAAAGACATAAAAGGGATGGGAGCTAGTTCTATCAGTTATTGAGAGGGATATTAAAAGTTCCAGGTATTATTGTGTATTGTCTTTCTCCTTAACTCTGTCAGCATTTACTGCTTATATTTTAAAGCATTCTTATTAGGTGCACACACATTTCTTATTGTTATACTTTTTTTTTTTAGTATTTTATTTATTTATTTGACAGAGATCACAAGTAGGCAGAGAGGCAGGCAGAGAGACAGGGGGAAGCAGGCTCCCTGCTGAGCAGAGAGCCCAATGTGGGGCTGATCCCAGAACCCTGAGATCATGACCTGAGCCGAAGGCAGAGGCTTTAACCCATTGAGCCACCCAGGCGCCCCTTGTTATACACGTCTATCTCCGGTAATATTTTTGTCTTGAAGTCTGTCTGATGATAAAAATAGGGAACTCCAGCCTACCTATCTTTATTGTTTGCATGGTAAATCTTCTAACATACCTGTGTCCTCTTATTTATTTCTTAAAAAGAGCATACAGTTGGGCTTGCTTTTTTATTCTTATTCTGCCTTTTAGTTGAAATGTTGAGTCCATTAAAATTTAGTGTAGTTAAATCAAGTCCAGAATCAAATTGGTGGCAGGGTTGGTTCCTTCTAAGGGAAGGAACCTATGGAGAATATTCTGTGCCGTTCTCTTTGCTTCTGTTAGTGCCATGGCTTCTGGCAGTAGGTCTCCAGTCTTCACTTGGTGTTCTCCCTGTGTGTCTATCTTCATTCGAATATCCCCTTTATGTAAGGACATCGTAATTACCTCATTTTTAAAAAAGATTTTATTTATTTGAGAGAGAGAACCAGCGGGGAGGGAGGGGCAGAGGGCGGAGAAGCTGAGTCCACCGTGTGGCTCAATCCCGGGACTCAGGATCCAAGACAAGAGCTAAAAGCTGACGCTTAACCACCTGAGCCACCCTGGTGCCCCCCCCCCCCCAATTACCTCATTTTAACTTGATTACCTTTGTAAAGAGCCTGTTTCCAAATAAGACAACATTTTCAGGTACTGGGGATTAATACTTCAACATATTGGGGAGGGAGGAGACACAGTTCAATCCATAATAAGACACATTTAAAGTTGGCAGCAAAAAAAAAAAAAAGTTGGCAGCAATGCGAAGGCCTGTTGGGTAAAGTCACTGTAGTTGTGTACATATTCTAAAGGAAACACGTTGAAACTCTTGAGTACTTGATGTGAGTGCTTAAAAACTCTTTAGGGAAGAAAAAAACTCTTTAAATGCTAATTGGCTAAAACTGACTTGAATTTAACTTTCTCACATAAGGATCCAAAAGAGTGAATAAGATCTGTCCTTTCTTCAAGCTTGCTCTCTAATAATAAGGAATCAATATTAATAGTTGATATTCCTTACATACTGTGACTGAATCCTTATGAATGGCAACATGATGGGATAGGAAGAAGAGACTAGGAATTTGAATTTTATAGTTAAATAGACTTCTGTTCAAATACTGATTTTATTATTTATAGGACAAAGGGCAAGTTAATTGTACCTTTGATTTCCTCATTTATAACTGGATTTTAAAAACCCGTTTCTCAGAATTATGAGCCCAAAGTGAGATAAAGACACCTGGTGAATTACTCAATATATATTAGCTAATCTTCCCTTAATGTAGAAATTAACAATCAGCATGACTCTGGCTACCAGCAATGAGAGGAAATTCTAATAGTTCAGTTACTGGTTTAACTGATTTATTAAATCCAGGTAAATCTCAGTCTCTTAAACTCTGAAATGATTAAAATCCTTGATTAAAAAATGGCTGGTTATAAAAGTTAAATGATTTTTTTATAGCTCAGATACAACAATCCATTTGAAATTCTTCCTGAAAACTTAATAAACACTTAAGGAAGACCGACGGTAAATAAACCATTGTCAAATTAAAGATCACATATACTTTTATTACTGTTCAGAGAACGTAAAAGCATGTTCTCAAATATGAGTACTCAATGTGAATCTATTCTAAAAAGTATACTTCCTTTCATAGAAAAATATAGGTATTTGTTTTTGCTTTAGAACAAAATTTAAAATTGTGGTACTATAATATTTGTAAAAAATTGATTTTTTTTTAAAGATTTTATTTATTTATTTGACAGAGAGAGAGAGATCACAAGTAGGCAGAGAGGCAGGCAGAGAGAGAGGGGGAAGCAGGCTCCCTGCCAAGCAGAGAGCCCAATGTGGGGCTCGAACCCAGGACCCTGAGATCATGACCCCAGCCGAAGGCAGAGGCTTTAACCCACTGAGCCACCCAGGCGCCCCTAAAAAATTGTTAATGATAGTGAAAAACATCTTATTTTAACTTAATAACTTTCTAGAGAGAGAAGTAATTGAGTTGCAGTTTTCACTAGTTCACTTATATACATTTTCTGTGTAGTTTTAGCATGAAATTTTTATTTCGAGTTATGGCTCTTCTGTTTTTTTTATTTGTTTTATGGCTCATCTGTTCTTAAACCAGTTATATTAACAGGTTTTCTATAAAATATTTGTATGTTGTATATGTTAAACTCTAATTTATTCAGCATTTTTAAAGTGCCCTCTCTGTGTTAGGCAGAATACACACAGCCTCAGCCTCTTAAGTAGCATGTGGATCCATAAGACCACAAGATCTGTAAACAATTGATCGCCTATTATACATAAACTACTGAGGTAGAGCAGTGGTCCTTTTGTGGCCTTAAAGGGATGCCCAGTGAGAATCACTGCACTATAATAACCAGTGTTGCTAGTAAGAATATAATAGGTAAATGGTATAGAAGCAGAAATGATTAAGAACCTCCATGTGTATCCAAATGAAGACTTTACATAAAGCTGCTCATAGCAGCTTTATTTGTAATAGCCTCAAACTGGAAATAACTCAAAAGTCTGTTACCAGTTAAATGATAAACAGATTCTGATATATCTATACAATAGAATGGTACTCAGCAATAAAAAGGAATAAAAATTCTTAAGCTCAACAACGTGGATGAATCTCAAAATAATTATATCCATTGAAAGAACCTAGATAAGTGAGAAAGTCTGTGTTGTATAATTTTATTATATAAAATTCTAGAAAATGCAGCTAATCTAAAATGAAAAGCAAATCATCAGTTGGTAGAGATGGGTAGGAGGGAGAAATTCCAAAAAGACACAAATAAACTTATAGGGGTCACAGAAGTTTTCCTAATCTTGATTGTGGTGATGATGTATATGTCAAAACTGGTCAAATTGTACACTTTATTTATTTATTTATTTTTAGATTTATTTGCTTATTTATTTGTCAGAGAGAGAGCACAAGCAGGGGAAGAGGCAGGCAGAGCAGGCAGAGCAGGCAGAGGGAGAAGCAGGCTCCCTGCCGAGCAAGGAGCCCGATGCAGGACTCGATCCCAGGATCCTAGGATCATGACCTGAGCCGAAGGCAGCTGCTTAACCAACTGAGCCACCCAGGCATCCCAAATTGTACACTTTATATGCAATTTATTATACATCAGTTATATCTCAAGTACTTATCAAATGTGTTTTAAAGAACACGGTGTGATTGATTTCATAAATATATTGGAATTGTCCCTGGAGAGATGACAAATAAGCCCTGGTAAAACCTAAGTTGGTATTATATCAAATGCCAAACTAGGGGTCAACGCAGAAAATACTGTAGGAGTTAGGTGAAGGGAGAGGCAGCACTGATTAATATAAAGTGAGGACAAGATTTAATTAAAGTCAGAGTTCCTGATTTGGAGCTCCTGTTAGGTTACTTATTTTCTCTGATACTATTTTTCTTCATCTTTAAAGGGTTTTCCTCATCTATTTTTCAAGGTTTTTAAGATCCAAAGAAAATATATTTGAAAACATTATAGAGGCGCCTGGGTGGCTCGGTTGTTGGGTGTCTACCTTCGGCTCAGGTCATGATTCCAGGGTCCTGGGATCGAGCCCTGCATCAGACTCCCTGCTCTGCGGGAAGCCTGCTTCTCCCTCTCCCACTCCCCCTACTTGTGTTCCGTCTGTCGCTGTGCCTCTCTCTGTCAAATAGATAAAATCTTTAAAAAAAAAGAAAAAAGAAAACATTATAATCTGAACAGTACCATACAAATGAGAGGTATTGCTGGCATCTAGGGTAGAAGGAAGAACAAATATAGTATTTGACCTGTTGAGAGTGTCAAGGAGGGGATTCTAAGAAGAGACCAGGGGAAGGGGAAATGTGTATGATATATTTGGATAAAAATCAAAATCAGTTTAGAGCAAAGAGTTGATGGAGAGTAGAGAGGAAAAGACAGCAGCCTAAAGCATCTAAAAAATGTAATAGAGTGGATGGGGCACCTGAGGCTCAGTCGTTAAGCGTCTGCCTTCAGCTCAGGTCATGAGCTCCCTGAGTCCTGGGATTCAGCTGCACATCGGGCTCCCTGCTCTGCAGGAGGCCTGTTTCCTCCTCTCCTACTCCCCCTGCTTGTGTTTCCTCTCTCACTGTGTCTCCCTCTGTCAAATAAATAAATAAAATCTTTAAAACAAAATGTAGTAGAGTGAAGAGAATACGAGACAGAAAGATTAGCATCAAGATATAAATTGTTATTTATCAGCCCTATGACTTTTGATAAGTCATTTATTCTCTCTGCTTCAATTTCCTCATCAACATAAAGGCAGGAGGATAATCCACCTTATCTCAGGGATTTTATATATTGAAATCAATATCATATGTATATAAAAGTGCTGAAAAGAACATGGTGTACTATATAGGGGTTGTTTCCGGAGATAATGCATGAGGTAGTGAGTGCTGGACTCATGATTATATTTCAGAGAATATTTGAATAATGGAGAATATTTGAATAATGGTGAAGGATTGATTCAGGATTGGTGAGACTAAAGGCAAGGAGACCAGTCAGTATATTTAAGTAGTCCAAAGCAATGGTTAATGGAGAAAGGAAAAGATGGATATGAGCTAGGTCTTAGAGACCAAGGCTGTGTTAGGAGGAAAAGAGAAAGATAGAAGTTGTATTTGTTTCCTGTGGCTGTTGTGTTATAAATACCGTGAGCTGGATGGCTTAAAGGAAATAAACGTGGGCGCCTGGGGCTCAGTGGGTTAAAGCGTCTGCCTTCAGCTCAGGTCATGATCTCAGGGTCCTGGGATCAAGCCCCACATTGGGCTCTCTGCTCAGCAGGGAGCCTACTTCCCCCCTCTCTCTCCACCTGCCTCTCTGCCTACTTGTGATCTCTCTCCTCTCTGTCGAATAAATAAATAAAATCCTTTAAAAAAAAAAAAAAGAAAGAAATAAACGTATTCTCTCAGGGTTTTGGAGGCCAGAAGTTCGAAGTCAATATCACTGCTTTGAAATGAAGGTGTTGGCAGGCACTCCTGAGTGGCTTCCACATGGCTCTGGGAGAGAATCCATTCCTTGTCTCTTCCAGCTTCTGGTGGCTGCAAGCAGTGTATGGTTTGTAGCCACATCACTCTGATTGCTGCTCCATCTTCGCATCACCTTCTCTGATACGGGTGTCAGATTTCCTTTTACTTCTCTCTTATAAGGGTACTAATGTTTGTATTTAGGGCCCACCTGGATATTCCAGGCAATCTTCCTATTTCAAGATACTTAATCAACCTGCGAAGTCTTTGTCATAAAAGTAACATTTGCAAACTCCAGGGATTAGGACATAGACATATTTGGGAGGGGGGTGACTTTTTTAAGTCTGTTGCAGAAGTCATAGATGACTCCCAGGTTTTTTGCTTTTTGGATTGGTGGTATCACTGGCTACAGAACTTCAAGAGGAACAGTACATAGGTGAGAAATGATGATGAATTCAGTTGACCTGTTGAAGTACCTATGGAGCATCTGTATGTGAATATTCATTTTGTGTTTCAGAAAACCTTGAATCACGTGACTTAAACATTAAAGACATTTATTATTTCACACAAAAACAAAACAAGAAATCTTGGAGTAAGGTAGCTTCAGAGTTGGTTATTCATAGCAATTCAGTGACATCATCAAGAATCCAAGTTCTCAACTTTTTGCTTTGCCATCTGTGGGCTGTCTCCTTATGGTTCCAAGATGGCCCACATAATTCCAGGCTTGTGTGCTTGTTTTTTGTGGTTTCTTTGCTTGTTCTAATCAGCTAACTCCTGAGGCTACCAGCAGGTTCTATTTTTCTTAGCCAGGTAAACCTTTTTTTGACTGTCTTTTACCTAAATGGAACTATTACTTCTACATTGCAGATTTGTTGAAGCAGGTCCTCCTGATTCTCGCCTCCATACACATATGACATATGACACTCCTTTATGATTATCTTAAGTGACCGTGGATTTTACCGCTTTTAATGAGCAGATTTGAAGATAAGGAAGCAGGTCTCGGTCAGAAGTTTAAGCCTCCTATTCACCTTGCTTTAGCCTTTAAGTTCTGTTCTGCACATTTCTAACCATCTCTTGATTTAACATTAAACATTAAAGTAGTGGTTAATGTGGTGTGGGGACTCTGCTGGCAATCCCCAGAACCTTTCAGAGGGTTTACAAGGTCAAAACAATTTTATAACATTATTAAGATAGTATTTGTTATTTTCATTCTTATTCTCACACTATGCAGTGGAGTTTTCAACAGACTGAATGCAGATGCAGAAATAAGAATTCAGCTTATCTTATAAGCCAGACTTTAAGATATTTACAAAATCAGTGCCACTCTTGCTTTTTCTTTTTTTGCTCTGAGAAACGTAGTTTTTAGAAAAATATGTTGTGTCAACATTTAATGGGCTTATTTTTAAATGAATCAGTAATTATTTTTTACATATCTAACTTCTGATTTATAATATGCTAACCATGAACAAAAGCTATTTGGGATTCTCCGTAGATTTTAAGTATAAAGGGGGGGGTCCTGAGACTGAAGAGTTTGAAACCTTGCCCTCTAGTACTGATAGTACTTTAAGGACATACTCTAAAGTTCTTCCATTTCTCCAGTCATATTTTCTTGTCACTTGCTGAGTATTATCAGTTAATCACATGGATATAGCATATTCATATGTTGCAGGATTTGTTGTGGGTATTTCAGAATCGTTCATACTATTCAGTGATGTATCCCATTCATGGGGGCAGCGTGCTTTCTCATTCTTTGTTAATATGTTTAGCTTGGCATTTTATTTCCACCATAATTACATACCTCTGTTTATAATTTTTTTAAAGATTTTATTATTTTTTTTAAGTAACCTCTACACCCAGTGTGGGGCTCAAACTTACAACCCCAAGACCAAGAGTCACATGCTTTACCAACTGAGCCAGCCAGGTGCCCCACATACCTCTGTTTATTATCTGCATTCTTCTGCTTTTTATGCTTATTGACCATGCTGAATTTAATGTTAGTATAACCACCTGAAAATTAAGCAGAGAGAGCAAACTAAAGGAGAGGAGAGAGCAAATAAATGGCCATGCAAGACCATTTTTTATCATCTCTTGGAACTGGGCATAGTTAACACTCTGGAGTATGACTTTGATTTATCAATAAATGTTCATAAGTAGAAAGTCTCTGTAATTTTTCTGAATTTATCTATGAAGGGACAGAAGCTGAGAGAATATTTCCAGGTTTTGACAGGAGGTGAGGAGGTGAATCAAATATGAGTACTAGATTTTAAGCTCTGGGTGACTAGACAATTGAAAGTATCCATCATTAACAAAATTAGAAATTTTGCAGCGGGGTATTAGTTGAGAATTTAAGTTCAGTTTTTTGGGTTTTTTTTAGGATTTTATTTATTTATTTGACAGAGAGAAAGAGATCACAAGTAGGCAGAGAGGCAGGCAGAAGGAGAGAGGGGGAAGCAGGCTCTCTGCTCAGCAGAGAGCCTGATGCGGGGCTCAATCCCAAGACCCTGAGATCTTGACCTGAGCCAAAGGCAGAGGCTTAACCTACTGAGCCACCCAGGCACCCCTAAGTTCAGTTTTAAATGGTAAATTTGAAACAAGACAGACACATTTAGAGGAATTGTCTAGCACTCTAGCTGATCATTAGAAGCCCAGAATTGAAGTTCAGGAAGAATGATGGAGTTAAGAGATTAAGATTAGTTCAGCCAGAATTGATAGAGTCCAAGATCTATCAATAAGGATAGCTCATCTATTACTCAGTTCTGTACATATTGTAATAATATTGTGTGCTAGGCTTTCCATAGTCTTATTTAATCTCATTTAACCATGATTAAGATCTAGATCTGTCTGAACTACAAAGCTTCCTAGTATACATGCTCTCTCCAGGCAACATCTGATGTATTAATTGGTAACAATTAAATACAGTGAAATAAATAAAGCTTAATTATATATGAGATGGAGAAATTTGTTTAATTATATATGAGGTGGAGAAATTTGTTACTGGGTTTGGACAGTGTGAAAAACTATAATTCTTTAATTAATGCGTAGTACTGTGTCAAAAGACTCATCATATATCCTTAGAGCAGTCTTCCATACTTCAAACAGACAGAGGTACTAATAGAATTTATGACATATCTAGAATTAAAAACCTCAATAGAAATTGAGTTAGCAGGACTCCTGGGTGGCTCAGTTGGTTAGGCATCTGCCTTCAGCTCAGGTCATGATCCCAGGGTCGTGGGATCAAGTCCCACATCAGGCTCTCTGCTTAGCAGGGAGTCTGCTTCTCCCTCCCACTCTCCCTCTGTGCTCCTCTCCACTCTCAAATAAATAAGTAAAATCTTTCAAAATATATTTTTTAAAAAATGAGTTAGGATGTGAGATATATATATATGCGCTAATAAGGTTATTAAAAAGTTCAAATCAGTGTTTTTAAAAGGCTTTATTGTAGGTTTTTATATTTATAGATTGAAACTTGTAATTATAGACATATTTTCCTGAGACATTCGGATCATCAGAATAGGCTAATGTTTGGTATTTTCAGTTACTTTTTTGTCTTTAGGTTGTTTTACAGCGAATACTACAGCTAAGATTCAGCTTTCAAAATTCTGGCTCAGTAGCAATTTTTTTTCAGACATCATTTTGTTACAGAATTTGTGTGACTGTATCAGTTGACAATTTAGAAAGATGTTTACTGCAAGGAGTCTTAACTTTTTCTTATCCCAATCTGGTTTTTTAGTTGTATAAAAGCAGTTTGTCACTTTCAGGATAGTTGATTACTAATTTGAACAGATCGAATATGAGTTCTAGAAGTAGTGAGATTAAAATTTCATTAACAATTGTTCTTACACCACTATTCTTACACTATTAAGCAAATCAATGGGAAGAGTATTTGTCATAATTTAGTAGTACTGGCTCCTGGCCCTGTTTTTAAATGTGATTTTTGTACAAAGCAGTGCATTCCCAAGAATCAAGTAGTCTGGGCCCTACTCCCACGTTCCATTAAGTTACTGACTTGGTTAATCTTTCTGGACTTTTTTTTTTTTTTTTTTTCTAGAGAGGGGGAAGCAGGCTCTCTGCTGAGCAGAGAGCCCAATGTGGGGCTCGTTCCCAGGACCCTGAGATCATGACCTGAGCTGAAGGCAGAGGCTTTAACCCACTGAGCCACCCAGGCGCCCCCTTTCTGGACTGTTTTAAAAAGAACAGTATCTGGCACCTGATAAGTTTTTTAATTAAAAAACTTCTTAAACTGCAAATAATCTAATATCCCTTTCATCCTCAAAATTCAAATACCTTCATTATATTTCTGAGGGTTTTTTCCTCGGGTGAGGGGAAAAAATTGCCTCATTTCAAACTATTCCTCCATTTTTTTATCTCTTTAACTTCTAAGATAACATTCAGGCCATAAATAATATCTATTATTATAGATATTATATATTATCGTATATATTATACATATTATAGTATAAGAGAATACATCTATAGTATCAGTCCCAGAGTCAAACCTGTGGCTGGCATATGGTTTCTCTGTAGACAATAGTCACTGTATCAAAACCCAGTATTTCTCCATAGTCTATCTACAAAGACTAGTAATCTCCAGAGTTGCTATAGGAAGTCCTGTTCTTGACCAACTGTGGTCAGGGTCCTCAAAGGAGCATATTTTACCAGAGGTTTTGTGATTATCTCTTTCAGTTGTGAGTTATAGCTAGAGCTTAAGGAACAGGACTTCCATGGCTTAATTGCCCCATCTTATGTAAAGATCTTTTACTAAGGTATAGTACCATTAATAGTTTTGACAATTATGAATTATCAGTTTGTGATTATTATAGTTACTTCAGTTTTATCCATGAACAAATTTTTTTTATTAACATATATTATTATTTGCTTCAGGAGTACAAGTCTGTGAATCATCAGTCTTAGACAATTCACAGCAGTCATCATAGCACATACCCTCCCCAATGTCCATAACCCAGCCACCCTGTCCCTCCCCGCCGCCCCCCCCCCAGCAGCCCTCAGTTTGTTTCATGAGACTAAGAGTCTCTTATTGTTTGTCTCCCCAGTCCCATCTTGTTTCATTTTTTCCTTCCCTACCCCCCACGACCCCCTGCCCTGCCTCTCAAATTCCTCATATCAGAGAGATCATATGATAATTGTCTTTCTCTGATTTGACTTATTTAGCTTAGCATAATACCCTCTAGTTCCGCCCACATCGTTGCAAATGGCAAGATTTCGTGTTTTTTGATGGCTGCATAGTATTCCATTGTATATATATATACCACATCTTCTTTATGCATTCATCTGTTGATGCACATCTAGGTTCTTTCCATAGTTTGGCTATTGTGGACATTGCTGCTATAAACATTCGGGTGCACATGCCCCTTCAGATCACTACATTTGTATCTTTAGGGTAAAAACCACGTAGTGCAATTGCTGGGTCGTAGGGTAGCTCAATTTTCAACTTTTTGAGAAACCTCCATACTGTTTTCCAGAGTGGCTGCACCAGCTTGCATTCCCACCAACAGTGTAGGAGGGTTCTCCTTTCTCCACATCCTCACCAACATCTGTCATTTCCTGACTTGTTAATTTCAGCCATTCTGACTGTGTGAGGTGGTATCTCGCTGTGGTTTCGATTTGTATTTCCCTGATGCCTAGTGATGTTGAGCACTTTTTCATGTGTCTGTTGGCCATTTGTATGTCTTCTTTGGAGAAATGTCTGTTCATGTTTTCTGCCCATTTCTTGATTGAATTACTTGTTCTTTGGGTGTTGAGTTTGATAAGTTCTTTATAGATTCTGGATATTAGCCCTTTATCTGATACGTCATTTGCGAATATCTTCTCCCATTCTGTCAGTTGTCGTTTGGTTTAGTTGACTGTTTCCTTTGCTGTGCAAAAGTTTTTGATCTTGATGAAGTCCCAATAGTTCATTTTTGCCCTTGCTTCCCTTGCCTTTAGAGATGTTTCTAGGAAGAAGTTGCTGTGGCTGAGGTTGAAGAGGTTGCTCCCTGTGTTCTCCTAAAGGATTTTGATGGATTCCTATCTCATATTGAGGTCTTCATCCATTTTGAGTCTATTTTTGTGTGTGATGTAAGGAAATGGTCCAGTTTCATTCTTCTGCATGTAGCTGTTCCAATTTTCCCAACACCATTTGTTGAAGAGACTGTCTTTTTTCCACTGGACATTCTTTCCTGCTTTGTCAAAGATTAGTTGATCATAGAGTTGAGGGTCCATTTCTGGGCTCTCTATTCTGTTCCATTGATCTATGTGTCTGTTTTTGTGCCAGTACCATACTGTCTTGATGATGACAGCTTTGTAATAGAGCTTGAAGTCTGGAATTGTGATACCACCAACTTTGGTTTTCTTTTTCAGCATTCCTCTGGCTATTCGGGGTCTTTTCTGGCTCCATACAAATTTTAGGATTTTTTGTTCCATCTCTTTGAAAAAAAAATGACGGTATTTTGATAGGTATTGTGTTAAATGTGTAGATTGCTTTAGGTAGCATAGACATTTTCACAATATTTGTTCTTCCAATCCATGAGCATGGAACGTTTTTCCATTTCTTTGTGTCTTCCTCAATTTCTTTCATGAGTACTTTATAGTTTTCTGAGTACAGATTCTTTGCCTCTTTGGTTAGGTTTATTCCTAGGTATCTTATGGTTTTGGGTG
>CM052884.1:21635716-21741354 GCA_028534135.1 Potos flavus | reverse complement strand
ATAAATTAATTAAAATACTAATGGCAGGGGCACCTGGGTGGCTCAGTCTTTAAGCATCTGCCTTCAGCTCAGGTCATGATCCCAGAGTCCTGGGATCGAGCCCTGCATCAGGCTCCCTACTCAGCGGGAAGCCTGTTTCTCCCTCTCCCAACTCCCGGTGCTTGTGTTCCCTCTCTGTCTCTCTCTGTCAGATAAATAAATAAAATCTTTTAAATAAATAAAGAAGTAAGTAAATAAATACATACATAACATACATACATACTGATGATTGCCAACTTGGAAAAAGAAATATGAACAGTTTAAAGCACTAGCCACCCTCACTCAAGATGATATAGTAAAATACCAGAACTTCATGGTTGTGGTAACTTCCATCAAATGATCTAAGTATTAGAAGGTTGTGGAACTAGATAACCTCCAGGATTCCTCTCTACCTGGATATTGTTTGAATTTGAGAATAAACATTGGTTTCTTTAGTTAAATAGAGATTTAAAACCCATGGAAACAAACCATATGTCCATCAGCAGGTGAATAAAATATATATACATACAATGGAATGGAACCTTTAAAAAGGAAGTAATTTGATACATGGTACAACATGGATGAACCTTAAAGACATTATGCTAAACGAAGTAAGCAAGTCACATAAGGACAGGTATTGGATGATTCCATTTATATGAGGTGCCTAGAATAGTCAGATTCATGGAGACAGAAAGTAGAAGGATCGTTACCAGGAGCTGGATAGAGAACGAGGAGTTATTTAATGAATAGTGACTTACAGTGTGGGATGATATAAAAGTTCTAGATGGGTAGTGATGATAGTTGCACAACAGCAACTATCACATAAGTGTACTTAATGGCACTGAGCTGTACACTTAAAAATGGCTAAAATAGTAAATTTATGTCTGTTTTGCCACAATAAAAAGAAACCTTAATTTACTGCTGTTAATTAAATAACTTAGATGATGTAGGCATTTTAGTTTATAATGGAGTTCTGGGAAACTTTCTAAATAAAGTAATAATGGGCATTACCAATACAATAAAACTGTTTTTGATATACAGATACTACTTGAAATTTGGCCGGCAAATGAGTTTATATTTAATTTTATTTGATTAATTTTATTTAATTTGAGTTAAGATAACTGCATGTGGCTAATGACTACTTCATAGAAGTATACTTTTATGTTTTCTCATCCTTTTACTTTCAGCCTATCTATATCATTATATTTGAAGTGAGTTTCTTATGGATAGTACGTAGTGGACTCTTTTTTTTTTAATGTCCACTCTGCCAAATCAGTGTCTTTTAATTGGTTTTATTTGGACTGTTTACAAGTCAGTGGTAAGTTCAGTCAATGGGAGGTTCAGGCTTGACTTTGCCATCTTATTTTTTGTTTTTGTTTGTTCCCTCTGTTCTTTGTTTCCGTTTTCTTTTTTCTCCCTTCCTGTGTATTACTTTTACCTTTTTTGAGAATTCCACTTTGATTTATCCAGTGTTTTGAATATCTCATTGTATAAATTATTTTGAATTTGCCCTAGGAATTGCGTTATACATGAATAAACATCTTACAGTGTACTGATATCAACATTTTACCAGTTGGAATGAAGTACAGAAAGCTTACCTCCTTTAAAAGTCCCTTTACCCTTCCTGTTTATAGCTGTCTTAAGTATTTTCTCTACATACTTGGAGAACCACATCAAACAGTGTTGTAATTTTTGATTCAGTTATGTCAAACATAATGTAGAAAAGTCAGAGGAAAGGAAGGATTAGTGCCTATATTTTTTTTCTGTCATTCTTCCTTCTATTTCAAGAACTATCTATGCCCATTCTTTTTTAGTAGATCTGCTGACAACAGATTCTCCAGTTTTCATTCATCTGCAAGTGTCTTGATTTCCCCTTTATTCCTGAAGGATCTTTTCACTGGATATAGAATTCTTGATTTGCAGTTTCTTTGAATACTTACAAAGTGTTGGGCCACTTCCATCTGGGCTCATGGGTTTCTATGAGAAATCCTCTGTTATTTGAATTGTTTTCCCCTTATAAGAGTCATTTCTCTCTTGCTGCTTTTAAGATTTTCCTTTTGTCTTTAGTTTCCAACAGTTTGATTGTGATGTATCTAGGCATGGATCTTTGGATTTATCTTCTTTGGGTTTGTTGAGCTTCTCAAATCTCTAGGTTTAGGTTTTTTTGCCACATTTGAGAAGTTTTCAACCTCTTGTTAGAGGAGAGGAATACTTTTTCAGCCCTACCCTCTCCTCTCCTCTCAGGACTCTGAAGATATGAATGTTAGATCTTTTCTATAGTTCCTAGGCCCCTGAATTTCTCTTCATATTTTTAGTCTATTTTCTCTGTTACACAAATTGAGTAATTTTTATTTTTTCCTCAAGTTTACTGATTCTCTCCCCTGTCCTCTCCATTCTCCTGTTCAACTCTTCAACTCATCTCTTGAGTTTTTCATTTTAGTTATATTTTGTAATGGCTTTAAAATTAGCATGTCGTACATGCTCATCACCCATTTAAAATGTACAGTTCAGTGACTTTTTAGTATATTCATTGATTTGTGCATCCATCACCACAATTTTAGAATATTTTCATTACTTCCTAAAAACTTGAGCCCTTTAGCTGTCACCCCAAATTTCCCCCCTGCCGCCTCAGCCCTCAGCAACCATTAATCTACTTTCTGTCTATAAATTTGCCTGTTAGATTTCCTATTCCTTATTGCTACTATATCAAAATACAATTAACTTTTTTATGATGTTGACCTTGTCTCCAGTCACTTATTAGTTCTGGAAGGATTTTTTTTTTTTCCCCTTAATTCCTTGGGTGTAATCATGACTGAATAGGAACAGTTTTATTTTTTGCTTTCATACACACACACACACACACCTTTTGATTCTTTTTCTTGCCTTTTCTCTGATCTTAGGGGGAAAGTATCTAATCTTTATCTGGTAGGTATGTTATTACCTGTAGGTTTTTTTTATAATGCTCTCTAACTAGTTAAAGAAGTTCCCTTTTATTCCTAGTTTGTTAAGAGTTTATCATGAAGGGATGCTGAGTTTCCAAAACTTTTTCTGCATCAATCAAAATTATCACATGGCATTTCTTCTTTAGACTCTGAATATGGTGGATTAAATTGACTGATTTTTTTTTTTTAATGCTGAACCAGCCTTATAATCCTAAAATAAACCCCACTTGATTGTGGTATTCTTTTCTTTTTATTTTTGTATTGCTAGAATTGATTTGCTAGTATTTTGTTAAGGGTTTACTTCTGTGTTCACAAAGGATGTTCTGGGGTTTGTTTGTTTGTTTGTTTTTATAGACTTTGGCTTTGGTGTCAGAGTAATGCTGTCCTTAAAAAATAAGAAGTGTTTTCTCTCTGATTCTCTGGAAGAGATTATATGATTGGCATTACCTCTTTAAATCTTTCGTAGAATTCTCTAGTGAAACCATCTGGGCCCGAAGATTTCTTTAGGATGATTTTAATTGTCAGTTCGATGTCTGTAATAGTTATAATATTGTTTGGGATATCTATTTCATCTCAGTCGAATTTTGTGTGTAGTTTATGTCAGGAATTGGTCCGTGTTGTTTTTGTTATTGAATTTATGTATACAGTTGTACATAGTATTCTCATTTTTTTTATATCTGTAGTATGTTAAAGGAAAAATCCAACAATCATAAATTTTGAAAAGATTTGGTTGGCTTTATTCAGCAATTCATGAATTAGGAAGCATCTATTATAGAGATAGAGTGGAACTCCAAAGAACTGTACCAAGTGAAAGGGTTTTATGGACTAAAACGTGTAGGATACATTCTCAAATAGCATCTGGAACTTTCTCCAGTGTAGACCTCATGGTAGGTCATAAACCAATAAAATTGTTTAATAAAATTAAAAAGAATTTAAAAATTATTTTTAAGATTTATTTGAGAGAGAGAGAAAGCACAAGTGGGAGGAGCAGAGGGAGAATCTCAAGCAGACTCTGCTGAGCTGGGTGACCAACATGGGTCCCCATCTCACAACCCTGACTTCATGATCTGAGCTGAAATCAAGAGTTGGCCACTTAACCAACTACGCCACCCAGGCACCCCCACCAATAAATTTTAAAAGGTTGAAATAATACAAAATGTGCTCTGAGAACATACAGGCATGATATTAGACATCAGTAATAGCAGGAAAAAGTTTAGGAAACTCAAAAATATGTGAAAATAAAACAGTACAGTCCTAAATAACCAATGGGTCACAGAAGAAATCAAACAGGAAATCAGAAAACATTGTGATAAATGAAAATGAAGATACAACATACCAAAATTTATATGTAGCAATAGCAATGCTTAGATGGAAATGTATAACTATAAATATAGTTGGTTAAGCATTGGACTCTTCATTTCAGCTCAGGTTGTGATCTCTGGGTCATGGGATCAAGTCCTGCATTATTTTCTGCACTCAGCTTAAGACTCTCTCTTTGCCCTTCCCCCCATCTCTCTCTCAAATAAATAAGTAAATCTTTAAAAAAGAAAGAAGATCTCTAGTTAATAACCAATGTTCTACCTGAAGACACTGGAAAAAGAAGAGCAAACTAAAGCTAAAACCAGGAGAAGAAAGGAAATAACAAAAATTGTAAATACTATGGGGATGACTAGGTGGCTCAGTTGGTTAAGCATCCGCCTTTGGTTCAGGTCATGATCCCGGAGTCCTGGGATCAAGCCCCACATCAGGCTCTTTGCTCAGTGGGGAGTCTCTTTCTCTTTTTGCCCCTCATCCTGCTCATGCTGTCTCTCTCTTGAACTCTCTGAAATAAATAAAATCTTTTTTAAAAAATAAATAAAAATTATAAATACTATGAACAATGAACCATCAAAATTGAAATTGAGAATACAGTTCCATGCACAGTAGCATCAAAAAGAATAAATACTTGGAAATTTAACAAAGGAAGTATAAAACTTAACGCTATAAGAGAAACTAAAGATGGTCTAAACAAATAGAAAAATACCCCATGTTCATGTATTGGAAGACTCAATGTTATAAAGATGACAGTCCTCCCCAAACTGGTTTACAAACTGAGCACAATCCCTTTCAAAATCCCAGCTGACTTTTTGTAAGGATTGACAACCTGATTCTAAAATTCATATTTTATAGTTGTAAGGAACCCAGAATGAGCAAAGCAATACTGAAAAAGAACAAATTCAGAGAACTCACCCTTCTTGATTTCAAACTGACTGCAAAGCAGCAGTGACCAAGGCATTGTACTATCATAAGGATAGACGTGTAGAACAATGGAATAGAATTGAGAATCCAGATATAAACCCATACATCTGTGCTTAACTGATTTTCAACGAGGATGCCAAGATCATTCAATGGAGAAGAAGAATATTTTCTCCGTGACTAGAGAGCCACATGCAAAAGAATGAGGTTAAACTTTTACTTCACACCATATAGAAAAGAATAACTAAAAATCCAAGACCTAATTGTAAGCACTAAAGCTATAAAACCTGTGGAAGAGGGGTGCCTGGGTGGCTCAGCCAGGTAAGCATCTGACTCTTGATTTCAGCTGGGGTCATGATCTGAGGGTCATGGGATTGAGCCCCACTCTGGGCTCCACACTCAGTGTGGAGTCTCCTCCAGGTTCTCCCTCTCTCTCGCCCTCATCCTCTACCCTTCCCCCTGCTTGCATGAACTTTCTCTAAGAATAAATAAAAATATTTAAAAAAAAAAACCTGTAGAAGGAAACATAGGGGTAAATACTCATGATGTTGAATTTGGCAAAGAATTCTCAAATGTGGCAACAAAAGGAAAAAATAGGTTATACTTTATCAAAATTAAAAACTTCTGTGCTTCAAAGGACACTATCAAGAAAGTGAAATGATAACCCACAGAATGGAAGAAAATGCTTGTAAACCATAAGTCTGATAAGCAATTTGTATGTAGAATATATAAGAACTTTTACAATTCAATAAGAAGACAACATATAAGCCAGGTAAAAAATGGACAGAGCATCTGAATAGACATTTCTCCAAGTGTTATACAAATAGCCAGTAAGCACATGAAAAGATGCCTGACATCATTAGTCATCCGGGAAATGCAAATCAAAACCACAATGAAATACCACTTCACACCCACTAGGATGGCTAGAATCAAAATGTCAGAACACTAAAAAAAATCTTTTAAAGGGGTGATTTATATGGGATGTGAATTATATCTGACACTGTTTTGTAAAATATATAGTCACACATAAAAAATAATATACTGATAGCAAATAGTCAGTAAAAACAAATTTCCAATTATCTCATAAATTTATTTTTGTAGGGCCGCCTGGGTGGCTCAGGTGTTAAGTGTCTGCCTTCGGCTCAGGTCATGATCCCAGGGTCCTGGGATCGAGGCCTGCGTTGGGCTCCCTGCTCAACGGGAAGACTGCTTCTCCCTCTCCCACTTCCCTGCTTGTGTTCCCTCTCTCCCTGTGTCTCCGTCAAATAAATAAAATCTTTTTTAAAAAATTATTTTTGTGTTAATTTGTTTCAAATAAGATAACTCCCCTGCACAATGCGATTGATTCATAAAATCTTTTAATCTACAAGTTCCCTATTTTAGTTCCTCCTTTATCTCTTTTTCCCCTTGCTCTTTATTTAAAAAAAAGAAGTCTTTTGTCCTGTAAAGTTTCTCATAGTCTAGATTTTGCTGTTTGCATAGCAGTGGTGTAACTTAACATGTTCCTGTCACCTGTGTATTTCCTATGAATTGATAGTTGATAGGATCTAGAATTTTGTTCAGTCTTTTTTGCAATGTCTTATTGCCCCTTTTTTGGTCTAGTTATAAACCATTGGTGATCAATACCCCTTCGTTTAGGGATGGGGGCTGCAAAATGGTTATCTTGTACTTCTGATACTCCTTCTTCATTTATTAGCCAGAACAATTCTATAAAGAGAAAACTTCCTTCATATTCTGTTTGATTACCAAAAAAATACCATTTTTACTGAAAAGCCAGGATAAATGCCTTATTATTTCCTTTTTTTTAAAACCAGCTTTCAAGATAATTACTTGTTTCAATAGCATCTCTTAAAGGTGACAAATCAGCTTTGTTTTTGCTTACAGTGTCAGATGAGCCCATGAATTTAAACATATTTCACATATTTCAATTTATTGTTCCATTTTTGGCCATTGGGAACTTCCTCAAGTTGACTTGAGTTTTGACACACTCCTAATAATCTTTGATAGCTTCTTTGCTATCTGGTAAGGTGTTCCAGTGGACATTTACTGTCCCAGAAATGCAATCAGCCATTTTTCTAAGGAGCCATGATTCCTTTTAGTGGGAAATGGAATTTAGAAGCCAGTCTGGGTGTTAGGGATATTTGTTGCTGTAGATTAATTACATTATGAGTTCAAACTAATACTTTCAATTCAAATTTAAGACTAGAAATTCCAATTACGACTTTTTCTTTAATCCTCGATAATGAATATATATAGGCACTTTATATATATAGGCATCAAACCAGATAGAAATTTTATGAAGTATATTTATCTATTCACATATTTCATGGCCTTTTTGTGTATATCATGCTAGATACTGGACAGGATCAAAAGATAAATTAGGGGCACCTGGGTGGTTCAGTTAGTTGGACGTCTCCCTTCAGCTCAGGTCATGATCCCGGGGTCCTGGAATCGAGCCACACGTTGGACTTCTGTGCTCAGCGGAGAGCCTGCTTCTCCCTCTCCTCCCCTCTCGCTATCTCTGTCTCTCTCTCAAATAAATAAAGAATATCTTAAAAAAGAGAATGAAAGCATGGGAAAACAAAAGCTTTAAAAAAAAAAAAAAGATACCATAAAGTGTTTTCACTGAATCCTTTTGCTCTGCCTGCTCCGAGCTTCTCACAGCTTGCCTTCACATTCTTCCATGTACATTCTTTAGATGGCTTTAGTTCTAACAAAATCAACAGAATGAGATTTGTCAGTGACTTATATAAGATCTAGTATTTAGATCCACGCCGACCTCTTCCCTGAACTCCACATCAAAATGGGCAACTTCATATATAAATCTATACAAATATTCCTCTTTAAAGTTTTTCTAATTTAGTATGCCTAAAACCAAAATATTCTTTCTCTTCATCATTAGTCCCTACCAGAATCCTTCTTTCTCTTTCATTCTCTTATTTGGTGAAAGCACCATTCACTCAGTCACCCACATTGAAAACTTAGGGTCAGATTCTTCTCTCCTAGCTACTCCCCAACCCCATCCCTGATAGAAGATCATACCTTGGTCATTTTACCTTCTAAATATTTCTTAGATGTATTTTCTCTATCCTCAGTGCCACTCAGTTTGATTTTATCATATACTCATACTGTTGTAATAGCCACCCTCACATCTACCCTCTATATTGCTATCAGAATGACCTGTTTAAAATATAGATATGACTGTACTGCTCCCCAATGGCTACTCATCCTTATTGAATAAAATTTTATTAGGTCCCAGTAAAAAAAAAAAAAAAAAAAGATCTCATTAGTTCCTTAGAGTGGCATAAACAAACATAAATGGCCTTGAGCAAAATAATATCCCAAGTCTCAATTTCCTCTGTAAAATCAGATTATTATCATCTTACCTCACGTGTGATAATATATCTAAAGCTCCTACTATTAGCATCTACTACATGGTAGACAGTTAACTAGTACAGGCAACTTCATATATTTCTACCTAGATGTTCCTCTTAGAGGCATCTTAAAATCAGTATATCCCTTTCTTTAACCTTCTTTTCTGTCTTTGATTGGTTTAAATTAGGATATAAAATGGAAATGAAATTATCTCAGTTCATTTTTCCCATAATTAAAATCTTGTTAGTATCATTGGGAAAGTTAATGTCCAGTTTTAAATGTGGCTAGATATTTAAACATGCAAATTCTTTTTAAATATCAAGTTTTCTGATCTTCTCAAATTACCTTCAAATTAGCAGTCTTCATCACTTTTTATTTAATCCTGAGGCAGCCATCTTTGTATGCTAAGAGCTCTACTTCATTTTAATCTCGAATCCTCTGATTTTTATCAGCTAATCTCTGTACCAAAATATATATATTCAAGATGTATTCTGTGTCATATAAGAAATAGAGTAGACATAAATGTGATCTTCTATTTCACTTTTACTCTCACTTTTTCTAGGGTAATAGTAACTAACATTTATTGAATACTTACTTAATGCCTGGAACTGTGCTAATTTAATCTTCCTGACTATCTTGAAAGTATGATTTCCATTATTCCTGTTTTACATATGAGCAAACAAGCATATAGAGTACCTTGACTGAGATTTAATGCCTCACTTGTAAGTGGAAGAGTCACCTTTCAAAACCTAAGATTTGTCTAACTGAAACCATTTTTTTTAATAACTAGGCTATATACCTTATTTGCCAAAAATTTTTCAACCCAACTGCAAAACAACAACATGGGATTTAGCAGTTACCATTTTCATAATCATGTATGCTGTTTCATCAGTGATTTGGAATAAAAGGGAGGGCAGTGGGTGGGAAGGAGACTATTTCTGAATTACTAGTTCAAATTGCAAACTATTACACAAATACATTTTATTTTAAATACTGCATGAATTCTACATTAGTAATTGAATTAAGTAATACTTTAAATCTTTATTCAAGAATTTTAAATAAGCTCCAAATATATAACTATACACATACATACTCATCTACACAGGTGGGGAAAAAGAAGTGTTTCTTTAATAGAATTATATAATTCTATATAGAGAATAATCAATTATAATCAATTACATAATTGATAAAAATTTCTAAACTATATCCATATTACGTATGACTTTTTCAAATAGTGTAATTTCATCCTAAGTTTTGCCACAATGTATGATATTGCAGTATCTCCAAAATATATTAGTCCATGTAATTTTCTATCATGGAGTATATCATGAGACTAAGTTTCCACAGACATGTATTAGGAAATGCATATAATACATGGTATACAAGACCTTTCTCAATCTAATCTTCACCTTCCTCTCTTCCCATACCTTCAGCTATATCAGGCTTTGTAGCTTAGATGTGTAACCATTACATTAAACAAGCAGAATTTATGGAAGGTACTCATAATCCATTTTATTTTTGTCTTCCATTGTCGTTTAAATCTATTCTGTGGTGTTAGTTCTTCCTCTAGCTCTTGAAGGTCAGGTCTTAGAAACTTAGTAACTTTAAAAGTAACTTTTCAGGTTACTTTCATTAAAGCATTATTTTTAAGAACTAATAAACTTGGGGCGCCTGGGTGGCTTAGTCATTAGGCGTCTGCCTTCGGCTCAGGTCATGATCCCAGGGTCCTGGGATTGAGCCCCACATTGGGCTCCCTGCTCTGCGGGAAGCCTGCTTCTCCCTCTCCCTCTGTTCCCCCCTCCCCCACTTGTGTTCCCTCTCTCACTGTCTCTCTGTCAAATAAATAAAATATTTTTTAAAAAGCTAATAAACTTAATTCAGAGTTAAAGGTTTCCCTCCTTTCCTCCTTCAGTCGTACTAAAGGCGTATAGTGAAAAGTGAGGTTTATTTGGCTTCCTTTTTTTTTTTTTTCTGTTTTCTTTGGCCTTTTATTCCTCTTCATTTGCTAACTATGGCTTCTGGCTCCTCCAAGATTGAGAGAGGCAAAGGTTGAGTAAGAAGAAAAGGTCTTAAATACTAGTAAAAGCAACATCAGCAACTAATGTTATTAATATAGCATTTATTTTGTGCTAAGTACTGCACTTTACATATATTATTAGGCCAGTTAATCCTCACAAGTCTCTGAGGTAGGTTCTGTTATCCCTCTTTTACTGTTGAAGAGAGTAAGGCACAGTTTAATGACTTGCCTAAGGTCATACAGCTTAATAAACATAAAAGGCAGTACCAGGAAGCAGACCCAGCACTCTAGCTCCAGAGCCCCATCTCAACCACTCCACTGTATAGCTTTTATATTCTGTTGGGAAGTGGTAAGCATACTTCCTAGTCTTTTCCAGAGTTTAAATCAGACTTGTAGGGGCGCCTGGGTGGCTCAGTGGGTTAAAGCCTCAGCCTTCAGCTTGGGTCATGATCTCAGGGTCCTGGGATCGAGCCCCGCATTGGGCTCTCTGCTCAGCAGGGAGCCTGCTTCCCCCTCTCTCTCTGCCTGCCTCTTGCCTACTTGTGATCTCTCTCTCTGTCAAATAAATAAATAAATAAAAATATTTAAAAAAAAAAAATTATCTCTAAAATAAATAAATAAATAAATCAGACTTGTACCCTTTCGATTTTTTCAAAGTGTGACATACATTTTCCATAGACCTAAGACAAAGAGCAAACATGTCTCAACCCTTTCCCTTGCAGAAGAGTAGGAGGGAGTGGGATGGGGTTTGGAACTCAAAACACACTGATTGCTGTTGCAAAAATCCTTTTGTAATATTTAACTCTTTGAACATTGAAGGTGGGTATAACTCAAGGTTGGAAATAGTTTTCTGGGGCACCTGAGTGGCTCAGTCGGTTCAGCTTCTGCCTTCAGCTCAGGTCATGATCCCCGGGCCCTGGGATGGAGCCCTGTGCTGGGCTCCCTTGTCAGCAGGGAGCCTGCTTTTCCCTCTCCCCCTGCTTTTGCTCTCTCTCTCTGTGTCAAATAAATAAATAAAATCTTAAAAAAAAAAGAAGAAAAGAAAAATAATTTTCCATTACCTTATTGCATAGGTGGCCTTACATCTCTCTTTTGGCAAGCAGTATCTGTTTGAGTCCTCCACCAAAGCCTAGATTGAAATGGTTTCATTTTCAGATGCTGTTGCACATGTTTTCCAAATGCTCTTTAATTCCTTGTCTTCACACCTTTGTTCGTGCAGATGGTCCCTGGATTAAGACTGTATCACTTGCTCTGAAGGCATGTGGTTTCCTCCCTGAACCACATGATCCCAGTCAAACCAAGCACTCTTGATGGCTAGGCTTTACTGTGGTGTAGCAAAAACTTAAAAACTTAAAACTGAAAGTCCGTTTTCTTCCTTTTCATCTCATTCCTGAGAGAAATCAGCAAATATGTTAAACAGTGGTTTGCTTAGACCAATTTTAGCTGCCTAGTGTATTGTGATTACTTGTCCTTGGGGAGGGTATATAAAGTAGATTTATATTTGAACTCATCTCTAATAACAACCAAGATAATGATTTCAGTGGCCTTACCTGGCTGTCTTGGCACAGGGCTTTATGCCTTTTATCCTTTCTGTTGTGTTATCCCAGGTTGATCATTTTGTCTTCCCATTTTAGAATATTCATTGACCTTATATTTATTCAGCTAGAAATCTTTAGGGTTTTTTCTTTTTTCCCCTTTTACATACACATTTATCTACATAGTACATTCAAAAAGATGTTTAATGGATCGTTTGATGTTTAAACTGACAACTGCCCTCTGTATGCTCACATTTTTTTTAATTTTTTTTTTAAGATTTTATTTATTTATTTTGAGAGAGAGTGCTAGAGAGAGTGAGCACGAGCAGGGTGGGGAGGGGGGCAGGGAAGGGCAGAGTGAGAGGGAGAAGCAGATTCCCCACTGAGCAGGGAGCCCAACACGAGTCTTGATTCCAGGCTCTCAGGATCGGGACCTGAGCCGAAGGCAGATGCTTAACTGACTGAGCCACCCAGGTGCCCCTTTACTTTTTTAAAAAAATTTTTGTTTTAATCCAGTATAGTTAGCATACAATGTTATGTTAGTTTCAGGTGCATGTTTACATTTAGAATGTCGTACAGTGCCCATTAACAATTTGCCATTACGTACATTATACATTGCACAGGGCAGCCCATCAGGATGGTGAACACTCACTGAGATCATGTGTGACCCCATGATAGCCTGGAACTCCTTTCTGCTTTATCACCTGGCAGAATTCTAGTTTTACTACGCGCCATTCTCTGTGATGCCTCTTCTCCCTTGCACATTCAGGATTAATTATTTCATTCATTGCTTTCACATAGCACTGCTGCACACCTTTTGTAGTCTTGGTTAGGAACATGCCTTTTTATAAGGACTGTAAGCTCAATGAGGTCGAGGACAATGTTTTATTTGTACTTAACATTCCTCCCTTCACGTAATAAAGTACCTCACATTTCTGCTATTGAGCAAAATCAGTTATAATTTGACTGTTAGAATACCTGATTCAGTCTTACTGATATTTGTGCCTAAAACAAGGGAGGTAAAAATAGTAAAGTTATGCTCAGTTACAATCCTACCATACCTACCATATTTGCATGCAGTTTTGGGGACCAGTATTAAAGGAACATTGAAAAGTGGAGATGGTTGAGAACAAGGATGTTAATCAGATTTTAAGGAGCTCTTAAAGGGATAGGGATGTTTAGTTTAAAGAAGAGAAACCATAGGAAAGAGTGGCATGTTATTGCCATCATCAGTTAAGGCTTTTTTAAGGGAAAAGAAAAAGTAGACCTAGTCTGTATGACTTTAGAGTTTGAACCAAGAGGACCTGAAACCCTAGTTCTGTAGCAGTATGCTAGGATTTTTTTAAAGAAAAAAATTTTCTTAGTGTGCAAAAAGAGAATAAACACCCATACTCCTACCCTTGAATATGATGAAAGCTGTTGCACATAGATGCAGACATTATTCTGTATACAGTTTCAGAAGGATCGTGGCTCCCTTAGGGAATCCATGAATCTCAGGTTAAGACCTCATGTTCCATGTGTGTGATGTGGATACAAATACTCTTTCATCACATTTTTCACCAAATATATAGTAATATATGCTACTACTGAGTGTCCACTATATGTCAGTAATTAGGCATTCATTTAATATTCAGAACCAAACATTTTTCCAAGCCTGTTAAAGATTAATCATCTTTAGCATCTTTTAAAATTGATGGCTGTATTTTTGAAGTATTTGAAATCTTTTTAATCTAGAGATAATTTCCAAAGTGGCTTTGTTTTACACTTATTTCAGCACTAACAATAAAAAAGTTATTTATAACAGGTAAAATGATTAATGTACATAGTTGTATTTTTTTTTTACACTGGAGAAGTCTGTGATCTAAGAGTCAAAAAGACCCAGATTGTAGCTTTGGTTGTCATTTGTTAGTCATGTAACTTTTCTGAGCATTAGCTTTCTTAAATCTTTATTAAGAGGCCTTCTTGGGGGCACCTGGGTGGCTCAGTGGGTTAAAGCCTCTGCCTTCGGCTCAGGTCATGATCTCAGGGTCCTGGGATCGAACCCTGCATCAGGCTCTCTGCTCCACAGGGAGCCTGCTTCCCCCCCCCCCGCCCCCGCCTGCCCCTCTGCCTACTTGTGATCTCTCTCTCTCTCTGTGTCAAAAAAAAGAGGCCTCCTTGACTTCACATAAGCCTCCCTGACTTCACAGAGAGGGTGTAAAGAGAAGTTAGGGGAAAAGTACTATAAAAACTGAAGCGTTCTTAGATGTGCTAAATTAAAACTATTTGAGAATGTTTTTTGTATTTTTAGTAAATGTGAAATCTGATAAAGGCGAAATCTGATAAAGGCAAACTAACTTCTTTTTTAAGGGAAAATCCAATCAACTGATTAATTACCATTTTTTTTATAAATTTATTTCCAGAAAGTTTGTTTCATTGTATTAGAAACATAAACAATAAAAATAACTGGTTTCATTTGTTGAGCATTCACAAAGTGCCAAGTACTGTGCTAAGCATTACTATATATATTGTTTCATTTACAGGTAACAGGCTGTTACAGGTAACAATCATGGAGGAATTGTTGAGGAAAGAATCCAGGCCCATCACATTCTAAAACTTGAAGTCTTAACCCCCTATATTAAATCACTTGATATCCTAAAAGAGGCAGTATATAGCATTAAAGTTAAGAGGGCAGCTGTGGAACCAGCCTGTCTGGATTTGAACCTTGCGTCTGCCACTTAATAACTTTCTCACTTTAGCAAAATAGTTAACTCTTTTCTGTTAAACAGGAATAATAATGTCCTTATTGACAGGAGAATCAACTAAACTATCAAATGTGAAGTTAGAACAGTGTTGGGCACATAGCACTCTAAATTATAAATCTGTATAATTGTCTTATATACATACTTATTACTTAAAACTATCCAGCTCATTAAAACATTAGCTCACACACTCCACTGATGAAAGGGTTTGGGGGAATGGTAAGGAGAATGTATTTTAATACATTCCCTTCCTTGAACTTTCTCACTACCAACCTTCAGCTTTGTTTATTTAGCAGAGTGGCCACATGAAAATAATGTAAATCACCTTCTATTTCAACCACTAAACCATCAATTAATGCTTATTTTATGTATTTTTTAGGACATTTCTGATTCATTTGCATCCTTGAAGAGCATCTGTAGAAGAGGAAGGAAAAGATGGGTGTGAAAACATTTACTCATAGCTCCTCTTCCCACAGCCAGGAAATGCTTGGAAAGCTAAATATGCTGCGAAATGATGGACATTTTTGTGATATCACTATTCGTGTCCAGGACAAAATCTTCCGGGCACATAAGGTGGTACTAGCAGCTTGCAGTGATTTCTTTCGCACCAAACTTGTAGGCCAAGCAGAGGATGAGAACAAGAATGTGTTGGATTTGCATCATGTTACAGTGACTGGCTTTATACCCCTTTTAGAATATGCTTACACAGCCACTCTGTCAATTAACACAGAAAATATCATTGATGTTCTAGCTGCAGCCAGCTATATGCAAATGTTTAGTGTTGCTAGCACCTGCTCAGAGTTCATGAAATCAAGCATTTTATGGAATACACCTAACAGCCAACCAGAAAAGGGTCTAGATGCTGGACAAGAAAATAACTCTAACTGCAATTTTACTTCTCGAGATGGAAGTATTTCGCCTGTGTCTTCAGAGTGCAGTGTGGTAGAAAGAACCATTCCTGTCTGCCGAGAGTCCCGGAGAAAGCGCAAAAGCTACATTGTCATGTCTCCTGAAAGTCCTGTAAAGTGTAGCACACAAACAAGTTCTCCCCAGGTATTGAATTCTTCAGCTTCCTACTCAGAAAATAGAAATCAACCAGTTGACTCTTCTTTAGCTTTTCCCTGGACTTTTCCTTTTGGAATTGACCGAAGGATTCAACCTGATAAGGTTAAGCAGGCAGAAAATACCCGGACTTTAGAATTACCTGGCCCATCTGAGACGGGGAGAAGAATGACTGATTATGTGACTTGTGAGAGCACAAAAACTACCTTGCCTCTAGGTACTGAAGAAGATGTCCGGGTGAAAGTAGAAAGGTTAAGCGATGAGGAGGTCCATGAGGAAGTGTCTCAGCCTGTCAGTGCATCTCAGAGTTCACTGAGTGATCAGCAGACAGTGCCAGGAAGTGAACAAGTCCAAGAAGACCTTCTGATTAGTCCACAGTCTTCCTCTATAGGTATAATGTCTTCTCTGTGTTTTTCATGATACTGTAAAGTCAACTTGAGCATTTTTTTTTTTCAAGTTGAGCATTTTAAGTACCTTTTAAGATAAAAGTTTTGTGCTGGATCCTATAGGAATCATGAAAAAGAATAAAACATGGTAACTGGATTTTTTTAGATACTATTAGTACTATTTTTTTTTTCTTTACAAGTTATGCATTGAGAAAGAAAGAAGCTGAACAATTTCTGATAGGTCAAAGGCAGATTATGTTTATATGAATTGTGAGTTATTTTCAATGCAGAATATGCCAGTTTTTAAAAATCCAGTTAGTGTTTTATTCTTTGTCAAAATATTTACTGAAAACTTACCCTGTGCCAAACATTGGGGATATATGATGAAAAAGACATAGTCCCTGCATCTGAGGGTTTAATAGTCTAATTGAGGAAGCAGAGGTGTAAATCAGTGATTAGTACTAGGCTAGAGATATGAACAAAGTGTTAAGGATCACAAAGGAAAGAGCAACTTAGCTCTATATATTTGAACTGGATTTTAGTCAGTAAATATGAGTTTGCCCAGGAGAGGGAATGACTTTTCTTTGAAAATGAATGAGAGCCCAGAGATGTGGAAAACCATTGCATGTTTGGGAAGCAGCAAATTCAGTTTAGAATGATGTGAATAAACCTTGGAAGCCTGCAAGTATTGGAAATAATGAGAGATAAGACAAAATCAGCAGTTGAGAGCATATCATAAAGAATCTTAAACACTGGTTTCAGTTAGGATTGCATTTAACTATATATAACAGATTCCATCAGAGTGGCTTAGACCAAACAGGGCTTTATTTTTATCACATAAAATGTTCAGAGTATGAAGTCAAGGACTGGTATGGTGGCTTTCCAGTATAATCAGTGTGGCCTAGGTCCCTCGTATATTTATAATCCGCCATCCTTAGTTTGTCAGCTTCATTGATATGCTTATTGCTTCATAGTTACAAGATGCTTGCTTCATCTTTAGCCTCATATTCTAGAAAGGGGCAGTGCTTATATCAAGAAAACACAGATGTTCCCAGAAATCCTTAAAAAAGCTCCCAGATTATGTCATGTGGTCTTTCCTAGCTGAATCCAAGAAGTTATGTGTATTAGTTGGATATATAACTGCCTCAAACAAAATTGGAGGAGAATGGATACTATGTGCAACTAGCAGTGTTTGCCACAGCTAGGCCACATAAGCTTAAATGTTACCGTTGTGGTAATAAAGAGTCTACCTTAAAGGGAATAAAAATAAGACACAGATATTTAGAAAAATTAATTTGGTATTAGTATGCAGGGGAGTTTGAGCATAGACAGTCTCAGAAACTAGTTACAGTAGAGTTGTTTTGGTATGAAGATGCTTAGAGTAAAACTATAAAGACAGACTTTATAAAGGAAAAATCATTACTACCTGATGATACTGAATATATGGATGGAGGGAATGGGAGGGGTTAGAGAACTTTAGTTGACTAGAAAAATAGTGATAACATTTTATTATATTCACTTATTCTAAGTCATAATTTTTCATATTATCTAAATAGAGCTGCATCTTACAATTAATTCTTTACAGTTACTTTTTCTTAATGGTAAAAAAAATAATGGTAATTATAAAATGGATAGGAGTCTATTAAATTCAGTTACTATAATATGAAAAACAGTGGAAGAAGATGGGAACCTACTTTTAAGAGTAAGTCAACAAGGGGCGCCTGGGTGGCTCAGTGGGTTGGAGCCTCTGCCTTTGGCTCGGGTCATGATCTCGGGGTCCTGGGATTGAGCCCCGCATCGGGCTCTCTGCTCAGCGGGGAGCCTGCTTCCCCTTATCTCTCTGCCTGCCTCTCTGCCTACTTGTGATCTCTCTCTGTGTCAGGTAGATAAATAAAATCTTTAAAAAAAAAAAAGAGTAAGTCAACAAGGTCAATTCTGTGTGAATTATGCTTGGGTGATGACCAAGTAATGTCATGCTACAAAGCAGTTGAAAAAGCAAGATTGGTGAAATCAAAACTTGAAGATTACCAGGTCAGGGCTTTTCTTTTAGCAGTGACAGATTGAATCTCAATAGGAAAAAATACATATAAGCTAAAACCAAAGGACTGATCCTTGAGAAATCTATATTCAGGGAGAGAAGAACAGCCAATAAAGAATAATAAGGAAAATTTGTCCAGAAGATTGGAGAACCAGGAATGCCATATTAACTTTGTTGATTTCTTGAATTTTGACCTACCGTTTGAGTTTCTCAGTGTTGTCACTATAAAGTGTACTTTGTACAGACTGGATGATACAAAACAATAGTTTATTCTCTCATAGTTCAGAAAGCCAGAAGTCTGAAATCAAGGTGTTGGCAGGGCCATGCTCCCTTAGGTTTTAGAAAAGGATTCTTTCTTGCCTCTTCCTAGCTCTGGAATTACTAATAACTCCTTGCTGTTCCTCAACTTGTAGTTGCATCCCTCGGATTTCTACCTCCATCTTCATGTGGCCTTCCTGTGTTTCTGCCTCCAAATCTCCCTTACCTTATAAGGACGCTAGCCCTTGGATCAGGGCCTGCCCTACTAAGGATGACCTCATCTAACTTGATTACATCTGCAAAGACCATATTTCCAAATAGGGTCACATTCCTACGTATCAGAGGTTAGGACTTGAATATAGCTTTTTGGGAGACATAGTTCTACCCACAGCACCAGCGAAAGATCATATTCCTGAATTCGGGTCAAGATGGTTTTTTTTCTTTTTTTTTAATTTTAATTCCAGTATAATGAACATACACGTATTATTTTAGTTACAGGTGTACAATACAATGATGCAACAATTCTTTACATTACTCAGTGCTCATCATGATAAGTGTGCTCTTAATCCTCACCTATTTCAGTGACCTCCCCAGTGGTAACCACCAGTTCTCTGTATTTGAGTCTGTTTTTGGGTTTTGTCTTTTTTTTTTCTTTATTTGTTTTGTTTCTTAAATTCCACATATGAGTGAAATCATATGGTATTTGTCTTTCTCTGACTTATTTCACTTAGCATTATACCTTCTGGATCCATCCATGTTATTGCAAAGGCAGGATTTCATTCTTTTTTATAGCTAAGCAGTATTCCTGTGTGTGTGTGTGTGTGTGTGTGTGTGTACACACCACATCTTTAACCATTCATCTATTGATGAACATGGGTCAGAATACTTTTGAAGAATTCCAGTGACCATTCAATAATATGTTTAATGTTAGCTATTTGTTCATATGGCCAAGTTTTTGTTAAATTACTAGTCTTTACTCCTCAAAACACCTTCTAAATAATGAACTATTTAATGGATATTACTATTTTAATCATTTTATCTGAGAAGTGAGAAATCAAATATTAATCTAACTCAATATCTTGCTAATAACTAGGCATGTGAAATAGTCTGATTTTAACCAATCTCAGGTATATCTAATCAGTTGAGATTTTTGCCTTTCTATCTTACTAACATGATTAAATAGAGAAGTTAGGAACTTAAATAGAATAAACCTACCAGTTATATAAGTATGATTTATTTCCAATATATACTATCAGATATAGATTCTATTATAAAGCTGACATGTGAATAACTATGATCTGAATATCATAGAATCAGATAATCCAAAGGAATTTTTCTCCTTGCCTTCATAGTAAATGTACTAATCACTCTCAATTAACCTATCTTAACTCCAAATCTATTAAATAAAACAAAGATTTACAGTAAAGTTAAATTCCTAGAGTATAGTAGGCAGCCAAAAAATGTGGACAGGAGAAGGGAAAATATGTACGGTACCTTTTTTTCTGTATTCTATAAGAATATAAGAGTACTTAATTTTACTACTAATTTATTAAAGAAGATATCTAAAAGGTAGTTTGTCTTTCCTAGGGACTGAGAATGTAATACTTAACACATTCATTATTACAAAAAAAATTTAAGATTTTTACTTATTTGAGTGAGAGAAAGAGAGCTTGAGCAGGGGGGAGGGGCAGAGGGAGAAGGAGAGGCAGACTCCCCACTGAGCTGGGAGCCTGATGTGGGGCTCCATCCCAGGATCCTGAGATCATGACCTAAGCTGAAGGGAGACGCTTAACTGACTAAGCTACCCAGGCACCCATTATTACAAAATTCTAAAATAATAATTTGATAATCCATGAAGTTAATTCAGATAGGATTTTACCTGTGCTTTTAAGTTCCTTTTATTGCCGGTTGGCCCAGCAGGGGGGTTGTAAAACCTGACACCCCCAGTTTTGGGCAAATAGAAGCAATAAATACAGCAAATTTAAAGATTTTATTTATTCATTTGTCAGAGAGAGAGCACAAGCAGGCAGAGAGGCAGGCAGAGGCAGAGGGAGAAGCAGGCTCCCTGCCGAGCAAGGAGCCCGATGCGGGACTCGATCCCAGGACCCTGGGATCATGACCTGAGCCGAAGGCAGCCGCCTAACCAACTGAGCCACCCAGGCGTCCCGATACAGCAAATTTAAAAGAGAAAAAAAGTCTGCCAATTTTCAGTTGGGTCTTCATACTCAAAAAGATGGTCATCAATATCTGGTATAGTTTTAAAAAATATTAAGTGAGAAGGACTTCATGATAGGCTTTATTATTTGTCTTGAAGTATTCAATTATCTTTAGGCACAAAGACAAAATAAATAGTTCTAGATAATCCACAGTTTACTGTGTTAAAGAAGTTCAGTTTTTTCTAAACTTTAAAATCTGCCATCAAAAGTAAAGCGATTGTTACAGGGGTCAGTAATATTAAGAGATAATTTGACAGTTTTCTCAGTAGCAGTAGTAAATAGATAATTTGTCGAGGTTGGCAACTAGAATAATGGTGGGATTACAACATTGATCATATGGAGAAGTAGTATAATGGTTAAAAGTGCAGGGCTTGGAGTCAGATCTAAAATCATCTAGAATCTGCTAACAGTTTCTGCCACGTAATAGATGTATGACTTGAAGAAGTCATTTAACCTCAATGAGTTCCCGTAACTATAAGGATACTAATACCTATCTATAAAGTATGTCAGTGCCCTCCAGCAAAAGACCACCAGGAACATAGTAGTTGTACAATTTGGGATAGTAGTTTTAATGTCTGAAAATCCTAACAGGTTACTGCAAATACACAGGGTAAGTTAGTGTGCAGCAGGCACGTGTAAACCCTGTGATCACATTAGAAGTAGTATCTTAGTGGTTGGGGTTTCGCGAATATAAGTATCATTCAAAAACGGACAGGAGTGAGTCGGTTTTATGTCCTTTAGAATGGACAGATTCCTTGAGGAAATAAGTTAAAACAGTTTCTGCAAACGAGGCTGAAGTGTCTCTGAAGAGAACAAGCTCTGACTGTCATAATCAGGATAGCCCCAATATTAATGTCTTGATTGAATAGGCCCTTAATGATAGGATTGTAATGACTTTAGCAGAAGCATTTTCATGATGTCGGATCAGGGAACGTTTTTTCTCAAGGCTCAGAGCTGAAATATGATACAAGGGGCCATTAAAAGGACATGTTTAAAGGAATAGTTATTAATTTTTTGTCAGCCAGATCAGATAGAGAATAATAGATTCAGTGATCTGTTAAATTCAAAGTAGTCTTTATGGTCTGGAGAAAACCTACAAGAGTTTTGTTTTCCTTAAGTGGCAAAAGGAGATCTTAGGGAGTTGAAAACATGAGATATAGATGAAAGATCACATTAATTGTATTAGATAAGATTAGTGGTGATAGTAGATTAGTAGTAAAGGGATAGAAAAGATTACTGAAGAATCGGAAAATTAATATGATCTTGTCATCTTGGGAGGGAGCTGTCTACTTTTAAAAAAAGTCAGTATCTTCTGAAGAATCCCTCAAAAAGATGTGTTGTATGTCTTTTAAGTTGGGAAACATGAATCTAGTGAACAGCACCTTGAAATTTTACTGCTAAATCAGTTAATAATACCTGATCAATTCCTTTCTAAATGATAGTCAATAACAAGTTTTCTCTGGTGATGTCTTTTCCAGAAGAACAAAACTCCAGATAGATTTTAAATCATTCAGAAGCTTTGGGGAATGTTTTCAAAATGTAGCTCATATCTGTGATAAAGCTCCCAATCTCTTGTATTCAGTCATCATGTGGTAAAAGGTTAGAACCTAAGATTTAAACTAAAATTCCCACTTTTAAAAGGCAGACTATTATTATCTCATAAGTTAACTTGTGAGTCCTTTTTTTTTTTAAGATTTTATTTATTTGACAGAGAGAGATCACAAGTAGGCCGAGAGGCAGGCAGAGAGAGAAGGGGAAGCAGGCTCCCCGCTGAGCAGAGAGCCCGATGCAGGGCTGGATGCAGGGCTGGATGCAGGGCTGGATGCAGGGCTCAATCTCAGGACTCGATCCCAGGACTCTGAGATCATGACCTGAGCTGAAGGCAGAGGCTTAACCCACTGAGCCACCCAGGCGCCCCAACTTGTGAGTCCTAAAGAGCATTTATCCCATTGCCATCAAGACTCTTGGCAGTACTTGGGGCTGTGGGAGTTTGAGGGTTTTAAGTGTTTTGATGCCTATCATTTTAGAATTCCATTTGTTGGGGTGTCTCGGTGGCTCAGTCAGTTAAACATCTGCCTTCCACTTGGGTCATGATCTCAACCAAGGACCTGGGATTGAGCCCTTCATCGGGCTCCTTGCTTAGCAGGTAGCCTGCTTCTCCCTCTATGTCTGCCTGACACTCCTCCTCTCTCACTCTCTGTAAAATAAATTAAATCTTTAAAAAAAAAGGGAGGGGGGATTCCATTTGTTCTCCTGTTTTGGTTTGTTTTTTCGAATATAAAATATCATAATAAATGTGGTATTCTATTTTCTATTTTTTTAACATTCCATTTGTAGTTTTTTATCCCTTTTTTTGATCTCTTAAGTGTCTCTTTAATTTAGATGAGTGATTTTATTATTATTATTTAGGTATAATTGACGTACATTATATAATGATTTGATATTTGCATGTATTACAAAGTGATGACAGCAGTAAGTTTAGTTTACATCTGTTACCACACATAGTTAGATTTTTTTTTCTTGTTATGAGAACTTTTAAAATATACTCGCTTAGCAACATTCAGATATGCAGCACGATGTTAACTATAGTCACCATACTGTATATTACATCCCCATGATTTAGTTATTTCATACTGGAAGTTTGTACCTTTTGACCACCTTTACCTGTTTTTCCCATCCTCCCAACCCCCTGCTTCTGGCAACCATCCCTCTGGTCTCTTGCTCTCTGTTATCTTTGAGCTTGGTTTGTTTAGATTCCAGATATAAGTGAGATAACACAGTATTTGTCTTTCTCTGATTTCACATAGCATAATGCCCTTAAAGTCCATCCATGTTGTTGCAAATGGTAAGATTTCTTTTTTCTTTTTTTTTATGGCTACATAATTTGTTCTCTTTATTTTTCTTGACATTTGTGGATGATAAGGACTGTTGAAAGTCTCAGTAAAATAGAACATTTATGGAGTTCTTAACAATAAGATCAGTGAATGTGTGGTCCTGTTAATGGAGAAATAAGTTGGGATTTCCCAAGTCAGGAATACAAAATCTAGTAACTTTTTCCCTATCATTATAGCATAGGTCTTTAGCATGAGAAAGCCTCAAGCCACCCTAAAAATAACCAATAACCAGAACAAACTGATTGCTCATTTGGAGGTATGTAAGTGTATTCAGTGTTTGGTCCATATCTGTGTTTTACCAAGGTTGTGTCACGGCAGTGCCTCTTAAAATCCCCACTCTAGTGTAGCACAATGTTGTTTATGTCAGAAGCCTCCGCAAAATGGCCACATGCAGTTCCCAATTGTCATTGGTGAAATCAGTTTAGAGATAAGTGTATTAGTTAGTGTTACGGAGAGGAAACATGAAAGAAGCAGATGTTTGGCCTGGAAGAGGCAGCAGTTTTGGATTGAGATAACTTGTGAGAACTGCAATGGTCCAAAAGAATAATGCTTGTGTAACTTTTATTTCAGGGCTCAGCCAAAAGCCTATTGTCACTGATCAGGGACCAGACAATACCTGATTCTGAGCATGTTAAAGTAAGCAAAGCAGTTCTTGGGGACACAGACAAAATCGAAAAAGTCTTACATTTTTCCTTTTTTAAACATCCTCACTGAAAAAAAAAATCTTCATTGAAATATAACTCACATATAAAATTCACCCATTTAAAGTGTATACTTTAGTGGTTGTTAGTATATTCACAAAGTTGTGCAACCATCCCCACAATCTAAGTTTATAACATTTTCATCACCCTAAAAAGAAACCCTGTACCTTTAGCAATGAATCTCTCCTAGTCCCACCCAAGCCCTAGGCAAACACAAATATATCCTCTATAGATTTGCCTGTTCTAAATATTTCAGATAAGTAGGATCATGCAATATGTGGTCTTTTCTGACTGGCTTCTCTCACTTTCTAATATCTTCAAGGTTCATCTATGTCATACCTTGTAGAGTTTTGAAAAGTTTTTGCCAATCAGAGATCTTATGAACTCAGCCTCCAGTTCAGATGGAATTAGTTCAGATGGACTAATGGGGCCTATCTCCATCCTCATTGTAATCTATTCCTCTTAGAGACAAGAGTCAACACACTAGACATACCTATCATAGGAGCAGGTCTTAGAAGGCTAGAAAACAATCTCACCAAGAAACAGTGACAAAACTGAGTAGATAACCAAGATATTCCCAAAAGATTTTCTAGGAAAACAAAACAAACCTACCACTGAAGGACTTTAGTGTGAAATATTTGAGCTCAATTCATAATGAACTTAACCTCCCAGCCAAGGGCGGGTTGCATCTCAAAGGGATTTTAGATGTACACTGTTAACAAGGTGCCCAGTGCAAGAGAGCAAGAATTACAATTGAATCTCAATGGGTCCTCCATTCTTGCCAGTGCCTGGTTGCCAGAGACTACCAGGAGCGCAACTATAATTGAGCAAGTTGAATTTATTGCTCATTTGCAGTCTAGGAGATCACACACCCTGGAGTCTTTTGGGCTTCTCAGTAAGAGAGTGTTAGAAGGAAATTAGAGGATTTGGCTTGTGTTAGGGGATTTTAGGGAGGATTCATGAAGTGGTGGAGTCTGCTCAGGACTAGTGATATCAGTAAGCAGGGAAAACTATGTGTATCTTTTTTTTTTTAAGTAATCTCTTTACCCAACGTGAGGCTCAGACTCATGACTCCCAAGATCAAGAGTCTCATGCTCTTCCATCTGAGCCGACCAGCCACCCCGGTGATTGTGTATCTTAACAAATATCTAGGATTGCAGACTAATGTGAACCTATAGCAGCGGTAACTTTTATTAGCTAGAGAGGGGGGATGTTTGGTGTTTTTGTAATTGCACAATGACCTTGTTTTTGGCTGTGCTTAAACAAAATTATGTGTTTTGTCTCAGACCACTGTGACCTGGTCTCATGTTGTTAATTCTGTGAGATTGTGTCCAACATAAAGCACCAGGGTCTAGCTGTGAACACCAGGCCCACTCCTGAGTGTCAGTGTCAGGCCAGTTCCTGGATGTTAGGGGCTGCTTTTCTTTCTCAAATATGAAATGAGATAATGTTTTAAAAACACATAGAAGAGTGGCTGGCACGTGGTAAATGTTCAGTAGTGGATGGCCACTGGAGTTAATTTTCACCACCCAGAAGAGTTTTTGTGTCTTGGGTACTTAATGGTTAGGAGCAGAAAACAGGAATCAGTTTGATGCTACAGAAGCTATCATATACTACTGATTGATGGAAGAGAGTAGAATCTCTCTTGATAAGATAACCCATACCATATAAAGCTGATTATCTCTATACATCTGCTTACTGTTTCATAAGGTGAGAATGTTCTGTTCAGAATTCATAAGGTGAGAATGTTCTGTTCAGAATTCTTAGCTTTCATTACCACTGTAGGCAGAATCCCTACACTACAAGTGTAGAAAAGAATCTCCATTTTCATAATTTAAGAAGCATCACTATACCTCAAGAAAAGTAATATTGTTTGTGTATCCTGCTCTTAAACTGTTTTAATTAAATTCCAATTCATATTCATTGGCAAAAACCATCACCTCGGGAAAAAGTTTAAAAGATTTTTATCAATAGTTACATAAGTGATGTAACACTATTTATGTATTATAACGTCCACACTGCAGATAGAATTCTTAAAGTGAGCTTTTTAACTCTTAATTTAACTTGGAGTAGTTTTTATTTTTAGCTTTTGGTGCATTAATAACCATGGGCAAGAGGAGAATGTTCTTTGTTTTAAGAGGGGCCATCTGCTAAATGTATCTTAGACTCCATTTTAGGTTTTTTTTGACCAGCTTTTTAAGCAAACTCTTGACAATGCTATAATCAGTCCAAAGCAGAGTTAATTTTATTTCCACCTCACCAAGACTCCACCCTTGCCCCCCCAAAAGTAGTGTGGTCTGATTGTGAGGAGCAAGTGTCAGATCAGTCTTCCTGACTTACTCTAGTCACACCTCCAGTCCTTTTTGGCAAGTCTTTGCCTATAAGCTTTAATATTGCCTGCACTCTGAATAGCTGCAGAATACTGCTATAAAGTAGATTTTTGTGTGTCCATGGTGACCAGGTCCAAATACTGGGATTTTTCCAGCTTTTATCCTAGGACAGATTGAAATGTTAGTGTTTAGTTCCCTTTTCTTTAAGGAAAAAAGTGAGAATGGGAAAGGAAATATTGACAAGTGAACAGTTCTTTCTTAAAATCAGCAATCTTTCTTAAACAAAATCAGACTGGTCCCCCAATCGGTATTAAAAACAAATCAGAAGGATTGGGAATAAGTTGGGTAAGTAGATATGAGGAAACGCATAAACATCTTTCGACAGTAAGGAAAAGAGAAAATGAAAAGAGAAAATGAAAAGGCGCACACAGAAGTGCTAAACACACACAGGTAAGAGTGAGGTTGGGGGTGGGAGAGAGGTGTACAGGAAGAATATAGATGTAGTTGGAGATGAATGTAAATGCACATAGTCCTGTGTCCTTTCAAAAATCTCTATCAGTGTATTAGAACATAGTATAATAATCAGTGTCCTTGATGATTGCCATGAGTCATCAAGAAACAAAGAATTATATTTAGTATTCTTTACTTAAGAAGTCAAGGCAAAATGTCACAAATTTTCTAGCACAAATGACTTAATAAAATTTGGATGCCTTTAAAGGGATTAGGTTATTTTTTTGGAAAATTTTACTTAAGTGGAAAATGTATTCATTTCTTAATAATGTCAGCTAATTCAAGTGTTCCAAAGGGGAAAACTGAAGTACTGGATTCTAGGTTTTTATTAGAAGGTTTTTATTTCATTCTAACTGTCCAATAACAGATGATATTTATTAAATATCCACATGTATATGGTATTGTTCGAACTGTTACAATTAGTTCCTTTTAGCTTTCATTAAAATATTGCAACCAAAAGCATGCTCGCTGTTACAGTAGAGTACACAACTTCAGTTCAGATTTGTTCATTTGGTAAAGCACAGCTTATTTGCATACGATAAATACATTGGCGAAGTTCGGTCTTTGATGAGAAGAGACTAAGTTGTTCGGATCTCCTTCCCACTAAAAACAATGTGGAGTTTTTTTAGTGTTTGAAAGATAGTTGGGGAACTGCCAAGTTAAACTTGGGGTAAAGGGAGCCCAACCCAGAGAGGTAAATGGATATCAGAGCACTAAAACCAGTTGTTTCCTAAGACATTTGCCAGAACACAAATGAGCTTTGGTTCATCAACTCAAAGAGCAAGGCAAACAGAAGTTAAGGCCCAGAGCATGTGAAAGTTGTGAAGTCTTAGAGACCTTGCTCTACACTAAGTAGGAACCCCAAAGGACTTCCCCACTACAACCAAATCAGCTCCCCTTCCTCCAGACTGCAGAGGATTGTAGAAATAGCTGCCTTGGCAGTGGGCAGAGTAGAAAATGGAAAGGAAAAGGGGTAAAAAACACATCTCTGAGAAGTTGTGGCCACTGACCAGCCCTCTTGCTGATTTAGATCCTGATCATTCCTTGCACAAGTGGGCCAGGGAATTTCAGTGAATTTGGTTTAGGTAGTAGCCTCCAGGACCTAGCAAAAGCTAACATAAAGCTTCTCTGGAAGAGAGCATATCCATCCTAAGCTAAGCAAATCATTCTCTCTATATATCATTTTTAAGGGCAGTAACCACTGTGAAAAACAACTGAGGCACACAAGGAAACACAGCAGAGAGAGAACCAACAGGAAAACAAACAGGCAGCAGAAATAAATTGGCGCATAGTTTTCACATACACATACAAAATGCATATGCTTACCAAGTTTAATGAAATAAACAAGCTTGAACAATAATTAGACAATAGTATACTGTAAAAAGTTGTAGCAGATTTGAGGGGGGAAAAATAGTAGGACTTCTAGAAAAGAAAAAAGTAACCAAAAACAAAGAACTCTGTTAGCATTTTGGCAGCAGATTGGATTTTGCAGGAGAGAGAATTGGTGAATCAGAAAATAAAAGAAATCACCTGTGGGTTGCCTGGGTGGCTCAGTTGGTTAAGTGTCGGCCTTCAGCTCAGGTCATGATCGCAGGGTCCTTGGATCAAGTCCCACATCAGGCTCCTTGCTCAGCAGGCAGCCTGCTTCTCCCTCTGCCTGCTGCTCCCCCTGCTTGTGCGTGCGCGTTCTCTCTCTCTCTCTGACAAATAAATAAAATCTTTAAAAGAAAGAAAGAAAGAAACCACCGGAATGCTGCCTAGAAAGAGACTGTACCGTATTAGGGTTCTCCAGAGAAACAGAACCAATAAGATATATATAGGTATATAGGAGATTTCTTAGGATGGATTCATTCACGTGATTATGGAGGATAAGTCCCACAGTCTACAATCTACCAGCTGGATACCCTGGAAAGCCCGTGGTGTCATTCCAGTACAAATCCAAAGGTCTGAGAACTGAAGGTCTGATAGTATAAGTCTCAAGTCCAAAGGCCCAAGACCTGGAAGTTCTGGTGTCCAAGAACAGAAGATGGATATCCCAGCTCAAGCAGAGACAGAGCAAATTTGCCCTTCTACCTTTTCTATTCTGGCCTCAACAGATTGGATGAAACACCCACCCCTACTTCCTCAGCCCCCCATTGGTGAGGACAGTCTTTACTAAGTCTGCCGATTCAAATGCTAATATTTTCCAGAAATGTTTACAGACACACCCAGCAATAATATTTTAGGAGGTATCCTAGCATCCTTAGCCCAGTCAAGTTGATAACACAAAATTAACCGTCACAGGGGCGCCTGGGTGGCTCAGTGGGTTAAAGCCTCTGCCTTTGGCTCAGGTCATGATCTCAGGGTCCTGGGATTGAGCCCTACATCGGGCTCTCTGCTCAGCGGGGAGCCTGCCCCCCCTGCCCCCCGCCTGCCTCTCTGCCTACTTGCGATCTCTCTCTCTGTCAAATAAATAAATAAAATCTTAAAAAAAAAAAAATTAACCGTCACAGGGACAATGGTAGAAACTACTATGAAGAAGAGAATAAAGATTATGGACGTTACAAACGTAGGTTTGATGAAGCCCTAAGAAGAGAAGAGAAAATGGCTGAGAATTTTCTAGAATTGATGAAAAACACCAATCCATAGATTAGAGGCCAGCAAATCCCAAATAGGAGTAATAAAAATACAAACCTAGACACATTATAGAGAAAATTCAGAAAATAGTAAGACAAAACAAGATATTACCTTCAGAAGAATAACTTCTGAAACCAGTGGAATAATATCCTCAATGTGCTAAAAGAAAATAACTACTGATCTAGATGTCTACACACAGTGAAAATATCTCAAGAACAAAGGTGAAATAAAGATATTTTCAAAGAAACAAAAAATAAGTTTATCATCACAAATCCTCACTAAAGAAAATTCTTAAGAATGGACTTCAGGCAGAAGCAAAGTGAGCACTGATGGGAAGTCTAATATTCAAGAAGGAATGAAGAGCAAAGGAAGAGGTAAAATATATGGACAAATACAGGTAAACATTGCATAAAAGAGTAATGATGTTTTGTGAGACTTTATCAAAACAAAGAAGTAAAACATCACAATAATAAGTTTCAGAATAAAAGTGTGGAAAAATGGAGTTAAACTGTGATAAGATCCTTAATGTTCAAAGGTTTTGTTTAACTTCAGACTTTGGTAATTATGTGTCTAATTTCCAAAGTATCCAGTAAACATAGGGAAAGATTATATAATTTCCAAACTAAAAGAAGAGGGGAAATAGAATGATTATTATCGTTTATGTTTAACACGCTCGTTTTAAAACGTATAAAGAAATGCAAAGGGCCAAGAATAGCCAAGGAGTTCAGGAAGCAAATGAACAAGGTGAGAAAACTTACTGCTCTATCTGATAAAAAGGTTCTGGTAACTGAACATTGGCATTAATGTAAGTTCAGACAAGCAGGTGGGACTAATAGAACCTAGAAACAGACCCATACACTTAGAGGCCTGCAGAACAGAAGAAAATAGACTTTTCAGTAAATGTGTTTGATTATGAAATCAGCTCCAGGTGGATTAAAGAAAAGACCTAAATGTCAAGGGCAAAACAAAATCTTTCATAAGATTACCTGAGATAGGGAAGGATTTTTATTTTTATTTTTTTAAAGATTTTATTTTTAAGTAATCTCTACACTCAACATGGGGCTTGAGTTCACAACTCTGAGATCAAGAGTCATATGCTCCACCGAATGAGCCAGCCAGGCACCCAATGATTTTTAAAAACAAGACCAAAAAGACACAGCCATAAAAGGAAAATACTTATAAATTCAGTTAAATTAAAATTTAAATTTTTGGTCATCTAAAGAGTAAAAAGACAACCTATGGAAGAGAGAAAAATATTTGTAACATGTATCACTGAAATATGAAAAAACTCATAATAAAAAGCAGACAACTCAATAACAAGACTCAAACAGGCATTTCACAAAACGGGGTTCCGTAAATAAATGTGCTCAACTTCACTGGCAATAAGGGAAATAAAACTCAAACCACAGTGAAATATTGCTACGCACCCACCAGATCGGCAAAATTTTAAAAATTCGACAATCCCAGGACGCCTGGGTAGCTCAGTCTGTTAAGCATCTGCCTTCGGCTCAGGTCATGATCCCAGGGTCCTGGGATCGACTCCCACATCGGGCTCTTTGCTCAGCAGGGAGCTTGCTTCTCCCTCTGCCTGCACTGCCTGTTCTGCCTGTAGCACTCCATGCTTCTGCTCTCTCTCTGACAAATAAATCTAAAAAAAAAAAAAAATCGACAATACTAAGTGTTGCTAAGGAGGTAGAATGACAGAACTCTCATACATTGCAAATATGTAAATTTAGTACCATCACTTTAGAAGAGTTTAGCACTTTCTAATAAAGATACACATATCCTATGACCCAGCAATTTCTTTTTTTTAAGATTATTTATTTGAGAGAGACAGCACAAGTGAGAGGAGAGGGAGAAGCAGGCTGCCTGCTGAGTAGGGAGCCCAAGATGAGGCTTGATCCCAGGACCCTGAGATCATGACCTGAGCTGAAGGCAGATGCTTAACCAACTGAGCCACCCAGGTGCCCCAACCCAGCAATTTCATTCCTAAGTATAGGTACCCTAAAAAAAATGCATATGTGCATTGTTGCATGTACAAGAGTATTCACAGCAGCATTGTTCATGATAGCCTGAAACTGTACATTAAGAGTGAAATGGATAGATTATGACTATTACAGTGTAAACTTTACCTGTAATAGCATGGATCAGTACACAGTATTGAAGGAAAGAAGACATAACAGTGCATTCAGTGTAATTCAATTTATATAAAGTTTGCAAGCAGCAATACTAAACTATACTGTTAATGGTGAGGGCGGCCGATTTCCTGTAAGGGGCATGATAGTAAGTATTTTAGACTTAGCTGCCCTGTGGTCTCTGTAGCAACTGCAATGACTCTGCTGTGCCAGGTGTAAAAGCAGCCCTAGATGGTTCATGGCTGTGTTCCAGCAAGAACCAGCCCATAGTTTATAGATTCATGTGTTGGAAATAAAATTACTTTTAAAAGGAAGAGGGACAAGAAAAAAGGGAAGGAGATGATGACCATGAAAGATAGAAAAGTGGTTACCTCTTGGAAGGAGGGGTTTGTGATCAAGGTAGGGTAAATGGGGACTTACAGGATGCTGGCAGCATTTTAGTGGGACTCGTATGGAGGTTGCACAGATAGGTGTCTCTTGAATTCTATGTAAAAGTTCTGTGTACAGTCATATGTCACAAAATCTTCAAAAGTAAAAATAGTGCTTCCTTAAATTATTGTTATAATTTAATTTTATGCAAATTTTTGTTTAGTTTACATTTGAATTTATCTGCTTGTTTCCGAAATTTATTACTTACTCCTAAAAGAATTTAAGTAGTAATATAAGGCTGTTGTCTTACATATGATTTCTATTTAAAGATTTCCTTATGTTCTGTGTTTTAGGGGCCTGGAGATACGGATTGCAATTAATATCTTGGCTGATTTATACCACAGTATTGATAGCTGTCCTCTATTTGTCCTTCTATTCACAGGCTCAGTAGATGAAGGTGTCACTGAAGGGTTACCGACACTTCAAAGCACTTCTAGCACTAATGCTCATGCAGATGATGATGATCGGTTAGTACTGACATAGTATGTCATTTTCTTTTTTTTTTTTTTTTTTTTTTTAGTATGTCATTTTCTTATAAAGGGGTGTGTTTGTAACTGTAAATCCAAACATTTTAACTGGGAATTATATAAGAAGTTTATTGGCACTTCATTTTATTTTTCAGAGTAAAGAGGTCATTACATCATGAGTTAGACCACCTCTACAGGGTTTTTTGGCATTTTAAAACAACCCAGGCCCATTACTTTTAAATAGTATCTGTATCAGGGATTGGTGAACTATGAACCACAGGCCAATTCCAGTTCACCACCTTTATTTGTAAATCAAGTGTTCCACTAAAGCCACGCTCATTTGTTTATGTATTGTCTGTGAATGCTCAAGTTGAGTGGTTGAAACAGAGATCATGTGATGTGCAAAGCCAAAAATACTTGTTTGACTTACTACAGAGAACGATTGCCAAATGCTCCTCTATATACCCATAATTCACAAGTCATTATCTTCAGACTGTCCCTCCCTTCTTCATATTTCCACGTAGATGTATAAGGGGCTTTCAGACTTAACATGGCCAAGACCTCTAACTCCCCACCTAAATCCAGTCTTACCCATCTCTAAACAGCATCATCATCAGTTAAATGTACAAAAGCACAGCATTGAGAAATATTAGGAACTATTTGGTATATGGTATATGTGGGGAATATGAGAAAAAATGAGACTGGAAAAGTACACAGAACCCAGATCATAAGGAGTCTCCTATGCCTTGCAAAGGGGTTTAGACTTTGAAGGTAACAGTGAGCCCTTGCAGGATTTTAAAGAGGGGGATGATTTAATCAGATCACTGTGAAGCAGAAGGATAGATTAAGAGGGATGGGGGGATAAAGAGAGGGAGTTATTCAACCTTGTATTGATGAAGACCTAAATTAAAGCAGTATTAGGAAGGAAAGTATTAGAGAGATTAAGGGTACCTGAGGTAAAATCGTTTATGATATGTTACTTAAGATGCCGAACATTCTGGACAATAACATTGTTTTTCATATTGCTATAAATGAAACTTTTAACCTAACAGTTAAACTCAAAAAGTCATTTTTTCTTTTGTTCATTTAAAGTTGCGCAGAAATGTTTATTCAACTTAAAAATCAGAATCTGGTTGCCTTCTTTGGTCTGTTTTTTTAGATTGGAAAATGTTCAATATCCCTACCAACTCTACATTGCTCCTTCTACCAGCAGTACAGAACGACCAAGTCCAAATGGTCCAGATAGACCTTTTCAGTGTCCAACTTGTGGGGTACGATTCACCCGTATTCAGAACCTAAAACAGCACATGCTCATCCACTCAGGTAATGTCACCTTCCCTATTGTTGCATAAATGAGTACTTGAAACATTAGAAATCCCAGTTAAAAATAGAAAACAGGTGTTTTTGAGTTTAAAAAAATATGTCTCTGAGACACTGGGGAGGGTATGTGCTATGGTGAGTTGTGTAAGACTGATGAATCAGACCTGTACCCCTGAAAAAATTAATACATTATATGTTAATAAAAAAAAAAATATATATATATGTGTGTGTCTGAGAAATCAAGTAAGCCTTACTTAGTGTGTTGCTTAAATGGTTACAGTGTCAGCTATTTGCTTATTAGCACATTTGCCATAGGCATAAGTATTTGGATTAAAACTTGAAGGGGTATGTGTATAATACATAAATAGAAAGTATTGGATATATTAGGTGTGTGTATATGTGCAATAGAGAAGCCCAAATACAGATGGTAGAGCAAATGAAATTAAAAGGGTATTTATTGGTGTTCTTTGTAGTATTCTTGTAACTTCTCTTTAAGGTTGGAATTATTTCCAAATAAGTATTTTTTAAGATTTAATAGCAATAATTTAATTTCAATTCTGCAATCCTAAATTTCTCTGTACCCTGATTAATCAGCTTTGTATTATTTTTAGTATAAAAGAGATTTTTAATAAATGATACATAAAACAGATTTGAAATTTAAGTTCAGTGATCACATAAAGGCAACAAAATTCTTGTGGGTAAAACACTGACCTCTGAGAGAGTAAGAAATCTTCACTACTGTGTTCAGCTGTGTTATCTTACTTTCCTGTGCCCTAGATAGGTCTAATAGTCCTTGAGCTAACATCAATTCCCTATGACTTCATTAAATCAACAGATTGTATTTTGAAAGTTTTTAAAAATTTTTGCCAAAACTGTGATAGTTAATTGGAAGAGACAATTAATATAATTTATAATTCACATATTAGTTTCTACATATTTTTTCTGTCACTTTACATTAAATGCCCAAAAACCCAATTCACCAAGTGATAGTTCTACCATGATTATTAATTATGTTAAGAGATGTTAGAATTTTCCTTTTTTCTTCTCATTTCTCTCCCAGATAGGGAATAAAGAGTAGTTCCTCTTTCCATCTTTTCAGTATAAACTGTAGTACTTTAATGAAATTGAAATAATAATGTTTTATGGAGATTTTAATTCTGTTTAAATACCGTGATTAAATTATGTTTTGAAGTCTATAAAATAGATGATTTAGAAGAATATTCTAAAATCAAGTTCAGTATAAACAAGTTTACCTCTCCCTCTAATGCCTTTCTTTCTTTTTTTTTTTTTAAGCACTAGTGACTTTTCAAATGTTCTGTACCTTTTCTGAGATGTTGAATTGGAATCCATTTTTGCTGGTGATTTTTGTCTTTTTAAATTACCTATTGCTACGAAATTATAATTCAGAAATTTATGAGGTTTGACCTTTCATTTTATTTTGTTTTTAGATAATATTTTGTTTTGCTTGATTTTGTAGGAATTAAACCATTTCAGTGTGACCGCTGTGGGAAAAAGTTCACCAGGGCTTACTCGCTAAAGATGCATCGCCTAAAGCATGAAGGTAAACGCTGTTTCCGGTGCCAGATATGTAGTGCCACTTTCACTTCCTTCGGGGAATATAAACACCACATGAGGGTTTCCCGGCACATTATCCGCAAGCCTCGGATTTACGAGTGCAAAACATGTGGCGCCATGTTCACCAACTCTGGAAATTTAATCGTGCACCTGAGGAGTCTGAACCATGAAGCGTCAGAGCTAGCAAACTACTTCCAGAGCAGGTGAGGTGCACAACAAAAACGAACCAGGAAAACTGCTGACTAAACTCTCTTTTCCTGCTTTTAGAGCAGCCTGCTGTGTTTTTTATCAGGTTGCCAGCTAATCAGTCACATTCCTTTAAATTCCCACTGTCCGTACTCTGATCTCATGACCTGATAAAATTTTGCTGAATCTTCTAAGTATATACAATTATAAATATTTTTCTAGTTGGTATTGGAAATTTTTCCCTATAGAAGTAGACTACTTACTTATCTCTTGCTTTGTCTTTTTTGTTTTTTGTTTTGTTTTTTTGTGTTCTTGTTTTTTCAATAACATAAGGTTAAAGTAATACAGACCTTACTGGAAAATTTACCATGTCAGATGATTTTAGTGATACTGAATTACTTCAGACTCTTTGGATGTCAGTAAAATTTTTGACCACTTCTCATTTTTTAAAATTCTATATAAAGGAACATATATTTATCAATTAAGAAAGAAACTTCAATAGCAACTATGATGGATATGAGTCTTTAGATCAAATTTTCTTTTTCTTTCAATTTAGAGCTCCATGCTTTTAATATTAATAATTTATTATAATAGAATTCCTTTCTGATTTATAGAGTATCCAAGGAAATCAGGTTCTAGTTCTGGCTCTACCACTAACTGCTGTTATGATTGAACGTGTCACTTTACAAATGAAGAAGCTTGAAACATAGAGAAAGATAAAATGTAAGCTTTAAAGATGATTTCTAAGGTCTCTAGATAGAAAATTCTGTCATCGTTTTTTAATATTTTATCAAAAATACACATCTGTAGGAATCCTTTTTTATCAAATGAAATCTTCCTAAACTTTTAAATTTTAAACCTTTATTTTTTAAATCTTATTTTTCAATGAATTCCAGATTATTGCTGCATAGTTCTATTTTTCTCGCCAAACCCGACATTCATGTTGTTTAATCATGTCTGAATGTCTGGTTGTGCTATCACTAAACCTAAATTCTACATGTCATATCAAACATTGTTTAGAACTAAAATAGTGTCTCAGTTAACCACTCCTGTTGCCTGTGTCTTCCCTGTATAGAGCCCTCCATTGTCCATTCCTCCTATCTAACACCTGAAAACTTTTTAGAAAATATAACATAGGACATTTTAAATTGTTTTGCAGATGCACAGATTTTAATTTTTTATTAATACTGGACAAATTATAAAATAACCTTAAATGTATTAGTTATTGACATTCCTAGTAGAATGAACTTTTTTTAGTTTAACAATAAAGATTTAATTAAAGCATCTAAGATTTATTTTATAATGTTTATTCTTTTACAAAAATTGCATATAGTAGAAAATTTAGTAAATGTAGGAAAGTATAAAATATAAGAAATTAAAATATCTTCTGATCTCACCACTCAGGGATAATATCCACTGTTGTTAAAATTTTGGTATATTTTACTGTCCATATTCAAAAATTAAATATGTAATTATTTTACTAATAGATTATTAAATATTTTCAATATTAATACTTCCTGAGGACTAATATATAACCAATCTCATGACATTCATTTTCAAATATAATGCCATTTATGCATAAGGACTTAGTTTCTTAACTAACTTATATCCAGGAAGTAATAAAAAGCTAAATTTACTACCTCTTTTAATTAGTATATAATCCAAGAAAGGTTAAGCATAAGTTATTCAAATGATCTTTGCTTAAGTGAGCATGCTAATTGCATTTGTTTGTATACAGAAACTCTTCTACATAGAACAAGAAAGGCTATTTAGGTGTCTAAAATGACAATGGAGGTGATAATCTTATCTATTGGTGGTAGAGAGAGTTGATGTACTTTCGTTCTTATGGATGGTTTTGGTTCATACTTAAGAAAGTTTAGAAATTGAAAGTCCTGAATTATAATCAGTCAAGAATTAGAGAAATGAAAAATCCCAATCTTGTTTTACAAATCAGGTCTTTTTATTGTGGATAATTTATTACTGGTTTGAAAATTAACTCCCTCTTTCATCCTTTGCCTCTTATCTAGTGATTTCCTAGTACCGGACTACTTAAACCAGGAGCAAGAAGAGACCCTTGTTCAGTATGATCTTGGAGAACACAGTTTTGAAAGCAACTCCTCTGTTCAAATGCCTGTAATTTCGCAGGTCTCCTCGACCCAGAATTGTGAAAGCACTTTCCCCTTGGGGTCTCTTGGTGGGCTGGCAGAAAAAGAGGAAGATATGCCAGAGCAGCCAAAGACCAGTGCTTGTACTGAGGCAACCAGAGATGACCCCCCAAAATCAGAGCTGTCTTCTATAACCATTGAGTAATTTCATGGTTTGGCTTCATTTTTGGTTTTTGGAAAGTGCCTGTGCTTGGTCTTGTACATTTAAATTTAACTTAATTTTTTAAACAAAAGAGTTTGGGAAAGAATTTCCCTTTTTACTTTGTAAGCCCCACAACTGATGTTTTATTTTTCATGACTGAGAAATTGCTTCTGTAAGTGCACAATAACACGATGTTGAAACATAATTGAAACTATGAGAATTAAGGAGAACCAGTTGACTTAAGGCATCTATCAGTTTCTTCTTCCATTATTAAAAGTAGGCTAATGGGATCATTAGGTAAAAAAGAATTCAGATGATTGTTAACCTTCCTGAGATGAAAGGGTACACCAGAAACAAATTACTGAACAGAATTTGACAGGTAGCCTGAATAGATGTTTGCTCGTATACACAGGATGTTGTACAATATTTTGTAAAGCCTGTTGGCTTTGGAAATATTTACGGTAAGCTTTCTTAAAAATTATTAGGGTAAATGCTTCTGAAATCCAATGTTCTCTCTTTTTTTTTTTTTTAAGCTTTGTCGTTTCTATTATTTTTCACGGTAAAAATTTGGTGTTGGGATAGGCAGTCCCTGTACTTTTTTAGTACCACTCCAAATAATCTGTCTTTCTTCTGTGAAGTCAGAGAACTATGATCGAGAATAGTCAGGCTGTGCATGAAATGACCAGGAGTAGAAAATGAAGTACATGAATCTCAGCATTATAGGAACTCTTTTAATACTGCTTTTCTGACTAAAATTGTTGTTTACCTGGTCTTTGAATGTTAGTGCCTGGCTAATTAGGTCATTGCCTAAATCATTTTTCCTCTTGCCCCATGAACAATACTTCCTCTTGCATATACTGGCATGATATCATATAAAGGAAAAATATTGGAGATATTCTATATTTTATATATAGGTTTATGTAATCTTGGGGATGTTTCTATTGTGCTGATTTGGACAAAATAAAAGAATTCTCTGTTACGGCTACGTTCTTAACCCAACTAAGATTGTTTACAAAGTTCCATATGTCAGTGATACTTTTGTTTTTTGTTCCAAAATATTTTTAGACATTGCCAAGTTTATTAAAAGGGTTAGTGTAGTTTTTACACAATGTAAGCAATAATGTAAAAGATAAGCGGCTTTAAATTAATGATCTATGACTCATAAATCTAGGGGGAAAAAGAATCGTTAAGACTAAAAAAACTAAAAACCTCAAATTACTATCACCTCTTTTGCTGCTAAAAAAATGAAACCTCCTGTTTATAGTTGAAATTTATGTGAATATTCTAGACTGGAGTATACTTTTCATCTAGTGCCATTAAAGCATCACTGACCTTGATCCTAAATATTCATGAGTCCATGAACAATGAACTTCTGAATAACTTTTTTTCTATGTATATTCCCAAACTTTAATAATTATTAAAACGCCTGATTAAATTAGAAAAAGAAACTAAATACAGTTTCTTATTCAAAACATGAGATCTGAATTTTGTCCGGGTGCTAGACCTTAATAATAAAATTAATTTTTAAGTTATAGTGATTTTACTTGTTTCATTTTTTCAATTGGCTAATTCAGTGATTAATTTTCCTCCCACAAATGTAAAGAAAGGGAAAGTAAATGCATTGAAGATTTTTTTTTTCAGGTAACATTCTTTTTCTAGATTCTGCTGTCTTTAACTTGTTTCCGATTCCTTATCTCCATCTTGAACCTGTTTTCCCCCTTTGCTCCCAAACATTAGGTATATTACCTTCAGGAAGAACAACATACACAAGTTATGATGGGCTTCCACCTTTTATGCCTCTTTACTAGTAGGGTTGAATTACTTTTTTTGCAACAGACTGTGATAGTTAATTAGTGCTGTTGTGTCTCAACTAGAAAAGTCAGGAATTTTTATTTTTAATGTCATACATATTCTTGAAAATTGTTACGCCTATCAGTGGATAAACCTTGGAGTTAATTTTAAAATCTTACATTGGCAAAATAAAGACTAGGTAAAATTATGACCAAGAATCATTATTGCCTTCAGTTCTAAGAGTTATTTTTTTTTTAAGGATGTGAAAAGAAGGAAGGAAGAAAAAACAGAAAGAAATAGGGTTAAAGGAAAGAAAATTGGGGATTTGTGTGATTGAAAGTGTTGAAGCACATCCCCTATTCTGAGAACTCTACGTTAAAAGAGCCCACAACTTTGGCAGCTCGAAAGTGGTCAGTGTTCTCAGAAATGTAGGATTACCACTACTGGCTATTTTTTCCCAAATGGAAATTTTAGATTTTCATTGGTAATTACAAATTGCACAGCTTTCCAAGTTTAATAAAAAATTTGAATATACTATGAAAATGTATACTTGGTTTGTTTATTTCCCAAATCTTACCAATACAGGTAGCTAACAAGTATTTAACATAAAGTGATATAAGCAAAGGCCTTTTTTTTATGTCATTGAGGCTCTACATTTTTCTTGATAGACAGTTTAAGGATTTTTAGCTTATGGATCTGTTTTAGGAAACTAAGCTGCAAGGGATAATTGTATATAGTGTTATTTAGGTTTATTTAAAATTCATCGAAGAGAGGAATACCTGAATGTATAAGTTTTACCAGAATATATGGAAAACATCGCAAAGAGATGAAAGCCAGTTACATTATCCCATCTATTAGAAATTGCCCGTGAAACTAAACAAAAAAATTCCAGTTTAGAATACTTAAGCATAGCTGTCTTTGTTAAGGCCCAAGAGGGTAATTTTGTGTGATACTTAAAGGGCTTAAATTTTAGGATGCAGGATAAATTGCCTTTTTAAAACCAAGTATTTTATACAAGAAAAGCATTTATTTTCCATTTTTATGCTACCAAATAGGTGTGATACACTTTAGAAATGAGTAAAGATGCTCGCTGTGATACTGGATGTTGCAGCTCCTGCAGTCATTCTTCCCATTTTTAAGGGTGTATTCTAACAATGGAAGCGTCTAGCATGACAGTGATTGTAATAATTCAGAAACAAAAGGATTAATACTGGGGGTTTTTTATTTGAGGTTTTTTATAAATGGATACAGATGGAAATTATCATCCACAAATACATTTAAATGAATTTCTCGTACTTGGAATTTCAAGTAATCTTCTTAATTTGTATTTCACATAATTAATTGCACATTTAGTTACATTGCCAGTTTTTGAAGTTCTCAATTTCAGTGAGACAAAGTGTACTAAAATGTTTAAATAGCCTCATTCAGTCTTACATTTTAACCTTTCAGCAACCATTCTGGGTTAAGTAATTTGGTTCCATGTTATGATACATGCCCTTTGATTTTAAAAACAAACAGAAAAACTTGCAATTTTGTTAAAATATTTTATCAAATGGAGTGGACTCTAGTCAGCATATCTAATGCAGTATCACTGGTAGCTCTGTTACCTTCTGACTGCTGAGCCAGACTCTCCCCATTGTATAAATGATTCCCTGGGAACCTTTGGAAGCTGTATTAACTCTTTCAGTCTTTTATTTGATCTCCCACTATCTTATTTTTGTACTCAATCTATATAGAGGCCACTTGTCTTGTTTAATGGCTTTTGTTTTGAAGATTCTCAGATCAGTTTTAGTCTCTTAGCTTTGTAGTCCCTGAAAAATACATTACTGTATAAGGTAATGGCAACTCTGCACTATACCACATGGAGAGAATCATTGTTACTGCTTGATGAATGAACAATCCTGAAATTGTAATATCTTAACTGAAAGGAGTTTGAGGTTTGATGAATTGATGAAGAGAATTAGAAACTTTCATGTGGCACTTACCCTATTTTCACTCATCTGTAGAATGTGAAGCTATAACTCTGAAATATACATCCAAGTGAGGGAGAATAGTTTTCTAGATAGTAATATTAACGGGGGAGGGGGGGGGGGAGTGTGACCGGTAAAGTTTGCATTTGGAAGCAACCCAAAGTTGTTAAAAGGTAATAAATATGATTTTCACTATAAGTTATTGACATAAGATACTTTATAATATATTCAGATTTTAAAAGTAACAGAAGAATGTATAGAAACTAGATTTTTCTTAAGCAGTGGAACAAAATTGGGGAGAGTTCTATCATAGTAAACACATCTATGAGGAATATTTATAGCTAAGCATACTCCTTTAGCTTTAAGCTAAAATGGTCAAAATTTAAATTTATTTTTTATTTTGCTTATACCCACTTTTTAAGTGTCATTTTGCTTGACTGACTGTGGTGATATAGGCTATTTTTATTTGGAAAGTCCTCAGCAAGCTGAATTTGCCAAAAGCAATAATGGTTAAGTTTAAACAATGAAGTGGAATTGAACCAATTTCCAGGTTCAACTAAGGAACAGACATCCTGTGGATATTTTGTTCTTAGATTATAAATGTGTTGAAATTTATTAATGGGGGAGTTAAACTTATATCAGATTATGGGATATAGACTCTTAGTGACATCCTAGCTGTACTTTTTTTTTTTTTTTACCTCATACTAAACTAATACAGTTAGATATTTCCACTACATTATAGTGATTATATTTTTATGATAGAAAAAAACACTTCCAGGTCTTTACAAATAGTCTCTGCAGAGATGTCAGGCAATGTTATTGGACTCTCAGTTTGGCAGTATCCAAAATATGAAACTGCCTTAAAGTGCTCATGCTACTTTAAGTAAACTTCCTCTGTGCAGGCCCCATGCCAGTTACAACTAATACCAAGGTTCCTATGTACATAATAGTTTACAAAGAATTTAAAATTGAGACCATTGACTGAAAACAAAAACTTTTTTTAAAAAATTTTTTTAACTTTAAAGATTTTAATTTCAGTTTGAAGTGCCTGGTTTATAAAATCTAATTCTTTGATTATTGCCTTTCTCTTTTAAATTGACTAATTTTGCTAAGTAAGCTTAAAGCCCTGGGTTCAATTGTGATGGTTTATTGACAAAATCGCTGCTTGATGGTTTGAGGGGCTAGTGTCATGACTTTTATTAAATTATCCTTGTTTTTCCAAATGCTGGTCTAACTATATCCAGATTTCATAATCCAGTTAAACAAGCTAAAAAAAATCATCCTGTAATTGAATGTTCAGGTTACCAAAGTACATCACCTTCTAAGGAAGGATAAATCTTCCCTACTTTAAGAGGAGCCAGTCATCTCCCCTTAACACATGTTTTCAATGGCATTAGTGGAAGCTGTGTTCATTTAAAGGTGGGAAGGCTTTCATGCAGTTCCTAGAAACATCTATTTTCTAGAGAGAACCTTTTCTATGATTAGATTATAAATGTGTTCTCTAAAAGCTTTGCTTTATTTCAGTTATCAATTTAATTTTCAAGTTGATAGATGCTATGTAAAGTCTCTCATACTGAGAGTAGTCCATTAAATTACTGAAAGTTGCACTGCTTTTCATCTTTCAGGTGCCTGAAATGAATGCCACCAGGTATTTGGAAGGAGTAAGATCTTAAACTGTATTCATTTTCTTCCTTATACAAAGTGATGGCTTTTAATGCATATATTTCAAGATAATGAAAAAAAAACAGTCCATAATAGAGCAAAATTTGGTTTTGATCCAAGTCCCAATAATATATTTGATTTTTCTGTTGTTACTGGTGCCTACTGTTGCATCAGACAGAGATTGCCTGCCTCTTTATAGGGCACCCTTGTGGCACCTTATGTCCAATTGGAAGATAGTGTATGGCTTCTTTGTGCCTCTACTATCTTTTCAAAAGCCATTTTATAAAAATCCTAGGTAGCCTATTTTAATATTTAAATATATATATTTGTGAGATACTTTTAGAACAGACTTTTTTTTTTTACTTTGAAATTCCTGTATTCTCATTTTTAAGAGTAAGTTAAAATTTTCCAGGATTAGGACTTGTCTTTTTCCACAGCAGCATAATGAGAAAGTCAGATTGAAATTGAAATTGACCATACTTCAGTGATAGAGAAATTGATGTCTGGTTACAGGAGACAGATAAAAAGGAAAAAAATTGTTTGAATGTCACAGAAATGAATCTTTAAGTAAAATTGTGGTTTTGTTTCTGTAATTTCATATTTGCTGCTACAGTAGCTCAATATTTTACAGAGCTAACATACAAATCTGGCTCCATTTAAAAACTGGAGTACTTTCTAGTATAACCAGCCTGGGAGGAAACTGCGCACCACAGTTTTCCAGATGGGTGGCTGACTGCTTTGTTTAGTCGATGCATGCTTAATATTTTCCTATAGGCCAACATCAAGGAAGTCTGGGGGAAACTTTTTTTTTACCTTGTAGCATTATGATTCTTTTTGGTCACTGGCATTTTGTGAAACCCTTGGGGGAGGGTAATGCTGGGGCAGAAATGTGAATTAAAGTATGTGGATGGGTGTTTTTATGTCTTCTACCCTCTCCTAGAACCAGTACAACTCTCTTACCTGTGCCAGTCCCCAGTTCACCAGCTTTGTATCCAGTTGTCATCTCATTTAAATATGGCTTTACTTGGTGACAGTGGCCATAGCTAAGTTACTTGGCATGTTTGACTTTCAACAATAATGAAAATGGTTTTGGATTTTGTTTTCTTTTATTTCCTAAAAATGTATACAATGTCAGAACTTCACATTTTATATACTAGTATCTGGCTATTAGTATTTTACAGGAACCATAGTTCTTGGTGACTTCATATATATATATATACATATATATATATTTTTGTGACTTTTTTGTAAACTAAGTGCCGTTTCAACGTTACAATCATTTTTAGAGTTATTGTAATCAATGTGAATATCATGTTTTTTCAAATCTGTTCTGAGCCTATAGTGTTTGCTTTGTGAACATATGTGTATTGTATATATTCTGTATAGTTACATTGTACTGAAATATTAGCTTGTTTGATATAAGGAAAGTATGTATTGAGTACCTTTTTGCTAGCCTGGTTGTTTAATCTTTTTTAAAAAGGTTTAAACTTTTTAAAAAAATCTTTAAACTGGCCTTTATTACATGGTCACAAAGTTGCAGTTAGAAGGGATGGGCAGGGAAAAACTAGTTTTGAGTGTCTTTGAATAGAAACATAAGACTAAGATTTTTTTTTCTCATTAAAATATCTTATTAATGCTTTATGGAGTGAAACTTCCTGCTGTTGTTATTTATTGTTGGCTGGAAGGAAGAAACTGGTGGTGCTGGTTGAGAAGTGGATGAGAAAGTCATCAGAGTAACACATAAATAAGCATCCACTGAGTGCACACAGACCAGAGAGTCTTACACCTAGATGGCACACGCCAGCTTCCTGGGCGAGGAAGAAGAGAGCTGAAAGTGCACCGATTCCACAAGCTCTGTCCCTAAGATTGAAAGAGATTAAAAAAGGAAGCTAGTTAGAGAAACTCCTCAGATCCTAGAGCTATTGAAGCAGGTTCTTGTGCAAGGCTACTTCCTAAGGGGTGGGTTGCATCTTTAGAAGTTGCTCTGAATCTTTCTGAAGTTGTACTTTATTGTTGAAAGACCTATAGTAACATCTCAGTAATATCTTACAACCAGAAGGTAGAAAACCAGTACTTGGGTTGGGGGTGGGGGAAGATAGCTCATTGCATAGGTAATAAGCCTATGAGAGCCTAAAGGAATCTAGCTTTAGATTCATCTTGATGTGGATTTTAATGATAATTTGTCTATACAGAGTGAGTAACTGGCAAAGAAAATTATTTCATTGATCCCAAGCTACTAGATCACTTTAGAATTAAGTTCAGAGAGGAAGAGGGTAAATTTTAAGAAGCATTCTTTTCCTTTGGCAAGTGGTAAATTTTAAGAAGTATTGTCTTTTCATTCCCCCCTATGTTTAAGAGAAGGAGAGAGAATTTTAAGCAGACTCCACACCCACCCACCCTGCACAGCCGTGCACCTCACAACCCTGAAATCATGACCTGAGCTGAAGTCCAGACTCAGGCTCTTCAACCAACTGAGCCACCCAGGTGCTCCTGGGTTGGGGTGTCAGTAGTCTCAGCCACAGGTGATATATATTAATGTAGAATGTAGAAATCAAAATAATTACAGTTGATCCTTGAACAACTGTGGGGGGTTAGAGGTGCCGACCCACACACAGTTGAAAATCCATGTATAGCTTTTGAATCCCCAAAAACTTAACTACTAATAGTCTACCGTTGACTGGAAGTCTTACTGATAACATAGCCAACACATTTTTTAATGTTATATGCATTATGTGCTGTATTCTTACAGTAAGCTAGAGAAAAGAAAATGTTACTGAGAATCATAAGAAAAAGTACATTTATAGTACTGTACTGTATCCAAAAAAATCATATGAGCGTACCAACGCAGTTCAACCCCGTATTGTTTAAGGGTTATCTGTATCCTACAGTTTGATTTGCATATGAATTACATACCAGAACAGTTCCTGTCAGAGAATGATACTAAATGTAATAACCAAAGATGTGTATCTCCTTACCTCATAGAGTTGAAATTAATAGTTGGGGCATTCTCTTTTGAACAGGAATGTTTGTTCTAAATACTAAACTAAACTAACAAATGAGTTTAAGTGGGAGAAACCTCATAAACATCAAATCCCAAAGTTTAGTGTAATTAATTTTTTTAAAGATTTTTTTTATTTATTTATTAGAAAGTGAGAGAGAGCATGAGAGGAGAGAAGGTCAGAGGGAGAAGTAGACTCCCTGTGGAGCTGGGAGCCCAATGCGGGATTCGATTCCAGAACTCCAGGATCATGACCTGAGCCGAAGGCAGTTGCTTAACCAACTTAGCCACCCAGGCGCCCTGTAATTCATTTTTTTTATATGGGTAAACTTTTATACAGATGGAAAAACTGACTAAGATAGGCATATCCAATCTAGAAAGAAATTCCTCATCGACAAACTGATTTGAACTCAGGTTTGAACACCCTCGGGGACAAAGGGAGAGCTGGTTGTTTTCTTAACCTCTGACTGGTAAGTGAATATTGCGGAGGCTCTGGGCAGAGTTGGCATTATTTTGTAGGGCTTGCACAAATAATCCTACACCCTTCTTTCTATCCCTGCCTAATTTTTCCCACAGCTGACTGCCTTCAGCTGGAGAGAGCATTTAGTGAATGAGTGGATCTCTCTGACCAGAGATCCTGAACAGTTAGCTTAGCACATTTTAACATGCACTCCAGTAAAAGGCCAGCCTCAGATGAATTGCCTCTGATTATTCTTACTTTCTAGAGACCCTCTGTTGGAAATGTTGCTTTAGAACATTTAAAAAAAAAATGAATTCCTGTAGACCATTTTTTTCCTTTTTCAAGTTTTTATTTAAATTGGTTAACATACAAAATAAATAAATAAATTGGTTAACACAGTGTAATATTAGTTTCAGGTGTAGAATTTAGTGGCTCATCATTTACATACAGTACTCAGTCCTCATCACAGGTGCCCTCCTTAACATCCCTCACCCATTTAACCCATCCCCCCCACCCACGTCCTTGCCAGCAACCCTCAGTGTGTCTATAGGTTTGCCTCTCTTTCCCCCCCATGTTCATCTGTTTTGTTTCTTAAATTCCGTGTATAAATGAATGAAATGGTATCTGTCTTTCTCTGACTTATTTCACTTAGCATAATACTCTAGCTCCATCCACGTCCTTGTCCTGTAGACCATTTTAAATTAGGGGCTAAAGCAGATATGCTCTCTTTGGCCATCCAAGCATCAATAGTTCATGATAGGACTTGTGTGCATGATAACTGTTGTCCAGGGACAGAATTTTTTTTTTTAATTTTATTTATTTATTTGACAGATACAAGTAGGCAGAGAGGCAGGTAGAGAGAGGGAAGCAGGCTCCCCGCCGAGCAGAGAGCCCGATGCAGGGCACCATCCCAGGACCCCGAGATCATGACCTGAGCCAAAGGCAGAGGCTTTAACCCACTGAGCCACCCAGGGGCCCCCAGGGACAGAATTTTTTACTGAATGTAAATGAGTCTACCTTACAAGATTAGTAAAAAGTCCTTTTCAGTATGTTTTACAGCTTATAAAATGCTAGCACTTTGGGAGCCTGGCTGGTTCAATCTATAGAGCATGTGACTCTTCAGGGTTGCAAGTTTGAGTCCCACGTTGGGTGTAGAATTTATTAAAAAATAAAATGCTAGCACCTTTAGTGGTGTTTAGAAACCCATTGAGACAAGCAAGGAAAGTAATAACGAATCTGTGGTCCACATAGGTGGTGCGTGTCCTGCCTACCCCTTATAGAAAAAGCATTAGATACACTCAGAAATCTCCAGGCCACTAAAAAGGGCTGGAGCCTCAGAGGTCTTGAATTGTTAGAGCCTATATCTGTGTGGGCTCTCCCAGACACAGTGATTGGAAGAGAAGCCAGAACTGTTCTGCCAGTTCTAGCATTGTGATTCTTTTTGAGCACTAGCATCTGGGAGCCACTTGAGAGGAGGGTAATGCTGGTGGGAAATAAGAACTCAGTTATGCAGATGGGTGTTTTATGCCAGGACCTAGTACTCTTAAAAGAAAGCGGTAAACTTCTCTTACAGTGTGGAAAAAATTGCATATGACCTTGTTTTAAAGATGTTGACTGGTCCATTTTTTTCTTTATGTACTCTTACCTGGTGAATACCTCCACTGGAATTCTCTTTCCCACCTGTGCTGGTAACATTTTCCCATCCCTACTGCCACTAGCTTAGTTCAAGCCTTTGTTGTTTCTGGTCTCATAACATGAACAGCCTCCTAACCACTCTTCCCTCTCTGCAGGCAGGCTACCTCCAGTCCATCTCTGATATCACTACTATAGTCATCTTTCTAATCAGGCCACTGCCGCACTTCAAGCCTGCCTCCCTCTCCCTCGGCCCCCCCGCCCCCACCCTCACTCTCCACCCCACCCCACCCCCACTGCCCCCAGCCTGCTCTGCCTGGCTGATTACAGTCAGACTTTCAAGACACAGGTCAGGCTCCACCTCCTCTAGGAAACCACCCCTCAGTCCAAACACCCATTCTGGCCTATCTCCAGTTTGGGGTTAGGGACCCTCCTGGCTCTTCCCATAGCATATTTTGTTTAACTTCACCAAACCATTCCTCAGTCACACTATCCTGTAAATCTACCTCATCACATAGTTATGAGAATTAAATGAGTTATATATAAAATTCCTAGAACAACACTTAGTGTATAGCAACCACTTTATAAGCTTTGTCATTACTTAATATGTGTCTCCCTCACCTGACTGAATTCTTGACTTCGGGGACTCTCTTATTTGTGTTTTCCTTGTAGTACCTGACACATAGTAGAACTCCAAAACTCAGCTCTCATGTATATCTTGTATCATGCATATCATCTTCACCATGTATATCAGAATCTTACTCATTTTTTTAAGTAATCTCTATGTCCAATGTGGCGTTCAGACTCATGACCCCAAGATCAAGAGTTACATGCTCTACTAACTCAGCCAGCCAGGCATCCCATCTTACTCATTTCTAAATGAAGGTATGAAATACAAGGCTGTATATGGTTATGAATGAATATTAACTTTAATCCTGGGAACAACTGCCATCATTCATCAAAATTTCCCCAAATTGTTCTCTGAAACACTGGCCCCGTCATTTTCCTCCCTTTGGTTGACTTATCAGGTCCATCCGTACATACCACTTCTTAAAGAAGCTTTCCCAGAGCTTCCCACACTAGATCGGGACTTCCTGAAGTCTGACTTTAGGAGATAATGGCTTACGAAGTAAAGAAAACTAAAATAAAAATAACTGATTGCCATTGAGAGAAACACCAAATAGTGTGCTTTGCAAATTTGAAGGAGTAAGAGACCTGGCTGGAAGGATCAGGGAAGGCAACATGAAGGAGGCAACAGTTGAGCTGGATCTCCTTGGAAAGAGGTCTAGGACTGGTACAGGCAGAAGTGAGAAGAGAAGGGGGCCGCTCCAGGAAACATTTGAGCTTGGGAGATAGAATGTTCAGGGATTGAAAGTAGCTTAATTTGCCAAGCATTAGAAGATCCCTGAGGGGGAAGAGTGGAAGAAAATGTTATAGACTGGGCCCAGATCAGAGAAGGCCTTAAGAAGTTGAACCAAATTTGGTAGGAAATAGAGAACCATTGCACATTTTCAGGCAGAGAGACTTATTAAGACTTGCTCTAAAAAGATTAAGAATAATCAGATTAGAGGGAAAGCATGCAGACTTAACTGAAATCACTTAGGAATTACTTCAGGGTTTAGAGAAGAGCCCAAAGAAAGGTAACAGGAGTGGGGCTAGAGGGAGGGTTGTGTGTAGGGGTTGGGAAAGGAATTTGGTAAAGAGTGGGCCTGTGATCTTAAGACCAGGCCTCATTTGAACGGGATGGTGTCTGCTCTACTCCAAGGCCTATTGTACTACTTACTTGAGCTCATCAGATTCTTAGGCAACCTCCCTTTGTTTTTGAGGTGGGAACTCCGTGTCCTAGGGAAAATAGGGTGAGAGTCAGGAAGAGTTCTCAGCAAGGTTCCAGAGTTGAGCTCAGATCAAGGCTGAGAAGAGACGTTTCTCCTCTAGGAATAGTCCTGCAAATGAAGTTACTTAGCTGGGTGGCCCATTGTAGCAGCAAACTTCGCTTCTGCTGAACCAGATCGGTGGGGGTGAAAGTTCAGAGACATTTCTCATATCCTAATTCCCTCTGTTGCTTCCTCCTACTTCCCTTCGATAAACACTGAATGTCTACTACACCAAACACTCTTCTTGTCACTGCAGGTGCAGCCTCGAACAGGACAACAGCAATCTTGCTCTCGTGGAGTTTCTATTCTTGGTGGGGGAAGGATTGGGGAAGGGGTTGGTTGGTGGCCAACAATAAACAAGGTAAGCAGAGTGTTGGTGGGCAGGCGAGCGACTGGAGATGGGACAGCCAGAGTGAGAAGGCATGTAAGCAAAGGCCTAAGGAGGGGAGGGGAGGGGAGAGCAAGTGCAAGGGCGCTGAGAGGTGTGTCCCTGCTTAGCATGCTAACAGCAGGGAGGCCAGGGTCCCCAACCACATGTAGTTTGTTCTGAGGCCTCTGTGGGACAAAGCCAGGGCAGAAGAGGCAATGACAGAGATTGAAAAGTGGAACAGAAACCACATGAAGGAGGTTTGTTTCCAGGCATAAAATTAGTCTTCCTGAGCAAACTCAGAGCAAGCCGGGAAGCAGGTTGCTCTAAATTAGGAACTGAGCTTAAAGCCAGGCACTAGCAGCAGTTGTAGGTTTTCATTTTTGTGTGGCTGAGCTTATTCTCTATATCCAAATTTGAGGATTCTTTGTGAGTTTAAGATGCCATTTGAAAGACCTCTGTGTCAAATAGGCGGACGCATCCTTTCCTATAGGAAGACCGACTATACACATTCTCCCGTGTGCGCAGATGTATTCCACAAGTATGTGCTCTTCCTTCATCCAGTAAACATCAAGTGGCTTTTCTTAGACTCTCTTCCTCAAGAACTATCTGACAGGTGAAGAGATAGACACCACTACCCTGGAAGATGTTATTAGACGCCTTTTAGAGAGCTGCAGCAGGGAAGTATTGTGAAAAGGATGAGGTCGAAACAGGAAAATGTGCATATGCATAGAAAATCTAAGCACTGATCATTCACTAGTGCCCGGTACATTTGTGCATCATTTCTATCCAGAACTTTGGTCCCAGAAGAAAGAGACCGGCCCAGGTTAGCTCTGGGGAAGTTAGTTCTAACGTTGCCTTGCACGTTGTAAGTGCCCGCAAACATACACACACACTCACTGGAAAGGAGGGGTAAAAGGGAAGGGGGGGCCCTGTTCCAGGCAGAGGGTACCTCTGTAGCTCCTCTCTATGTCCTTGGAGCACTTCTGTAACCATCAGTCCTGCCCACTCTGATGCCCCCTCCCCAGGACTGCTACCAGACCCTCCCTCAAAGTGCCATGGGGGCCTGAGCCTCCCCACTGGAGCACTTGGGGCAGAAAGCCCTTTCATGTTCAGTAAAAATGAGTGTGCTCCCAACAGAGCCTGACATTCCCCTTTTCACAGGCTGCCTCTTACTGTCAGCAACGCCACCTATCCCAGAGCCAAACAAACTCTAGCCCCTTCTTGCCTCTCTTTGCAGGCACCAGGTGTAGGTTTTTCCCCCAGCTGGCTGAATCCCTTCCCACCTGGACTCTCTCACTCACAGTCACTAGTTTATCCCAGCTCTTAATGTGCGTCAGTGGATTTTCCAGCTCCTCTCCCACCATAAAGTGTAGGTTGGGAGTGGGGTGGAGAGGATGAGCAGAGCCAGGAGCAAAGGAAAACCCAGCAGCTCCGTTCTGCCCAGCAACCCCAGCCTCCAGTGGGAACCAGATGCCCCAGCCAGCAGCGCAACACTCAGCACTGGAGTTCCTAAAGCTTGGGATGCTGGCTGGCCTTCTCGACCTGGTTCTCCCCACGCACCATTACAACAGGCCATCTTTAAGTGTTAAATAAGTTGTATAATCTGTTCTTGGTTTAGGCATGACAGTTTGATCCTTGCTTCCCAGAAGTTATAATGCAGTCCCATGAATAAAGACAACATAGAAGAGGATCACTGATCCCAAGAAGAATGCAAAGTATCTTGGGAGGTCAAGGCTGAATCCAATTCAGACTCAGTCCCAGATAATGCTAATCTAGGGTGACAGGAACATGTGGTAACAAATATGCTTACCTTTCCAGAGCCAAAAACTTATCTGTGAGTAGCTGGGCATTGATAAAATTTTTATGGAACGTTCAGTTCTGCCCCTGCCTTTCTAAGGTTCTTTTCTTCCCTCCCGTGATAGACAAGGGCACAGACAGGACAGTGCTGGGTGCAGTCAGGAAATTCTGAGTACAGCATGTGGACAAGTCACTTAACTTCTCTAAGCCCTGCCTTCCTCCTGAGGTATTCAGAATCATCATGCGTACGCCCAGTGACTAGAACAGGCCTGGCACAGAGTAAGAAGTCAGTAAGTATCCTTTGAATGAATAAATGAGGTATGAATGTACATACTGTGGAAATGGGTCCACAAAAATGGTATTCTGAGGGCACTTGGGTGGCTCAGTCAGTTAAAGCGTCTGCCTTCAGCTCAGGTCATGATCCCAGGGTCCTGGGATCAAGCCCCACATCAGACTCCTGCTCAGCGGGGAGTCTGCTTCTCCCTCTGCCTCTGCCCCTCCCCAAGCTTGTGCCCTCTCTCTGGCAAATAAATAAATAAAATCTTTTTTTTAAATGGCATTCTGGGGACACCTGGGTGGCTCAGTGGGTCAAGCCTCTGCCTTCGGCTTGGGTCATGATCCCAGGGTCCTGGGATCGGGCCCTGCATTGGGCTCTCTGCTCAACGGGGAGCCTGCTTCCTCCTCTCTGCCTGCCTCTCTGCTTATTTGTGATCTCTCTCTGTCAAATAAAAATCTTCAAAATGGCATTCTGTGGATAAAGAAGATGTGGTATATATATATATATATATATATATATATATATATATATACACACACGCACACACACACACACACACACACACACACAATGGAATACTATGCAGCCATCAAGAGAAACAAAATCTTGCCATTTGCAACGAGGTGGATGGAACTAGAGGGTATTATGCTAAGTGAAATAAGTCAATCAGAGAAAGACGATTATCATATGATCTCTCTGATATGAAGAATTTGAGAGGCAGGGTGGGAGGTCGTGGGGGTAAGGGGGGAAAAAAATGAAACAAGATGGAATCAGGAGGGAGACAAACCATAAGAGACTCAATCTCACGAAACAAACTGAGGGTGGCTGGGGGGTAGGGGGGTAGGGATAGGGTGGCCGGGTTATGGACATTGGGGAAGGTATGTGCTATGGTGAGTGCTGTGAAATGTGTAAGCCTGATGATTCACAGACCTGTACCCCTGGGGCAAATAATACATTATATGTTAATTTTTTAAAAAGTGAAATCATAAAAAAGGCATTCTGTCAGGTTATAGTTAATTAAAAAAAAAAGTATATTATCAAACCTCAACACACTTCCTACTCCTATCATTTTCACTTTCAATAATGAAGAAACACCTAATCATGAACTTTTCATCAGCTTCCCTGGTACTTGATGTGAACATGACCGCAAAGCGAGAAAGTAGGGAGGGAAGCCTGAAGGGGTTAAATTATTTCACCTTGGAGAAGAAAAAACTTTAGAGATGTGAAACATTTCCAGATACATTAAATGGGATGAAGTCCGTGCTCTGGAAAGGTGATCTGGGTTGCTGCTTGGAGCTCCAAGAAGAGAGAAAAGAAAATGCTCAGTTCTCCAGCAGTGACCGTGATCCCAAATTCCTTTGGCCTCCCATAAACCTGCTCCAGCCTAGGAATCTGCCAAGGACTCCTGCATGATTCCAACACTTCGCACAGTCCAAGGTCACACAAATGAGGCTTGCACCACGTACAGAGATAGGCCATCCAGTTCAGGAGCTCGGGAAATACTTGTGGGACTGCCAGCGTCTGTAAAGTACAGTGAGTTCTCCCGCGGTGTGCGGGGACACAGCTGGCAATGCGCCATTGCCTGCGGGTGTTCACACCTGGGGGTGAGAGGTCAGGAGGAGAAAAGGCAGCGAGGCCACTGGAAAGCGCCTTCACGGCGGTGTCCAAATCCAGTGTTTCCACACGTGGGGACGCAGGAGTTCTACATCTGTGCTTCGCCAGGACTCGGTCATAAATTGGATGGAAGGGACGCTGCGGGGAGAGGTGAGCTGCCCAAAACTTCCATCGGGACCTCTGCTCCTGCTTCTTCCGCGACTGATCGTAGGAAATGTGGTGTGTGAGCGCCCCCTACTGCTCTTACCAAAATAAGCCCAGAGCCTGGGTTCAAAACAATGTCTTTGCCCTTAAAGCTAAACTTAACAAAATATTTTTAAACCAAATTTAAAAAGCTTTTGTCTAAAATAAATACCCACTGCAACAGTCCAAAATGTCAACTACTTTTTTACTTCTCAAAAGCTTTTGAACTAGAACAAAACGAATTGTCTTTACAGCTCTGGTTGCTATATTCCCTCAGGCCCCATCACTTTGGGCTTCTGCTGCCCTTTTCTTAAGCCTCCCCCAAAGGCAACCAGCATTTAGCAGAAATGCATGGCCTAGGGGAGCAAGATGAGGGGCAGAGGAGGACCCTTCTGAACCACAGAGTTCTGCTGCCCAGGCCTCAGGGAAATGTTTTCTCCCTCGTCCACACCAGCCCCAGGCAGAAGAATAAGAAAAAGCAGATGATCTGGCCCCTGAGAAAGGGAAATGCCCCGGAGTTGAAGGGAAATGAGAACGGGAAGGATTTTGAAATGCTGATGGACTATTTCAGAGTCCAGCTAGTGCAAGTTTCTTTTAGCCTTTTCCACGTGGGGGGTCCTTGGATCCAGCATCTCAAAGCTTCAGGTGGAGAGTACCTTGCTTCCAGAAGGCAGTGCAGGATTAATTGCACAGGCTTAGGAGGCCAGCAGCTGGGTTTTCATCCTTCCGCTTCTATCACGGAGGAACCTTGAGCAGGATACAGTGTGCCTCCAGGTCTGTTTCCGCTCACGTAATGAGCAGAATAAGAAAATATACTTGAGAGGACGGTGATGAGGGTGCAGTGAGGTGATCCATACCGACACTTGCACGCACTTCTGGTTGTTAGCGACACTTCTTACATACTATTGGAGCGTGCAAGCCTCCAGATCGGATCCAGCGCTGACATCCAGCGGGGGGAGAGAGAGACAGACAACAAGGTAGCTTGTAACACCATTGGGCAGGACAGGTGTACAAACACAGGTGGAGGGACAACAAGTGCCTAAGCACCGGAAGCCTGTCTCTGCTCTGCTGCAGATTGGCGTAGATGACCTTTTTTTTTTAAACTTATTTATTTATTCTGAGAGAGCGCGAGCACGAGAGCAAGTGGGGGAGGGGCAGAGGGAGAAAGAGAATCTTCATCGGGCTCCATGCCCAGTGGAGAGCCCGTCATGACCTGAGCCGAAACCAAGAGTCAGACACCTAACAGACTGAGCCACTTGGTGCCCCTGGCCTAGATGACCTTTAAGATTCTTTCCAACTGTGAGCTTGAATGGTAGGATTCTCCCAGTTCTGAAAGGGGGCCCCTCAGGCCCTGGTTATCCCAGGAAATAGTTCCCACTGAGCAATTGAAGGTCCTGGCACAAACTGGAAAGGCCTCAGGCATAGACACATTTCCCCTGCCCAGGCAGGGAGCCAGACTCTGTGACCTCACACCTGCTAGGAATGTGAACTCCCCACAGGCCCTGGACAGGCTTCAGGACCGGCTTCCCGAGTGTCTGCCTCAGCCAGGGCCCAGGAGCCTGAGGTAGCCTCCGCTCTTACACCAACCACCCTTTCCCCAGTCTCAAAGGGCGGAATGGTCCCCAGCGAAAACTTGTTGAATTAATGAATGACTTCTTTCTCCACCCTTTCCTCTGGCTGGCTTACATAAATAAGCTTGTTACCACTTTTTGCAAGTCAGAGGTTTCAAAGATTGCAAGTTTTTCTAGTCTGTTTCTGTACATTTCTGTAGTCCTCCTAGGCATTTGGACAGTATATTACGAAATTCAAAGAGATATCCCATGCCGTTTATTCTGAGAACTGTTCTCTGAACATACTTCTGTATGAAGAGAGAACTTCTTTACCCTTCTCTACTGGACCTTGACCTCCCCTGCCCCCAGCCTCCCTCTCCCAGTACCCCACCCCCACCACACGCACACCCACTGTGTTCTCACAGCTCTCTGGGAAAAGAGAACAGGCTAAGAATTTCCTTTTTGAGTTAAGCAAGTCCATATGAAGTTCCAGAGGAGGGGTCTGGCACAGAGATGGAGTTATTCTTGATCACAAGGGTGTGGGCAGGGAAACAGTGATGACCTCCAAGGTGAAGGACGCGTGCAGTGGAAGGGAGGCACGGAGAGCCAAGGGGCAGGGAAAGTTAGGTTTACATCCCGGGAAAACACACACATGCCTCCTCCTGTAGGAAGAGCCTGCGACGATGGAACAGACAGACCATGGAATGGATTCTGCCGATGCCTGGAAACAGCTCTGGGTAGGGACTTTTTAGGAAACAATCGGAGGTGAGGGGATAGAATAAATACACCGTCTCCAAGCTGCAGACACAGGACGATGGAACTTGGGAGTATACACCCCTCTCGAGAAGAAAAGGAAGGAAATAGAAAAAGGAGAGCGAAACCAGTTAAAATCCTAAGAGTGAGAGGATTTCTTCATCAAAATATGTCATCACTGGGGCCCTATCTGAGCACCAAAGCAGTTAGTGTGACGGACAGGTGCCCATCTGAGAGTCCAAACTCTTTCTTCAGGGGCTTTCCTTGGGGGGGCCGGGAACAGATAATAAATCTAGACGGAGGCCTCCCCTGTACGTTCAGCCAGTGCCTCGGGCCAGCTCACTCCTGCTTTTCTGATATCCCATGGCAGCTCCCTCTCATCTCCTGTCTCTGCCACCAGCCGAGAAGGGCTCATCCCCAAGGGGAGCCAGGCCAGGCCCACGCTGGCCACTAGCTGGGTGGTGGGAGCCTGTGCTCACCCCCCACCACAGGCCTAGAGCAATGGTCACTTGCAAGACTCAAAACCTCTCCAACATCTTCCCTCCCTGTGGCCAATGCCAGTGTTGGTCATCTTCTGGAAGAACAGTTTGAACCACCTTCTAGGTCATGCCAAGAGGTAAAAGCAGATGACAAATATTCCCATTCCTGCTTTGGGGTTTGGTCTCATCATTCTCAGTGGTACTTGGTGGCTTTCCCAGCTTTCTTCCTGATGGTCACCCCAAGGAATGATCCAGTGACCAGAGGCACCTGTCCTGAGACAGTGGTTATCCCCCACCTCTTTCCCTCCCTCAACCAACCACTCTTACTGGGCAAACTGAGATGGTCTGACAGCTAGGCAGAGCCCAGGGACCCCATCAGTGGCAACATTCCACCCGGGGCGGCAAAGACCCAACCCAGAAAATAGGCCATGGGGCACAAAGGGTCTGTGACCAGGTTCATCAGAATTCCCAAAAGCGATGGGGACTCGTGCAGCCTACCTTCATTCTCTGTGAATTATGTTACAATTTCCTTTCTTTATGAAATGATGATGTATGAACAATATAGAGTTCATGGTAGGCCAGTGCCTAAGAGCACTCAAGTCCTAGATCCAATAGGTCCTAAATGTGGGATCTTGGGCAGTGATTTGAACTCTTAGCACCCTGGTTTTCTGTCTGTACAATGGGAATGACCGTAGTGAGGTTTAAATTAAATAAGACAAGTAAAGCATGCAGAACATTTAGAAGGAGCTCATCATTAAGTGGGAGATCTGTTGGGCTCATATACTCATAACTTCACAGTTCCAAGAAATTCAAATGTCTGAGAACCAGACTTAAAGATCCAATTCCCCTTATGTGTGGGTGCCAGTGTGAAAAGTACCCACATACATGACACGTGCACCCACACATGCACCTGTGACTCCAAGCCTAGAGAAAAGCATCATTTCAAGCCCGTAGGCACCCCAAAACCCCTGGCGAGGGAAAGGGGGTCCTGGTGTAATATCCAGGTCATATTCCTGTGACATATTCTATTTAGGACCTTGGCCCCTGAAACACACGCCATGCTCCTCCCCGCAAATGTGTGTGTGTGTGTGTGTGTGTGTGTGGCGTGTAAGAACATACCTGCCTGTATGTCACAGCTATCTGCCAACTCTGAGTGTTTCATGGAATGATGTTTCACACTTGCTTGCTACTCTGAGTGATGACATGTACCTACCTCCTACCCACAGAGGGGACCTCTGTTCTCAACTCAAAACTGTCTTTGACTCTGCCCTAGGAATGTATGTCCTCCAGGTCCCAGTGCCTGAGGGCCAGCGGTCCTGGATGCAGATTAGGGGTGGGTACTAAAGGGGCCACAGGACTGACCAAGAAAGGCTTCGTGCTGGGGCCTCTTGACGCTCACCCCAAGAGACGGCACCAATTGATTGCACTAGAAAAGCAACTGAAAAGCAGCAGAAGGCAGCCTTCTGAGAACAGGTGGACTGGGGTCCTTCCCCATCGCACCTCACCAGCCTACCCACAGCCGACGCTGGAGGAAGGCGAGCAGGCCCCTCCCCGTGACTGCAACAGGTCCGGTCCCCTCCGGGTGGTCGGCGGCCCAGAAGGCAAGTCCCGTGCTGCCCCCTAGTGGCTGGACAACCACTGTATGGGTTCTGCAGCTCTGGGTCTCCGAAGACTTCCAAACTGGGCTCATTCTTTGTCTATAAAGTCCATCCTAACTCATCCAAACTCACTGTTATTTCTGCAGAATCTACATCTGGATCAGACTCCCTGTCCATACAATTGGATTAAACATTCCCTAAACTCCAGTTTAAATGTTTTCAGTTGGCGGCTAAAACAACTGAGGTTCAGGGTAGTTTGGGAGAACCAGAGAAATGGATCTTTGGAGACTAAGGAGCCTCAGAGTGATGAGCTTGACTTCCCGTTACTTGAGGATTCTTAGGCTATTCTTATCTCCACTCAGGAGTAAATGGATTTGGCTCCATCGTCTTTTAAAAAAGAACTGACATTTCATTGAGCTTCCAGGCATCACATGTCTGAGATTTCTAGGACAGGGCCAGGAGTGCAGGGACATGCCCGCACGTCACTGCCCTGGGCGCCCGTGAGGCTGATGACATTAGCCTGTGGACACACTGCTGAAATGGTGGTGGGTTAGAAACACCCAGAACGCTTGCTAATGCACAGATTATGGGGCCCGTCCCAAAGTTTCTGATGCAGGAGATGTGGGTGAAGTGTGAGCCTTCCCCGGTGGGCCACACTGTGGGAGATGCTGTGCCGAATCCCCGCCCCACTGAGTCTCCTGGAGAAGTGAAAGTGACTCTGAAGAACTAACTATCTGTATTTTTAACCCACCCCCAGGTGGAAAACAACAGGGCTAAGGAACGACAGTGAATTGGAACGGGGATTCGCCCTAAGGGGACGAAGGGACTTCCACAGCGAAGTCTCCTGATGACCTTGCCTGCATTTCTGACCTGGGGAGGGAGTTCTCAAGACAGTGTTAGGCCATGGTGGGAGAATGAGGATGCAACGGGCAGGCACAGGCTGGCCTCGCAAACCCCACTGTGCGGGCGACCACTTCTACACCTGAGCCAAGGCTGGCGGCCTGAGGGATGGGCGTACCGGGAAGCAGAGCACAGGTGAAGCCTCCCTCTGAATGTCAGCTATTTATATGGCGCCCCCTGCACGGGAGTCTTCTGACAACCTCTTCTTTCTTTTGCTTGTCACGCCTTCGTGAAGAATGGATGCTCTTTCCCTTCCCTGGAAGGAAAATCCAACACGCATGCTTGCGCAGGTGTCAAGACAAAACTCCTCCCTCTAGAAAGGAAAACATTCAGGCTAAAAGCAAAGAGGCAGCTGATCTCCACCAAGAGGTCTGTCCAGATTGCTCCAAACTGTTTTCCTGCCTTTGGTTCCCAAAACTCATGGAGGGCAAAGACTATTCATTTAACAAGTATATATTAGCATCTTCTACGAGCCAGGCCTGAGCCAGGCTGAGCAAAGACCACTCCATCTTTGTTCATGACACTGGCCATCTGATTTCTTTTCCTAAGCCCCTCCTTTCCCCTAGCCCCAATCTATATAATGCCTTGGCATACAGAAGGCTCTCAAATGTCCCTTCAAGAACTCCCTAAGCCCTCCCTAGATCATCGATGTTGTCACTCTGTATCATTCCAAGCAAGGAGAGAGAATATTTTAAACTAGTAAGTAAAAATCAAAGAAGGTACACTGGAGATGTGAGAACACTGAAGCAAGGCAGCATCCTTCCTGCAAGGATCAGGGACCATCTGTTCAGCCTCGACATCGTGCCTACCCTCATGTCTGCATGTACAAGCACACACACGGGTACACAGAACTCATCTGACCAACTCCCTGCCTAAGGGAAAGCCGCACTTCCTCCCTTCTTCCTGGGACACAGCTCCTCCCTCTCCTAGGGCACCCAGGCTGGGCAGCTGCTGCACACCCTTCCCACCTCATGCCTCACCGCCGGCCACCCTCTGCCCTGTGCACCCCTCCTCTCAGGTCACCAGGCCCTGGTCTCAGAAGCAAAACATAGCCCCTTGCTGTTCTGGAGAAGGCCACACTGTGGCCTCTGCTCTTAACCTGACTCCAGGGTCTGTGCTGATGGTAATTTAAACCCAGTTTACTGTTTGTAACTGGGGCTAGGAGGAAGAAGAGCCCATCAAGTCCCATGAGAAAAAAATTTACCTAAAAACAAAGTTTACTCATACACACAAATACATACACTGACGCCCACCCTAGGAGCTGGTAAAAATTCAAATCTTAGATCCATGTGTCTTCCAGGGTCCTCTGGCCTGGATTTCCTGAAGAGTGTGACCCTAGGAGCCTACAGCACCCCCACCAGCTCCACTGTAGGGGTCCCAAAGCAACACTACAGCTGCTCGTGTATCAGAGAGGCAGAGCGCAAAGATGTTCCAGGCGAGCCTCAACCCACTTTGGGACTGGAGGGGAGAGGCTGTGTCTTCAAGCTTGTGCCCCTCGCCACCGCCAGTGTCCCCAGCTCCCATCCCCTGCTTCGGAGGCTGAGGGAGGAGAGTAGTTCTTCAGGCCGATTCACCCTCTCCAGAGTCCTGGGGATTCAGTTCACAGTCTGGGTTCTGGGGAGCTCAAGTCGGCGGTGCTGTTAGAGATCCTGTCCTTGGCCCTCAGGTGTGCACGTTGGGGTGGCCTGTCGATGGCCCCTGCATCTACACCCCAGTCTGCTCTTTAATCCAGTCCCGAAATTCAGAGAGCCTGGTGTACACTCCGGGCTTGTCCCTCTGAGCGCAGCCGTCACCCCAGCTCACCACGCCGGCCTGGAAAATCCGCCCGTCGGCTTCCACGCTGGACAGGGGGCCCCCGGAGTCACCCTGTGCGGAGACCAGCGTCTCGGTGTTGAGTGAGGGCGCCGCCCCGCGCCCTGGGCCCACCTCCTACCTCGGACCCCGCCCCGCCCCGGGCCCGCCCCCTACCTCTGGCCCCGCCCCTGCCCTGGGCCCGCCCCCTACCTCGGGCCCCGCCCCCGCCCTGGGACCCGGCCCCGCCCCGCGCGCACCTGGCAGGCGTCCACGCCGCCGCTGAGGTAGCCCACGCACATCATGCGGGGGGTGATCTGCTGCGGGAGCAGGCTCTCACAGGTCGTCTGGTTGATGACGCGGATCTCGCCCTTCTGCAGGACCAGCGCGCCGGAGCCTGGGGGGAGGGGGAGAAGTGGGCAGCACGAGGCTGACCCGGGTGCAACGGCCAGGGCCCCATTCCGGGCGCTCCCACGGCCGTGACCTCACTAGTAAATCTGCAGACACAACCCCAATGCCCGTGGCTGACAAATGCTCAAGGAACTGATGCCACGCCAATGCAAGGGGACATCGTGCAGCCCTGTGGATAACTGGGCGACAGATGACAGGAGATCGGACGTTCGCCGTGGGAACTCGGTGTGGGAAACGGGAAACAGAAAAGTGACGGAAAGCACCACGAAGCGACTCCGGGGTTGTGTTAAGGCAGTAGAGCCACAAGTCAAGTTCTTTCTCTTTTTCCTCTCTGTATTCTATAGATATTCTGCAGTGTGCTGTGGTACTATTATAACTGATTTTTTTTTCCATTTACCATTTACCAGCTAAGGGCCTTCAGATGAAGGCAGAAGGACTGAGGAGGCTGGGCTCCCACCACAGGACCTGACACAGGCCCAGCTTGCCAGGCCCCTACATCACACAGGGCTCCCACCAGTGTTCTTCCGTTCACTGAGTACCATCTGGGAAGGTATTTTGTCTTCATTTTACAGGTGAAAAAACAGGCTCAGAGTTTAAGCAATAGCCAAGGTCACTCAGATAGTTCAGTGGCATGGCCAAGCCTTCCACCCAGAGCCCAGCCTCCACTTCACTCCTGAACAACCTCACCCTGCCAGACAGAGGGCGGCAGGGTAGCCCAGCGGCCACCAGCCCCATGGGCCTGCTCACCTCCTTCCTGGGTGTGGCCCCAGCCCGTGACCCAGATGGCCTTGCCGGCAGGGAAGGTGTGCGAGGATTCCGGCAGGCAGATGGGCCTCACAGTGCTGCTGTACTCGGCTGGCTTCTCCAGCTCCAACACTGCAATGTCATAGTCGAAGGTGAAGTCATTGAAGAAAGGGTGGGAGATGATGCGCTTGAGCCCGAGCTCCTGCACCCCAGGGGCGCTGCGCTTGCTCTGGTCATGCAGGCCCAGGAAGGCGGTCCACACCTTGTGGTCAGAGTACCTGTGAGAGGAGCCCAGAGAGCTGCCTTGAGCAGAGCACTGACCTAGGCAAAGCCACCCACCACTGCCCAGACCGTGAGGGGGCTGTGGCTTCCATGTGGCTGCAGCCCTCCACTGAAACCACTGGCGTCCCCCGCCACAGCATTCAGCCCCCTTCACCTTCCCGTTTCCCTCTTTTAATACATTTTTAATTTGATTACCAAAATATATTTCTTAGCGATCTGATCTTTCACAGAAAGGAAAATACAGAACTGGGCACAAATACTTTAACACTTTAACAAATACTTAACCACTGTGTTAAAGTATTCTAAGAACAAAATGTATTCTAAAGTATGTATTCGAAGAACAAAATGAATTGGAAAGTAGACTGAACTTCATCTACTAGGTTTGCTGTTGGTAGTGGGACAAGTGTAGCAATTCCGAACTGTATCTTGTATACTGGCGGACTGAACAAGTAAAGATAACACACTGACATTGCTGGGAGCCAAGTTCCGGTGTGGGAAAACGGAGATACAAAGGGAGTAGGGGAGGAGGGAGTGCCATCAGAGGTAGCAATAAAAGCTCAGGATTTTTCCCAAAAAATGGCCCCAAAGCAACGACATCCCCAATAACACCCAGAACTTGGTTTCTAGATATTCTTCTTCATTAAAAGGAACAAATGCTCCCTGGAGAAATGATTGAATTCAGGTCTGAAGCATGGAAGACATGAGGCGACCTTGGAACATTTTGTTTTACCAGAAGTAAGCAAGTGCTCAATCATGGAGCCAGTTATCAGGACCGTCCAAACATCAAAATGAACAACAGGATTAAAGTAGTACACATGCTGAATAATATAAAAGGGGCAGGGGAATCCATGAGTCCAACTTGAATCTAAAGAAGAATTTCAAAATTTTATAAGGACAGAAGGAAAGCTACTCTTTACAGAAAAAAAACACCAGCTAATAAATACAGAAGAAACAATATAATAAGAAATCACATTTTGCATCTACCTTGGCAATAATCAACACCAGCAAGAATCACTGATGGATGCTAAAAGCACTGGGTAAAAGATTGCCAGGGGGGCGCCTGAGGGGCTTAGTTGGTTAAACGTGTGAATCTTGATTTTGGCTCAGGTCATGATCTCAGGGTTGTGAGATCGAGCCCCACAACAGGCTCCATGCTGGGCATGGAATCTGCTTAAGAGTCTTCCTCTCCCTCTGCCCCTCCCTACTCCTCTTTCTCTCCCCCTCTCCAAAAAGGAAAAAAAAAAAAAGTTGTCAGGCAACAAGATATTCACACTGACTCAAAGTGTCATCCAAGATTATTCATAACCAAGTGGGGGCATGTTTATAATGGATGAAAGCTGTAGACCCCACCTTAACCAGGTGATCAGACTATCCTCCCAGCCATTCCCACCAATGGGCTGGGACACAGCATCACCTATGTAGTGTTTTCCGAAGGGAGAAAAAAAAGTCGAACCTAACTCTAACCATGAAAAAACAATCAAAAAATCCAAATTGAGAGACAGTCTGCAAAATAACCAGGCTGGACTTTTCAAACATGTAATGCCATAAAAAAATAAAAGTAAAAATAAAGGCTGAGGGGAACTGTTCTAAATTTAAGAGACTAAAGAAAACTAAGGACTAATAGAGAGCACAACCCTTGACAGGATCCTGGATTTTTTTTTAAAAAGCTACAAAAGGCAACACTGGGGACACTGGGGGACACCTGAAGCATGAAAGACATGCTCGCCACTAGTACTGTGTCAACACTGTCATTTCTGGAGGTGATTCCCATATTGTTGAGTATGGAGGAAGCTCTCCTTGTTTTTGGGACACACCAGCCGAGGTACTTAGGAGATGGGCGTCATCATGGCTGCATCCAACTCGGAGAGAGTTCAGAAAAACAAGTGCATGCGTAGAGAGAGAAATAAAACAAATGTGGTAAAATTCCACAGGTAGTGAATGTAGATAAAGGGTACGAGGGTATTCACTGTCATGTTTTTCTTTCATTATATTTGCAACTTTTTCGTAGGTTTGAAAATTTTTCAAAATAAAAAACTGGGGAAAATGTATCTTTAAAACAGAAAGTCTGCATGTAGGAGAAAGGCACGAAGACCAGCTTCATTTTCTCTAACTTCTCAGTAAAGTCAAGTGGCCAGTCCTAAAATGCCCAGGCAAGGCATGTTCTCTCCTCAGAGGTCTGAACCTTAGCCCCTCCCCCGTCTCTCTCCCCAAAGCCCCTAAAGCCCAGCTCACCTGCCCTCCGCTAACCCCGCCCTCTGCTAACTCGGCCCTCCGCTAGCCCCGCCCACCTCCAGCCCCGCCCTCCGCTAGCCCGGCCCTCTGCTAGCCCCGCCCACCGCTAACCCGGCCCTTTGTTAGCCCCGCCCTCCGCTAACCCGCACCTCTAGCCCCTCCTCTCGGTTCCTGCTACCGCCTCCCTGCAGAACCTCACACCCAGACAGCAGCACCAGCCTCCAAACCGGTGTTTTTGCCTCAGGTCTCTCTTTTTTTTTTTTTTTTTTAAGATTTTATTTATTTATTTGACAGAGAGGAGAGAGATCACAAGTAGACAGAGAGGCAGGCAGAGGGGGGGGGGGGGAAGCAGGCTCCCTGCTGAGCAGAGAGCCCAATGCGGGGCTCGATCCCAGGACCCTAAGATCATGACCTGAGCTGAAAGCTTTAACCCACTGAGCCACCCAGGCGCCCCTCCTCAGGTCTCTTTTTAATCTGTTGCAGCCAGATGAGAAATTCCTGAAGATTTCTTTTGTGAGAGCCATTTTCAACAGCCCGAAGTGATTCTAAGACCTACCAGATCAACCAGGCATTCTATATCTGCATTAATTCTGCCTTACCCTTTCTGACTTGTTCTCCCAACCACCTATGGTATTCCAGGAATTGCATGAGACCCAACCTTCAAGTGTACTGTGTACTCAGGGAAGAAGCCATGAACACCACCCACAACAGCACAGCATGGGTGACCTCCAGAATGACGGACAGCGGGCTGTGGCAGAGTATCAGGTGGGAGGCAGGGAGTCAGGAGCCTTGGAGCTCAAATAGGACCTGGCTAGTCAAAGCCTGAGGGTGGGAGAGAAAGCAGCAAGATCACAGAGAGCCCAGGAATGTTTAGATGCCCCCCGAAACTGAATATACATAAGAAGTGAGGGCAGGACAGGAGACCAGGCTTGGAGAGATGTCATGGGCCAAAGAATGTGGCCATGTTGGTCATGTTACACCTTGTCTACTTTATCCTGCAAGTTACCCCAACCAAAGGGTTGATTTGATCAGATTAGCTCTTTGGAAAGACCACACCCACGCTGTGGAGACAGACGTGCTGAGAAGGAAGAGGGTGATCAGGTAGAGGGGGCTGCAGCCACCAAGGCTGGGGAGTCAGGGCAGCAGCAATGTGAGTGGGAAAGAGTACGGATGGTCTGGGATATTTAGCAGGCAAGGGCCAATGGCTGAAAGGATGGAATGGGACGGGGCTGAAGGGACAGGGTGGGGGAGTCACCCTCCTCCCCTCTGGCACCATCTGTCCATGATCCCATCACCTGCTATAGACATCCCTTTGTCACTCCATGCCCATGCTAAGCCCCGTCCCCCCACCCCCTTGCCAGTCCCATTCACCCAGCAACCGCAGCCACTCTTTCTCGAAGCTTCCTCATTAAGCCTGCCATGGTGGTCTTTTCTCTCCAGTCCACATCCCTTGGTCCAGGACAGCCTTTGACTATATGAGCAGACTTAGTCTCTAGTCGTTGAAGGTACACATGCTCACCAGCAGCTAAGAGACCAGGTGTGAAGGTACACCCACTGAGCTGTCCCAGGGACTGCCATGTGGTTGGGAGGGCGCTGGTGGCCAAGCTCTCTTCTCAGCACTGACACGTCAATCATGCCATCCCCCAGGCAGCCCTTCAACGTAGGGCTGCCCATTTTTTGCCGAGGACTCAGACACAGAGAAACTAAGTAACTTGCCCAAGATCATACAGCTAATAAGTCGTGGACAGGACTGAACCCAGGCAGCCTCTACTCTTAACCTTGGCAACGCCCTGCAAGCACCTGCCAACTCAGAAATGTGTCCAAAGTAACTGCACTCCAGATCCTTGTACACTTCACACCCACCTGCCTCCGCTCACACCCTTCTTTGTTTGGAAGGTCTGCGTCACCTTGTCTAGTTGCAAACACTCTCATGTTTCAACACTCACATTGGACACCCCTGCTCACAGAGGCACTCCTAAGTCTCCCTCTCCCCCGCCTGGTGGGTGGGGGGTGGGCGGCGATTCTCAGCTCCCACACGCCAGGCCCAGGTAACCTGTGCACAGCTTCCACACAGCACTTGCCGTGCGTGCATGTACGTGTGTGTGTGCATGAGCATGGGTCACGTATCTCGTCTCTCCAGCCTGGGAAGCCTGGGAAGTGCGGGGAAGAAGGCTTATTCATCTTTGTCCCCCGCGGCTAGTAACAGCATGGGGTGTCGAATGCATTATCTGCACTATTACTTGGCAGAAGTAAGACTGATGATCAAGAGAAAATGAAGGAAGAGGAAATGAGACAGTGATGAAGCAAGAGAAAGAGGGAGAAGGAACGGAGGGCACAGGGACCACACATGGAGATCCTGGCTTGCCCTGCTGAGGGTCTAGAAGCAGTGGGATTGCAGTAACACTGAGCATACTGAGGGCCCCGGTTTTGCTGCTCCCCACTAACAGGATTCCCAGGGGCGAGGGGGGGTAGTGGCTCATTCCAGCCCTGGCCAGGGAAAATACAAGATGAGCCTAGAGTACCTGGTAGGGCCAGGAAGTATGGAAGTGGCTCAGAAGAACAAAAGAATGGGGGCAGATCAGAGGCACACAGGAGCCAAGCTGGAAGAGAGGGCAATGGTCAAATCTGGAACAATCTGAGCAACAAAGTCACGTCACGGCATTGGATTACAACCCGAAGAAATGTAAATACGCATGAGCCCATACGAATATAAATAGCTAACTAAAAAAATAAATGGAAGAGAAGGGACAAAGCTTCCTCACAGAAGAATTCCACATTGGCTCACTTCCAAAGAATAAAGAAAGGGGGACTTCACCGCGAGGCAGCCTGGCAAACACTCCCTCAACCAGCCGAGAAGGATTCACGTTACCAGCGATAAGTCAGGCTGGTATCCTGCGCCCGCCGACAGCATGTATATTCCTTCCAAACACTCAGAAGTGCAGTCTAACTGTGACAAGAACATCAGACAAACCCAGATGCAGGGCACTCTACCTGGCCTCGGGACTGTCAAGATCACAGAAACAAAGACAGGCCAACAGGCTCCGATGGGCAGAGCGCACTGTGTGCCCGGCGCAGAGCTCAGGGTCCTAGGAGCACGAGCTCGTTACTCTCAGGACTCCAAGGACAAGAGCTCACAGGGAGTGTGAACCAGTCCCGGGGAAGCCCCGTGCACATACCGACCACACACGCACACCCGGGCTCGAGTCTGACGGTACCGCTCCCAGCTGCGCACCCGCGAGCACACACCCTGACCTCTCTGAACCCCCGTTTCTGTAAAATGGAGACATAACTGGACCCGTCTCACTGGATTGTAGGAGAGGCGCTGTGATACTGCTTTACGGGGAGGGAGCACCTAACAAGGGTCTGTTTTTATGCCTACTGTTATTAAGCCCCATCCTGGGTCTGCCACCCCCTCCAGGTCCTGTCCCAGAGCCATCCGCCTTGACACGACTTACACACTGGGGGCTTTCCAAGCCCGGAAAACACAAGGAGAACCCCTCCTGCCCAGCAGCCCACCTGAAGTCTCTGTCGTCGATGAAGCAGTGAGCTGCCGACACCATCCAGTTGGGAGAGATGATCGAAGCCCCACACACGTGGCCTTGGCCCTGGACGTGGAGGCTGACCTGCCAGGGCCACTCGCCTTCATCTGCATTCGTGCCCCCAACCACTCGGGACTGCCTGCTGAATGACCGCAGCCCACAGTCTGGGAGGCACAGAAAATGCACAGGTCAGAAAGCCCAGGTGGGGCACCAGCCCCCCGGCCCGTGCCAGGCTCAGCAAGAAGCCATGTGAGGCAATCGCCTCCGGGCGGGACCCCCTACAGATATCTTTGAGACTCAGAGATCCACTGACGTTCCCCTGGCCCCTCTCCCAGCTTCCAAACCCCAAACCCTCACAGTCCCCGCTCCCCATCCCTGCCCAAATACATTTAGAGGCCTTCGGACATCTGCTGGTTTGCTCGGGTTTAATTTGAATGTCGTTTGCCTAGATTTCCTTGCTGACTGCTCACGGGCACAGCTCCCAGGAAAGAGCGGATGGGCGACGTGAAGTCAGAGAACAGCTATAGCTGTGCTCAGATTTAACCTACGGCCAATGTTTCTGAAATACACACGAGGCCGCAAACTGACGCATGGGTGCAGTAGAGGGCAAAACCCTGCCGGCTGCTCAGGTAAGCCGGCTGCTCGGGTAAGCCGTGTCCTCCCTCCTTCAGGCAGGATGGCCAAGTCCACAGAGCAGGGGCGTCCTACCCAAGTCCCAGCACCTCAGCCAGGATATCAGCTCTGCCACAGAGGTGCTGACAGCATGGTGGCCCCAGGCCCTGTGCCTCTGTGCACAGTGCCTCTGTGCCAATCAGCAAAGTCATCCTTTCCCCCAGGCAGACACACCCTCTCACCAGGGCAGAGCCGAGTGAGTGAGGCACTGGCATGATCTCCACCTCTGTGTGTGCCTTGCACAGTGAACAACCTGCAGAACTGTATCCAGCGGCCCTGCTCACCACAATCCTTCTCATCTGAGCCATCGCTACAGTCCTTCTTCCCATCACACTCGGGATTTCTCTTGCTCAAACAGAGCCCGTTGTGGCAGCGATAGGTGTGTTTGGTGCAGGCAACAGTTCTCACTGTTCAAGAAGGAGTGCAAGGGGCAGGGAATCAATTCCTCCACAGCACCCAACCAGAAACCTGATGACCCATCCACCTTATGCCCTTCATCAGGTATGTCCCACCCATCCACACCCATGCCCATGTTCTCCCAGCCTCGCCAAAGGTTCTCCACCTTCCAGAAGATTCTCCCTCCACTGATGTGTTTTCTCATCACACTTCACACCTAGGGTGGTTTGTGTTTATTAAACTTGGGACACCCTCCAATGTGAGTGTGCTCACGGCTGCTTCCTTCCTTCCTGCTCCCACCAGGCCTCACCGAGGTCACACGCGGCCTCGTCGGAGCCATCGCCACAGTTGTCCATCCCATCACACTGCTGGTTCTGGGGGAGGCACTTCCCATTGCCACACCTGAAGGTCTGAGCTGGACAGCCTAGGGGCGGGACGCACCAACATTCAGCGGGGGCTCGAAGACGACGCCCCCTGCTGAAGGTGGGCTGTAGAGTGGCCCAGGCAGCCCCACCCCACACTCACTGCACTCCAGCTCGTCGCTGTTGTCTCCACAGTCGTTGACGCTGTCACACACCCAGAAGAGGGGCTTGCAGAACTTGTTCTTGCACGTGAACTGGTAGGTGGCGTTGCATTCTAAAGGGAGCAAGGGGCCGCAGTCAGCTGGGCTCCAAGCCCTCACTCTGACATCAGTCACTGTTCACTGCTTCCCAGAGAAGCAGGGGCGACCACACAGCTGCCCAGGGACCCCTTTCCCTGCTGGGGGGAGGCAGCTCTGGGGTGCCCCAGCGTTCCTGGCTATGGAAGCTGAGCCCGGCACTGCAGAAACACTCTACTGTCCGCTGCGACAGAAGGCCAGCCTCCCAAACAGCAGAGGGAGGGACGGGGCATGAGGTCTACGCGGGGCACAGCACGGGCAGAGGGGACTCACGGCAGTTGAGCTCGTCGCTGTAGTCCGTGCAGTCAGCCCAGCCGTCACAGCGCAGCTCGTTCCGGATACACCTCCCGGTGTTACACATGAACTTCCCCGGGCATGCTGCAGGGGAGAGGGCAGGCCTCAAGTTCACGAGCACCAGCCCTGCCTCCCACGCTGGCTGCCCTCCGCCTAGAGCCGGTCCAGGAGGGCCCGCTGCAGACCCACAGCAAGGGGCTCCCTTGACCACCAGTGACCAAACCCCAGGGAGCTCCAGAGGGGAGAGAGGCTGGCTGGGTGTGCTCTTGGTTCTCTGGCCCCGTGTCCTTGGCCGGCCACAACCCCCCAAGTGCAGGCTCCCCCTGCCCAGCAGGGAGCAACTGTAGCTCGGCAGATCGATGACGTAGACGTCCTACCCAAGTGTCAAATGGCAGCCCGGGATTTCCTTAATTCTAAGGCCGTTCCCACATTTCCGTGTTTCTGAAATTGGAAGATGTCTGCCACCTGCTGTCAGTGAGACCGGTGACAGAGCTGCGGAGCCTGGCCCGGAAGGCAGGGCCTTCACCCGTGCGCTGGCCCGGTCGCCGGCCAGGTACATTCTGGGTGATGAGCCATGCGGGTGCGTTCTAACTTAAATTTGGATTCTCATGTATAGTTAAAATGTCTCCCAAAAGGTTACTCTCTGACGTGCAGCTGAAACAAAAAGTCCCCGTGGATGGGGACCAACTGCTCTGCGCACAGCAGGCAGGGAAACTGAAGGCCGCAGAAACCGCCACATCTCCTAGGTAGAGATCGCAGAGTTTTCGGAGCCCGGAGTTGTTCGTGTGACGATTCCTGCCCCAGTATTTTCTCACGTGTCTCAGAATTACGCTGCTAGTCCCCAAGGGGCTGAGAGGCCACAAAGACAGGCACGGATTCGCAGAGGCGAGGCCTTGCTGAAACACACGGACAGAGGGCTCCAAGGAACCCAGCGGGCCCTCAGGCTCCAGTGCCTCCCATGGGGACTCACGGGCATGGCCTGTACCAGCATTCACTGTCCACCTTTGTCAAGAAATGCATTTGTGGCAGCCTTTCATTTATCCCTCCAAAGGCCACCGGAGTGATATGCACCTTGCATTCTCGGGTATCTCAGAATCGGGTGAGCACAACGCTAGGAAAATACAGAACAGAGGGGCCATCGCGGGCCGGTCCCTCCAGCCAGGTTCCTCCTTCTAGACACGTGTACTCACGGTCACTGGAATCGTAGGAGAGGTACTCGGCCAGGAAACCCGTGTCCGTGTAGGACTGATCGGAATGGAAGCGCACAGTGATCTTGCTGCTCTTGCTGGTGACCACGAACTGGGGCCTCTCTCCACAGTACCTACCGGTAGGGGGAGGGGCAATGGTCAATAGTAAGAGGGGGATCCGGAGGAACTCAGGGCACCCCCTCCCCCTCCAGCTCCGGCCGTTCCAGGGCACTCACTTCTCCCCGTTGACCTCCACGTAGTCCTTGGGACAGGAGCCTGGGGGAATGTTGGGCTCCAACAAGTAGAAAAGCTTGAAGAGCACTTTCACATTTTGGTTTTTGGGCACCTAAGGAGGGAGATGCTTAAGGAGAGAGATGCTAAGGATGGTCTGCTGCTTCCTTCCTTTCCCCTAAACCCGGGGACGCCGAGGGCTGCTGACCATGGGCACTGGGGGACCACGGCACATGGCACAGCAGCTGCGTTTCTCTCTCTCCGACCCCCGTGGGCGATATGGAACACACGGCAGGAGGGACTCGGGTTGGATGTTTGGAAGAACTTCTAGACTCAACAGCAAGAAAGCTGGAGATCCTCCCGGCATTATAGAAGAAAGGAAGGAAAGCCGGGTCTCTGACTCAGAGGGTGTGTGGGCAGCCCAGGCAGCAAGAATCTCGTCTCGCTGCCATCTAGCAAGGGCTTTCTCCACGCACATTCTGCGACTTCACCTCTGAGAGGCAGACACCGTTACTCTCCCTTTACCCAGGAGCAAGCCGAGGCACTGACAGGTGGAGCGACCGGCCTGAGGTCCCTCAGGCGGCCGCCGCTCAAGAGCTGGGATTTGAGTCTGCGGGACGTTGCAAGATCGGCCCTCCCCAACTCTGCCCCACCATGCCCATACCCTGTCCTACCCTCCCCCATGTTGTCCCGCCCTCCCCCACCCTGCAAGGCTTTAGATACTTGGCATCTTGGGGCTGCTAAGGGAGCCCATCTCCCTTTCCTTGCCCTTCCTTCCTTGCCATCCTGGAGTGTCCCTCTCTCCCCTCTTCCCTCCCCCTCGAGCCCCCTCTCCCTCCCTCCCCATCTGCTCTCACAGGCACCCTACAGCTCCTACCTCGATGTCCCACGTGCAGTTCATGTTGGGCGGGTAGTGGCCTGGATAGTAGGGGCTGCTAAATGTCCCATGGGTGCCACGTAAGGAGCCTCCACAGTCTGACAGGAAAGGCAGGAGAAAGAGCCTGAGGCTCAAGGACCCGCATGGCCCGGCGGGCAGGCTCAGGGCCCTGGCGGAGCCGGCCCGCCCTTCTCTCAAGCTGCGCACCAGGGCACCCGCACGCTCCGCGACTCGTTGCTGGAAGGCCTGAGTGCGGGGAGTCCAACACTTTAGGGAGGGCTCCCGACCCACCTGAGAGGCCAAAGGCCCCGTGGCTTAAGCTGCCAACCTCTGTCACCGACCCGACCTGGGCTGGTTCACCTGCCCAAGGGTTTGGCCTGGGCCTCGAGGGTGCAGGCCAGCCCCTCCTCTGCCTTGCCGGGCCCCTCCTTACTGCTCAGCTTGGACAGCTGGGAGAACGTGGCCTCAAAGCCGGGATGTCGCCGCTCGGTGTTGGTGATCAGCGTGACGAGCAGGACGTTCTGGGAGGAGAGGAAGGTCAGGTTGTAGGAGGGCGGGTAGGTGCCACACAGCCTGTGGGGGCAGAAAGGGCATGAGTTACCGGAGAGCACAAAGAACCCCGGCATCCCTGAACCCTGGTCCCATCCACAAAAGGCCGAGGGTGGGGTCACTTCAAAGCCCCTCCTGCATACACGACCTGAGTAAGGATTTAGTTGTAAAGCTGTCTTTTCAACAAACAGCAAAAACTCCGAAACCTCGATTGCTGGACCACAGAAGGTCCATTAGACTATGGGTTAAACAATAACAGTAATAGTAACAGTAACAGCACCAACACCAGCTAGGAATACAACATTCACTCAGGTGTTCTTCCTAACAACTCTACTAAGTAAATCCTAAAATCCCCCCTTTACAGACAAGGAAACCGAGGCACAGACACGTGAGGTAACTTGCCCAAGGAACCACAGTGAATAAGTGGCGAGGCTGAAAACAAAAGTCAGGCCCCCGGGCTCCGGGACTCACGCAGCCAAGGACTGTGTCCCGCTGCCCCCACACAAGAATGCCACATTACGCAACCACTACCGATGACAGAAGCAAGCTTACAGAGTCGGAAAGATCACCATGAATCGCTTCAGTTTTAAGAAGCAGATAGCAAAACCAAATGTGCCCTCTAATCCTAGTTTTACATCTACACACAAACATACCCGTGCACAGCAAAAAGCGTGGAAGAATGTATGTCACAAGCCTCACAGTGATTCCTTCTAGACAGTGAGATTATGACTGAGATTTGTGCTCTTTGTGCACATCTATTTCCCAGCTCTTCCCTCCAGAGCGACGTGCTGATTCTGTTGTATGATTCATAAACTGGAGAGAGGGAAAGAAACCTTGCAGGAAAAGGGTGTTCAGACTGGAGCCCTGGCTGCCGACTCTGGCGGCAGATGGTTCTATCCTGTTTGGAGCTGGATTTCTAGCCCATTATTTATCACGAAACATCTGCCCTGCCCATTTCCACAGACGGCAAGAGAAGGCTCTGGCCCATTGAGCCAGGGAGAGCTGAGGAGGGGGCAGTCCACCCCCACTGGCAGCGCTGTGAGAGGCACGCTCCATCCAGGCCGGGGGGGGGGGGGGAGCTGGGTGACCATCTGGGCACCCCCACCTCCTCAGCAGGTGTATGATGCCTCCTTATTTCCTGTGGTCCTGATGCTTTGGCCGCTGGCTGGGGCCTTGCTGGCTCTGGAGATACTGCCCCTCCCGGGACTAGCCAATTCCCAGAGAGAGTCAAAACTCACCCCTGCGCAAGCCTTTCACGTACAAACCCATCAATCCAGAGCCCGCACCCCACCTGCCTCCTCCATGGGGCTCTCCCCTCCAGGTGACCATCCACCGGCCCTCATCATACCACAACCAGGTACCAGACAGCTAGAGATGGCCTTGTGCCCCGGAACCCACTGGAATTATTTGAACCAGCCAATCCTAAACCTGCCTACAGGGCCTGGCCTGGCCTTTCATGGAAACCATGACAAAGGCTCTGGCGGCTGTTTCCCCTCAGCCCCCTCTGCCTCCTGACTGACGCCGAGGCTTCTCAATGGGGCCCCACACCTGGGGACTGTCCCTCCTCTTGCAAACAGTCAGAACAAACTATCTTTTCAATGGGCAGCCATCTCCTGAGCCATCGGCCTCAACATAAGTGAGTCTAATAAAGTGGAGTCTGCACCTCCACTCTGTCGAGGAAAGGAAGCACACTCAGCTTGCAGGCACCAAGGGGCCAAGAGTCCTCCTCACCCTGGCCACGGCTGATGAAATCGCCTCTGAGCTGCTCTGCTGATCCCTGTTGCCTGGGAAGTGTTCCGGGGCCTCGAGTCCCACAGTCCATCTCCGGCCCCCAGTGGGCTTTCTTCCACAGGCGGCTGCCAAACCCCCCCCAGCCCACCTCTGCACCCCTGGAACACTCACTGCACCACAGCACGGGGCTCCACGGGGCTCAGGGTGTCGTACACCATGACCAGGTCACTGCCACGGTCGTCACAGGACGCAACATCAAAGCTGTGGAAGGTGAGGCTCAGCACGGAGTCGGCATCCCCCCGCAGGGTCCACTGGCAGCGGGCCCGAGCCGGATACGGGCTGTCGGGGAAGCCGGGCGTGGTGAAGCGGGTCAGCTCCCCGCTCCGGGCGTGCAGGGCGAAGCTGCAGCTGTCTGCGTGGGAGACAGAGAGGCCGTGGGGGCAGTGCTAGGCACAGTGGGCAGCAGTGAGCCGCCCAGAGCCTCACTGGCGTGGCCCCCAGGCCTGGCCCCTCTGAGATGTCCCAGGCTGCCCTGGACCCGGGAGCGACCAAAGAGGGGGCTTCTCGTAGCCTGGGAGAGGCGGGTGTGTGTGTGTGTGTGATTTGGGGGACCCCCTTGACTGAGGGGCATCTGGCCACATCCCTCCTCTTCTCTGGGAGGAGGGCACGATACTTACTGTCCTGGGCGGTCTGTACTGTTCTGGGGTCAGTGGCTGAAGAACAAGGAGAATAAAGTATTTACTTTACTTTACTTACTTACTTACTTAACTTATTTATTTATTTATTTGTTTGTTTGTTTGTTTGTTTGTTTATTTATGTGGTCGATTTCCTCATTCCTGCTTCCTTATTCCCCGAGAGGGAGGTGCCGGGCCTGCAGGCAGGCTGTCTTCCCTTCCATGCACTGGCTCGGGAGTGCTGCTCCCCCAACGGTCCCCCCAACGGTCCAGGGGCTGGCCCTGCTCCACCAAAGATGGGCCCAACACATGCCCACCCCTAGCATCCCTGTACTCACGGAAGGCCACTACGGAGGTCAGCACGAAGGAGTTGAGGGCACGGGCTCGGGGCGGCAGTGTGACCACACGCTCCTCGGCCATGGCGCGCTCGGCCTCCTCCACCAGGTACTTGGGGATGCTGAACTCGGACCAGTAGTAGGCAATGATGCTGCCCTCGCTGGGGGAGAGGGGTGAGCCTGAGGCGCTGGGGTGAGGGGGGCCCTGGGCACCCCACCTGTCCCCACACTCTCCCTGATGCCGGGCGCAGACGGGACAGCTCAGGCCCCCAAGGAGACCTTCCTCCAGGCGGGGGCCCACCCCAGATTCTTCTATGCTTCCCCACCTTTTGATTCCTTAAGCCCGAGATCTTGTCCCTTATACTCTCTACTCTCACAGTCTCAGGCCCAACCAGACGTGCTATAGGGCCAGATCGGGTTTAGGACTGGGAAAGCAGTCCTCGGTTGTGGATTCAGCTCTCCCACTAGCTTGGGCACCCTGAGTAACAAATTCTGGAGTCTGTCTCCTCATCTCGGAGAGGGGATGAGAATGCCACCTGCTGCACAGCATTCATAAGGATTAAATTAAACTGACAAAAATCAAAAGCACTTTTGAGATAGTCTATTTTTATAAAAGCATGTTGACGGCTGGGTGGGCAAGGAAAAGATGAAGACTCACTGAAGCCTTCCAGAGCCCAATGTGGAAAAGTAACGAACGGTCGCCACCATTACTGAGAGGCTTCTGCAGCAGACATGCCACCTGCTCTCACCCACATCGCCCTGGCAGCGCCCGGGGTCACCCCTGCCCGGGAGATAGCCCGACGCAGCGTGCGCTGAGGGAGGAACGGGGCCGGTGCCCTGCTCCCCAAGCCAGACCCCGCAGTCTGCGGGCTCTCTGCTCCCCACCGCCACCACACGGCACCAATCCCCCCAGCCTCCCCGCCCAGCACCCACCTGAAGGCAGTCACGGCCGACTCCTTGTAGTAGGGGCCCAGGGACGGCACCCCACTATATAATAGCTTCAGCTGAGGGAAGGAGAGAAGGCTCACGGCGGGCCAGAGAGAGGCAACAATCCCCTGCCCAAGCCGGCGCCACTCCCTCCCTCCGGGGACCTGGGCCCCCTCCCCAGGTGCCTGGAAGCCCACGCCACCTGCAGCCCAGGGATCTGGGAGGAAGGGGAGACGTGCCCTCCCGGCCCGGGTGAGGGTGAGGGTGCCAGGGCGGACAGCAGGGACAGGGCTCCCTGTCCAAGGGCTGGACTCACCGCTTCCTTCACCTTGTTGGCCAGGTTTGCAAACTCTGTGGAGTTGGAGTTCTCGTAGGCATCCAGAAACTTCTCATTTGTGATCCTCAGGTAGCCATTGAAGACCTTCTGAACTCGCACATTCCGGTCTATGGGAGACCAGAGAAGGAGGGTGGTCAGAGGGAGTGACACCGTCACCCCCCAGTCCTCAAGCTGTCCTCAGCAACCCTCAGGGAGCGAATGCCAGGAGGGGCCAGAGGACACACAAGCTTCTGGGCCAACACTCGTCCCTTATGGCCTCAGAGAGCCGGGTGAGGCAGAGCCCTGGACCCTTCCTCACCTGCCCCCCCACTGCACCCTCTGTTCTCTCCCTCCTGTCCACAACCGGTGGCCCCCGCCTCTGTCCCGAGAGGGCAGGTACAGCCACCCCCAAATCACCCATCCCAGAGCCAACCCCTGGCTTTACTCACACTGGAAGTGCCACACCAGGAAACAAGCCACGAGAGAAAGCAAGAATAAGCCGACCAGCACGGCCGCCAGCACCACCCAACGCTTCGGGCCCCGCTTCTCAACCTTCTGGGTGTTGTTGACTGGCAAGAACTCCACACCTTCCTCAATGCCATTCATGCTCTGAACAAAGAAAGGCAGTGCAGCTCAGACACTCTCCCTCACCTCAACAGCCTCCCCAGCCCCGCTCCAGGAAGCATGATTACCCTCCGTAAGGTCCAGCTTGGGGAAAAGAGCACGGAGAAAGGACAAGTGGCCTTCTCATCCATGCACCCCCATGTCTGGGCAGCACCACACACATATGGCTTAAGGACTGGTAGTTTAAAGGAAAATGAAACAAACAGGCTGTCTAAACCCAGTCGTGGAGGCTCTCCACTTTCATGAATCATCTTGGACACAGGTGGATGCCCGAGGGCGGGGAGAAGGGGCCGTGCCCAGGGTCGTGATTGGCCACCCCCGTATTGGCCTCTCCGGGCAGCTCCTCCCCTGGCTGACACAGGCGTGGGGCGTGGTGCAGGGAGCCCCACCAATCACGGAGTGTGGGGGCGGGGGGCCAGGAGCTCACGGGCCGCACAGAGACTGTAAATCCTACGCAGTGGCCTCGCTCTGCCAATGTTAACCAGCCCAAAGTAAAACGGCAGTCAACCCTGGGCCACCCTGCCACACCACTGTGGAACCAGCCACTCTGCTTCTCGCCTCAGGTGTCCCCGTCCGGAATCTCGAGGTGACGCGAGGCCAGGTCTCTACTGGAATCCACACCCACGCTCACCCCGAGAGCAGGAAAAACAAAACTTCCCACAAACAGGACGGCGGCTTATCAAGGCTCCTCCGGGCCAGGGGCTCTCCAGGAAGAGAAGAGTGTGACTATGGCAGATGGGGCGTCCACAGGCACATGTGACAGAGAGGCAAGCTCTCCGGCACTTGAACACACACTCTGTCTGCCCGAAACCCCGGAGAGTAGCCCTGCCCTTTCAGCTTTCACTACCTCAGACCCACTCCAAAGGGGTGTGTGCTAAAAGCAATAGCCCCCCCCCCACCCCCAATTCCACAGATAAGGCCATTTTAACAGTTTCCAGATGTGGTTCTTCTAGTGTCCACCTCAGGCTCTCCACCAAGTGCTTGAACTGACATTTCTTGATTTGTCACATTTAAGCATCATCTATTAACGTCACCATTCTAAGAGTCTCCCCATTCCTGCCACCCTGGACACTCATATTTCTGTTTCGTAACTGGTTATTTTTGTGACTTTAATACTGCATACAGAAACACACCCTATAGCTAACTCTACTTTGGTAATGACATTGCAATATAGAAACGTATCAAATCAACATGTTCTAGACTTAAACTTACACAATGTTCTATGTCAATTATATCTCAATAAAATAAACTTTTAAAAAGGAAAGAAACACAGCCCAGAGGCAATCATTTAAAATGCTTTCATGATCTGCTTATTGTGGAATTTATCTCCATATTTCTAAATACCACTATCTCTCGATTCATCTATTTAAAATATAAGCATCTGACTTCCTATTAGGATAATGTGAAATTTAATATCCTTCTTTCTCTTTGTCTCGCCCATCCTCCCAATAGCTGTAAGGCTAAAGGTTTTTTTTTTTTTTTTTAATTATATCCATACTCTATATTTTCATTACAGTTGACCCTTAGAGGGTTAGGGGTATCCACCCCCTATGCAATCAAAAATCCACGTGTAACTTTTGATTCCCCCAAAACCACTCACAGCCCACTGTTGACAGGAAGGCTTACTGATTAACACATACTTTGTATGTTATATGTATTACATATTGTACAATAAGGTAAGCTGGAGAAAAGAAAATGCTAAGAAAATCTTAAGAGAAAATACATTTATAGTACTATACAGTATTTATAAAAAAAAAAAAAAAGCCTCACATAAGTGGGACACACAATTCAAACCCGTGTTGTTCAGAAGTCAGCTGGATTAGTCTTTGAAAATATTGTTCACTATTGTTTCCTTCCCAGTACAACTAATTTGTTTTTCCTGCTGCAAAATTCATTTACTGGGTTTTTTTTAACATATACCCAGGTCTTTCTATGCAATCCAAGAGCTCTGCAATACTCTTCTAATCTTCCACATATAAAGTCTGTCAAATAACTTCCCATTTCGTTTTTTCCTGGAAGCTTCTCTCCTAGAGCCCTCTGCCCTTTCCTATAGCTGTTGTCTGGAACTTCCTTCAATATCGCCCTGGGAATTTCCTTCCTCTCCCTCTTGTGTTAAAACCCCTATTTCCTGAATTCCATGTCTTCCTCTTTCTTGGCTTACTTCATTTTGGTGGAATACAAACATCAGTAGCTTCCCGAAAGGGAAAATTTTTGAGACTTCCCATGGTTCTGAGTACCTTAACTCTGCATAGTTTAGCTGGGTATAGAACTATAGGTTTCAAATAATTTTCACTTAAAATTTTGAAGGCTCCATTGATTTTTAGCTTCCAGTTTTGCTTTTGAGAAATAAGATAAAGTACAGGGGCACCTGGGTGGCTCAGTCAGTTAAACATCTGCCTTCGGCTCAGGTCATGATCCCGGAGTCCTGGGATCGAGTCCCACATCGGGCTCCCAGCTCCATGGGGAGTCTGCTTCTCCCTCTGACCTTCTCCCCTCTCATGCTCTCTCTCGCTGTCTCTCTCTCAAATAAATAAATGGAATATTAAAAAAAAAAGATAAAGTACAAATCATTATCATTCATAATTTGTTATATCCCTCTCTGAAAGCTTTGAGGATGTGCTCTGAATGGGTTCTTTAAATTTCATTGCGCTGCACTCTCTCCTCCTGCCCTTTGAATTTGGAAATTCATATCTTTCAGTCTGGGAAACTTTCTTATACAGGCATAACTTGTTTTATTGTGCTTTGCTTTACCGCACTTCACAGATAATGCACTTTCTACAAATTGAAGGTTTGTGGCACCGTGTGTCAAGCAAGTCTAGGAGTGCCATTTTTTCAACAGCATTTGCTCACGTCCAGTTTCCATCTCACATTTTGCTAATTTTCACAATATTTCAAACTTTTTCATTATTTTATCTGTTATGGAGATCTGTGATCAGTGATTATGACTCACTGAAAGCTCAGGTGATGTTTGACATTTATTAGTAATAAAGTATTTTAAAATTAAGGTATGTACATTGTTTTTTATTTTTTTTTTTAAAGATTTTATTTATTTATTTGACAGAGAGAGAGATCACAAGTAGGCAGAGAGGCAGGCGGAGAGAGAGGGGGAAGCAGGCTCCCCGCCGAGCAGAGAGCCCGATGTGGGGCTCGATCCCAGGACCCTGAGATCATGACCTGAGCCGAAGGCAGAGGCTTTAACCCACTGAGCCACCCAGGCGCCCCTGTACATTGTTTTTTAAACATAATGTACACATAATAGACTACCATATAGTGTAAACATAACTTTTATAAGCACTGGGAAACCAAAAAATTCATTTGACTTGCTTCATTGTGACATTTGCTTTATTTGCAGTGACCCGGAACTGAACTCACAATATATCCAAAGTATGCTGTATTATTTCTTAAATTATGTCTTCCCCTTCATTTTCTCTAGTCTTTCTGCAATTCGTATTATATTGATTCTCTACTTATCCTTTCTCTGCTATTATGCATCTCATTGTTTTTTTTTTAAGTAATCTCTACACCCAACACGGGGCTCAAACTCATGACCCCGAGGTCAAGAGTCACATGTTCTACCAAATGAGCCAGCCAGGCACCCCCATCTCATTGTTTTTTAACTTTTCTACTGAGTTTTTCATTTCTGCTGTTAACTCATTTCCAACGGTTCTTTCTTGTTCTCTGAATTTTCCTCTTTATTGTTTTCTGAATTTTCTTCTCATCTTTATATTGCGTACCTTTATATTGAGTACCTTTTCTCTGTTTTTTACTTTCTTTTTCAAGTTGAAGACTTTCCTCAAATGCCTCGTGTGTTTGGTTGTTCATTTTTAGGGATGAGGTCCTGAAAGCAGTTTGGAAGCTCTGTGTGTGTGGTTTGCCACCAGTGGCTTCGCCGTAGGCTACAATTAAGTGGCTAGCCAGATTTTTTTTTTACTAGGTACTCCCAACCGTTAAGCTCTGTCTATCTTTTCTATGGGATGGTTTCATTGTTCCCGAGAATAATTTTCTAATCTCCTGGATAGAGTGATTTAAACCCAGCCATTAGCATTCTGAAACATGTGAGAGAATAGGCCTTTGACTATTTTTCACCCCTCACTACAGCCTTCCTCTGTACCTAGTGTCCTCAAGTCTAGAGAAATCAATTTCCCATCCCTTATGGGGGACTGGTGGGGTAGGGGTATGTTTGTTTGGGATCAAAGTGGGGATCTGGGGATTTCTAACAATGCCCTTCCCTAGCTCTCCTTTATCTTGTAGCCTGAGCCCAATTCCTGAACCTGGACAGGACGTTATCAAAGAACACTGTAAGAATATTTCCAAGAGTTAAAAAGAGGCACATATCTTTAAATTCGAAGGGCTCACTGAATAGTAAGAAAGATACATGAAAAAGCATGCTTAACTAAATATATCACGATGAAATTTCAGGACACCAAGGATAGAGGAGATCCTTTGCATCCCTCCCTGGTGTTTTTTTTTCCCCTCTCATATTTTACATTTCTTTGTCATTTGGTTCTATTCTGGGATTTTTTAAACTTACTCTTGTGAACCTTCTATGGAATTTTAAAAATAGCTTCACTGACATATAGTTGACGTAAAATAAACTGTACATATTTAAAGTGCGCAATTTTTGGCATATATATATATACACCCATGAAACCATCACCACAATCAAGATAATAAACATTTCTGTCATCTTCAAAAGTTTCCTCTTGGCCTTTCCGTCCCATTCCTTTCCGATTCCCTTTCCAGTCCCAAAGCAACCACATACCTACTTCCTATCAGTAAAGATTAATTTGTTTTCTTCTAGAACTTTATAAAAATGGAATTATACAGCATGTACTCCTTATTGTCTGGCTTCTTTTACTCAGCACAATATTTTGAGATTCAGCCACGATATTAGGTTTATTATGTTTCTTTTTTTTTAAAGATTTTATTTATTTATTTGACAGAGAGAGAGATCACAAGTAGGCAGAGAGGCAGGCAGAGAGAGAGGGGGAAACAGGCTCTCTGCTGAGCACAGAGCCTAATGCGAGGCTTGATCCCAGGACCCTGAGATCACGACCTGAGCCGAAGGCGGAGGCTTAACCCACTGAGCCACCCAGGCGCCCCAGTTTATTATGTTAACAGTGCATTCCTTTCTATTCTTGAGTGGTATCCCACTGTATGTATATACAATGATTTGTTTACTTATTCATCTGTTGATGAACATTTGGGGTGTTTCTAATTTGAGGCTATTCCAAATAAAGCTGCTATAAACATTCCTGTACAAATCCTCGTATTGGCATATGCTTTCATTTCTCTTGGATAGATATCTATGAGTGGAATAGCAAGTTTGCACAACAGGTGTATTTTTAACTTTGTAAGAAGCTGCCCAACTGTTTCCCAAAGTGACTGTATCGTTTTACATTCCCATCAGCAGTGTACGAGGACTCCCATTGTTCGCATCCTATCCAACATTTGGTATGGTCAATCTTTTTCATTTTAGCCATTCTAATAGATGTACAGTGGTATCTCACTGTGGTCTTAAGTTGCTTTTCCCTGATGACTAACGATGTTGAGCATCTTTTCATGTGCTTAAATTGCCATCTGTTTGTCTTCTTTGGAGAAGTGTCTTTTCGAATCTTTTCCCTAGTTTTTAAAATTGGTTTGCTTAGCTTCACATTACTGAGTTTTGAGAGTTCTTTCCATATATTCTGGATACAAGCCTTTTCACAGATAAATAATTTGCAAAGATTTTCTCCTAGTCTGCAGCTTGTATTTTCATTCTCTTAACAGGGTCTTTTGAAGAAGAGATTTTCATTTTGATGAGATTCAATTTGTCAAGTTTTTCTTTTATGGATTGTGATTTTGGTGTTGTAACTAAGAAATCTTTGCCTAATCCAAAACAACAAAGATGTTCTCCTATGTTTTATTCCAACAGTTTTAGGTTCACATTTGGACCTATAACCCATTTTGAAATAAAAATTTTTTTATTTGGTGCAAGGTACGGATGAAAGTTATTTTTCTTTCTTTGTTTCTTTCTTTCCTTTTTCATATGGATATCCAATTGTTCCACTATAATTTGTTGCACAGACCATCCTTTGCAACAACATAATTTGTTGCACAGACCATGCCTTTGCACCTTTATCAAAAATCAGTTGTCCAAGGGGCGCCTGACTGGCTGTTGGGAGAGCATGCAACTTTTGATCTCGGGGTCGTGAGTTCAAGCCCTATGTTGGGGACGGAGCTTAACTTAAAAAAATTTTTCTCAATTATTTTTTAATTTTTTTAATCAGTTGTCCATATATTTGTGGGTCTATATCCAGATCCCATTCTATTCCCTTGATCTCTTTATGTATGTTTAACTAGGTCTATTTCCAGATTTATTCGTTCAGTTGACCTCCTTATGTATGTTTATGCTAACACCACACTATCTTCATTACTGTAGCTTTGTATGTCAAAAAAGCTTTTGAAATACTAAGTGAGTTTGTCCAGGTTGCAGGATACAAAATTAATACACAAAAATCAATTGTATTTCTATATATTAACAATGGCCAATTGGAAATTTAAAAAATTTTTAAATACTATTTACAATAACATCGACAATTATGAAATACTTAGGGGCAAATCTGACAAGAGATATACAAGACCTGTAACTAAAAAATACGAAACACTGCTGAGAGAAATTTTAAAAGACAAATAAATCAAGGAATATCCCATGTTCATGGATTGGAAGACTCAATATATTTAGCTATTCTCCTCGAATTTGTCTAGAGATTCAATATAATCTTGATCAAAATCTCAGCAGGCTTCTTAGAGAAATTGCTGTAGTGCTTCTGAAATTCATATGGAAAATGCAAAAGACTCTGAATAAAAAGAACAAAACTGAAGGACCAATGTTACCTAATCTCAAGCCTTATTATAAAGGCAATGAGGGGCACCTGGGTGGCTCAGTGGGTTAAGCCTCTGCCTTCGGCTCAGGTCGTGATCTCAGGGTCCTGGGATCGAGACCCACATCAGGCTCTCTGCTCAGCGGGCAGCCTGCTTCCCCTCTCTCTCTGCCTGCCTCTCTGCCTACTTGTGATCTCTCTCCTCTCTGTCAAATAAATAAATAAAATCTTTAAAAAAATAAAATAAAATAAAAAATAAAGGCAATAATTTTTTTTAACTTCAAAAAATCATATATTTATCACTTCCAAGACTGATGTTTTATTCTTTGATGGTTACTTTTTAGAGCAGCCTTTTCTTATTTTATGAATACATTACCTTCTTGCTCTTTCTTAGGATACTAACTTGATTTTTTTTTTTTTTTTTTACATTAGAACTTTGTCCTTGCCTTTCTCTTTCAGAGTGTAGATTTTCATTAAATGCCCACTGGTCCTTGGTAGTCTAATCATGTTTACAAATGAAAAAATAGTAAGGCTTTGGCAAGACTCTCTGAATAGAGTGTGTATATGTTTACATCTGTTAGATAAATGTAACAAAATAATAACTTATGAAGCTTATTTTCAATTTTCAGAGTAATTTCACAATTTTCTTACCGGATCCTCACAACAATCCTGGAATCATTCGTGACGGGCACCATCGCTCCCACTCTATCAATAAGGCAGGGAGAAATGATGACGGCAAAACCAATAGCTACTTGGTGGCAGACCCAGATTTGATCCTGGTTTTCTACCTCCCAATGTGATCAGCTTCAGGAACTCAGGAAGCAGGTATTAAGGGAAATGGAAAGCAAGCTCCTTGGGAAGGGGAAAGCAGTTGACAGTATGGATGGTGCACCCCAGGGGCCACTCCCAGCCCTGCTGTACAGCAAGGCTGTCAGCACTGGGACCGCCTCAAAGGCAGGTCCTTGGTCATCCCTGCAGTGTGAATTCTGAGGCTCCACTCAGCCCAGACATGCTGTTTAATCAGTAACTAGACTGCTTCCTTTTATAACCCTACTCTCAGCTCCATTCTTGGGCATATTAGGGATCATCTTGCTTAACTAGTCACTTTATTGATAAGGAAACTGAGGCTGACAGAGAGGGAGTGACCTGTCCAAAGTCACAAAGGCAATGAGGTCAGGAAAGTAGCAAAGCCGAGACAAGAGCTACGTCCTTCCTACCCCACATGGGGTTTCAGACCTGCCCAAGGTGCATCAGCCTCCAGAGGAGGGGCTGGCAGGGAGCTCCCATTCACTAGGTCTCAACTGCATACATACCATCTCTCCACCCCTACCAATCTCTCTGCAGGGCCATAAAGCCAACGGAAGACAAAGTGTGCCAGTGCCTGCTCCTGCCTCTCCTTTCTCTCCTTCATAAAAGTAAACACGTCAGCAGAAGCACATAAAATCTCAGCGCTGGGAAGCCAGGTGCTCGCTTATCATGAACAGAGATACAGGCCACATAACTCTTGTGGCCAATTCCCACCGGCCAGCTCAAGTTAGATGACAGCTCCAGTCCCCAGAAACAGGAGGGCTCAAGGGCAGCTCAGACAAGAGAGCAAGGAATGACTTCCCAAAGGACAGATGCACATACAGAGCTCAGAGCACACACACATTGAAGACCTGGAGGGTTGAAGGGGAGGAACCCAAGGGACAGGATGCAGGGACAAGATCAGATGACCACCATTTCCATCAAACTTCCTGGAGGGAAACAAGGGGTACAGTCCAGAAATCCAGGGACTGTCCAAAAGAAAATGACTTAGAGAAGGTATCTGATGATACAGGAAAGACTCTTGCAGTCACCTGACTCCCATCAAGTAAAAAACTCGCCGTAACTGAAAGCTAAATGCTAAGCACACAAAATCTGGTGTCCAAGTCAACCAAAAAAATCCTTCCACTTTGAAAGGCATCTTCTCCCGGGGTCCCTGTCACCAGATCCAACTCTCCAGGTCCCACCCTCCCATGGGTTCCAGGGACCAGCAAATCCAAAGCCCAGAACCTCCCACTGGTAGCTCAGAATGTGCTCTTCACTAGAGACAAGGAACTGGTAAGTGTGTGCATTTGTAAACAGCAAAAATAACACTGACTATCCAAAAATCTACACAAGATTTCAATCAGAGCGGATGGGGAGAAAAGTTAACCTTCATGCCAGATTTTTTTTTTTTTTTTTGGATGATTGTTCCTCATTCGGCTACTGTTGGGTGGGACCTGATGGGAAGGCAGGGTGGGAAATAAACACTGAAGAAGTCACACAGAGTCCTGGGATGACATCACACAACAACTGGTCATCTGCATCTGCTGTTGGAAGATCAAGATCAAGGGGCAGAGGTGATGTCCCTGGCTGGAGACACAGGTGTTTTGCTCCAACCGTAGACGAGGACAAGGGTGGCTGGCTTCATGGGACACCGCCAACTCTTGTCAGTTTACTTGTGGCAGATGCTTTCCCCCCCCAGCTTCGGTGGCTAGTGTAGCCACCACCAAAGGAGACGGGTCCCCATCCTGTGGTGCCATCACCACCAGTACGGTCAGGTGAATGTCCCTCAGACTGTTCAAGCACGAAAGGACAGTCGGAGCCTCTGCGACAGTTTTCCAAGGTGAGGAGGTATTCTGTAGCGCTCGAAGAAGCCCTTCTTTGCAAGGAGCAAGACAAACCCAGTGTAACTCCCCGGGGCTGCCTGCTGATGCTGGTTCAAGTCCGATCCTGGCCAAAGTCCCTAGAAACACAGGACGGTGCAAAGTCACCTGAGACAACAGACCAAGGAATGACCTCTGAACACTAGCACCATATTGGTCACCCCGGGTGATGCTGAGCACAGACATGCACAGAACTGACCCACCAGATGTGACCCTGGAGAAAGGCCTCTTTTTTCCAGTTGCCGATTAGGAAGGGAGGTGGGTCCCTACGTAGCTGGGCTCTCTCCAAACTTGGCCGCTGGGGACAGAGAACGGCCAGCCCACGCGCAGGCTCCGAGGACAGAGACTTCACAGTGACCAGCACAGAGAGGACACTTGATTTGTTCATCATGGGATGATCGAGAGGACAAATGAGAAGGGAAACACTGAAATCCTCTACCCACTCACCACGCTGAGCCAATCGATCCCACAGAAGCTAGGAGTCTCAAGAAACCCACAAGAGGCTCCAGTTCTCATGATCCCACCACAGCAGCATTTCCCAGGCTTGTCAGGTTGTGAAAGATCATAAAAGAATAAAATGAAGCAAACACAGTGCTTGCCCGGTATCCAGATTCCCAAGCCCCTCTCCCTGGAGCTTCTGATTACAGGAGGTCAGGGGCAGGGCCCTGGGATCTGGAAGTTTAACAAGACCCCCAGGTGATTCTTAGGAACCTGACAGTTGGAGAAACGCCGCCTCCCATTTCCCAGAGGCTGCCTGCTGGGCTCACCCACTTCCCGTTGCTGTGAGAGGAGCCAGCCAGGTTGGGTTTCACCCGCCCTATTTTAAACAACCACCTGCACACAAGGCACCTGTACGGGCTGGGCTCTTCTTCTTGCCCGGGGACCCTCCTACAATGGGTCCCACAAGAGGGGATCAGCATCACCCCAAAGTCCCCGAGGCCGCCACCAGAGCTCCTCAGAGCGGCGCACTCCCAGCTGAGGCCTGGTCAGCAGGTGGGGGACTCCCTAAGCCTTTCCGCCTTTTTGGTGCGCAACCCTCTCACCTTTGCCCTTTGACCCCGTCCCTGTCCTCAGCCGCCCCAGCAGAAGCAGCTGCTGGGAAATGGGTGAGGCTTCGGGGCCCCAGGGAGGATCCAAATCACCTGTGGATCTGTGACCTCGAACCGTCTAGCGGAGCGAAAAGCCGACCCACAGCCAACAGTTTCTACTGAAGGAAGTAAGTCCCAACTCTGCCCACCTGGTCAGGGCAGGAAGGAAAATTCCCCGGGGCCTGACTCAGCCACTGTGGGCTGCACAGAGACTCCACAGTTGTCACACAGCCAGCATCTGGCTGCCGCAGGTGTCAGGCTTGTGTCTCCTTCCCGGACTCCGCCCACACAGCCGCGGGCCAGGACCACACACTCCTGCAGCGAGACCCCACAAGGGAACAGAAAACAGAGGGCAGGACCACCAGATCCAAATCCCTTCTTTCCTTTTTGAGGGGTTGGGTTGGTCATCACCTGGATGAGGGGTCAGGCCTGAGAACCCTGAGCCACTGGGGCCAATATTTCTCACTGGGCCTCAGTTTTCCCCTCTAAAAAGTGGGTTAATAACCTCTTACAGCCTCTAAGTAGAGGTGTTGTAAAACATAATTAGCTGATTCCTGCTAATGACAGAGGCCTCCCTACAATCGCCCTTCAATTCTCATTTCTCCACCCAGTCGGTCCACCTGCCTAAAGTGACCAAAGCCCATTCCTCCCTCTGGTCTGGTCAAACAGCTAGCGTTCAAGTTCAAACATTAGGATGAAACAGACAAAACAACTGTGTAGCCTCAAGGGTAGCCCATGTCCCCTGCCCTCTTGTCACTCACCCCTGACCAAAAGCACTAGGAAGGCTTCATGCTCCCATCCGGACTCCCGCCCCTCCCATCCTCTCCTCCTTCTGAGGCAGGCAGGGACTGGCCTAGGGGAGAGAAGAGAGCCCTCCTAGAGACCTCTGCACCCGCTCACAGCCCAGAGGAGACTCACCTAGCAAGGCCATCAAGTCTGCCATCTACTTACATTCTAGGCCTCCATCTACACGTCAAGTTTCCGGTCATTCCCAAAACATTTCTTAAAACATTAAAACCCATTCCAGGGGCGCCTGAGTGGCTCAGTCAGTTGAGCAGCTGCCTCTTGATTTCTGCTCAGGTCATGATCTTGGGGGTAGGGAGACCTGGGATCGAGCTCTGTACTCAGCAGGGAGTCTGCTTGGAGATTCTCTTTCCCTCTCCCTCTGCCCCTTCCTCCCCCTCTCAAGTAAATAAATAAGTCTTTTTAAAAATTCATTTTGGGGCGCCTGGGTGGCTCAGCGGGTTAAAGCCTCTGCCTTCAGCTCAGGTCATGATCCCAGGGTCCTGGGATCGAGCCCTGCATCGGGCTCTCTGCTCAGCAGGGAGCCTGCTTCCCCCTCTCTCTCTGCCTGCCTCTCTGCCTACTTGTGATCTCTCTCTCTGTCAAATTAAAAAAAAAAAAAAAAAACTTTAAAAAAAAATCCATTTTGAATACAATTTTTTGCAGAACCTCAAAACAATAAAATAATAAACAGCCTGGCTCAGGTAGCCTCAGGACCCAGAGGGTATCCAGACTATTCCTTGAATCACTACCCTCAAGGACAGTGATAGCTTTCCAAACCACAGAGGTAGACAACACCTAACCCAAAGCCTTCCTGGGTGGCAACGGGAAACGGGCCAAAGCCCACAGAGGCTCTGGGGACACCCTGATGGTTGCCAGGGCCCTCACCTCCATCGTCCTCGTGCCTCACAGCTCCTGGAGAGAGGGAGAGGCCACCACAAACATATTCATGATTTCTGTGCATCTTTGTGCCACGTTAGGCATTTTAAATACAGATTATCTCTAATTCCTACAAGTAGGTTTCATTTCCAGATGAGGAAATGCATAAAGGAGAGTAACATCAAAAACCCAGAGAGCTAAAAAGTGGCAGGGCAGAATTCCAGATTCCAAGAGTGGACAGCCTGCCGCTTCTCAAGGGGGTCCGCTGTCACCCCTTCTCCCTCAGTGTGCAGACAAGCACACTGAAGTGTAGCGAGGAACTGTCTTAAAGAACGCTCTGCAAAACTCTACCTACAACAAAACCGGTTTCTGGGGCCCAAGTGGTGAGACGGCTTGCCCAACACTATATGCATTTCCACCCCTTCAGCACTGGTCTAGGGGTGCTGACTCCCCCCACCTCTGACCTTGCCCCTAGCCAGGAGGCCCCACACCTGTAAGGCGCTGGGAAGCTGCTCCCATCCTGCCCACTCAGAATGGCTCTGCTGTCCTCACCACCTACCAAAGCCACCTGCCCTTGAAAGCACAGCCCAAGGCTCTGCCCCTCCAGGAAACCTGCATGGACCACCTTCACCCACAGTACTTTCTCTTGGAATCTCACCTCCCTTATGACCTGTACCATCCACTTGGCATCAGTGCCATGCTAAGACTGGGCAGTCCTAGGGAGTCGCGTTACCCCTGTTTCTTCATACTGCTTCTCTCCCCACCCCCTCTAGGACCTTGACCAGTGGTAGCACTTGATTGGTTGGTTGGTTGATTGGGGGACCTCTCTTTCCACAGCCACACTTGGGGAGCCTACCCAGGGCAAGATGGGAATCTCCCAGGTCCCAGGGCCCAGGAGAGTTTCCAGACTCATATCCCCAAGGTACCTTCATCTACCTGGAAGGGGAGAGAATGGTCAGTCCACACCCCAGGGTTCTGTTGACAGCCTCCCAAGCTCTCTGGTGTCACCCCTGGCCTGGCCACCTGCTTTGGGCAGGCCCATCTAAGTGTGGACTCTCCCAGCCTCTTCCTCTTCTAGCTTTCAATTAATTGTTCCCCCCAGGACACAACCTCTTTTGTAATTCAACCTGGGAATTCCATCTCTGCTTCCAGATAGGTGGGAGAACACCGCCAGCAGCCCCTGCCCTACTCCAGGCTCTTTATCCTCCTCAGTCTGCCCAAGGCTCAGTCCTTACTCTCCTGAGATCCTCTCCTGGCCACTCTTGCCCCTCCTGCTCCCAGTCCCCGGATTCAGGAAGCACATGCATTCGCCCAGAGCAGCCCAAACAGAGATTACATCCAAAGCAAAACAAGAGAGCCAAGAGGGGAGGGCAGAGCCATGCAACTCTTTTCATTCTTTTCCTCAACTTCTCACTGAACCCACCTTCCGATTTCACAGGCTGGTGTTTTTTTGTTTTTTGTTTTTTGTTTTCATTTACTGCATTTTTTATTGGGAGAACTAGGTTTACGTGCAGTTATAAGAAAAAACCCAAGGAGAGATCCCTTGTACACTCTGCCCAGTTTCCCCCAACAGTAACATTTCGTAAAATTGTATTATAATACCACAAAGCCGATGTAATCCACTGATGCAGCTTTCTCGTTCTAGTCTTACTCATTGGTGTTGTGTGAGTGTTCAGTTTCACGTAACTGATCCAGGCAGAGGGTCCTACAGCCGCTGCCCTCCTGTAGCCACGCCCCCTCCCTCCCTACCCCTCCCCGCTGATGTAGCCTCCCATTCTAACATCGTCCTTTCAGAAAAATGTTATAGAAATGAATCATCCAGCATATAATCTTTTAAGATTGCTGGCTTCTTTCACTCAGCAGAATTCCCTGGAGAATCCTTTGAGTCATCGCAAACACCAGGAGCATGTTCTTTTTATTGCTGAATAGTATTTCACACAGGCACCACGGTCTGTGCAACAGCTTTTCCGTTAACCCTTTTTAACAGCTGCCTCGGGAGACCCAGAGATCTGCAGAAGGTAGTGGGAAAGCCCCATGGCCACCTGCTTCCTGGAACTGACGAGATTCCCAAAGCCTCTGCTCAGGCACGTTTATAGAGCAATGAACCGAAGGGTCAGTGTGAGTGAGAGGCCTGGAGAAGCCAATAAGTAAGCACGGCCCTGAAGGGAAGGCGCCTGGAGGCCCAAATCCACAGTCGGAAGCCAGAATCCCTGTGGTGCAAGCAGGACAGGAAAGAGGTGAAAACTGCAAGTGTGTCCTTGGAATCACATTCCTAGAGCTGGGACAGGCTGTAAACACCACCTCATCTCCAGTGCTCCCCGGGCCATCCCTTCCAGAGTTGGGGGCGGGGGAGAAATAGTATTTTCCTTTCCTGCCAATCTTAGGAAGCTCTCTGGTCACACTGATGTGATCGGCATCACAATAAACCCCCCCCAACATTAGCATTGCAATAGAACCAGCCAGTTAGCTCGCTCTCCAAGTGGGCAGACCTGCTCGGAGTCTGCTCCTGATCCGCTAAACACATTCCACTCAATGATTCAAGCGATGTGTTTTCTAAACCTCTGGCCATCTCCAACCTCCCAGGTACCAATGTTCCCATGAAGACACAGTGTCCAGATTTCAACAGCATAATGCAAACACGGACCGGCACCGGCTCCACAGCAGCTGTTTGTCAATTACCTCCCTTATCCCAATGGCTCTATTTCCATTAAGCGCCCAATAATACATTCAATTAATACATACAAATACTAAAAATAAATAATAAACGATGATATATCCACTTGATGAAAGCTTATGCAGCAATCAAAAATGGATTTTCAAAGAGTAGGTAATACCATGAAAAAACTCTAAGATACAATGTTTTGTTTTAAGATTTTTTTATTCATTTGACACAGAGAAAGCGCACAAGAAGGGGAGTGGCAGGAAGAGGGGGAGGGAGAAGCAGGCTCTCTGCTGAGCAGAGAGCCGGATGTGAGGCTTGAACCCAGGATCCTGGGATCATGACTTGAATCGAAGGCAGACGCTTAATGACTGAGCCACCCAGGGGCCCTCTAAGATACAGTGTGAAAAAAAAAAAAAGTCAAAAAAGATATAGGCACTTCCCATCCTTCTAAACTCAACTCTGGTGTCTCCTCCGAGAGGCTCCCAAGGAGGGCCCCTCCTTCTCTGTCTTATTCAGGTGAATTCTCAAGGGTTCGCTAGCACCCCAAACACCCCTCAGTTCCAGCCTCTCACTGTCTCAAGGTCAACCACCTGCTCTTTAAGGATAAGAGAAATGGGCTGTCTTGTTCCACAATCCCACCATGGGTTAACACAATTAATAAATGTTTGACCCAGGGGTGCCTGAGTCGCTCAGTCGGATAAGCGTCTGCCTTTCAGCTCAGGTCATGATCTCAGGGTCCTGAAATCGAGCCCAGCATCAGGTCCCCTGCTCAGCGGGGAGTCTGCTTATCCCTCTCCCTCTGCCCCTCCCCCTGCTCATGCTCCCGCTTTCCATCTCTCTCTCTCTTTCTCTCTCTCTCAAATAAATAAATAAATAAAATCTTTTTTTAAAAAAAGAAAAAGACTGTGAGAAAATACAAGCCAAACTATTTATAGGGGTTAAAAACCCAGGGGAAAGAATTTCAGAGGTCTTTTGCTTTCTATTTTGCATATTTCTATATTGCTTGATACAAACAAAAAACCAAAAAAACTTTCCTAACTTTTGTATTCAGAAAAAGAAGCTCCTCTTTTCTTTTTGAGAAATGCATAGGCAATACCAAATTATTAATATGCCTTTCTAGGGCACTTTCCCCCCACTTCTCAATTCTTTTTATTTGTCTGACTTATCCAAAATTGTCTTTAAATGTGTATATCTTAGTCGTCTTAATAATAACTTTAAAGGGTATAACCAAATACACATACGGGAAAGGAGGAATTTCCTTTACATTTTAGGGAGCCACGGAACATGCCTGGCTTTTAGTGAGCTTGCCACTGACTCAAAATATTGACTCTCCCATGGTGCCCTGCTCATTTCTCCTCCGTTTCCTCCTCACATCCCAGCCGTGGGAGGGAGGCGTTTTCTGTTTCCAGTGGGTGGTGCACAGCATTGACTCTAAACGCAGATGGACACAATTCCCGACACCCCACCATGCAGGCTGTCCAGGTCCTTCTGACTCAGAATTAAGTCATCCTAGGTATTGGCCTTTCCCTCCCAGGAGGCTGTCATCTACAAAGCTGATAAGCAAATGCTCCAAGACTTCACCAGAATTGTTAGTAAACAAGAAATAGCCACGAACCCAGGAATGAGGCAGGAGCAGCCCCCAGGCCATGGCATAGAGTGACGTGGTCAGTGAATGGACCCTCTTAGGCACAGAAAGAATCTACCAGACCTCACTGTCTTCCAGCCCCGGGGGCCTCCAGCACGCCAAGCAGAGAGAAGGCTGGTAGAGCAGTTCCCCAGGACACAAACTGTCTCCACAGCAAGGAACTCCATAAAACATATGCATATGGGAAGGCAGGTAAGGGGGCATAAAAATTGTAAACGACCCGATTTGTTGGCTTGGGTAGGTGAATCTTTGTCTTCTTCATTTTAAAACTGCCTTTATGATCATAGTCATGTGTATAATAAATAAGGCTACGTTTTGTTCAAAGCCTTGTTGAAATCACATCTCCAGCCAGTCTCTTGGTTTCCCAGATGAGTAACCTCATCAAAAGCGGAAACCGGACAAGTCTGGTGTGAGAGGTTTTTGTGGACTTGTGCTGGCGCCTGGTGCTCACCACTCTCTGTTTAATGATGTGTTCCAGTATTTTGCTGGGGATATGCATCAATCACCATCATCTTTGGAATACAACTGTATAATGGCTTTGCGGTTAAGATCTAGGCTTTGAAGTCACACAGACCTAGGTTTGAACCCTGCTATACCTCTAATTGCCTTTGGGCCATTATGCAAACCTTTTGAGCCTCAGTAGTCTCATCTGTAAACTGGGCTTTTTTCCCTTTAGAGTTGCTGTGAGAAGAGAGAGAGAATGAACTGAAATATACATGTTGAGTGATGGGTAGAAATGGTTGTAATCATATTCTGCTCTACCTTTTCACTAACATCACCAAGTCAGAGAAACAAAGGATCCGAGATTCTGACCAGTTTGCCAATTGTCCCAAGGAATCTAAGGATTCTGTTGCTAAGCCTGGACAGACCAAGCAAATTCAGAAAATATGAGATTCCAAACCAGAAATTATAGTAGACCTGCTTCTGGAAAAGTTCTTAACAAAGAAAAAGGGGCAATTACTGTCCGAGAACTCTGAACAAACCCCAAGCACCTTCTCACCATGGCCAGCCTGAGTGAGGATTCTCAGAGAAGCCCAGAAGTTCCCATTCCCATCTACGAATTGGCCATTATAATTATGGTAAGCCCCCAGCATCTCAGAAACACCCTGAGAAGAGAAATCTAGCTTCTACCCAAATCAAGCTCATTCTTATCCTCAGTAATCCATGCAGTCCTGAGCACAATGTCTGACACTCCAGCCGGCCAAGGAGAACACAGCAGAGCCAGACTGCCTGGCTTCAGATTCCAATCCCACTACTGTTTCACTCTGTGACCTCAGGCAAGTTACTCAGCCTCTCTGTGCTCCACTTTCCTCACCTACAAAGGGGTAATAATAATACTAAGAGGTATAATACATGGTCTATGCTCACCAAATGCTAGCAATGATCCAAACACTCCAGTAGTATATGTACAATGTCAGAAGCAACATCGTCAGGCCCGGGGCTGAGGGGCTGGGTCACACTCTCTTCTTCTAAGAATAGACTTTCTCTCTTAGGAGAGACACAAGCCAAGAGTCTGGGTAGGACCAGAGGCCAGAGAAGGAACTGACACTAGCGGAACTCCAGCACCACAGTGGCCACCAGCCATGGTCACGGCCACGGTGCAGGCAGCCACGCCCCCTGGGGGCCGCAGCATGAGAGGTCCAGGTTGGGGGGGGCTGCGATGATGTGGCGCCCCCACCAAGCCGGCTCTGGGCAGAGCTCCCCCCCCACTATGGACGGTCCCACGGGTTTAGATGCCCCAGGTTTCTGACTTGGGCAGCTACCAAGCTAGGGTGGTCTTCTCTGCCTCAGTTTCCCCATCTCCTAAATGAGGCCATGAAGGTCCAGGTCTTCCCAGGACTGAGGTGCACAGAGGCCCCCTGGAGTAGGCAGGCTCCCTGTTCATTCACAGCACCCAGGAGGCGAGTCCCCACCTAAAGAACCACCCTAGTTTCCCACTGCCCACCTCCCTGCTCTCCCCTCACCCCCTGCACACCCCTTCCTGGCCACAGGGGCCTCTGAGAGAGCCCAGCATGCACTCAAGAGAACCCGGAAAGAAGGAAATTGTTTTAAAGTTTTGTGTTTGGGGCGGGGGCGGGGAAGAAAGGAAGGAGGAGTCAGTTACAGCGGTAACTTGGGCTCACATGTCCTTCTCATAGAAGGATCTTTCCCACAGAAGCTGCATAGAGGGTGCTCTCATTTCCCACAGCTCCTCAGAGAGAGTCCCTGTGCTCAGCAAGGCAGGCCGGCCCTTCTGGGAGGCCAGTGCCCCAGCGCCAGCCTGGGTTCCTGGCCTCTGCGCAGGCCTCCTACCGATATGACATCACCTTCCTGTTGGTCTCCAGGCCTTTTCCAACTCAGAAATCCAACCCGTGTGATGTGTACACCACGCTGCAACTTACGAAGGGCTGTGATGTAAAGAATCCCTTTCAATCCTTGCAACAAATCTATAACACACACGTCATTCCCATTTTATAGTCACAGAAACTGAGGCTTAGACATGAGGTAACATCTCTGAGATCACCTGCCAGGAAAGTGGAGGCACCAGGTCTTGGCTCCATTGTGTTGGACAGTCCCACGCCCCAGTTCCCCTACCCCGAGCCTCTGAGCCTGGGTTAGATGCCTCCTAAGTGCCCCCCGCCCCCTGCCCAGGCTTCTCTGGAATCTAGTGCTTACCATACATACAGAACTTAATTCCCTGTGTTTCACACTATACTGGGTGTCCCCTGCAGGCAGGGGCTCTCTGACTGGTGTCTTTCTCGTATTATTGTCCAGAACCTGTCACATGCTCCATCAGTGGGTATCTAATAAATATTTGTTACATGGATGAGTGAATGTGTGACCAGTTCACAAAGAGATGACTCTCTGAATAGCCAGAGCCGTACAGCCTAGCCCCCACACCTGATTTCCCAATTCTGGTCTCCATGTGCCTAGGGGAGACTGAGTCCTACCCAGGGCACTCCTGACCCGAGAAGACACCAGTGGACATCAAAGCACTTTTATAGCTCTGGCAAATATTCAACAAGGGCCCGGACACTCAGTGAGGCCAGCTTCCCAGTTCTCATTGGTGGCCATAATAATTGGCATCTTTACACCTGCTATCATGGAGGGAGGGTTCACACAATCCCGAGACACGGTGTGCACGTCAAGGCCCTGGGGACAGTAGGGAACACTGGGGTGGCCACTTCCTGCTTGATGGGAACAGCTTGCGGCGGGGCGAGGCTCACAGTGATCAGCCTTGGGAAGGATGCAGCCAAATACGAGAACCTCCAGACAGAGCCTATCTCCATCCATGCAGGAATGGAAGTAGCCAGAACATGGCATTCAAAAGCAATAGTGCCCCCTGCCCCCCGTGGGGCTCAGCATGACCCAGCCAGGCTCTACTGACACACAGGGCAAAAGCAGGGGTTCCCTCCTGGTCAGGGAACCGGTCAAGGCCGAGTCTGCAGACCCTGACTGCAAACACTGCAAGGTGATCCGGGGAACGAGATTTCTGCTAAGGCATAGGACATGGGACGGGAAGGAATACGTGAAGACTTCCTGGAGAAATGGAATTGAGCTTTGGGCACAGTCGGCTACTTTCTTCAGGACACGCTGCATCACATCTAATCTTTACACGTGTCTCTCAGCATGGCTCTCGGGACTGTGATTTCCTTAAGGGAAGCAATCGTATCTAATCTGTCTCTGAGAACCCTCCCTCCAACAGTTCCTGGTCTGGGATCAGGTACAGAGTTGATTCGATGGAGCTTGGCAGGAGAAATGACAGAGTGATCTATGTGAAGGAAAATCACAGAATCAGAGGTGGAGGGGGAAACCCAACGGTCTTTTCTCACAGAAGATGAGAAAACCAGCAGGGACCAAGGGGAAAAATAATCAAGGACTTGCAGGTGATGAGAGAGAGCTGGCTGTCGGGGCTCCTAGGGGAGCGTGGAGATGAGCCCCAGGCCTGGCCCCTGGTCTGGAGGGAGTGCGGGAGGAGGGGCAGCACAGAGGAGACTGTTGAATCCCAGAAGGGGAAGTCGAGGAGGAAAAAACCCCGCCCTGAGATAACAAATACCAAACAGCAGGCCCTCTGCTGAGGTGGCAGGAGGCTAGAGCCCCAGGAGGCGATTATCAGGGATTCATAAACATGGCAGTTACAGAAGCGAAAATAAAAGGCATACATGGGGGTGAACCGGCCTCAGGCAGGGAGGCTCAGCAGGAACCCAGTCCCAAGCCTCCGGGCCGGCTGCCCTATCCAAGCTGCCTTCCACACAGGAAGTGAAATGTGGAGAAAACAAGAGTAACCCAGCCTAGGTGGCTATTTGGGGTCTGGCTAACCACAGCAGCCCCAGGATCTGGCCTTCTGCAAACTCCCTAAGTCACCAGGCCACTTGGAAAAAAGGAATTGATTCCAGAGAGCTACAAAATGTGGCCCGACTTGGGGCAACGGCTGCAATGTGGGCCAGCAGATGTTCCTGGGCCAGGACAGGGGAGAAAGTGGGAGCTGGTGGTGCAGAGCCCCCATTATTTGCAGAGGGGAGAGCTCCCTCCCAAAACCGCCCCTGCCTGCCTCTCAGCGCCCGCTCAGTGTCCTCCGTCAGCAGGAGTTCGCTGGCATTTTGGGAAACCCAGGGTCCCACCTAGACCGAGGTAGAGGCCTGGTTGCTAGTCCCTCCTGGGCGCCGCCACCTAGGTGTGTCCTTCAATAAAGGAACAACCCATCCCAACTCTTCACACTAAGGCTTAATGTCCTTGAGATCTTTCAAGAGGTCTCTCATTGTTTTGTCTGTCAAATAAGAGCTGCCGGCGCTGGGATCTTCCCAAAGGCTCAAGACACATGTCCTCACATCCCTTCCCAGAGAATCACCTTCCCCAAGGGCTCCATCCCCTCTTGGAGAAGCCCAAGCAAGACCAACCCTGGAGCCCTTGGCACCCCAGCACCCCCTTAGCTCTGGTCTCAGTTCCCCTCTACAGAGGTCGCAAAATGCCTTTTGATCGGAAAGGAAAAAGGCAAACTCCCGCAGAGGCTCTGGCTCCAAAGCCCCGGAAACCTCCCTTTCACACCCCAAATCACCGTGCCTCCACCCCTGGTTCTTTCCCAGATGTACACCGAGAGCGCGGAGTTAATGGAGGGACCGAGATGGAGCCCTCTTTTTCAGGTCAGGGAAAGTACGGGGGAGAGATTCGGCGTCTCCAAGGACTGAGGGCTGCCGCCTCCACCGTGGCCGGCTGGCGCGCGGCAGCGCTGGTACCAAAGGTCCGCCAGGCACCCGCTGAACAGGAAATTCTACCTGTCGGGCCGGCCAGCTCCCGGGCCACAAATGGGCAATGGAGCGGTTCCCCTTTGCCAAGACAAAGCGCGGCGCTGCAGCGCCCGGGGCCCTCGGCGCCCGCGCGCGGCGCCCAGCTCCCGGCCCCTCGGGGTGGCTTCCCGGGCCCCGACGACGCGCGCATAGCCCGCGCCCCTCTCCCACCTCAGGCCGCGAGCTGTACTTGAGTCCCGCGCGGAGGTCCTTGGAGCCCCCTCCGCCCTTGCGGGCCCGATTGCTCTTCATGGTCCCGGTAGCCGGTCGCGAGTCTCAGAAGCGTGGTCCCCGCGGGCGGCTGGCTCCCATTGCCGTCGGGGCGCGGGGAACGCGGAGGGCGCTGGACGCGCGGGGGGCGCACGGGGCGCGGGGGCGCGGGGCTTGCCGAGTTCCGGTCGCAGCCCGGCGTGCCGGCCGCCGGCGGTCGCTCTCGCCCTCACTCTTCCTGTCCCGGCCAGGTAGTTTCAGGGTGTGGCCTCCCCGGGCCCGCCCCGCCGCCGGGCCGCCTAGCCGGCTCACCCCTCCCAGGCCCGCCGCCCCCTCGCCCGCTCCCACCCCGCGCCGCAGAGCCCCGCGCCGCCGCCTCCCCTTGGGGAGGAGGGAAACAACCAGGCCACGGCCCGGAAGGTGAGGGACAAGTAAGACTCGACAACCTGCGTGGTGGTGGCCATTAGCATGAACTGTGCCCCGCCCGTGTGGGCCCAAGGTGAGTACGTAAGAGCAACAAGAGTGAATCCACCGCTCTCTTCTTCTCCTAGAGGTGACTCTTTGCGCTGGGAGACAACCCCTCCATCCGCTTCCCTGATGCCAGCCATGGTTTCTCTCCCTGTCTCTGGCATCTGCAATCTGTCTCTACCTTGCTACATGACTGGGTCTCAATTATAACCCCTCCAAGCCCAAACAAAAACCAGAACTGCTCCTTGACCCAGCCTCCCCCACCAGCCACGGCCCTCCTTCCCCGTGGTGTGGCCGTGGCTGTGGCCGTTGCTGCCTCTTCCCCTCTGCTAGGAGGCCCTTACTGGGGTGTGTGTCCAGCTCTCCCTGACTGGGGGACCAGAGGCTCCAGTTGCTCCACCAAATGCAATCTTACCTGTTCCCAGCATCCTTCACCTATTCGCCACATGGCATACTGATGGATCCCATCCTTGAATGCTCACCTTCCCTGGATTCTGGTCCTACTTTCTGGCCCCTAAAGGGGTCAGAGTTGTCTCTTCAGCCTCCTCCCTTCCTTCACTACACTTCCTTGACAACTCCTCTCCCCTAATGGCTTCAGTAGGTAAATCTGCCTTCCTAATATTGACGTCATGAAGAACTGCCTTTCTGCATTAATAATTGCTCGGGAACTTCTCCATTTGTGTTCTAAAGGTATTCCATAGTCAACTAATATTACCGAGTACATGTTATGTGCTGGGAAACAAGAGTAAATGAAATAAAAATCCGTGCTTTGCAGTCAACAAGCCCCAAACTTCCTTCCCAGGCTTCACCATCTTCCACACTTTCCTCTGGCTGTAATAGTAGTCTCCTAGACTCAAAATCTTGGAATTATCTTTGACTCTCCACCCTCTTACACCTTGAATCTAATTAGTTCCAAATCTGGCCAAGTCTTTCTCTCCAAGAGCTGATAGGGATAGCCCTTTCCTTCCTCCCCCTTTTGAAGACCCCTTGAATACCAGCCCTCATCACCCTTTTCCGGGATTTGTGTAAGAGGCAAATGGATCTCCTGTCTCCCGTTTTCTCCCCTCTGATCCCTCCTGGACGCAGCAATCAGGTTACTCTTCCTAAGCCACAGCTTTTGTAAAACCTTCCCTGTCTTCTAGATCAAATCCAGCCTCCTTAGTACGGCTCTCACAGTGTGACCCGTCTTCCTTTGCAACCTTGCTGCCCAACATTCCTGTTTGGACCTGACCTCTGCAAACAGACTTCCCAACATGTGTGCCTCTCCTAATACTCCTCGTGCACAGAAAAGCCCTCTCCTTCACACTCGTCTCTGCACATGGGGGCAGAGTCGCTCACGGTAGTCATGAGTGTGTTGTCATTGTTCACTGGGTATTTTTCGTTTTCTGCCTTCTGGGCACGGGCTAGGATTGCACTCCCACCCCTTCGAAGTCAGGTGGGGTTATATGGCCAGCTGTGGACAAGGAATTGTTAAATGAGGAGGTAAACACCACTTCCAGGTAGGAGTATAAGGAAGTAATAAACAATCCCATGCCCTCTTCCCCAGTGAAGTACGTGTTGAGATAAGACCTCCCCTCACCCTGTGATCTGAAACAGCTGCAGTGAGCAGAGCCTCTTGCTGATTGATGGGCTTTGGCTGTGGAGACTCAATGGGAAGCCAGTTTTGGGGACTGTAAGCCCCTGAGAGTTGAGAGTTGTTTGATGTTGCAGCAAGCCTAGCCCATACTGATATATTCCCTCCTCCATGTGATTTTCCTTCCCTCTAAACCAGGACTGGGTCTGCTTGGACCTTTATCATGGAATGCATCACCTTTTCTTGGGATATCTGTCAGCGTCTTACTCACCTTTGAGTCTCAGAGCGTAGCACACCGGCACAATTGCTCGGGTCAATTTAATAAATGGGAGGGGTGCCTGGGTGGCTCAGTGGGTTAAGCCTCTGCCTTTGGCTCAGGTCATGATCTCAGGGTCCTGGGATCAAGCCCCACATCGGGCTCTCTGCTCAGCAGGGAGCCTGCTTCCCCCTCTCTCTCTGCCTGCCTCTCTGCCTACTTGTGATCTCTCTCCTCTCTGTCAAATAAATAAATACAATCTTAAAAAAAAATAAAAAATAAAGGCAATAAATTTTTGGGTTTTGTGGCGCTGCAGCTCTAGCCCTTCCCTGTGGAAGGTGGTAATGCGCTTTCAAATACGAGGTTTTAGGAGCCAACAGGTAAATCTGCCTTCTCCCCGCACGACCACTTCCCCACCCCACCTTTTCTCCTTCTCCTGCAGAAATCCAAATTCAGCTGAAATAGCACTCCGTGGAACTTTCTCCAGGTGTGTCAATCTCTTCTTCCTCAGTTCTCCCAGAAATCGGTACACTCCTCCACCAGAGTTTGCCTCACGGGCCGTTTGGTCGTCCTGGTCCACGGAAGACCTCTTTAAATGCCATTGCAGGAAGGAATGAGGGAGGACAGTCCATGAAGCTGATGGGAATTCAGTGTATGGAGCCCCTGCTCCAGCTTCTGCTCTCGGGTTTCTCCATGTACAGTTTAAGAATAAGAGTATGTACCTCCTCTATCATGATTTTATGAGAATTAGACCTAATGGGTTTAATTTAATGACATAGAGTTACGCTTGTTCCTCTGTCACATACAGCACGCTCTCAGGAAGTCGACCTGACACAGTGATTGTAGAGAAGGGTCTCAGCCTGCATTGCTTCCTCTTAATCTGGAGTGGCATTAAAGTCACTGCATGCAGATTGCCTTCAAATGATAGTACCCAATGCTTCCTGCGTGCAGGGCGTTTATGAGCCCCCTGAGATAAACGGTGATGTTCTAGGAACCCAGGAAGCAAAGCAAGACACTCCTTTCCTAGCAAAACAGCAGGTTTTATTTTACTTATTTATTTATTTATTTATTTTTTAGTAAGCTCTGGGCCCAATGTGGGTCTTGAACCCACAACACTGAGATGAAGAGTCACATACTCTAACGACTGAGCCACCCAGGTGGCTCTTTCTCAAGTATGATTTTTTCTTTCTTGAAGGGAAGTTTACTTCATACGTGGTGCTGTGTTTCCATCTGGCTGTGTCTTATATTTCCAGCTTCACGCTTAGATTCTAAATTCAGGAAATGTGGAGAGTAACATTTCAGTTTATCATTCCTTGTTTTGTTTTTTTTTAAGATTTTATTTATTTATTTGACAGAGATCATAAGTAGGCAGAGAGGCAGGCAGAGAGAGAGGGGGAAGCAGGCTCCCCGCTGAGCAGAGAGCCTGATGCAGGGCTTGATCCCAGGACCCTGAGATCATGACCTGAGCCAAAGGCAGAGGCTTTAACCCACTGAGCCACCCAGATGCCCCATCATTCCTTGTTTATTTACTGATTGAAATACCTCCGTAGGGCAAAATTTCCCATCTACGCGGTTACCCAGGGGTAACATTTGTATTGGAAGGAAGTATAAAGGCCTGAGTCTTTCCCTTCATTTGGCGGTTTTCAAAATAGTTAATTGCCTAACATCTTCCAAAGGACCAATTGGTGTTTGTTGGCTTGTTTTTGTGTTATTATGAATTCTTGGATTTTTAAACATATGTATTATGTTTTGGTTCATTGTCATTTTTATGCTTAGTGATGTTCAAATTGTCTTCTCTTTGAGGAGCGGGAGCCTCTTCTTTTTTTTAACAGATTTTATTTATTTGACAGAGAGAGAGAGATCACAAGTAGGCAGAGAGGCAGGCAGAGAGAGAGAGGGAAGCAGGCTCCCCACCGAGCAGAGAGCCCGATTCAGGGCTCGATTCCAGGACCCTGAGATCATGACCTGAGCCAAAGGCAGAGGCTTAACCCACTGAGCCACCCAGGAGCCCTTTTTTTTTTTAAGTAGTCTCCATGCCCAGCACGAGCCCAACATGGAGCCCGAACTCATGACCCTGAGATCAAGACTTAGCTGAGACCGACAGACTCTTAATCAATTGAGCCACCCAGGTCTCCCGAATGGGAGCCTCTCTGATTGGCTGTGGCTTTTGACTCAATTCTATTCATCTTTGATCATTTATTTGCTTCTGGTTAAGAGTTCCAGGTTCTTCTTATATGCTCATTCCCTGCACAGACATGCAATCGGCCATTTCTTCAAGACATCCTACTGTCCTTTTTAGCGCAAAATGGTATTTCAAGACAATCACCAGGGCACAAGGGATATTTATGGCTACTAAGTTGGTCACTGCTTCTGGGGCTTTTGGTGATGGACAAAGCTGGGAATTTTTTTTTTTTTTTTTTTTAAAGATTGTATTTATTTATTTGACAGAGAGAGAGAGATCACAAGTAGGCAGAGAGGCAGGGAGAGAGAGGGGGGGAAGCAGGCTCCCTGCTGAGCAGAGAGCCCGATGCGGGGCTCGATCCCAGGACCCTGAGATCATGACCTGAGCCGAAGGCAGAGGCTTTAACCCACTGAGCCACCCAGGCG
>CM052884.1:21544511-21635216 GCA_028534135.1 Potos flavus | reverse complement strand
GGGACTCGATCCAGGGACTCGATCCAGGGACTCGATCCAGGGACTCCAGGATCATGACCTGAGCCGAAGGCAGTTGTTTAACCAACTGAGCCACCCAAGTGCCCCAGAAAGAAACATTTTAAAAGAAAACCAAAAAGGGGGCGCCTGGGTGGCTTAGTCAGTTAAGCCTCCAACTCTTGATTTCGGCTCAGGTCATGATCTCAGGGTCATGGGATCAAGACCCGCTTCAGGCTCTGCACGGAGTCCACTGGAGATTTTCTCTCTCTCACTCTTCCTCTGCCCGCCTCCCCCCGCCCCCGCCATCACTCATACTCTTTCTAAATGGATAAATGAAATCTTCTAAAATTTTTAAAAAAGAAAAGAAAACCAAGAAAAATCTCAATTTTTCAGAAGCTAAAATGAGTAAGATTGCTATCAAATTTTTATGTAATTTAAGCAGAAATTTTTTCCTCAATATTTAAAATAGACAAACTACCTAAATGTTTCCAAATTTCCAAAAAGAGACACTTATAACCTCAGGATTATTCCTTAGAATTTGAACCAATATCCTATTAATATACTTGTTTTTTAAATTTCCGTGATAAATCATTTTTTTATTACCAGACTATTTCGGTATGTACTGATTGTAATGTGTTAGCGTTATTTTGCTTTGTTTTCATTAAAGGAAGTCAAAGCCATTCTTAATACATAAGAAGTAGACGACCAGAGGACGCAGAGTGCAGAGGGTTGGGGTGGGTTGGGGGTGGGGGGCGGTGCATTCCAGGGAATGGAAAACAATAAAAAGGCAAAAAAGCAACTCATTACCTGCTGAGCTGTAGCATCCTGTTGGACATAAGCTACCTGCCCTGGGTCTGTAAACAGAGTCTGGACGAAAGAAACAACAACAGAAAAAAAAACTATAAATAAATCTTTAGACAGCTTGCCTACACAGGAAAAATTATCCTACTGGTAAGCACCCATTCTTGACAGACTTAATTACCATATAGCTAGTAATAATCCTTCATTAATAAAGAAGATAAAGATAGTAATCTTACTTTTAGCTAAAACCTTTCATTCAGATGGTTCCAAAGAGATTATATAAGTTAACCATCTCAACTGGCTAACATACTTGACAATTTTACCCTTAAGCAAAATCTCTCGAGGTTGAATGTCACAGCTAATTAAAAAAGGTATGTCACAAAAATTTTAGACATGGCATGAACAAGGGCACATACATTCACACAAAACACTATGTATCACAGGAGTAGACTTGGGATTAAGTGAAAATGGAGGCAGACATACAGAAGACTAACATATATACAAGGATATCTTTCAAATACAAATGCACGCTCATTATCAAAAAAGTAGAAGGGAAATAAACTGAATTTAATGTTCCATAGATTCACTTCTGCATAAAGTCAGTAAAATCATAATTTTTAAAAGGTCTCATCATAAACACATACTAATTTCGGTCATGATACAGCAGAATTAACCACAGAAGGAAAATCTTCGAAACAATTTTAGCCAAGGCACCACAGAAAATCACCAATCCAGAAAAATATTCTTTCCTCTAATCTGCCCAAGCCTTTAGCAAACCTGGAAGAATAAGAACTATGGTTCAGTTTTGATTCCAGAGGTACATATAAGAATTTCAGCCAGTTGTATGATTTCTTAGACTTGCTACTTAAAAATTATCATAAGTCAGAAGAGCATGTGACTCTTGATCTTGGGGTTGCGAGCTTGAGCCCCACATTGGGCACAGATTACTAAAATAAAATAAACTTAAAAATTATCATAAATCAGACATTCAGTAACACAATAATAAACTAAAGTTGCCTATAGGACATTCTTTACATAAACTATCTGACCTTATTTTAACATAGTCAGGGGACTAAAACTAAGTAGAGTCATTCTAAAGGTACAGCTGACTACTTGGTGATTTCTATTTACATAGATTTGAAAGTTTTTAATTAGGTGGACCCCATTTCTTCTTGGGAGTGATCTGAGTCCCTTGATTAAATATTGCATGAGGGCAAATTTTTATTAACAAGATTCCACTACAAAAGTATGGAACTTACTATTTTTTTTTAGTATATTTAAAAGTGCTCTCTACATTCTAAAGTGCTAACATGTAAACTAACATTTATATATTTGTGTCATGCATTTGGAAACTAACACGCCAAGTCACTGAGAAAAAAAATAAAAGAAAGCAGTTCTAATTGCACAGCTTTTACCTTTGCTTCTATTACAGTCCTACAAATCAGTCAATTACTAATAAAGAGCAGTTAATAAGCCGGTAGGACTTTTTGCTTACACCTTTCACTGAAATAATCCGTATGTTTTCACTGATCCATCTGTGATTAAGCTTATACAGAACTAAATGCCATTTTTGACATGGTTCTTGATACTTTAGAAAAGTAACAAGTTGATAAGCTAGTCAATGGTCACTGGGACAAGAACTCAGAGGAGGCTAGTGCTCTAACATCCTACTATATTTAACTTAAATAAATAAAGTGTATCTTCCTCTGCCAAGTTGGTTATAAGCTTCTGAAGAGCAGAGATCTTATGTGACTCATATCTTGCATCACCAGCACCTAGCCCAGGGACCGACAGAATAAACATAAGTCAGTGGGGAGTTAACCAATTAATAAACAAACTAGAAACAGTAACCCTTCACATGCCTGTGCAGCTTCCACAGGATGGATGTACACCAGTGTGTGCTCAGGCCCGTCCACTGAAGTGTAGGAGGCACCATCTGCCGTGTATACCACCTGCTGGGGCGGACGAACCTGGTCATCGGTGTAGACAATCTGAGCCACAGTTCCAGCATCAGGAACAAAGTGCACCTGGGGCAGAAAGCAGCGAGTATGTAGTGAGTGTCCTTGTAGAACAAAACCAGTCTCACAAAGATAAAGATACGTGGCTGACCAAGCACAGTCCACAATTTCATCTCTAAAATATCCCCAGTGAAAGGAGAATGAGAACTGATACACCCTAGTCATCTACACTGTTAGTGACTTGGAGACAGGATCCAAGGAAGGAATCCTTGTCACTGATTTGCTACTTAGTATTAGGCAACTGATATAAATTCTCCTTGGCCTCAAAAGCCCAACAATGCAGACATCTCTTTTGGGGAGTCAGGAGGGGGCAGTCAGCTGATCCTGGAAACGTGACTGAAGATTCCTGCTGGACCGCATTACCAAAATACAAAATACAAATTATTCTGCAATGTAAAACAATGTCAACTCAAAAGCCAATCACCCTCAACATGTGATAAATATTCTGCTTTATAACTAATAGTGCCTCTCAGCAGACATGTTAAAACAAGGTCACTTTCTTTCCTACCTGTTTTTTTCACACTCCAAGGCTACACTGGAGGCATGGGGGTAAGCGTATGCTGAGTCAATGAATGTTACAGAACTCTTCCTTGCCAGCAAGGTAAAGACGCAGAAAATTCTAATCGAGTACTTTTAAAGGGTTTTGGAAAACTCTCTCAGTTGTCACCAGGGTAAATAATTTTCTATCTACCAAGAACGAAAGCAGAAACTGAATTCTATAAAATGTTTTCTGGATAGTCAGCTTCGGAGGTTTGAATTCTTGAAGCCTAAACCTTGGCACACAGCCTGATACCTGATACTGAAGGTATGGAAGCAGATGGCCAAAGCACACATTTGGGAGAGAGATAATTTATGTGCTGATACCAAAGTTAGTTGGAATCTTTACTCTTATGCTATCTTGGCTTCGGACCTAACTTTTTTTATTTCGGTTTTCTCCAGTGGAGAGTAGTAGATTCCAAAGATGATATGAGCAAACTTAATCACCAGAAAGAAACCCGGAGACCAAATGCAATCAAACAGAAATAAAACAAACTTCTACTTCTATACTAAGTAATTAGTCCAACTTCTACACAAATTTGATTTGTCCATGAAGATATAGTTTGTATATTGCAATAATTGGGACTTCAAACAATTAGCACAGCTTGAAGTGCTGCAAAATAACTTTGTGGCTTTAGATTTGTTCATTAACATCGAAACTTGGTCTCCATCGCTCAGTATTTTGCTAAATCAGAGTTCTTGACTAGGAAAAGAAACAACTGGAAAGAGGGAGAACAATGAGGTGCGTTGAGCTCTGCTGTTTACTATCCAGTTACCTACAAAATGGTGACCCTGTTTTTTGAATGGACTACATTTTCATTCATAAACAAAATACACCAAAATACATCGCTACATGAAAGTCGTCATCAAAATGGTTTCTATGAGAATCAGAACAGCATTCAGTTATTCCGCTGGAAGCATCACTAGAACATTTTTTTTAGGTATTCAGACTCAGACTTTAAATCATACTAGAAGATTCATTTTATTTATTGTAATAGTTGCCATATTACTTAAATGTGTATATTTAAGTGTTTCAGTGTTAACATCCCGATTTTGACAATACTAAGGTTATGTAAGTTAATGAAAAACTAATTTAAAACTGCATATTTATTACAATGCTTAAAAATTAAGTTTTATACTTTGGCCACACAGGGTTCCATATGACTTGACTGCAAACTGTTCCCAAAATTCAAATCCACATCAAAAAAGCAGACATTTGCCTTTGCTAAGAATAGTCAAAAGAACATGCAGCTGGTTATGATAGCAGTCCAAAAGGCAGTGATCATCCATCACAGCAGCATTTGGATAAGTGACTAGCCTTCCAGGTGGCTGACTCAGTGGGACAACTTGCCATTAAGACCTTTACATTCTGAATTTGAAAGAAAAGAAAAAGCCACTCGGTAGACATACTTTGTACTTCATTACACATGAAGAATCAAAACCCTATACTAGGTAACATGAAAGAAACACTCCAGTTGGAGGCTTTCAGCACCAAGAACACAAAATAAAACCGGGCAGTGAAACAAACATGACAGTAGGTTGCGGAAGTGGCAGAGAAGCCTGTGGGTGGTCGCTGAGCCCTTGTAAATCATAGGGACCCATACTGGTGGAGCACGCGAAGTGCCAAAACCCTCCCTTTTCACCTGCGCACATCCTGCACGTCCACTCCCTCCCAGCTACTCTCACTACAGGGAAGCTGCTATTTCTTTAGCTGTCAGCAAACTGACCCAACTACCAGCACCATGCTGGAAAGACCACTCTTCACCTGTGCGGCACTCTCTTCGTGCTCTGCAGAGGTAGACCACACGTGTGAGCTCTCATCTTTGGAATCCATCCTTCCCTCTGCTGGACAGCTCCACGGCCGGGGCACCTAGAGCAGCATGCGGTGGAGGACAGTCATCTGTCTACCACGTGCGTGTTCATGAAGGACGGAAAGACCTCTCTGCAACGTGCCTGGAAAAAAGAGAGAAAGGGAACCACATTCTTTAAATAGATGAATACATTTTAATAAATTACAGTTTCAACCACAAAGAGGAAAAATTAACAAGCTTTGTAAAAAATAACACACCTGGACAAAAAGGTGAAAATGGAGAAATTATTTGTAATGATAATACAGTGTATTGCATGCTTGCTATGTTCTAGACGCTCATCAGGTAGGTGTAACCCTCACTAAAAATACTGAAGGTCTGGGACGACTGGCTGGCTCAGTCCATAGAGCACGTGACTCTTGATCTCAAGGTCGTGAGTTCGAGCCCCATGTTGGGGGTAGAGTTTACTTAAAAAGTAAATGAATGAATGAATAAATGCTGAAGGTCAACAACATAGAATAAAATAGGAAAAAAAAAATGCTGCAGGTATATCTCTGAGTTCTGCTGATGAGGAGAATGAGGTTCCCGGACGGTAAATGCATGTAAACGATGGGTTCATACCCAAGCCTGACTGCGGCACAGCCCAGCTCAGCTATCCCCTGCACACTTGCTTAGACACTGACTTCCTATACCACCTACTCGAAAGGATATATAAATAACAAAAGTCACAAAATGGGGAAATGGCAGGCAGAGGAGACTGAATTTTTTGGGCCACAATCTGGTGAATACAAATGTGGACTCTGTTTCCCATTTGGTTAATGCGGGATCAATTAATGAACAAATCACAAACCTTAATAAACATCAACCCACACTAAATCCACATCTTGAAATCTTATTCTTTTCCAAAATAGGTGTTTTAAGGAAATCAATCTTCCCTTCTGATGATGATAAAACATGGACATGCTAAGTCTCATGTGAGATTTGCTGTTTAATGGGGCAGCCACACCTGATACACCTCTTCCCGCCATCCCATTAAAGCAGTGTGCATAAACAGGAAAGGTTAAACTGCTCAGAACACCACTACACCAAAGGTAAGGAAGACCACTGGCCCAGAGCTTGTCAGAATTTTAATGGATATAAGCCAAGAAGCACATTCTTAGACTGCACACGCTCCAATCTCTGAATCAGAATAAGACTCAAAGAAGAAAGAAAGAAAAGACTGGAGGGGCTCCTGGGGGGCACAGGCAGTTAAGTGACCAATGCTTGGTTCTGGCTCAGGTCATGATCTCAGGACTGTGGGATCGAGCCCCACACTGGGCTCAGTGCTCAGTGTGGAGTCTTCTAGGGATTCTCTCTCCCTTCCCCCTCTGCCCCTCCCCCCACTCTATAATAAATAAAATCTTTAATAAAAAGAAAAGACTGCAATATCCAATGTCTGAGCCTTACTCTGGAATACAGGAACTGCCACATCACGACTGCCTGGGAGACAGTCCTGAGCCGCTGAGGAGCCTGTCCCCACTTCACCTCAGCACTGTCATCCTTACCCCCACCCAAAACCACCCCCCACACACACATTCACCCTGCATACATACATCTGACTCTTCTCCTCTCCATCAGAGGGTACTGGAAACAAAGCCCACGTCTACCAACAGGTGAATGTATTAACAAAGAGTTACGGGGGAACTTTCTGGATAAGTGGTAATGTTTTATACCTTGTATCCAGACTGGGGTTGTGGTTACATGGGGAATACGTGTATCAAAAGTCATCAACCTATTCAATTAAAATATGTGTAAATTAGGGGCGCCTGGGGGGCTCAGTGTGTTGAGCAGCACGCTCTTGATTTCGGCTTAGGTTGTGATCTCGGGGTCCTGGGATGCAGTGCCCAGTCGAGAATCTGTCCTCAGTGGGGAGTGCTTGAGATTCTCTCTTTCCCTCTCCTTCTGTCCTTCCCCTCACTTGTGTGCTCACATGCACACGTGCTCTCTAAAAAAAAATAAAGCTTTTTAAAATTAATTAATTATGTATAAATTATACCCTAATGAAGTTGGTTATTTTTTAAAAAGGATGCCTTTCTTACATAAGAGTACTATTTAAGCATGTATAAAAAGATATTCAGGGCGAGCTGCACAGTATGTGAATTATACATGAACAAAGCTATTATTTTTTTTAGAGGAACAAATATATTAAGAAATCTAGGAATAAATGTCACCAAAAATATTGAGATATACATGACAAAAACTACAAAATTGTAAAACAGGACATAAAAGTCTCAATATTATGAAATCACAAAATGTTCCATGTAGGAAGCAGGTTTTTCTTTTATTTTGAAATAGTTTGACAGAATAGCTACAAAATGGTAGAAATAATACCTGTATTTCTTCAGATTTGCCAAATGTTAGCATTCTACACGTTTACTTTATTGTTGTCTTCTTTCTCTTTCTCTCTCTCTCCCTCTTTTGCTATTTGAGAGTAAGTTGCAGACACATGCCCCTTTATTACTAAATTCCTAAGTACCTATTTCCTAAAAACAGGACTTTTTTTTCACAGTACTACGAACAAAACCAGAAAGTTACAATGAAACAGTGCTATTACCTAATTTACAGGCCTTATTCATATTTTGCCAATTGTCTAATTAATATCCTTCATAGAGAAAGAAACAACTTTTTTTTTTAAGATTTTATTTATTTATTTGACAGAGAGACACAGCGAGAGAGGGAGCATAAGCAGGGGGAGAGGGAGAGGGAGAAGCAGGCTTCCCGCTGAGCAAGGAGCCCGATGCAGGGCTTGATCCCATGACCCTGGGATCATGACCTGAGCCGAAGGTAGACGCTTAACGACTGAGCCACCCAGGCGCCCCTCGACTTTTTTTTCTGGCCCTGGATCCAATCTGGCATTTCACACAGTGCATCCAGTTGTGGTGTCCCTCTATCCCCTCTGCTTTGGAACAGTCTCCTTAGTCTTTCTTAGTCATCCATGACCTTGACATTTTTAAAATACACAGGCCATTTATTTTTCAGACTGTTCCTCAATTTGAATTTGTTTGATACTTCTTCATGGTTAGATTCAGGATATGTTTTTTAGCAGGAATACCATAAAAGTGATGTTGTATCCTTCTTGTATAGGAATTTGAGATTGTTTTTTCAACTTGGTTCATTGATTGCATAAATACTCAAGTGTATACTATGCCAGGCACTGGGATGGGACAAGGACCAAGGCAGGCTTATCCCACACACTCATGAAACATCCACAGCTCTGAGTGTCATTCTGTATTTGTTTTCATTTCTAGGAAGGTGCTTATTATTTCAAATTCAAATTCAAAAGGCATAAAAAAGGTATGGATGATCTCCGTACCTGGAATCCCCTAACCACCCTTCAGAAGCAAACTATATTATCAATTTCTTGTCTACACTTCCAGAGATATGCTGTGCATATTATACACGCAAAAATATAGGGCCATGTGGCTGGCTCAATTGGTAGAGCACATAACTCTTGATCCCTGGGTCATGAGTTCAAACCCCAGGCAGGGTGTAGAACTTGCATGCATATGTACATACATAAATACTCTGTCTCTCCCACCACAAATGGCGGCATACTATTAATTCTATACAAAGTAACATCTCTGTTGAGCCATGTTTATTCTACAAAACACCATACCTTCTACATTGTTCCGTATTTATATTTTGTCTCTTCATATATATAATACACACACACACACACACACACACACACACACGCACACACACTAATTTATTTAATCTCCTGTGGATAAACATTTAGGTTATTTCTAGTCTTTTCCTATTACAAGCAACACTGTGATGAATAACTGGGAGGCTGTTATACATTTGTTAGTATCTTAAATTATTTTGAAGTCTCTAAGGGAAGATGTTGAATCACTTATAGCCGCTGTCTGACTGGTAAGTCATTATTAATTCTCAAACTCCCACAGTGTCACCCACCTCCCTGTGCCTAGAGCATGAGGGCACAGGGGACACACAGGGAGAAGTGCTCTGACCTGCGAAAACACAGCAGTCATTCCAAAGCACAGTGGTTAAGAGCTTGGGTTCTGGGTGGCCCAGTCATTGTTAAGTGTCTGCCTTCGGCTCAGGTCATGATGTCCAGGTCCTGAGATCAAGCCTTGCGTTGGGCTCCCAGTTCAGCAGGGAGTCTGCTTCTCCCTCACCCTCGGTCTCTCTCCCTGCTTGTGCTCTCTCTGCCTCTCTCTCTCAAATGAATAAATAAAACCTTAAAAAAAAAAAAAAAAAAGAGCTTGGGCTCTGGACCTGGATTTCAGTAGCAATTCTGAAACGTAACTGACCTCACACAAAACACAGATGTTCTCTAAATTCCTGTTCCTTCTCTAGAAAATGGGGATCATAAGCTTATTGAGAGGCTGACATGAAATAATGCGTGTGAAGTGCTTCGTACAATGCCTGTTCCATAACAAACACTCACACATTAGCTTTTTAAAAAAGGTATTCAATCACATTGCATTTTTCTGTCAAATTGGCTCTCCATCTCAACTGTAAGTTCCTACAGGCCAAGCATGTGTGTGTTCACAAGAGTAACTCTAGATCCGGCATATGGCAGGTACTCGATAACTTGTATGGAGTGTTTAAAAAGCTATCACAGGGCACCTGGGTGGCTCACTGGGTTAAAGCCTCTGCCTTCGGCTCAGGGTCCTGGGATCGAGCCCCGCTTCGGGCTCTCTGCTCAGCGAGGAGCCTGCTTCCTCCTCTCTCTCTGCCTGCCTCTCTGCCTACTTGTGATCTCTCTCTCTCTCTGTCAAATAAATAAATAAGATCTTTAAAAAAAATAAAATAAAAATAAAAAGCTATCACAGGGGTGCCTGGGTGGCTCAATCGGTTAAGCGTCTGCCTTCGGCTCAGGTCATGATCCCGGGGTCCTGGGTTCAAGTCCCACATCAGGTTCCCTGATCCACAGGGAGTCTGCTTCTCCCTCTGCCCCTCCTCCCACTCATTCTCTCAAACTCTCTCTCTCTCAAATAAATTAATAAAATCTTAAAAAAAAAAAGTTATCACAATATGCCAGGGGAAAAGAGGACACTTAATCCCAACTGGATGCTCAGGGCTGACCTCCGAGAAGAGGACACCTGAAGGAAGGTAGGAGCAAGTAAGCAGAAACACGAAGGAATGGGACATTTACCCCAGACTGAAATACCCTGTTCCTAATCTTTCCCAAATAAGAAAGTAGACATTACATCTGGCATAAAATACCAGTAGACCATAGAAGACAAGGATAAAGAGAAGAAAAAAGGAAATCACTACTTAGCAGATCTGGAACAAAAAAACAGAACAGTTAATCTGCACATAGGAAAGTTTGCAAGTAATGTTTAGCAATCAGGATGTGAAATACTGCCCAGTCACAGCTCTCAAAACTTTTAGAATCCATTAGCAAATAAAAAACCCAAGATGATGAAAACTCTTTAATTCAGATAGTGTCTGGAATCCAAAGCAGTGCTACAGAATATCCACTAGGTAGTTCCTGTTCTTGAAAATATAGTTATAAAACCTACTGGGTTTCTCTCCCTATGAAACTACTTAAAACACCAGTGTGACATTCCGCAATTATTTATTATTTAATAAATTGCTCAAGAAAACTCAAGTCTAAGGGCCACCTGGCTGGTTCAGTCAGTAGAGAATGTAACTCTTGATCTTGGGGTTGGGGGTTCGAGCCCCACGATGGGTATATAAGTCACTTAAAACTAAAATCTTAAAAAAAATACTGGGTGCCTGGGCAGTGCAGTAGGTTAAGACTTTTCTTTTTTTTTTAAATAAATTTCTTTTTTTTTTCCAAAGATTTTATTTATTTATTTGAGTGACAGAGAGTGAGAGAGGAGAAGGTCAGAGGGAGAAGCAGACTCCCCATGGAGCTGGAAGCCCGATGTGGGACTCGATCCCAGGACTCCGGGATCATGACCTGAGCCAAAGGCAGTCGCTCAACCAACTGAGCCACCCAGGTGCCCAGGTTAAGACTCTTGATTTCAGCTCAGGACGTGATCTCCGGATCATGAGATGGAGCCCCACATTGGGCTCTGCACTCAGAGGGGAGTCTGCTGTCTCCCTCTCCCTCTCCTCCCACCCCCACTTGTTCTCTCTCTCTCTCTCTAAAGTAAATAAATCTTTTTTAAAAAAAACTAAATATTCTACGGGCACCTGGGTGGTTCAGTCGTTAAGCATCTGCGTCGGCTCAGGTCATGATTCCAAGGTCCTGGGATCGAGCCCTGCTTCAAGCTCCTCGCTGAGCAGGGAGCCTCCTTCTCCCTCTCCCACTCCCCCTGCTTGTGTTCCCTCTCTCACTCTCTCTCTCCGCCAAATAAATAAAATCTTTAAAAAATAATAATAAATTCTAGACATGACTCCACTACTAAATAAGCCACTTGAAAAAAAAGATTTTATTTATTTATTTGAAAGAAAGACACAGCAAGAGAGGGAATACAAGCAGGGGGAGTGGGAGAGGGAGAAGCAGGCTTCCCGCCAAGCAGGGAGCCAGATGCGGGGCTTCATCCCAGGACCCTGGGATCATGATCTGAGCCAAAGGCAGACGCTTAACAACTGAGTCACCCAGGCACCCCAAAGCCACTTTTTAAAAAAGATTTTTATTTACTTATTTTTAGAGAGAGAAAGAGAGGAAGCACAAGCAGGACAGGCAGAGGAAGAGGGACAGAGAATCCCAAGCAGACTTCGCGCTGAGCTCAATGTCACAATCCTGAGATCTCGACCTGAGCTGAAACCAAGAGTTGGACGCTTAACCAACTGTGCCACCCCAGGCGCCCCTAAATAAGTCACTTTATATCCTGTAGCATCAGTGTCCCCATTGTAAAATAACAGGGTGAGGGGTGGGTGCCTTGGCGGCTCAGTCAGTTAAGCATCTGTCTCTTGGTTTCAGCTCAGGTTGTGATCTCAGGGTTATGAGATCAAGCCCCACGTCTAGCTCCTGCAGAGTCTGGTTGGGATTCTCTCCCTTTCTCTCCCCTCTCTGTCCCTCTCTGTGCTCTCTCTCTCAAATAAGTAAATAAAGTCATAAAAAAACAAAAAAGAGTGTAAAGTGGTTTCTAAAGTCTAGTCCTGCCTCACGCTTAGAGGGGAAGCAGCAGAGAGCAGAAGCAAATCTGCGGAATCTCAGCTGAACTCCCTGGCTCCCAGACTGGCTCAACTGCTCACTAGTATCTAACTTTGGCTAAATCACTTGTTCTCTGAGTCCTCAATATCATCATAGAAAATGGAGACAGTAACTACCTCCCAAGTTACTGTGAGGGTTACCTGATATATGGAGAAATTCTAGGCACGAGATCTAGCACAAAGTAGTGCTCAAAAGTCAATTTTTAGGGGCGCCTGGATGGCTCAGTGGATTAAAGCCTCTGCCTTCGGCTCAGGTCACGATCTCAGGGTCCTGGGATCAAGCCCTGCGTCGGGCTCTCTGCTCAGCAGGGAGCCTGCTTCCCCCTCTCTCTCTGCCTGCCTCTCTACCTACTTGTGATCTCTCTCTCTGTGTCAAATAAATAAATAAAACCTTTAAAAAAAATCAATTTTTATATTTTACCGATGAGCTATCAGCACGTCAGAATTTTTGAAACATTTCATATTTTTTAAAACCTAGCAATTGATCAAATATAAATGCCGTATACACAAGCGTCCTTTATAGTAAGCCTTATCAGATTGGCTTCCTTTTTTATTTATTTGTGACTGCACAATTCATTGAGTCCTGCTGATCTTGATTTACAGGAGATGAGGAAGAGTCCAGGAACTACCTTAGTGCTGTCCAACAGGCTGGTGCTGACAGACTCTCTTAGCTAGGGATAAACGTCCTTCCACTCCTCACCGTTTTGCCTCTTCTAAGACCTGAAAGAACTGGTGAACCACAAAGCACACCTTGTCAAGAAAATGGTCACCCATCTTCCCTGCTTTTACCCCTTGTCCAAAATGTTACAGACTTCATTTCTAGGAAAAGAAGGGCATGACTGCATTTCTATCTTCTCTTTGAGGGCTTTATTCAACAAATATTTATTAAGTACTTAGTACATGCCAGGTACTGTTTTAGGTCCTATAAAAAATCAGTGTATCAAAAACAAAACGAGAAAAAAAAACTCAAAAATATTCTTGCTTCCTTGAAGCTTCTAGTCTATTTTTTCTGAAATAATGTTGTATAGTTGGAAGCATGACCTTTAGAATCAGACAAATCTGGATTCTACTCTCCCAAATCTACCATGTGCTTCAGAGCTATGATGTTAGTAAGAAACACACTAATCTCCAGTCTCCTTGTCTGAAAATCCGAATTATCTGCCCAGCATGGATGTTGTTGGAATTAACAAACTGTATTTTGTCAAGCCTATAATGCATTTTTTTTTTCACATTTTAACAGTTCTGAACTAGGGATCTATTTTACAACTGTGGTGTCCTGTGGTCGCTGTCCTCAAGGTGTCAGTCAGGACGTGGATGCCAGTGCCTGCTTGTGTGTGACCTTGCTCACAGCCATTTATTAGTTCTGTCCTCGCTTCACTGAGTCATGTGTGTTGTCAACACTGGACACCCTGAGTCTAACTGCCATTTTAAATGTCTTCAAAGAGCTTACGCTCTAATTTGGCATTAAAAGTGAAAGGCATGGGAACAGCAGTTGAGCATAAATCTGATTAGGGAGGCAAATATCCATCACTGGGAAAATAACCTTAACAACCAAAGGACCTGGGTATGGAAGACAGTGACACAGAGGAAGCTGCAGTATGTACTGTCATTACTGAGATACGTGGAAAGACTAGCCTGCCACAGGTCGAGTGAAAAAATACCAGGATCAAAACTCCCAGAATAGGTACTAGCTGCTTGGAGGAGATTCCTGGAGACAGCAGTATGACCTCTTTTAAGAGACACTGTATCACCCACACTTTTTTTTTTTTTTTTTTTAAGATTTATTTATTTGAGACAGAGAGAGAGCACAAAGGAGGGGTAGGTTGGGGTAAAGGAGAGGGAGAAGCAGACTACCCACTGAGCAAGGAGCCCAATGTGGGGCTTGATCCCAAGACCCTGAGATCATGACCTGGGCCAAAGACCAAATGAGCCACCCAGGTGCCCCAAGAAACACTGCATCACCAACACTCCTGGTGGCACAGAGATACATCAATGACTCTGAGTCAAAAGTGATTCTGAAGAGTCAGACTCTGAAAGTGATAAAAATTGGGGAATACCTTAATCGATTTATTTCACTTACATTTTCCCTCTTACGTGTGCATAGAGTGATGTGATAAAAATCTATGTCTAAATAAATCTAAAAGAGCTCTTTCAATAAGTATATAATAAAAATTCTAAGTGGCAAAAGCACTTGTATCAGAGGTTAATTGGCAAGGCCTTTTCTTTGGTAACAATACATAAAGCAATTATGTCTCTTACCACTGACATCTTAGACTCAATAAAACATGGTAACACTGGGGATCACATAGTGTAATGATGAACATTCAAGAAATGGTAGCAATTTTTTTCAGGCTTTGTGAACATCAGACACATAAAAAGGTGAGTAAAAACCCTGTCCCTGCAGAACTCGAAGTCTGGATGGGGAGATGGACAGCCCACTTCCCAGGTCACTCCAAGTGACACTCGCATGAGAAGATGACAGAGCTGGAAAGTAAGGGGAAGAAGGAAAGATAAATGCAGACTTTTCCAGCCAGTTCACTAATAAGGTTGGCTCTGCATAGGACAATGTTGTGTCCCAGTGCATCCAGCCTCCCCAAATGCCTGCCCTCCTCCCAGTTCCTGTAGTTCCCATCCCACTGCCCTCCCCTGAGCCATATCTCTCATCATCCGCCAGCCTGATTCCCACCACCACTGAGCCTATACAGTGCTGAATGAAGCCACTCCTCCAAAACAACCCAGGATTTAAAGTTGAGAAGCTCTCACTTCATTGCCTACATGAAGAGGTGGAAGGCAAGGCCTGGATCTGCCTTCAAAGGTAGATGTGTACCCCAGAAAACAGCTTGAGCTATAAATACAATTTCCCTTTAAAATGCTGTTATAGGGGCCCCTGGGTGGCTCATTCGGTTAAGCGTCTGCCTTCGGCTCAGGTCATGATCCCAGGGTCCTGGGATCGAGCCCCATGTCTAGCTCCCCACTGAGCAAGAGAGTCTGCGTCTCCATTTCCCTCTGCCCCTCACCCCCACTCATGCTCTCTCTCTCTCTCTCTCTCTCATTTTCCCTCTCAAATAAATAAATAAAATCTTTAAAAAAAGAAAAAAAGGGACACCTGGGTGGCTCAGTGGGTTAAAGCCTCTGCCTTCGGCTCAGGTCATGATCTCAGGGTCCTGGGATCGAGCCCCGCATCGGGCTCTCTGCTCAGCGGGGAGCCTGCTTCCCCCTCTCTCTGCCTGCCTCTCTGCCTATTTGTGACCTCTCTCTGTCAAATAAATAAATAAAATCTTTAAAAAAAATAAAAAAGGAAAAAAGATTATAGGGAATCCAATTCTATGACATGGAATAACAAAATTTCAGAACAAGAAGAGAAATTTCAGGCCCATGGTTCTCAAATATGTGTAGAAGACAATCCCGGAAATCAATGTTCTTTGCTGAGTAGAATTAAATATTAATATATTTGTTCATATCACAGAATAATGATAGCTGATATTTGTGAAGTACTTACTATGTGCTAGGCATGCTCTAAATACTTTCATATGCACTGATTTATTTCAGCCTCACGATAACCTATGAAGTAGGTACGTCACTCATTACCGTCACTGTATAGGTGAGGGACTGAGAAAGAGAGAGGTTCAGTAACTTGTCCGGGACACTGAGCTAGTGAGTAAGTAGCAGAGCTGCAATCCAAGCCTGAGCAATCTGGCTGCTGAGTCCATGGTGTTTGAATAGTCCACTATTCTACGCTGCTTCTCATCCCGTAAACTGCGACCACGTCCCCTGCGTTATGATTCCAGCACAAATAACTCCATTATGTGAGCTATACAGAAATCACATCCAACCTCACTTTACAATTTTTTCAAAAACTATCATATTAAGCAGGGCTAGATATTCCCAGGTTTTCCGCTTTTTTTTTTTTTTTTTTTTTGGCCATGTTCAGTTGCCACCTCCCAGCGCTGGCTGAGATGATTGGCAGCAATAGCAACAAAGGGTTAATGAAATTTCAGGCAGTAAAAAGTCTAAAGTAAGAAAATTCTATCCTTTATTTTTATTTAAATGAAAGAACATCTTGGTGCAGCTGTAGAACACTATTTGGGGGAGAGGGGTTTGAGAACCAGTCATCTGGAGCAAGTTCTATTTTATATGTGACAAACTCACAAACCAGAGAGAGAAAGCGAATCACTTGAAGTCACATAGCAAATAAAGACAGAACGACAGTCAGAGCCTGAGACTTGTCAGCGCTCTCATCCCTCCACCACACTGGGTTGACAGTGGAAAGGATTTAGATGATGCTTTAAACAGAAATTTCTTACACTGCCTAAAGCTGTTTGTCTTAGCTTTCCTTTTTTTCCTTTAAGCTTATTGTCCTTGACTTCCCAGCGAAACCATCCCAGTAAAGGTGAGTACAAGACAGAAAGCAATTTAGGCATGGATTATACTCTAAACGCTTAGAATTTAAATTGGTGGATAACGCATTGTATATTTCCTTTTAAGTTATGTTACACACTATATTTTGATTCCCTGGATAATAAAGAAGTTTATTTACCAATAATTTAATTGAAATAAAATAAATTTCGCTGAAATAAAAACTTAAGGAACCATCTGTTACAAAGTCAGAGGTCAGTGATTAAACAAAGCTAGAGGGGCTCCTGGGTGGCTCAGTGGGTTAAAGCCTCTGCCTTCGGCTCAGGTCATGACCCCAGGGTCCTGGGATCAAGCCCCGCATCGGGCTCCCTGCTTGGCAGGGAGCCTGCTTCCCCCTCTCTCTCTGCCTGCCTCTCTGCCTACTTGTGATCTTTCTCTCTGTCAAATAAATTAATAAAATCTTAAAAAAAAAAACAAAGCTAGAAAACAAAACTAAATGTATTAAGGAAAATTAGTGACCTCTTTACATAATAACTTCATCAAACTGCTTTTCAGTTCTATATCTATAATTCAATTTTACATATCTTTTCAGTTCTTAATCTATAACTAAGATTAAGTGATTTTTTTAAAATCATGGTACTTGAAAAAAAATACAGATTTAAAGAGTATAAAATAAAAGGTAAATAAAGACCTCTGTGAATATATAAGACGACGAAAAAGGACTTTGGCTGCCTCCATTGTGACCTTAAACTTTCTGTTGGGTTCTTTCCAGCAGGTCTCTCAGCTCAGGCATAAGACCCTGCAGGCAAAATTACCCCCTCAAGCCATAAGGACTGCCCTGAGCCAGCAACACCTGCCCACAGGACTGACCCCAAGACAATGACTGACCTGACCTTCACTGCCCATCTGCACTTACCCACCCACCTTTGCTCCCACATCTTCCTTATATAAACCTGAACTATTTTCAGCACTTTGGTGACAGTCTTTGAGATGCTAGTCTGCCGTCTTCCCTGTGTTGGCCTCACTGAAATAAATTCCTTTCTTGTTTCCGCACCACTTGCTTCTCTGCCTTTGGATTTTGTCAGCAGCCAGCAGTGGAACCCGTCTGTTTGGGACCCCCAGAGCCAGATGCTCTTATAGGCCTCTGTACCAGCTACAGTGAGACTTTTGGATATAGCACTTCTAAACATTTAGCTTGGTGGGACAAGCATTTTTTATGTTTAACTTGACCTTGAACTACAACGCCCCTCCGCCCTTGAGCTAGGAAGCTGCATTCAGGCCAGGGAAGTGGGTCAGGGCCCATAAGCTGGAGCCATACCTCTGGGTTCCAATCTTGGCTCCACCCTTCACGAATGGTTGACCTCGTACAAATTACCTAACCTCTCTGTGGCTCAGTGTCATCCTGTGTAACATGGAAACAGGAATAGGATCTTCTTCACAGAGGTGTAAAGAGGATTAAGTGACTTAATATTTGCAAAATGCTTAGAACCCTAGAATATGGTAAACACTTTGGAAGTTAAATAAGAGAAATAATAATTAGGGTGAATTTTGAGCCATAAATGAAAAATGGTGCAGCAAGAAGAAATTAACTAGGGGAAAGAGGGAAGGGAATAAGAAAGGCCAGAAAAAAAGAAAAGAGGAAAGCAACAAGGATACGGAAGGAAATCAGAGTATTCCAGAAGAGAACAATAAGACTGGGAGGAAAGGAGGCAAGAGGACAAAGGAATAAACAGAGTGGAGGAGAAGAGAAGTCTAAGAAAGAAATAACTAAACAACAAAGTAGGCAGGGGAGTGGTGCAGAGAAGGGAGAGAAAAAAGTCAAAGAGGAAAAAAAAAGAATCTGATTGTTCTGAGGTAACAAGATAAGAATTAGAAGTGAAAGCAGAACATGAGATTATTCCCTGATAAAGATTTCCTGAGGTAAAAGAAATTCAACAGTTACAGTCTGGGTTGGGGGAGGGGACACCTGTTAGGCTCCCACCATTCTTGGACTAAGGACAGTGACCCTTTGAGACAAATGGGATCCTGATAACGTGCCCAGAACAGCACGCTAAAAAATGCCATAGATGCCATCAACAGATGAAAAGATAAACACAACGTAGTCTACACAAAGAATGAAATATTACTCAGCTTTAAAAAGGAAGGAAATTTAAAAAAAAGAAATTAAATTAAAATTAAATTAAAATTAAAAAAATAAAATAAAATAGGGGCGCCTGGGTGGCTCAGTCGTTAAGCGTCTGCCTTTGGCTCAGGTCCTGATCTCAGGGTCCTGGGATCGAGCCCCACGTCGGGTTCTCTGCTCAGTGGGAAGCCTGCTTCTCCCTCTCCCACTGCCCCTGCTGGTGTTCCCTCTCTCGCCATCTCTCTGTCAAATAAATAAATAAAACCTCTTAAAAATAAATAAATAAATTTTTAAAAAATTAAAAGGAAGGAAATTCTGGTAGATGCTCTAAGGTAGATGGACCTTAAAAACATGAAGCTAAGTGAAATAGCCAGGTACAAAAGGACAGCTATTGTAGGCCTCTGCTTATATGAGGTACCTAGAGTAATCCTATTTATAGACACAGAAAGTAGAACAGAGGTTCCCAGGGCCTGGGCGGGTTATTGTTTAATGGGTAAAGTAACTGTTTGGAATGAAGAAGAAGTTCTGAAAATCAATAATGGTGATGGTCGTACAACACCGTGAATGTACTTACTGCCACTGAATGGTATGCTTAAAAATGGTTAAGTGGTAGGGGTGCCTGCCTGGGTGGCTCAGTGGGTTAAAGCCTCTGCCTTCGGCTCAGGTTGTGATCTCAGGGTCCTGATCTCAGGGTCCTGGGATCGAGCCCCGCATCGGGCTCTCTGCTCAGCAGGGAGCCTGCTTCCCCCTCTCTCTCTGCCTCTCTTTCTGCCTGCTTCTCTGCCTGCTTGTGATCTCTCTCCTCTCTGTCAAATAAATAAATGAAATCTTTAAAAAAAAAAAAAAGGTTAAGTGGTAGATTTTATTTTATGTATATTTTACCACAAAAACAAATTAAAATTAAAATTAAAATATGGCATGGATGGCCATAGTAGAAATGCAGTCTCTGCCAGGGTGAACCTGGGCCTTGGCTGGTCCCCTTCTCCATCCAGACCATGAAGAAAGCCCCATCACTCACGGCCCCTACTCCTCCCATTCAAGATGAACCCTGCCCTCCACGGGGCCTGCCTCTGCCCAGCCACATTGAACCTGCACTCCTGTGGTCGCCGCAGCAACCTCTCCCAGCTCAGGTCAAAGGGGCTGACCTCCGACTCACCCCTTTCGGGAATTTCTGAAAGCCAACTGGCTACTCCTTTCTTGAAGCGAGGGAGCTACCATACATAGCAGCTACCAAAGTGTCTGGCCCACCGCAGGCAGGAGAACAATAAATAGCAGCGATTGCTCTCCCCCCCCTCAAGATTGATTGAGTGACTGACAGACAATTTGAGAGAGTAAGAGAGAGAGAGAGAGAGAGAGAGAGAGAGAGAGAGTGAGCACAGAGCAGGGGGAAGAGGCAAAGGGAGAGGAAGAAGTAGACTCCCTGCTGGGCAGGGAGCCCAAGGAGACTTGGGGCTCAAGCCCAATGATGAGGGAGCAGAAGGCAAGCAAAGGCCAAAGCACAAGCTGACTCCCCAGCCCCCAAACTCTCCCCCCTCCTCCCTGCTCCTGGGATATGGGATACTCCTCCAGGAAACTTCCAACTATCTTAATGTTCGTGCTTCCCTAGAGGGAAAAACCACCTTGGCTTGATAATAGCCGGGCCTCCAGTACCCTGAGGGTCTTCTTTAGCATATGAAAGTCCCTTTGGACACCTCCCTTTGTCCTTCCCTACCCCAACCCCATAGTATATAATCAGCCATTCCTCACAACCCCAGTGCAGCTTCTTTCGGCACACAGATCCTGTTCTGTGCTTCAATAAAATCACCTTTCTGCACCAGAGACATCTTAAGAATTCTTTCTTGGCCGTCAGCTCCTGACCTCACCACCATTCCGAAACTACACCACCAGGACCCTGAGATCATGACCTGGGCCCAAGGCAGACGCTTAACCAACTGAGCCACCCAGGCGTCCCAGCAGTGATTGCTCTTACTGCCAATGTCCAATCAAACCTCAGTCTCATTCTTCCCACTTCTTTGGTATAACCTCTCTGACATAAGGGACCTCCAAAACTTTCTTTTTAGGGAGAGCAAGGTGGCCGGGTGAGAGGGTACAAAGGAAGGCCTTAGTCCGGCTCACTTTCCTGTTAAGGTTCATGCAGCACAAGCCACTCTGTGGACCTATTTCAACTGCTCCTCTTTTTGCCCCACCTCCTACTTTCCTAGCTCACAAACTCCCAGGGTCTGGTTCTGGATTTATTTCTTGGATCTCTGACTCCCGACCTGATTCATCTTGGGTCTCACACCATACTTTTTAATGCAAGGATTGGGAAACTCCCTACCCCACCAGCCATGTGGGCATCTACAGTTAACCATGGCCTTCTGGTTCTGGCACTGTCCCCCTTGGGCGTGGCTGAGGAACAGCGGTGTGCACAGGGCCAATCATGGGGACAGGCTATGTGGACACATGTTGAGTGCCTTCCATGTGCTAGTCACTGGTCTAAGCAATTAACACTTAGAAATTTGCTCATTAGTTTAATGTCATAACTAAATGAAGTTGTTTAAAACCTGTATCTTAGGGGCACCTGGGTGGCTCAGTCAGTTAAACGTCTGACTCTTGATTTCAGCTCAGGTCATGATCTCAGAGTTGTGAGATCAAGCCCCGTGTTAGACTCTGCACCCAGCATGAAGCCTGCTTGAGATTTTTCTCTCTCCCTCTGCCCCTGCCTCCACTCACGCTCCCTCTCTCTCTTTCCCTCGAAATAAATAAATAAAATCTTTAAAACGTGTATCCTCACAATTCGGAAAACAATAGCACAGAATCATAAAGGAGGGCCCTGAACAGCAGCTAACCACTTTGTGACTGAGATGTAATACAAAATTTGCAAGCTACAAAATTAGGCCAAGTGAAATGAAAATACAGGGCTCCTATTATGCTCACTTATTTGGAATGGCAAGCAGAAATTTTACATTTAACTGATTTCTGGACAAAACAGTTTTAGAACTCAGAAGAAAGGACAAAAAAACCCACTGCGGACTCAGCTCTTAAAGATGAACAGGAACTGGTGGCGGAAGCAGCAATGGGCGAATAACAAAATTCTAGAAATTTCAGCACAAATTCCCCATTCTTGCTGAAAACAGGAAGCTTAAATAACGTGTTGCATAAGTTTCTCAATTTTAAAAATTCAAAACAAATTGGTAACACTGAGAAAAACTGGAAATGAGACGTTTAAAATAATACTATGACCTTGCCTAGCAAGGTGATCCAAGTGCCCTGACAGATACCGTTGATTTGCTCTCCTTCTCGACCTTGATGAGGCTAAGGCGTTGTTGCGCTCCATTTCACAGGACAGACGTAACCTGCCCAGTCGTGGGTATGCCCAGACGGAACTCCCTCCACTGGCCAACCCTGGGGGCCACCCTAGTGTGCCCTTCTGCCCCGAGGCTAAAGAGCTACTGGAAACCCATGAGTGAGGGCGGGGCCAGAGGATGAAAATATTATTTTTAATTCCACAAGGAAGTAAAATAAACATAATTTTAATTAGGGAAGATATGTCTAAGGAACTAAAGGTGTCTGAGAGAGTAAATCATCAGGGAAACCGGACTTTCATGAAAGCTTCAACAAATTTAAAAAATAATAACAAGCCTTTGACTAGCTTCCAAATTTAAAAAGTGTTTTTTCATTCAGCTGTTATGGATTCAGAATATTTCCATATAAACAGAGAAGTCTAAGGGTAAAGATAAAAAATGAGAAAGTGATAACAATAGGTCTTCCAGATATTTCTACTGACGCCATTCAGTTAACATTTGCTATGTGTTAACAGTGAAGCAAACAATGAAATGTTCAAGATTGCATAAAAACTCCCCCAGATAAAAAATTGTTTTATTGGTTGATTGGTTGATTGATTGATTGATTTTAAGTAGGATCCATGCCCAACATGGGGCTTGAACTCACAACCCTGAGACCAAGAGTTACATGCCCTACCAACTGAGCCGGCCAGGTACCCCTCCAGATAAAACTTTATGCCATTGGAAAAAAAACTTTAGAAAAAACTTTAGAAACCGGATAAGTGAGCAGACAATGGCAGAAAAATTTCAGAATAAGCAGCACTTTAAATATTAGGGGACTGATGTGTTACAGACTAAAAACTATTGCAGAATACAGCCCAAAGAAATTTTCCTGGGGTGCCTGGGTGGTTCAGTTGTTAAGCGTTAAGCGTCTGCCTTCAGCTCAGGTCATGATCCCAGGGCCGTGGGATCGAGCCCCACATTGGACTCCCTGCCCAGCGGGGAGCCTGCTTCTCCCTCTCCCACTCCCCCTACTTGTGTTCCCTCTCTCACTGTCTCTCTGTGTCAAATAAATAAAATCTTAAAAAAAAAAAAAGAAAAAAGAAAAATTTTCCTAATTCATTGATGGCCATCGTCAAACACAATAAATGTAACCAGAAGAGAACTGAACTAAGGTTTAAAAAAAAAAAAAAAAGATTAGAAAAGAGGAGGACAAAAACAAGCAAGGAATGAAGTGGTTCAAGCAGATCTGAAATGGTCCCCTTGGCCTTCTTTTCCCACTCCATTTATATGTCCCTTTGCCCTTCTACTGCCCATACAGAAATCCCACCAGGCACCAAGTCCTCCTCCTTCCTCAAAGAAAAGAAAAACCTAGGTTAAGAGTTTTTCTGGGGGTCTCACGGACAATTCTACATTAAAATCCTTGAGAGTTCAAAAGGAACCACCACTCAGTGTGAGTTCTGAAGAATGATAAACCTTGATGTTTGCCTTTTCCTTTTTACAAAGACTAGCTGGTTGGCTGGTAAAATCTGAAGGCAATTTCAAAGAGAATCTGTCAGGAGTCCTCTATTCTCCTCTCACAAGATTTTAGGTGGAAACCTCAAAGCAGCAGAGTGTATCACAGGCCTACGGGAAAGAGCACAAATCATTAGCATCCAACACGAGGGGTGGTCACAGAGTAACTGTGGTGGATCAAAGCACGGAACACCACCAGTGCCTGAAAGCCTCATGGCGTCCTCTCCCACAGGGAACCGCCATCTTCCTCCACCATCCACCTGTGCTCTGGCAGGCTGCAGAAGGGCAGGGCACTCGGTCCCATGGAGCTGACTCCAGCCTGGTTTGCAGATTGGGTCTGCTCCTAGGTCTGACCTTCTAGAAGTTGCAACAGAGACTTTGAGGTGTTTCCTGGGGAGCTTCCTCCTCGGTGGGCCCTGAATTTCAGTTTTTGTCTCCCTAGCACTGTGAGAATACCAAAATCCCCTCTTCTATTCAGTTACTTTTTGCTCCTTACCCTCTTGAGCAGCACAGCTCAGCAGCGAATGTCTCAAGAGGACAACCAGGGCTAATTTCAGGCTCACCTCTCTGTGTCTTCTTTGCCTCTGGGATGTTGGCCCTCCAGTTCTGACTGCCTTTGTAGTCCTTCAACTTGGATCTCTATCTCTTCAGTCCCAAGAGATTACCTAAAGCTCTGCAGGATTCTCTGCCTCTCAGACCTTTCCGATTTTGTTTAGGCCCTGGTAAGGAAAGCAGGTCTGACGGGGTGAGGTGCAAGGTGCAAGTCAAAGACGCTAGTCACAAAGGACCGCATAGCGAATGATTTCACTTATGAAATCTGCAGAATGGCACATGAATAGAGACAGGAAGCAGAACAGAGATGGGGAATTAAGACGAGAGGTATGGAGTTTCTTTTGGGGGTTATGAAAATATTCTAGAACTGACTGTGGTGACTCTTGCAGAACTCTATAAAATACACTAAAGCTCTTCAAATGAGTGAATTGTATGGAATATGAATGACACCTCAATAAAGCCATTTTTTAAAAAAGAAAAAAATGGACGTTTAAATCAATGCAGAAGGTCTAGGAAGCAATTCGGCAATAAACATCAAGAACTTTTACATGTACGCATATGTATAATACTTATATAATATTATTATACAATTATGGTATATATACACATATATACACACACCCTATATATATATAAACGTCTTGAGAAAGTTCCAGACTCAAGAGGAGTTGAGGAATGCTCAGGGCCTAGTAACTGAGAGAGAAAAGTCTCAAGCAGGATGAGCCTGTGAAAGACTTCAAATTAAAGGATTACAATTCCCAAAATTCATGAACTGGTTTTACCAGAATCACCTAGGAAGCTAGTAGGCAAAAAGACAAATTCCAGAGCCTTACCCCCTGAGTTGTTCTGTTTGTTTTGTTTTGTTTTTTAAGTAAGCTCTACACTCAGTGTGGGGCTTAGAACTCCTGGCCCTGAGATTAGGGGTTGAATGCTCTACAGAATGAGCCAGCCAGGAACCCTCCCCCCGCCCCACCTGAGAACTTTGATTCAATCAATTGCAGGGGAAGAGGGGAAGAGCAGGCATCTTTGTTTTTAAAGGTACCCAGGTGGTGCTCCCTTCTGCAGCACAGGTACTAAAATTGGAAAGATACAGAGAAGATGGGCATGCCCCTGCAGAAGGATGACAGGCAACTTCATGAAGCATTCCTTATTTTTAAAAAAAATAATAAAGTATCCCCAGGTGGTTCTGATGTCAGCCAGATCTGGCTAACTTTTGGACAAGAAAAATCTTTCTTCATGGCAATAAAACTTTTTGGAAAATCATTCTAGAAATAATATGAGGGATTGATTATAATGAGGCCAAGACCTGCCTTTTATTTTAATTTTTTAATAGATTTTATTTCTTTGACAGAGCGAGAGATCACAAGTAGGCGGAGAGGCAGGCAAGAGAGAGGGGGAAGCAGGCTCCCCGCTGAGCAGAGAGCCCGAAGCGGGGCTTGATCCCAGGACCCCGAGATCATGACCTGAGCCCAAGGCAGAGGTTTAACCCACTGAGCCACTCAGGTGCCCCAAGACCTGCCTTTTAATAAGCAAGGATCAGAGCTCTGAATTCTTACTAGGACTTAGTGATATTAATAGACTTTCATACACAAACTTTCAGTGCTCAAAATCATCACCTTAAAAAAAAAGACTTTATCAATAAACAAAAACTTAGCAAGAATCCTGACACCTTTGCTCAAAATATACAACTTACCAGCCTCCCTAACATGTTTGTGGTATTGTCAGAATTCTGAAAAGGCTGAGGTGATTGTTAATTTAGGTGGTCTTCCTTGCCAACCACATCACTCTCATGAGTCTTTGATTTTCCAGCTTCCCTTCGCCACATGCTAACAAGCAAATCTGTTCCATCCACTTATGAGGAATATTTGAAATAAACCTTGGATGTAAATATGGATTCATGGGGAACATGTGAAGACTGAAAGATTGATTCAAATGACTCATCAAGTAACATTGAGCGCCCCTGTGTTTCAACTCCGGATAATGGATTTACACAGCTGTGAGCACATTACCCTAGCTCCCTTTCTGAGCGGTGGCCTTGTTTCACAAGACAACTGGCAGGGGTACAAATACTAGCCTTGGCCCCTGGCACACCTGGACAGAGAAAGCTATCTGGCCCAAATATCTCAAGCTCTTTTGTTGAATTAGCAATTGCAGTAACTAAGTAGGAGACTGGCAGGTGGGTGTTGTGGAGCCCTGAAAGCCTTTCTTACAGATGGTTCTGGGTGGTAACTATGACTCAACAATCACAATTTCAACTTGTTAGGATAAAATACTGGAGAATGTAAAGAGGCATACTTTTAAGTACTGAGTTATTTCTTTAAATTCAAGCGCTTTAATGTTTTAACATTAAAGCACTTTAAATTCAAGTGCTTTAATGTTTAACATTTAATGTTTTAATGTATTAAAATTGGTTACAGGCAATTATTGTAGAACCCAACTTTTCCTTATTTAACACTATGCATTTAATACAAGAGAAAACAGTGTAACTGCCTATTCACCCTGCCTCAACTCCTGAAACAGTACACAGCCTTTTTGTTGCTGTTCAAATAGGCTGAGCCACTGTGTTGACCCAGGACTAAGAAGCAAATTGATACTAGTTTGAAGTAATTCCTTTTATGTCCAATTCACTTCCTCTGTGAACAGGTTAATGAGGGTCTCACCTGCTATTCTTTTTCAAGTTCTCCTTCCTCCACCTCAGTTCCCATGTTTGCAAATTGAAATATAAAACACAGAATGGTCAAAGGCAAGGGTTTGATGAACAAGACGGTGAGCCCAGACAGATGACATAATAAGGCAGTGACTGCCTTCATAAAAATTCCATCTTACTGGCATTTAATTAAGACTTATAATCTAAATTCAACCTTCTTCAAATTTCAACTTCCTCTATCTTAATAAAACTAACTCTAGGAGGTCAGCATCCACTGGTCTAGCATTCAGAATTGTCTTTTACGAGCCAGGACATTTCTTAAAGTACAGACAGTGTAAAAATATTGAATGTGAAGGCAAATAAAAAGTTCTCTATCTTAACAACTGAAATAACATCACCTGTCTTTTTTTAACATCACCTGTCTTAGCTAACTCACAGGCTCGCTGTTAAAGATAGAGTGGGATGTTTTTTATGATGGAGTATAATAGCATAGAGTGTATTACAAATGTTAATAACTATATTATGATCAGCACAGGCTTAGATCATGAAGGTATCTTATACAGAAAAGTCTTACTTCCTATTAAAAGGTATTTTAATACATTTTCATTACTAAACAATTGATTTGGGAATAAATATTTCTTAACGATAAGCAAGGGTTCTCGCATCTGACATATTACACTAGAAAATATGTATATTTCAAATTAAAACGGATAGACTTTTCAAGCTCTGTGATTAGCACTTTCTTCCTCAGAGAGACCAACAGTGGCATCCAGCGCCGGTTCAGAAGTCTCAGCCGCACCTCCTCTGCAAACACTCAGCAGAACCACTGAATTCAGATACAGACTACAACGTGTTGAATTCATTTGCAAATCCAGTGAAGCAGTTAAGGGAGACCATAAAATTGGAGTCCCCTAATGGATGCAGTTTTTTATTTTAATACTCAGCATTATCACAGTCCATCTTAATGAAAATGTATATTGTGGAAATCCAATGATACTTAAGTAAACACCAGTGGAATAGTAATAATTTTAACTATTGCCATTTACTCAGCATCTATCACACGCGAGGCATGGTGGGATGGCCCTTAAATACTCAATTTCAATCTTCACAACAACCAAAAATTTGTATTTGTCCAAGGTCGTAACACTTATAAGTGGGATTTGAACCCAGATCCCTTTTTCTACCACACCTTGATCATTTGCCTCTCTGCTGCACAGCTTTCCCTTAGGCAAAACTGCCAGAATGCAAGCGTGGCTTGGATCTGCTTCTGCTGCCTTGGCCTCCCACCAGATGATGCAATCACTAGGCGAGGCTTGATCCCTACGGAACCCAGGGAGGTTATAATTTACCAAGCCCACAAAGAGATTTAAATGTGCAAATCAGTCTATAGCCAGATTAGCTGAGGTAACTACAAAGCTATAGTGAAGAGCACCCATTATAAAAATGAAATAATAATTTTGAAAACACAATAATATTTATTAAATGTCTATTCTGTGCCCAGCATTGTTTTAGGAACTGAAGAACAGACTGGATGAAAGACTTGTACTAAAATTTTCAGCAGAGGGGCCCTGAGTGGCTCAGGCGTTAAGCGTCTGCCTCAACTTGGGTCATGGTCCCAGGGTCCCGGGATTGAGCTCTGCATCGGGTTCCCGGGTTGGCTGGAAGCCTGCTTCTCCCTCTCCCACTCCCACTGCTTGTGTTCCCTCTCTTGCGGTGTCTCTCTCTGTCAAATAAATAAATAAATAAAATCTTCAAAAAAATAAAAAATAAAATAAGATTTTCAGCAGAGAAGGAAAATATAAATAACATAATTCACTGTTGTAACAAAACAAAAGCTACCTGGGTGTACGGAACAGAATGTAGCAGCCCTCAAATATTAACTGAGTCAACTCATATCAGGAAAATTAATTACTGCAAATATCTTTTCTGCTTATCTCATGTATATGCATTTCTCTAGCAGGGGAATTGCTGGGCCTCAGAGTCTGCATATCTTTGACTTTCTATAATTCCAAACTGCTTTCTAAAGTAGTCATACCAAGTTATATTCCTATCAGCCAGGTATGAATGTTCCTGTTGCTCAAGAGCATTAGGATTCGGTATTGCCAATTCTAATTTAGGTGTACAGTAATATGGCACTGTGGCTCTAATTTGCATCTCTTTAATTATTAACAAGGTTGAACACCTTACCGTGCGTTTAACAGACGTTTGGATATCTCCTTTTCTGAAATGCCTGTTGAAGACTTCTGCCCGTTATTCTATTAGTACAGGTAACGTGTTATTTAAGATAAGATTTTTTTTTTTCCGAGATTTTATTTATTTATTTGACAGAGAGAGAGAGATCACAAGTAGGCAGCGAGAGAGGAGGAAGCAGGCTCCCCGCTAAGCAGAGAGCCCGATGTGGGGCTCGACCCCAGGACCTCAAGATCACGACCTGAGCCAAAGGCAGAGGCTTTAACCCACTGAGCCACCCAGGCGCCCCTTAAGATAAGATTCTATATCCAAGACCTATACTGAGGTCATGAATATATTCTCCTATACTAACTTCTAAAAGCTTTATTGCTTTGTCTTTCATCTGCCATGACTCTTGGGTCATAAATTAAGTGTCTGAATACGTGTGAATCTATTTCTGTACTCCTCACAGTGTTCTACTGATCAATTAGTCTATCTTGGTGCCAGTACCACACTGTCTTAATTATGACAGCTCTTCTTGATCTCCGGTAGAGATGTTTTTCCAATTTATTCTTTCTTTTTCAAGAGTCTCTTGTCTTTTCTTGGGCATTAACAAAAAATTTAGTATCAGCTTGTCTACTTTTTTTTAACTTGCTGGGATTACATTAAATCTGTAAGTCTGTTTCCAAAGAATTAACACCTTGCAATATCAAATCTTCCAATCCTGAACCAGTGTATCTTCTTCGTTTATTTAGGTTTCACTTAAATTCACTCAATAAAGTCTTAGAATTTTTTCTGTGAAGGTCTTTTTTTTTTTATGAACTAAGTTTCTTTTTTTTTTTTAATATTTTATTTATTTATTTGACAGAGAGAGAGAGATCACAAGTCGGCAGAGAGGCAGGCAGAGAGAGAGGAGGAAGCAGGCTCCCTGCTGAGCAGAGACCCCAATGCGGGGCTCAATCCCAGGACCCCGAGATCATGACCTGAGCCGAAGGCAGAGGCTTTAACCCACTGAGCCACCCAGGTGCCCCAAGATACCGTTTTTCTGATTAGATACCTAGACTTTGGGGTAACTCATATATAAATGTGAATATAAGCATTCTCAAAATTTTTAATGGAACAAAGTTCATCAAAGTACAATTTCTGCTGCATAATTTAGTTTAGTTTTGGGTATTTTTTTAAGTAATCTCTACCCTCAACCTGGGGCTCAAACAACCTCAAGATCAAGAGTGACATGCCTCACTGACTGAGCCAGCCAGGCTCTCCATAATTTAGGGAGTGGGGGGTTGTTGTTGTTTTTTAAGATTTTGTTTGTTTGTTTATTTATTTTAGAGAAAGAGAGAGTGAGCAGGGAAGGGCAGAGGGGAAAGGAGAGGAAGAAATTTGAAGCAAACTCAGTGCTGAGCACAGCTAGATCCCACCAGCAGGAGATCATGACCTGAGCTGAAACTAAGAGTTCGACTCTCAAGCAACTGAGCCACCCAGGTGTCCCCCCATAACTTAGTTTTAATTCTAGAATTAACATTTTATAGTCATGTCATATGTTACTTCAACAGGTTTAACGTATTAGAGAAAACTTACATGTCACATAAACAACTGTCCTAAACACTGACTGGTTGCAGGTCCTTATATTTATCAATGTATGAAGTACTTAATTAAAATCCAGAATAATTTCATTCATCAGCTTCAAGAGAAGATGGATAAGTGAGTAAGAGACTGAAATCTAATTAATATACACACCATTACTTCAGATTGAGAACCCACACACCTTGTTCCTAGCCTTAGCTCCCACCACTCTTACATCATTCACTAAAATTGTCTCCTTGTTCTCATCTGTAAAGTAGTTACAATACTGTTCTCTCAATGTCACACGTTAAGGATGAAATGTAAACATATGCCTTAGAAAACACACTAAAAAGTTTAGTCAAACGCAAAGCAACGATTAGCCAAAGGTGTTAGAGCTCTTCCATCATCAGAAGGACATGAGAATAAGGTTGCTGATAATCATGGTTTGTAGTAAGACTGAAAATAACTCCCAACAGACTGGCCTCAAAATCTTCAAGCAAAAAGAGATCTGCACATAAAAAATAAAAATTTTGAAGAAAAGGGAAGAAAACCTCGGAAATCACTTTGAATATCTTAAAATTAATTACCTTCACTCCTTTACTACTCCAAACATCTTAGAATCCAGTAAGTAAAAGGCATTCTTGCACCACATTCTATATGAGGGGCTAAACTGTATCTATCATGTCTAGGAATTTATAACATATTTGGGAAATAAGAAATAAGCACAAATAATTGCTACATGATACAAATTAAGTACTCGGGCACCTGGGTGGCTCAGAGGGTTGAGCCTCTGCCTTCGGCTCAGGTCATGATCTCAGGGTCTTGGGATGGAGCCCTGAGTTGGGCTCTCTGCTCAGCGGGAAGCCTGCTTCCCCCTCTGCCTGCCTCTCTGCCTACTTGTGATCTCTTTCTCTCTGTGAAATAAATAAATAAAATCTTAAAAAAAAAAAAATTAAGTACTCAGTAAATGCTACTATTATTACAAACAGTACAAAAATCCTGTAGGACACATTCAGAGACAAAAGGGATCAGTTTCAAGTAAGATGGTCAACAGGACCTCACTGAAGAATGTGTGCTTTCAACTTGCTCTAATATAAGGGTTGGCAGACTACAGCCCAAGGGTGGCTCAAAGCCTGTTTTTGGGGATAGCCTGTGAGCTAAGAATGGTTTTTACATTTTAAAATAGTTGAAAAGATTCCAAAAAAAGAGTATTTCATAACACATGAAAGTTACAGTACATCGCACTTCGGGGTCCATAAATAAAGTTTAATTGGAACACAGCCATGCTTCACATGACGGAAGTGAGGGAGCAATTGTAACAGGGACCATATGGCCCACAAAACCACAAATATTTACTCCCTGGTTCTTTACCGAAAAAAAAGTTTACCCACCAACTGCTGGAGAAAGATGGGTGGGATTTTGCTGGACAAAACTAGAGGAGGAGGTGGGGGACGGGGGGATGACACAAACATTCCATTTGAGAAATGAAGGTGTGAAAACATGAAGGAAAACTCCAGGATACTGCAGGGACAGTGGGAAGACTGGTTTGGCTGAAGCAAAGGGTCCAAAATTGGTAATTACTGAGCCATTGATCACTATGCGCTTTGTTACTGAGCCTGCTACATTACTGTGGTGACTGATAACAAGTATTCTCATACCAAGACTATGAGGCTGGTACCATTACTATCTCCAATAATAATTAAGAACTAGTTAAATGACAGGTGCCTGGGTGGTACAGTCCATGGAGCAGCTGACTCTTGGTTTCAGCTGAAGTTGTGATCTCAGGATGGTGAGATCGAGCCAGGCGTGGGGCTCCCTGCTCAGCAGGAAGCCTGCTTCTCCCTCTCCCACTCCCTCTGCTTGTGTTCCCTCTCTCCCTGTGTCTCTCTCTGTCAAATAAATAAAATCTTTAAAAAAAGAAAGGGGGCACCTGAGTGGCTCAGTGGGTTAAAGCCATATGATCTCAGGGTCCTGGGATCGAGCCCCACAATGGGCTCTCTGCTCCGCGGGGAGCCTGCTTCCCCCTCTCTCTCTGCCTGCCTCTCTGCCTACTTGTGATCTCTCTCTTTCTGTCAAATAAATAAATAAAATCTTAAAAAAAAAAAGAAAGAAAGAGGGTGCCTGGGTGGCTCAGTTGGTTGGGCAACTGCCTTCAGCTCAGGTCATGATTCCGGAGTCCCAGGATCAAGTCCCACATCGGGCTCCCTGCTCCATGGGGAGTCTGCTTCTCCCTCTAACCTTCTCTCCTCTCATGCTCTCTCTCACCTTCTCTCTCTCAAATAAATAAATAAAATCTTTAAAAAAAAAAAAAGAAAGAAAGAAAAAGAAAGAAAGAAAGAAACTACCCTCTCTCTGCCATATAAATAAATAAAATCTTAAAAAGTGGGGGTGGGGGCACCTGAGTGGCTCAATCGGTTAAGTGTCTGCCTTTGGGTCAGGTCATGACCCCTGGATCCTGGGATCAAGCCCTGCATTTGGCTCCTTGCTCAGCAGGGAGTCTACTTCTTCTCCCTCGGCCTGCCTCTCTCCTTGCTTGTGTGCTCTCTGTCAAACAAATAAATAAAATCTTTAAAAAAAGAAAGAAACTAAGCTTACAGATTTTATGTAGTGGGCCCAGGATGAGTCAATTGAATCTAGTCTATGAATCTAGGTTCCTTTGCCCACAGAGCCCATGCTGTTCAGTGCTACAACATATCAAACCTCGACACAGGCTAGTAAAAGGAAATACTTGTTTTCAAATACAGACATAAAAAGAACATGATTTTATCTGTAAGCTATGACTCTTTTGTGTTTAAAAGGACAGTTATCCCACAAGCCGATCCAAAGTGTTCCACACTTGGAATCAAACTATCGTGCCTTTTTTCTAAATCATAGGAGGAAAAAAAAAAAGTGAGCTTGATTTTCTCAACTTCAACTTTCTCCCAGAAGTATTTCTTAAATCTTTGAAAAAAATGATACATTATAAAAATCAATGAGTAAGTAGCAGACCAAGTTTGGGAAAATTCAGCTGATTTTGCTTAGCTCAACTTTTTTTAATGGATTATGTGCTCAATAGATTTTCATTTTATTATTTTAAGTTCAAATGATTGAGTATATTAATTCAATAACAGTTAACTCAATTATCTGGAAGTGGTTTAAGGTTTTCTTTTTTTTTTTAAAGATTTTATTTTTATTTATTTGTCAGAGAGAGAGAGAGAGATCACAAGTAGGCAGAAGCAGGCAGAGGCAGAGGGAGAAGCAGGCTCCCCGCCGAGCAAAGAGCCCGATGTGAGACTCGATCCCAGAACCCCGGGATCATGACCTGAGCCGAAGGCAGCCGCTTAACGAACTGAGCCACCCAGGTGTCCTGGTTTAAGGTTTTCTTCAAAAGAATAATGCTTCTGTGAGAACTATCATAAGCACTAAGAAAAAAAATCAGAGACACCTAGATATTAGCAGTATTATTCAATGAAACTATAGAAACCAAAAGATAAAATATTGTATGAGGACTTAATGCTACTTGGAAACACTCCACTCCTATTAAACTAAGTCTAAGGCTGCACAATTCAACAGAAATACCATCCAAGCTACATACATAATTTTAAATCTTCTAATAACCACGTTCTTTAGAAGTTGAAACAGGTGGGGCACCTGGGTGGCTCAGTGGGTTAAAACCTCTGCCTTCGGCTCATGATCCCAGGGTCCTGGAATCGAGCCCCGCATCGCATCGGGCTCTCTGCTCAGCAGGGAGCCTGCTTACCCCTCTTTCTCTGCCTGCCTCTCTGCCTACTTGTGATCTCTCTCTGTCAAATAAATAAGTAAAATCTTTAAAAAAGTTGAAACAGGCGAAATTGCAATACTGTATGTATTTAACCTAGTCTATGTAACATCATTTCAACATGTAATCAATATTTTAAGAGCACCTGGCTAGCTCAGTGGGAAGAACATGTAACTCTTGATCTCAGCGCTATGAGTTTGAGCCTAATATTGGGTATAGAGATTACTTAAAAATAAATAAACTTTATAATTAACACTTTATCAATTGAATTGTTTCTTCATACTGAATCTCAAAATCTGGCATAGAAGTATTTTACACCTACAGCACTGGCCAAATTTAAAGTGCTCCATAGCCACATGTAGCTACTGGCTATCATTTTAGACTGCACAGATCTAAGGGATAGCTCTTCTAAAGATCACAATTGGAAAAAGGCTGTGAAGTACAACCATCGAGTGAAACCTAGAAAGACATGGGTCAAGAAAGGGAGCATGTAGCCCCGATATTCTAATTTTGAAATAAGAGTTCAACTAAGAAATGAATATAATGGACCATTTTAGCAGATAATGACCTTTCAGCAATCTACTTGGGGTTCTTAAAATATTGCATAGTATTGATTCTATAATGTTTGTTTTCTCCACATTGTAACTAGTCTTGTTATAATTGTGATTTGAGATTATCCATAATCTCTCCTCTCCCTCTCCATTGCCTCACCACCACCACCACCACCCCACCACTACCACCAAGGAATTTTCAATTTCAAAGTTATCAAAAAACAAAACATAACAAAACCTACTTCCAGGTGCTTTCCACAACTTGAACAAATTTAAAATCTACATAGATAATGTATAAACCACTGAAGGATCTGGGGGAAGGAATGGAAATAATGTTTCAGTACTGAGAGTGAAGTATCAATGTCACAGGAGCTGGAGGAAATAAACTGGAAAGGCACCAGTTCAGAATGTTCCACATAAATCTTGAAATCGGGTTGTAGCCTTGAGAACAAAAAAGGACAGAGACCAGATTTAGCAGTGATTCAAGTAAATCAGGTAAACAGTATAATGCCAGAAGAGGGAGAAGGCTTCAACAGAGAATGACCAAAATAATGAAGTCAGCAGCTCCCCTCTCACCTTCCTCCCCCTACACAGTATGCCAGAAGAATTCTAGAGGGATCTTTCTGCAAAGATTTGGTTATAGCAAACATTTCCTTTTTCTTAACTCACTGGCTCTTTCTAGACACCAGACCAAATTCTCATTTGCCAATCTATTAAAGTACCTATGATAAATTTAAACAATAATCAATAAATTCTGCTTGTATAAAACATACAAATTGCTGGAAGAGAGTGTCTACGCTCTTTGGGGAAAGAGGTGAGGCCGGGGAAGATTATGTGTTTTAGGTGGTAATAGGTCAAAGTACATCAGCATTCAATTTTAAAACAAACTCTGAATAAACAATTCAAACTCTGCAACGACAACATGTTTAATAGGTTCTCACTTTTACCAAAAGAAAGTATGTAGTTACAATATGTTCACTAGCGCTTGAAATATAAAATTCAGGAAACCATAATTATAGCTCAATATTTTTCAATTCTGATCAATTCTGCTTGTTACTCAGAAACCTATCCCATTAGGACATGTTTTTGAAAGTAAAATGAATCAAATGTTATAATTCTTTCAGTTCAGAGGATTTCGTGATGGCCCCCCCCTTCAAGTAATGGGGAAAAGTACGGACAGCGCAAATTATCAGTGAAATCATGAGGGTACCTACCTACATGAAAAACAAAACTAGAAACAAAAACCAAATATCATGATGCCAAGTTTGTAAAAATGTTTCATACACACATACAAAGATCTGAAGCACATGAAAATATCAGCAAGGATTATCTCTGGTAATTTTACTTTAGGTAATTTTTATTTTATACTGTTTCTGTATTTTCTTTGTTTTCTACAATGATCATATATTATTGTTAAAACTAGGAAGAAAAAAATAAATTTAGAAAAGTGGAAACTGAGGGCATACCAATCAATTTAGGATTATATTGGATTGATAGGCTATTCCTTATGCCACCATATTCTAAGCAAAAAGCATTCAGGGCCTTTGAAGACATGAACTTTGCCTTATCTGTAATACATGCTTGATTACATTCACATGTACAATATATGATGTGCACATTAATACTTGTGCTGTAAAACATTAGGAAACTAAAATGGTTCATTTAGGAAAGCAGACAGCAGATAAGCACCCTTGCAAAACAACCAGGCAAGAGTGGAATGGTCAAGGAATAAATCAGTAAGAGGAGTCACAAGGTGGGAATGTCTTGGTCCAAAATTTTAAAATGTACATCTACTACAAATAGTTCACTTTATTTTTTTAAGATATTACTTATTTACTTGTTAGAGAGAGAGCACAAGCAGGGGGAGCGCAGAGGGAGAAGCAAGCTCCCCACTGAGCAAGGAGCCCAATGCAGGACTCGACCCCAGCACCTGGGATCATGACCTGAGCCAAAGGCAAACACACGCTTAACGGACTGAGCCACCCAGGCAACCCTAAATTGTTCACTTTAAAAGGGCCCCTTCTTAAAAACAATTTCACCTCAACTCATTAAGAAAGTAAAGGTATAAGTTACTTCTAAACATACAAGATTGAATCAGCATTGCTTTAAAACGTGGCTTTGCCCCCCTCCCCCCCCAACGAAGGCAATTTTCTCAGTTCTAGAGCAACATGTTAAGTATGGTTCATCAACGTGGAAACTATTGTGGTGCGGGGATGGAGTGGGTAGAAGAGTACCAAAAACAGGGTACCTTCCTGCCTTCAAAAAGCTTACGCCAAAAGCTAGAGTGGTAACAAAGGAACGGGTCGTGCAAAGAGGCCCCAAAACAGTCATGAGTGCTTTTGTTGGTTTTAAAATAATGAAGGTAAGTACTGTCGAGGTTAAAAAAAACTTTGTGGGACAAGATTTGAATAGACGATGATGCAGAATTAGGCACACGGCTGAGCTGGATGGGCTCATCGCACACTTAATCCTCGACGACAGCACCAAAACCAGCCCTCCCTGTGCTTAAGCGTACACAAACATCGATTGAAAATTGAAATCCAACAAATCCGGCAAGCAAGGCTAAACACGCACGCACACAAAATTCAACAGCGCTGCGTTCATTTTACTTGAGAGAGTACCTAATACCCCACTACTGAGTGAAAATGCTTAACGAAAGCTGAGGATCGGCTGGAACCTATACACCATCAACCCGCTCCCAAAGGGCCTCTGGCTCACGCCTTTGCACGCAACACCGAGCACAGGTTGACCTCGGCCTCCGCCCTGCCCACCCCGGGCCGCTGTTTACCAAGACTGACCCAAACGTGCCATCCCCACGCCCCTCCAAGCCGGGCCTCCCCGGGTCCCGGCGACGCCAACTTGTAAATATGGGACTGGGGGAACCAGCAAGCAATGGCAGGTGGGTGGCGCGGCCTCACGAGACAAAGCAAGGCGCCCCATCCGAGGGAGCCCTCCATCGCGCGGGCCCGCCTGGCCCCGAGGCCCGGGCCGCGCCGCCACCCCCGCGCCGCCCCCCGGGTACCCTGCCGGCGGACACCGCCCGCCGCCGCACCCCGAGCGGCCGCCGCACCCCGAGCGCCGGCCCAACCGCCGCGGCAGGAGCGCGCAGGGCGCCCAACTGCCGTCCCGGCCCAACCAACGCGGGCAGGGGAGGAGAGGTGCGCGCGGCCGGCGGAGCGTGCGAGCCACTCGGGGGTCGCAAGGGGGAGGCTGCGCGCGGGGAAGGCAGGGGCCAAGAGGCGCCGAAGCCATCGCTGAACGCAGCGCCAGGAGGGGCTCCTTTAGGGGGTTTTGCCCCTTTCCCCTTAGAAGGTGCAGATGGTTTGACCCCCCACCCCGAGTGAGGTGCCTTGTCCCAGCCCCGGCTGGACTGTACCATCGGGCGGTGCCGCCGGGATTTCTCCCCCCCACCACCACCATCAGTTTCCCCCCCCACCCGGGTCCGCGGTCGGTTGGCCCCGGCCGGGCTCTGAGACGCGGAAAGAGCTTGGCGCCATTTTGGGTGGGACTAAGCAAAGACGAAACACCCTCCCAGTCGTTGGGGTACTCTGGACGCTGGCTTATCCGGTTCCCTTAATCCTTTAGGTACTTACACGACGTTGGGTGAGGGGAGCTGGAAGATCAGCGGGTCCCCGATCCTCTCTCCCTAGGGGTGATGGAAATCAAACCCCCCCCGCCACCTCCAGGTGGTTCTTCCCGCCGCAGAGTGGGAGCAGCATAAAAGGCGGGGCCTTATTAGCATAATCTGCCTGGCAACCTGATCTCGACGTTATGTGATTGGTTGAACTCTGTAAACCCCATGCCCTGCCTAGAGACGAGTAACGCTGGGGCAAACTGACAGGCCCAGATTTAAGACTCATGACGAAGATCCTGAGACGCTTATTCAGGCGGCAGAGAAAGCCAAAAGGAGATTCACACAATGGCCCAATGATTGAAGAGCTCTTTATTTCGTGCTCTGCTCTTCATTTAAAACCCAATCAAAGAGCGTGTCTCAGGCAGCGCTCGCCTGCGTTTGTACTCTTAGCCAATCAGAAAAGCCGGCTCTTCGTATTCAGGGTCAAGCCGCCCCGAGGGTCCGGTGGCAGCCGCTGTGGGGAAACGGCCGTCTCGGTGGCCCAGGTAGAGGGGATGGAGTGCTCATCGGGGTCCCAGCCAGTCCCCGACACCCAAGACGCCCGGCGTCCTGAAACGCCGAGCCAGGGGAGGTGGCGGGACCAGCGCGCCGCCGGCTTACGGGCGTGCTGCGGCTCGGCGCCTTCACACAGTTTTGCACGTGAAGCCGACCTGCCAGCGGAGGCTCAACTGAACCGATGCTACGCGCCAACCCCGAATGCAGCGCGGGCCTCGGCCGGTCGGCACGCACCGTCCTCGGCCTCGGGCTCCAGGCTTCTGGGTGTTCAGCGCCGGCCGCGCTCTCCTCCTGGGGCTGACGGTGCCTCCACCTCTGACCCCGCGACTGCGTCTGTGCTCAGTCCTTGCAAACCCTGGAGCGCCTCACTGCATCGCTCCTTGACCCTTTTCCCATTCTGAAAAAGGAAAGGTTTTTCAGAAACACAAAGTATTATTCAACACTGATTAACCAGTGACTCAGTCACTCATTTCTTAACTTCAGGCTTCCACATCCTACCATCCCGTAAAATTGCCTTCCCAGAGGGTAGCCAAGTGCACAGAAATGAACCCAAGCTTTGGAGCAAGATCCCCAGCCCTAGATAGCCACCCCTAATAGGAATGGCAACTAGATCTGGAAGAGACCTTGAACCTTTGGACCTTCCCGGAGCAGTTTTTCCATCCAAGACGTCTGTCTACCTTGCTACACTGTTTTGAAGATTAAGTGAGATTTACATGTGAAAATACCTCCCATCCTGCAACTTAAACAAATGGAAGTGTTAATGATGATAAAAGAGACAAAACTGCTGAACTAATTGTCTAACCAAGAAAAAGTGGAAGAAAGCACAACTAAGCAGAAGACTTGAGAATAGAAAACAAACAAGGGTGGGGAGGGGAATCTGTGAAATCCATTCAACAATGTCCTCCTCACTGTTTTGTTTATTTAAAAAAAACTGAAACAAAGTGGAAAGAAGAACATTGGGTTTTTAAAACTTCAAGACAGTTGATTACCTTGTAAGCAATTTGATAACTAGACCATGTCTTGTTCCTCCACAGGGAGGAAGACAGCACAGGACTTAATTAGGTGATCCATAAACACTTGTTGAATTTAATTGAGAAGGCAATGTATTCAGGGCCTGACGAGGCAGAAGCAAGTAACTTCACTGAACATACAGACACATGGAAGTCAGTTGCCTTAGGAAAGACTATATTGGTAAAGAAAGTCATTCCAATGTTCCCCTTTAGCCCTGTGAGTGGACAAAAAAATGCCAGAGGCTGGACAGGTTCACTCCTATATCCTTTGGCCTCTAGAGAAAACATTCCCCATTTTGAAATTTGACATATCGTGCTCTCTGATGGATTAGGATGGTCCCAAATGAGGTCAGCTTGACCAGAAATGTCAAGGAACCCAAAAGGGGAAGTTGACATGAGGAATGGGGCTATCTGGACTGCAGAGCACAAGGTACCCTCATGAACTTTGAGAAATGGTCTGAAACTGTAGAGTGCACTCGTGTTATAGTTGGACACCACCCCAAAGATTTTTTTATTCAGAAGACCTTGAGTAAACCTCAGCCATCTGCATTTCATAGAATTTTTTAAAGATTGTTACTTAAGTAATCTCTGCACCCAACGTGACGCTTAAACTCATGACCCTGAGATCAAGAGGTGCACTCTTTACTGACTGAGCCAGCCAGGTGCCCCTCATATAAATTTTTAATTTAATTTAATTTTTTAAAAGATTTTATTTATTTATTTGACAGAGAGAGATCACAAGTAGGCAGAGAGGCAGGCAGAGAGAGGGGGGGAAGCAGGCTCCCCGCCGAGCAGAGAGCCTGATGCGATGCGGAGCTCTATCCCAGGACCCTGAGATCATGACCCAAGCCGAAGGCAGAGGCTTTAACCCACTGAGCCACCCAGGCACCCCAATTTTTAATTTTAAATTTATACTCAGTAAAATTCACTCCTTCTAGTATACTAGTATTTATTGAATATGACTGTGTGTAGTAGAGGCAACAGAAGAAAATAAGATAATTCCAGGTGATAAGTGCTATGAAGAAAGTAAAGCAGGGGCACCTGGTGGCTAAGGCAGTTAAGCATCTGCCTTCCACTCAGGTCAGGATCCCAGGGTCCTGGGATCAAAGCCACATAGGGCTCCCTGCTCATCGGGGAATTTGCTTCTCCTCCTCCTTCTTCCCCTCCCCCTCTGACTGCCCCTCCCCCTGCTCTCAAGAGCTCTCTCTCAAATAAATAAAATCTTTTTTTATTTATTTGAGAGAGAGAGAGAGAGAGAGAGAGAGAGAGAGACTGAGCAGGGGGAGGAACCAAGGGGAGAAGAGAAGGAGGCTCCATCACAGGACCCTGGGATCATGACCTGAGCTGAAGGCAAATGCTTAACTGACTGAGCCATCCAGGCTCCCCTCAAATAAATAAAATCTAAAAAAAAAAAAAAAAAAAAGTAAAGCAGAAAAATGCAAAGTGTGGGAAATGCTGGCAACTTAAATAGAGTGTCAAAGAATTTTTTTTTAAGATTTTATTTATTTATTCGAGAAAGAGACAGAGATGACAACAGAGAGGACAGGCATAGAGAAGAGGGAGAAGTAGGCTCCCTGCTAGGATCACGACCTGAGCTGAAGGCAGATGCTTAACCAACTGAGCCACCCAGGCACCCCTCTTTTTTTTTTAAGGTTGTATCTATTTATTTGAGAGAGAGAAAGAGAACACGAGCGAGAGAGCACAAGCAGGGGGAGCAGCAGAGGGAGAAGGAGATGCAGACTTCCCACTGAGTAGGGAGCCCACCAAGGGGCTTGATCTCAGGACCCCGAGATCATGACCTGAGCCAAAGGCAGCTGCTTAACCAACTGAGTCACCCAGGTGTCCCCAAAGAAGTCTTTTCTAAGATACTAACATTCGAGCTGAGACTTGAATAATGAAAAAAACAAAAAAGCCAGCCATTAAAATTAACAACACAGGAAACAACAGATATTGGTGAGGATGTGGAGAAAGGGGAACCCTCTTGCACTGTTGGTGGGAATGCAAACTGGCGCAGCCACTGTGGAAAACAGTAGGGTGGGTCCTCAAAAAGTTAGAAATAGAACTACCCTATGACCCAGCAATTGCACTACTAGGTATTTACCCAAAGGCTACAAAAATACTGACTCGAAGGGATACCTGCACACCTATGTTTATAGCAGCATTATCAACAATAGCTAAATTATGGAAAGAGCCCAAATGTCCATCCACTGATGAAGGGACAAAGAATATGTGGTCCACACACATACACACACACAGGAATATTACTTGGCCATAAAAAAAGAATGAAATCTTGCTATTTTTAGAGTGGAAGCTCCATAAAGGCAGGGATTTTTGTGTTGAATTTTTTTTTTTCCACACTAAATCTATAAGAAAGCCCAAGTTGCTAGAATATAGGGCAAGGAGTATAGTGATACAAGAGAACTTGAAGAGATAGTAAGATCATACAGCCAGACCATACAAGGTTTTGAATGCTATGGTATTAGAGTTGTTATTTTAAGTGCAATTTAAAGTAGTTGGACATTTTAAGCAGGAGTATAACTTTTTTTGTTTTTTAAGATGATTCTGGCTGCTCCAGGGTGCTTATCTTTTTGGGTGAGAGGGGGAGAAATGAGAGACAAGGAGGATAGTTAGGAGTCTGTTGCAATATACTCTAAGGAAGAAATTGGTGATCTTGACTAAAATAGGAGTAGCGTAAATGGGAGAAGTGTGCGGATACCAGATATGTTTTGGAGATAAAGCCACAGAACTTGCAAATAGATAAGATAATGGAACAGAGTGGGGGTTTCTAGTGATGACAGGAGAGTGATCGAGAATGACTTAAAAAATTGAGACTTAAAGAAAGAAAGAAAAATTGAGTCTTGTGTGACCATGTAAATGTTGATGGCTCAACTGAAATTGGGAACACTGGGAGAGAAATGGTTAGAAAATTAAGTGTTCCATTGTGGTCATGCTAAGTTTGAAGAATATATTTTAGAAATCCAATTGGACATACTATATTGGCAGTTAGCATTCAAGGAGAGATCAGGGCTATGATACAATTGCAGGATTCATCAGACTATAAATTGTATTTAAATACATAAGGTTGGGGCTCCTGGCTGGTTTAGTCGGTGGAGCATGGGACTCTTGATTTCGGGGTTGTGAGTTCAAGCCCCATGTTGGGTATAAGACCTACTAAAAAAACATACATAAAGTTAAATGAAGTCTAATTAGATAAGGTCATCTAATAAGGCTCAGGTGAGTGAGAGAGAGTATATGGAGAAGAAAAGAGGGTCCAGGATTAAGCAGGTGGGAGCTGCTGAATTTAAAGATGAAGGAAGGAGTAGAGTCAAGAAAAGAGATTGTTAAGACCAGTAAAACAGGAGGAGAACAGAAGAAGATGGTGTCTGAGAAGCCTCAAGAAGGAAGTGTTTCAAGAAGGGTGTAGTAGTCAGTTGCAGCTAGTATTACTGAGAGGTAAAGAAAGATAAAGTCAGGGGCGCCTGGGTGGCTCAGTGAGTTGGGCCTCTGCCTTCAGCTCAGGTCATGATCCCAGGGTTCTGGGATCGAGCCCCACATTGGGCTCTCTGCTCAGCGGGGAGCCTGCTTCTCCCTCTGCCCCTCCCCCTGCTCGTGCTTTCTCTCTCTCAAATAAATAAAATCTGTAAAAGGAAGGAAGGAAGGAAGGCAGGAAGGAAGGAAGGAAGGTCAGGTAACCTGTGGGTCTGGAAAGATGGAGTGGAAGTAGCTGATAACTTGTCAATAGCAGTTTCAGGGGAGGGTTAGGAAACATAGCAGGAGTTGCCTGAAGAAAATGGGAGGTGAAGACTGACACCTGTTGCCAACAGTGTAGCAGATAAGATAAGCCACCAAAAACAGCTAAAATGCGGTATACGCAGTTCGTGAAAGACCTTTCTTAAATATATCACAGAGCTGGCAACAGAGCGAGGAGTTTACAAAGGTTAACCGCAAAGTGAGTAAAAAGGGAAAGCTCATCATTATAGACGAAAGCAAATGAATAAAGGAAAAGGAATGCTGGAAAAAGCAAAACTGTCATTTGACAGCACCTGAAACAATTATTAATGTTTCTCAAACAGGAATTATAGATGTATACTGAAACCAATACATGAATATTTGATAGCTGATGTCAACATGGACTTGAAATATCTCCACAAAAGATACTTATTAATTACAAGGAAAAAGATAACTGTATAATGGAGAAATTTGGAGATACCATCATAGTGATCAAAGTTACTATCCTCAGGGGGCACCTGGGTGGCTCAGTCGGTTAAGGGTCTGCCTTTGGCTCAAGTCATGATCACAGGGTCCTGGGATCAAGCCCTGAATCAGGCTTCCTGCTCAGTGGGAGTCTGCTTCTCTCTGCCTCTGCCCCTGCTCGTGCTTGCCTGTGCACTCTCTCTCTCTCCCTCAAATAAATAAAATACTTGGGAAAAAAAAAAAGCAAAGTTACTATCCTCAGGAATAAGACATGGATACATTGAAGGATACGGCTTCACTTCAGCAATATGGCTAGCAAAAATTAATAACCTGAATCTGATTATAAGGAAACAATAGGAAAACCCAAACTAAGTGACATTCTACAAGATAACTGGCCTGTATTCACCTTAGATATATTAATGTCATGGGACTCTATGGCTAGCTCAACCAGTAGAGCATGTGAATCTTGATCTCAAGGTCTTGAGTTTAAGGCCCACATTGGGCATGGAGCCTACTTTAAAAGAAAATTATTAATGTCATGAAAAACATGAGGAACCATTCCAGACTAAAGGAGACTAAAAAGACACAAGGACTAAATGCCCCAGATTTGGATCCTGGACCAGGAAAAAACTTTTTTTTTACATATATAGAGAACAATTGTCACATTGGCATAAACTCTGTAGATTAGGTAATAATACCACATAAATGTGAATTTCTTGATTTTGAGCATCGTATTATATATTATGGTTATATAAAAGTATTTTCTTACTTTTTGGAAATAAACACCAAGTGAAGGGGAACTGTATCTGCAGTTTATTCTCAAACAGTTCAGAAAAAGAAAAAAAATTCCATGTACATGTGACTAAAATGTTAACATATGGAAAACCTGCATGATAGATGTATGGTAATTCTTGTACTATCTTTGCTACTTTTCTCTAAGTTCAAAATAATAAGACAAGATAATAGTCCAAAAAAAAAAAAGAAACACCCTTGGCTAGCTCAGTTGCTGAAGCATGCAACTCTTGATATCAGGGTCATGAGTTCAAGCCCCACATTGGGTTGAGATTACTTAAATTAAAAAAAAAAAAAAAGGCAACTGCAAAAGAATTTATTAATTTAATTTATTAATTTAAGTAATCTCTACACCCAATGTGGGGCTCAAACTTACAACCCCAAGATTAAGAGTTGTATGCCTTTCTGACTGAGCCAGCCAGGTGCCCCAGACTCCCAGAGATCTTAAGTCACAAAACTGGTTATTGTCTTCCGTTCAAACAGCCAGAGTCATAGGTGTTGAGAGAGAATTGGAAGGGAGGTGATGTCCAGAAGAAGCCTGGGAAGTTTAATAAGCAGGGAGAGAAACATTATGAACACTTTAAGTCAAGTAGCATCTTTTCCCCTGATACACAGTCACAGTAAAAGGCAGGAAATGTATGAAATGGAAACGTACTTTCCATCAAACATTGTTCTTTCAAGAAAACACCTTTATGAATGTGACTCAGTTTGATAAATTTGGGCCATAAGTTAAATTTTGATATGAGGGAAGCTGTGTAGCAAGAAGTACTGTAAATATAATGAGGATGCTATCGTTCATCTTATTTGTAGTAATCTCATTTAAGGGTAGTCATTGTAAGAAAAGTCTTCTCTCAGGAATATAATGTCAACAGATACCTGAGAATAATCCAAAAGAGAAACTGTAACATGTGAGGAATATTGGAAAGCCTCCAGCCAACTCAAATCTCCTTATACATTTAAAAAAAAAAAATTCATACTGGAGAAAAAATTCATGAATATAATGAATGTGGAAAACCTTTAGCCTGAAGCAATAACTCAGAGATCATGAGAAGATACACACTGGAGAGTGTGCATTCATGCATGTGCTGAATGTAGTCAAGGGTTCTCCCTTTTTTTCCCCAAGTGTTTTCTCAAATCTCATCCCTCACTCTACATTTAAGAATCTATAGAGGGAGGAAATCCTATAAAAGCGATAAATGCAGAAAATTCTTCAGCTGTAATAGAAAAACTTCATACTCCTCATTCTAAGGAGAAAGCTTATGAGTGTGGAAAAGCTTCTCTTCAAAGGCTAAGACTCATTAGAGACCAAAGAAGGCCTACTGGAGAGAAACCCTATGGATATAAAGAAAGTGGGAAAGCCTCCAGTAGTGAAAAAATCTCACGGAGCCCAAGAAAATTTGTACTGGAAAGAAACCCCTGAATGTAATCAATGTGGAAGTGTCTTTAGCTAGAAGCAATACTGCATTAAAGATCAAAACATTCATACTGGAAAGAAACTCTATGATTGTAATAAATGTAGAAAATCTTCACCCAAAAGAAGAAACATCATTATTTATCAAGTAATCCATACAAAAGAAAAATCTTATGCATGTAGTAGGTAGGAGAATGCTTTTATTCAGAAGTCAAGTCTCATTAGACAATAGAGAAGTCATACTTGCAGATAAACCCTATTCATGTAAGGAAGGTGAGAAAACATTCAATAGCAAATGAAAATTCATGTTTGAGAGATGCCTAAATACAGTGCACATGCAAAAATCTTCAGCAGAAGCTGTACTCATTAAATGTTACAACATTCATATAGGAGAGAGACCCTAGGAATGTATTGAGGGTGGAAAAGCCTTCTCTCAAATCACACTGTTTATTGTATATGCAAGAACCGATACAGGTAATAAACACGAATGTAAAATGTGTGGAAAAGCCTACTCTCAACTTTCAAACAGTGCTCTGCATATGAGAAACAACACTGAATAGAATTTTGGTTAACAGGGGCGCCTGGGTGGCTCAGTCATTAAGCGTCTGCCTTCGGCTCAAATTATGATCCGAGAGTCCTAGGTTCAAGCCTCACAATGGGCTTCTTACTCAGCAGGGAGCCTGCTTCTCCCTCTCCCACTATCCCTGCTTATGTTCTCTCTCTCACTGTATCTCTCTGTCAAATAAATAAATAAAATCTTAAAAAATAAAGAATGTTGGTTAACAGATGAATGGGTAAAAATATTGTGGTATATCCATACAATGGAGTGCTAGTCAGTAAGAAAAAGAAATAAACTATTAATACGTGCAAAAGCATAAATTAAGGGGCACCTGGGTGGCTTAGTTGGTTAAGTACCTGCCTTCGGCTCTAGTCATGATCCCAGGCTCCTAGGATCGAATCCCGCATCAGGCTCCCTGCTTAGCGGGGAGTCTGCTTCTCCCTCTACCCTTTGCCCCTGTTCATGATCTCTCTCTCTCTCACTCCCTCTCTCTCAAATAAATCAATAAAATCTAAAAAAATAAAATAAATAAGAGCATAAATTAATATCAAAGTAATTGTGCTGAGTAAAATAAGCCAAACCTGGAAAGAGAGAGAGAGAGTACATATTTCACGATTCCACTTGTATAAAATTCTAGAAAACACAAATTAATCAGTAGTGATAGGAAGCAGATCAGTGATTGCCTGGTGGGGGGGGGGGAGTCAGGGAGGCAGGGAGGCTTGGGGAGCGATTGCAAAGGTTCAAAAGGAAACTTTAGAAAATGATGAGTATGTTCACTTTGATTGAGGTAATGGATTCATGAATGTGTACCTATTGCAAAGCTCATTGAATTGGCCCCTTTAAACATGTGCATTTTATTTTATTTTTATTTGTGTGTGTGTGTGCGTGCATTTAATTTTAATTTTATTTTATTTTTAAAGTTTTATCTGCTTAAATAATCTCCACACCCACCATGGAGCTCGAACTCAAAACCCAGAGGCCAAGAGCTGCACACTCTTCCGACTGAGCCAGCCAGGTACATCTTATTTTATTTTTTTTAAGTAAGCCCTATGTGGAGCTCAAACTCACAACTCCAAGATCAAGAATCACATGCTCTACTGACTGAGCCAGCCAGGTGTCCCTAAACATGTGCATTTTAATGTATGTTGGTTACACCTCAATAAAGCTTTTAAGGTTGTTTTTGGAGTTTCTGATAATTATAATAATCCAAGAAAATTTTTACTTGGTTAAGAATTTGCTAAGGACTAATTAGTCTTCATTTGTTTATAATATGATTAGGATTTACCAAATTCTCTTAGGTTTTTTTATGTAAACATAATATAAAAAAATACTAAGAGACCTAAATATAAAAATAAAAATCTTCTAAGATAATCTAGGATACTTTATGTACCATCTCTTCTAGGAACATTGGTGAACTTCTTAACCAAGATTTGAAACCAAGAAGCTGCAATGGAAAAAAACAAAAACAAAAACCTAAAATGAAGACAATAGGTATATTTTAATTACTTGTAAATAAAAACTTTGGGTATATACATACACCATAACAAAGTCAATAAACAATACATCACATTTTTGCTATACAGAAAACAAAGAGTAATTTCTTACACATTTATAAAAAGAGGTAAACAACCCAATGGTAAAATAGACAAAGGCTAATAAGAAAATATCAGGGAAGAGCAAATCCAAATGCCTCAAATCTTATTAACGTATTAAAAGATGCTCAGGGGCGCCTGGGTGGCTCAGTGGGTTAAAGCCTCTGCCTTCGGCTCAGGTCATGATCTCAGGGTCCTGGCATCAAGCCCCACATTGGGCTCTCTGCTCAGCAGGGAGCCTGCTTCCCTTTCTCTCTGCCTGCCTCTCTGCCTACTTGTGATCTCTCTCTCTCTGTCAAATAAATAAATAAAATCTTAAAATCTTCTTTTATTTTTACTAAAACAAAATAAAAGATGCTCAAACTTTGAGGTGCCTGGGTGGCATAGTCAGTTGAGCATTTGACTCTGGGTTCCCACTCAGGTCATAATCTCAGGGTCATGGATTCAAGTGCTGCATCGAGCTCAGTGCAGAGTGAGTTTGAGAGATTCTCCCTCCCTACCGCCACTCCCTGCCTCTGTCCTCCTTGTACCCTCTTTCACATTTGCACTCTTTCTCTCTCAAATAAATAAAATCTTTAAAGAAAACAATGAAAAAAATTTACTAAAAGATACTCAAAGTTAAAGCATCAGGGACATGAAAATTAAAGTAATTATTAGGCATTATTTTTTGTAAAATAATTTCCTATGCCCAACGTAGAGCTTGAATTCATGCCACCAAGATCAAGAGTTGCATATTCTAGTGAGCCAGCCAGAACGGGAACATCTATTGTAAGAGTGCTTTTATATCATGTCAGCGGCATTATGAATTGTTCCAGTCATTTTGGAAGGGAAAGTAGTAACATCAAATAAATTAAATTTGTCTATATGTATATACATATTATAGTAGATCTTCTAGAATTGTATCACTCAGCAGTCGCCATTTTGGAATTCTATTTAGAAGAAAGAGAGTCACCAATATAAGGTGTTTAATGCAACATTTTTCATGATGGCATAAAATTGGAAATGGTCAAAACATAGTGGTACATCCACCTCATAGAACAGGATGCAGGGATTAAAGAGAACCAACTGGAGCCTTATCAGTGGGCTTGGAGTGATTTCCACTACTGTTGAATTATAAAGGCAAAATGAAAAAAGTATGTTGCATCAATCAGGTGTCCTCTAGAGAAACATAACCAGTAAGGACATATGTGAAGGGATTTATTGTAGGACTTGTGGGGGCTGGCTAGGCCAGTCCAAACTCTGTAGGGCAGGCCACTAGGAAGGGCAGGCTGGAACTCTCTGGTTCGGTTGAAGCTGCCATCCACAGGCGGAATTTCTTCTTTTTCCTGGAAGTCCCGATTTTGCTCTTAAGGCCTTTCAATCGATGAGAGAAGGCATTCCTAGAGTATCTAGGCTATTACTTAATGTGACTGATTATGGATTTTAATCATACCCACAAAATACCATTATAGCAACACCTAGGTTAGTGTTTATTGAAGTAACCAAGTTGACATGTATAACTGACCATCACATGCGTAATATTTCTCTCTTTTTTTAAAGATTTTATTTATTTATTTGTCAGGGAGAGAGAGGGAGTGAGCACAAGCAGGGGGAGCATCAGGCAGAGGGAGAAGCAGGCTCCCCGCTGAGCAGGGAGCCCAATGTGGGACTCCATCCCAGGACCCTGGGATCATGACCTGAGCCGAAGGCAGACGCTTAACTGACTGAGCCACCAGGCATCCCAGTATTTCATTTTTTAAAAACAAATAATGAGGATCATAGTCCAAAATGTCAGAGGAGTAGGAGACCTTAATTTCATCTGGTCCCAGGAATTCAGCTAGATAGCTATGGAATGATTCTGAACACCTGTGAACTCAACCAGGGATCTAAGAAAATAGCTGCAACTCTATAAATAGAAAAGCCATCAGGACACCTGGGTGGCCCAGTGGGGGAGCCTGCTTGTCCCTCTCCCTCTCCCTCTGAGGCCTGCCGCTCCCCACGGCTTGTGCTCTCTCCTTCCCCTTCTCTCTGTCAAATAAATAAAATCTTGGGGAAAAAAAAAAACACTTTCTAAAAGAAAAGCAAGCAAGTAAGCAAGCAGGAAGGACGGAAAGAAAGAAAGAAAGAAAGAAAGAAAGAAAGAAAGAAAGAAAGAAAGAAAGAAAGAAAGAAAGAAAGAAAGAAAGAAAGGAAGGAAGGAAGAAAGAAAGAAGCAACCACTTTCTGCAAGAATGATAAGACAGAAAAACTCACATCAAAAAAGAGAACAAGAAAAAAAAGAGAGAGAGCGAGAGAGAACAAGAAGCAGTACTACCTGCCAGGGACTGAATCAGTATGGATATAAGTAAGATGTCGGAACTAGAATTCAGAATAATGATTATAAAGATACTCGCTGGGCTTCATGGGATCGAAGTCTGCTCAAGATTCTCTTTCTTGCTCTCCCTCTGCCCCTCCTCTTGCCCTTCCTGTTGCCCCCCCTCAAAAAACAATTGAATACAAATTAGTATTTTTCCTAAATAGTAACAATAGTCATAGGAAACACCATAGAAAAATATGTAGGGATGGAGAGCATTCTACACAGAAGTGAGATGCATGAATGCGTCAATTATTCAGAGGGATTTTCTGGAGTCCCAGGGGTTGAGGTTTCTGCTCCAGGCACGCTTGACCTGCTTCACCATTTTGCCTGTGGTCTGCTCACTTGCCAAGGTTACTTATGATCCTCTCTGCACTGCTCACTGACAGCAGGAAACACAACTGGAGATCTATGTTTCTCTTTTCTCCCAGCACACCTTTGGTTCCAAAGTGGTGTGTAAGTAACAGCCCAGGGGCCCCGGGGGTACGCTTTCACTTGGGGCTAAACTATTAGAGTAGCTGGATTGCTAGTTGTTTATTAGTGAAGGTTACTTTCTAGGCAGAGCCCGAGAACCGTATTAAACGTAGATTGTTTTAAACAAGCTGTGGCCTCTTGCCAGCTTTTTCCTCTTGTTTCTGATTTGGCTTAACCTCTAACTGCATAGTGATGGAGGAAAATAACAGGACACAACAGTGGATGGAAGAGGAAGACAAATGCAGGTTTAGAGCCACTGTTGGGAAAAGTGGTATGGGGTAGCAAAATGGAGAGAGAGAAAAAATTTAGTAGAGTAGGCTAAGAGAATGCAAAGGACCAGTTTCCAAAAATATAGGTCCCAGAAAACATTAAAGAAAATACTTTCTAAGAATTTTCAGTGATGAAACATTCAGAGCACCTTTTTTGGTTCACTTAACATAATTTAAAAAAATCAATACAGGGCAATTTCTATTTTGAGTTAAACCCCTGTTTTTGTATAAGTGCTCTTACAGCTTGCTGAACCTTTCATGTGGCCCCATTTGATCTGAGTGAGATTGCAAATACATTGGCTGGCCAAACAGTAAACTGGGGTAAGTCTTAGGCTGAATGGGAGAAAGGAAATGGAAATTTTTTTAGAAAACAAAACCCTACGCCAAATATAGCACAGATTAAGATCCACAGAAACATTGTTCTGAATATTTATGGGTAATCCATGAATAATCCTCAGAAATAGATATTGCTGATGCAAATCAGCTTAAAAAAATGGGATGGATTTTTCTGGTATATATGGCAATAAAGAAGCATAAAACACAGGGATATTGTACCAGAGCTATAGATGCAGAGTTTTAAAGACTGAGAGGAAAGCAAGTGCCACTGGCTAGAGAAATAATCCTCTGTTAGTAAGGACATTTCTCTGATTATTAAAAGTAGGACACAGTAAAAAGTAAGGGGAAAAATCCACTGTACTCTGTGGCTACCATGATACTTCATGTTTGGATTTTAAGTTGCTTGAGTTAACAAACATTAACAAGAGACAGGTTCTGCATAGATTTAAATCTGAGTAAGACCTTTTCTCCTCCTTAACGGTGTTTTTTATTTACTCTACTCCTGTGGTCATGGAATGTAAATATTCTCTTAACTTCTCTTTCTTATCCTGTTAAAGTAAGCACCAGAGAGCTTGAGAATTAAGCAGGATTCTTTTCTCTCAAGGTTCCATCTCAAATTCTAGTGTGGCATCTAATCTCTTCATTTTATGCAAGACAAAATCGAGTTCTTTTAAGTTTAAATTTATTTCCTCACCAGGAAGAAACATTAATCACCAATACTTACAAATGGGATCATTGCTGGTAACTACATTTCTAGAAAAAATACTTCTGAGGTTCTTTTGTTTCTTTACAAAAGTCACAGGCTCACACAAACATTTCAACTATTCAGGTCGTGTTCAGGCCCTAGCCTTTCAGTCCATTCATACGCAAATTATTGAAAAGTTTTCCCCCAGGTTAGAAAAGAAAAATAAGACCCTAGCTTTTAACCTTGAAACTCTTGAATCCCTCTACAAGTTTTATGCTAAATATCATGTTCCAGTTCATAGGTGCATTTTTTCTGAGGGAGGATGTTATAATTTCCAGCACATTCCAAGGAGTCCAAAACCCTTAGTCTTTATAAGACTAAGAATCACTGCCTTCTAATAATTACTAAAATCCAGGGGACTTTTAATGTCGAATTTCATTTTCCTGATTGGCTACATCAGTGCTTTCCAAATTTTAATTTGCATATGTGTCCTGTGGGGAGCCTGTATAAAATACAGATTATAATTCAGAAGGGCTGAGGTGGAATCAGAGATTCTGCCTTTCTAACAAATTCTAAGGTGACGCTGTTGCTGCTGGTCCATGGACCACACTTTGATCAAGAGCAAAAATGACACATCCAAAGGAAGACCCTATGCAGAGTTCAGAAAATTTCACCCATTAAGAAGATTCAAATACTTATTTGTCAATATACCCTAATGTCTAACAAAGACAGGAAAGTAAACACCAGCACTGACTTTTGCCATAGTTAGAATAAAGAGGATATTCATGAGATGAAAAGTGACACCATTCCCCACTATTTAGATGTTGACGTTGATTTTTGAAGATGTCGTATATCATAGAAGCTCTCTGATTGAATTTTCTATTTTTGTATTTCTTTCACCACCCCTCCCATCCATAGAACTGTTTCCTTAGAGTTTGATAAGATGCTCTTTGGTCCTCAAGTACAGATGATGTAAATTGATGGTGTTCCTGACAATATTAAAAAAAAAAAAATTGCCATTGTTTCATTATCTTCAAGACTGTGAAATACTGCCCTCTCTTTCTCAAGTCCTATAAAGCCTTGTTACAAACAGGTTTAGAAACAGGTAAAACAGGGATGCCTGTGTGGCTCAGTGGGTCAAGTGTCCAACTCATGGTTTCAGCTCAAGTCATGATCTCAGGGTGGTGGGATCAAGCCCAGCACCAGGCTCCATGCCCAGCATGGAGTCTGCTTGAGATTCTTTCTCTGTCTCTCTCTGCCCCTCCTCCCTAAAATAAGTAAATAAAATCTTTTTTTAATTTTTTTTTATTTTTGAGAGACTTAAAGGGGCGTGCACGTACATGAGCAGGGGGTAGGGGCAGAGGGAGAAGCAGTGTCCTGGCTGAGCAGGGATCCTGATGAGGTAGTCGATCCCAGGACCCTGGGATCATGACCTGAGTCAAAGGCAGACACTTAGGCAACTGAGCCACTCAGGCGCTCAGCAAATGAAGTCTTTTTTAAAAAAAAGAAATAGGCAAAACAAATACATTTTATTATTTCAGTAGGGACAGGATCATTGCTTTTTTTTATATTCACTTTGTTTTTCTTCTCATCTGCTTATTATAATTGACTTGCCAAGATTATCAATACATATCTGGAAGTTTTGCCAACATCTGAAACTTAACACAAAAAACTAACAATTCCCCTCTTATTAATACTCATCTTCCATGACCCAAACAACTAACTAAGCAATGAAATCCTCAAGATTTTGACTCTGGCAAGCCCCATACTTAATCGCTTACCAAGTCCTATTAAATCATCCCTCTAGTGCTTCCTAAAGTCATCCAGAATTTCACATGGGAAGGAAAAAAAGAACCACACCACTTTTCTTCTCTCCAGCCCTACCCCCAAAATTGCAGCCTCTCCTGTAAGATCCAAGGGGAAGAAACTATTCAGTCCACACATTCTTTTATACTTTTACTACATATGTATGTATCCCTCACTAAGTGGTTTTATTTGCCCATTTCAAACTTTACATAATTAGTATAATGCAGTAAGTATTCTACAACTTGCTTTGTCTTCTCAATATTATGTTTATGGGAGTCACTCACGCCAATTCATATTTGCTCTGTCTTATTCATCAACTAAATATATACTAATTTCTCTTGTGTTCTCCTACTGTTGAATATCTAGGTGGTTTGCAACCATATATATAATGCGGGGTTTTGTTTGTTTGTTTTTTGTTTGTTTTTTAAAACCAGATGTTTATTGTGTGACTAAACGTTGAAATCAAGATGAACTGGATGGTGCAACAGCCGCCCTCTTGGGCTGAGGTGGTGTTCTGTCATGGAATCCAGGTGGGAATTTGCGGTGTACAATTTTTAGGTGCCTCAGGCGATGGCCCCAGCGGTATTTCCTCTTCCAGCCTTGGCATCTGGTTATACTTTCTCTTGCCCTTGGCAGGATAGCCACATTTGCCACAGGTGGACTTCTTTTTTTCTTTTTCTTTTTTTTTTTTAAGATTTTATTTATTTATTTGAGAGAGAGAGAGAGATAGTGAGAGAGGGAACACAAGCAGGGGAAGTAGGAGAGGGACAAGCAGGCTTCCCACCGAGCAGAGAGTCCAACGCTGGGCTCAATCCTAGGACCCTAGGATCATGACCTGAGCGGAAGGCAGACACTTAACGACTGAGCCACCCAGGCACCCCACCACCAGAAATATATTAGTTCTTTGTTTCATCACATACTCATGAAGCGTGGATGATAAACTAATTTTTCTTTAACTTCAGCTAGTTTGCTCGGCAAAAGGTGGTGTATTGATTTCTGGTGAAGTTAGAACTGAGTAATTTTCTCATAGTATATATTTATCATATTACTTCCTTGGTGATCTGTCTTTCAAGCTGTTTGCCCATCAATATTGTTGGATACAGTGGTCTATTTCATCTTAATAGCCTTTTATATAACAACCTGTGGTTATGGGGCAACACGTTGTTGTCAAATCTGCAACAACTTTTTTCCAGGTTTTGTTTTGTTTATTTTTTGCACACAGTTTAGGGTTTTGTTGTTGTTGTTGTTGTTGTTTTTATATTATTTTTTAAAGTTTTATTTATTTAAGTCATCTCTACACCCAGCCTGGGGGTTGAACTCATGACCCTGAGATCAGGAGGCCCATACTCCGCTGACTGAACCAGCCAGGCACCCCTCAATATGTGATCCTTTTAGAAAGAGCAGAGAGGGGAAGAGAATAGTGAGAAATCAAGCTGTGTGGGGCACTGAGCCAGGTTACAAACAATCTTTTATAACCTGCTAAAGAATATGGATTTTTTCCCCCACAGCAATGGATGGCCTTAAAATATCATTTTTTCCCCTTTCTTTTGGCTGCACTGTAAATCAGTGGGCATCTTTAATGTACAGGCATGTGTGGTGTTACCTTTGCCATTTGCAGCACCATGAATCTAATTAAATAATAAAATGTCATCATTTCTCTTTGAGTAAAAAACGTGTTTTAGAGAGATAATTCAGGAGACAGTGTGGCAAATGGACTGCATGGTGGAGATACAGGTGGAGGGCGACCACTGGGAGACTGATTGCCGCAGTCCAGGTGAGATATGACGAAGGTCGGATGTTACAAGACATCATGCTAAGTACTGCAGGGAACACAAGGCTGAACAAGACACTGTCCCTGCTGCGAAGGATGAATGAAGGAGAATGGCAGATTTCATGCTTGTTTATCCTAACAAGATGCCCCTGGGGCGGTGATGTAGGAAGATGTGAATAAGAGAAGATAGGTTTTTATTAAAATCCCACTGAAGGAGGGGCGCCTGGGTGGCTCAGTTGGTTAAGCGACTGCCTTTGGCTCAGGTCATGATCCCGGAGTCCCAGGATCAAGTCCCGCATCCGGCTCCCAGCTCCATGGGGAGTCTGCTTCTCCCTCTGACCTTCTTCTCTCTCATGTTCTCTCTCTCTCAAATAAATAAATAAAATCTTAAGAAAAAAAAAATCCCGCTGAAGGTAAAGATTATAGAAAGCAAGCACTCCTGCTTGATCTTTTCTTTTCTTTTTTAAAGATTTACTTTATATATTTGAGAGAGAGAGAGCAGGGAGGAGAGGCAGAGGAGCAGACTCCATGCTGAGTGAGGAGCCCGATGCGGGGCTCAATCCCACAACCCCAAGATCACCACTGGAGCCAGATCCAGAGTCGGACACTTAACTGACTGAGCCGTCCAGGCACCCCTTGCTTGATCTTTTCAATTTGACTATGTTGTCTCCCGAGTGTTTGTGTAATCGAGTTTGTGTTTTGGCCAACCATACCCAACAAGGCAGGAAACAATGCAGTCAGCAATTGCCTGGACTTGTTAGCAGATGTGATTTCAGTAACCAACTACTTGCTGACTCAGCGACAAGATGACAGCAAAACTCTCCTCTCCTTGTTCTGTGGCCAGCCAAGCGATTACCAGACTGTCAAAGTCCAAAGGAAAGGGAACCTGCTTCTATAGCCCTGCTTGTTCATTTGCTGTGTCACCGTTAAGTGGGACTGGAGTCTCCTTCTAAATTTGAAGAAATAAGTGAGTCATGTGAACCATTTCCGGGGCGTGGCATCCGGGGCAGGGTGGGGGGGGGGTAGAAACAGAAATCCTCATTCCCTGGTGTGAGGTTCCATTACTCACCTGATCTCTTGTGTGGCTCCTTAGAATGAATGAGCAAAGCACCCTCCCCATCTCTGCTGAAGGAAACAAGCATCCAGCAGAGAGCCTAGTTCCATAGTAGAAAAAGGATGGCTTTGGAATCCAGACATGGTTGAATACTGGCTTTGTCAAGGCTGCAAGTCAGTTAACCTCTTTCAGTCCCAAGTTTCCCACCTATACAGTAGTGGTTATGATATGACCACACATATCTATGCAAAATGATATATGTACAATACCAGGTACTCTCATCCTTTGCTGGTAGGAAAGGAAAATGGTGCCACCTCTTTGGAAAATAGTTTGGTGGTTTCTTAAAAAGTTAAACATAAATTTACCGTACAACCCCGCATTTCTACTGCTAGGCATTTATCCAAGAGAAATGAAAACATGTCTACACAAAGACTTGTGTGTGAATGCTCATAGCAGCATTATTCATGAATGAACCACAAAAACATTATGCCAGTGAAGGAAGCCAGACAAAAAAGATCACATATTCTCTAAGTCTGATTACATGAGGAAAGGCAAATCCAGAAAAGATACATCTATGGAGACTTAAAGTAGGTTCGAGTTGCTTGGAGTGGGGGCAGAGGGGAGGGAAAGTCACTGCAAATGGGCAGTGATGGAAATGCTCTAAAATTGAATTGTGGTGGTGGGCACACAACTCCATACATCTACTAACAGTCATTGAATATACACTTAAAATGTGGAATTTTATGGCATATGAATTATACTTCAGTATGGCTGTTTTTAAAAAAACCCACCAGGAGGGGCACCCGGGTAGTTCATTCAGTTGAACATCCAATTTCAGCTCAGGTCATGATCTCAGTTGTGGAATCGAGCCCCGTGTCGGGCTGGGTGCTCAGCACAGAGTCTGTCTGAGATTTTCTCTCTTCCTCTACACCTCCCCCTGCTTGCTATAAATAAATAAATAAATAGATAGATAAATAAATAAATAAATAAATAAATAAAATCTTTTTAGAAAGGAAAAGGAAAAAAACCCACCAGGCATGTGATATTTACTACTATAGTGAATCCCTAACATTTAATAAACATCTATTGGTAAACTACTTTATTTTTTTTATTGGTAAGCTACTTTTTTTTAAGACTTTATTTTTTTTTAAGTAATCGCTACGCCCAACAAGGGGCTTGAACTCACAGCCCCAAGATCAAGAGAGGCATGCATGCTCAATGGACTGAGCCAGCCAGGCACCTGGTAAGCTACTTTATTTTTATTTTATTTTATTTTTTTAAGATTTATTTATTTATTTGACAGAGAGAGACACAGTGAGAGAGGGAACACAAACAGGGGGAGTGGGAGAGGGAGACTCAGGCTTCCCACTGAGCAGGGAGCCCAATGCGGGGCTTGATCCCAAGACCCTGGGGACCATGACCTGAACCGAAGGCAGATGCTTAACCACTTAGCCACTCAGGCGCTCCTGGTAAGCTACTTTAAACATATTACATGCCTCAGCTCAATTTAACTCATATTTCTAAGGCCTATTTATAAGTTTCACAAACTTTCAATGTTTCAAATAGCACTTTCACTATTTTTCCCCGTCTGCTTACCATCTGTACAATTATCAACCAAATATTTTTCTTTAAACAAAATAACTTTAAAAACCTCATATAAGGTCATCTAAAAATAAAACATTCTCTCACTATGGTAAATGGAAAAATCCATATCATTTGTCATAAATAAAATATTCTGTGAAAATAAACACAAGAAAAGCCAAATGGCCTTAGTTTGCAGACAGATGTTGCCTGGAGAAGCCTTGCTCTCTCTGCTTGAAAAAGGAGACCAAAAAATGTTAGAAGTGACTTCGCCATACCAGCACGAACAACCAGCAGAGAATTTCTCTTTGATGTAATTGGAACCGCAACCGGGGGATCCCAGGCTGGGAACAAAGGCGGTTTTTTATGCCTCAACTGCCCACACAGAGTTGAAAACAACAGAGGCCAGATACCTTCTTGGGGCTTATCGGGAGGGAGCCAAGCCTGCTCCTTCTACTTTGTCATTTCGTGCCTGTAAGTCCATAAAAGCAGTGGCCGGGAGAGAGGAGCTGGGGAGAGGGGTGGGGAAAATCCTCCTGACTTCTCAGGCTTGGTCAGGTATGAAGCAGGATGATGTGGCAGTTCTGAAATGCTACCTCCCTGAGGCAGTTAGGGTCCTGAGAGAATCACTGCCGGAAACCACGGAATGGTAAGAAAGGAGCTGGCATCTCCCTTCCTCCCCAAGGTTGGAATTAGTCTCCCTGGCCTGGAGCGGCTACCCCAGGTCGGGTGTGGAGACAGAGGCCTCAGAGGAGCCTGGGTGTGCCCTCCTGGATGTGTACATGAACCTAGTTGAGACCTTGGGAATGGGAGAGGAGGGATGGTTGACGTGGTTAAGCCTGAGTGAGCCTCCAATGTCAGGGAGCAAAGCGCACCCCATGGAAGCACTCACCCTCACACTAATGTGACAACCAGAACTTGGATGCTTGGAACAAGGGAGCGTCAATAGCCAAGAGGTTTTAGACGGAAAGGCAACACATCCAAGAGAAGATCAGACATCATTTAGGGAAGAGACATTTTCCCCCTCTCCTTACTTTAACAAAATCATGGGGAAAGGAGATATAACTGAGCACGGCAGAAGGCGAAAAAGAAACCATGTCATGTTTGTTCTCCACTTGATTCAGACTGTTTAATAAACCGAGTAGAGAGGGATTCAAACAATTTACAAAGACCTCACTTTCTGGTTGCCTGGAGGGCTCAGTCAGTTGGGCAACCAACTCTTGATTTCAGCTCAGGATTTCAGCTCAGGCTTGATCTCAGGGTTGTGAGTTTGAGCCTCACATCGGGCTCCCCCCTGGATGTGGAGCCTACTTGGAAAAAAAAAAAAGACCTCACTTTCAGGGCACCTGGGTGGCTAAGTGAGTTAAGCCTCTGCCTTCGGCTCAGGTCATGATCTCAGGGTCCTGGGATCGAGCCCTGTATCGGGCTCTCCGCTTAGCGGGGGGCCTGCTTCCCCCTCTCCCTCTGCCTGCCTCTCTGCCTACTTGTGATCTCTCTCTCTCTGTGTCAAATAAATAAATAAAATCTTAAAAAAAAAAAAAAGACCTCACTTTCACACTCTTTCATTCAACTAATGCCCATACTGTAACATCTAGAATTATCTTTGGTCCCTCCTATACCTGGGGAAACACTCCTCTAGGGAAGTCCTACCCTATAGCCCTAGAGTTGCCCACTGGGGCTCTGAAAATGTGGAAGAATATCTAAGCCACTTCTCTCAATCTTCATAAACCTTGGCCTGTCTTTTCCAAGCTATGAACATGGGGGGGAAAATCTGGGAACACAACATGCCTAACCAAAATGATTCTTCTTCTCTCCATCCTCCTCCCCCATTTCTATTTTTCTCAATTGCTCTAATTTTCTTCCCTCTTACTGATTTCTTAGCTCTCGCCTTTCCTTAATCAGCAAGGGAGAATTCTGCCTAGCACTTTTTTTACTCTCACTGGTGGCTCTTAGGGCTAACTGAGAACCCAGGATTCTAGCTTCCCAAGAATCCATGGCAGGCAAATTATTGTACAAAACTCCTCCCCGCAAAGGCCAGGGAGTGAGTGCAGGTTCTACTTTTTGTTACCTATTTAGCCTTGGACAAGTCCTTAAACTTGAATTATGTTGCTTTATCTGTTAAATGGAATTAATAGTAATATCTGCTTCCCAGCTTGTTTTGAAACTCAAATGAGGTAACATCCAGCTTACACCTTACGGATTGCACAAGAATGTTACTTTTCATTATTGTGGTGGTGGTTTTTAATGCAGCACTTTTAAGAAATAATTTATCAAATTAAGATATGCAGGGAAGTTACAACATCTCTTAGAAACAAAATTGAATGAAAAGAGTAGTTTATAGAAACATATGCAATTAATTCATTGTGAGTTTTATTTTTCCAGCTTTATGGAGATATAAAGGGCTTGTAATATTGTATAAGTGTAAGGTGGACAACGTTAGGATTTGATACACTTATATGTCGTGAAATGATTACCACGGTCCTATTAGTTACACTTACTTCACTTCATAATCGCTATTTCTTTTTTGTGGAAGTACATTTAAGATCTATTCTTTCAGCATCTTTCAAGTATACAATACAGTATTTTTAACTGTAGTTACCATGCTGTGCATTAGATCCCCAGAAGTTATTAATCTTATAACTGGAAGCTTGTGCTGTTTGACCAACATTTCCCTATTTCTCCCACTCCCCCAGACCCTGGCAATCACCATTCAACTCTGTTTTTGTAAGTACGATTTTTTCAGATTTCATATTTATTTATATATTTATTTATTTTTTAAAGATTTTATTTATTTTTTTGACATAGAGACAGAGAGAGCACAAGTAGGCAGAGCAGCAGGCAGAGGGAGAGGGAGAAACAGGCTCTCCACTGAGCAGGGAGCTCAATGCGGGGCTTGATCCCAGGACCCTGGGATCATGACCTGTGTGGAAGGCAGCCACTTAACCAACTGAGCTACCAAGTGCCCCTAGATTCCATATTTAAGTAAGACTATACAATATTTGTCTTTTTCTGTCTGAGTCATTTTGCTTAACATAATGTCCTCAAGGTCCATATTGTCACAAAAGGTAAGATTTCCTTCTTTTTAGTGACTGAATAATATTCCATTGTATTGGATCTTTCCATGTCTTAGACATTGAGAATAAGGCTGCAATGAACATGTGGGTGGGTGTAGATCTCTTTTTGGGATAGGATTTGAGTTCCTTCAGGTGTATACCTAGAAGTGGAATTTCTGAATCATATGGTAATTCTATTTTTAATTTTTTTAGGAACTTCCATACTGTTTTTCATAGTGGTTGCACCAATTTACATTCCCCTCAATAATGCTCAAGGGTTCCCTTTTCTCCACATCCTGGCCAACATTCGTTATCTTTTATCTTTTTGATGATAGCTCTTCTTTATTTTTTTTTTTTTAAATGATAACTATTCTAACAGGTATGAAGTGATATCTCATTGTGGTTTTGATTTGCATTTCCCTAATGATGAGTGATGTTGAGCGTCTTTTCATGCACCTCTTGGATGTTTTGTATGTCTTCTTTGGAGAACATTGTGAATTTTAACACACAAAAATAGTGCTATTTGTTGTTCTTGAATATATACATATGGAGGAAAAATACTTTGAGTATGTGGGAAAACACATTATACTCATATTTATGGTTTCTTTTGGGGAGAAAGAAGACAATGGGACTGGGGAAAGGAACACAGAGGGCTTTAGCTGTAGCTATTGTATTTTATTTTTTCATTTTTCTAAAATGAAAGAAATATTCAGGGCACCTGGGTGGCTCAGTCAGTTAAGCAGCTGCCTGGGGCTCAGGCATGATCCCGAGGTCCTGGGATTGAGTGCCTCCCGGCTCCTTGCTCAGCAGGGAGTCTGCTTCTCCCTCTGCCCCTGCCCCTGCTCCTGCTCTCTCTAGCTCTCTCTTTCTCTCTCTCTCAAATAAATAAATAAAATCTTAAAAAAAAAAAAAAGAAAGAAAGAAAGATCCAAATCAAATAGAACAAATTGTGACCAACTATTCAGCCTCGGTGGTAGGCACATGACTGTTTACCATGTTATTCTCTGCGCTTTTCTCTTTTGAAAAAACTTTTTTTTTCCCTTAAAAAGATGCTTCGGTTCAATGCTGAAAATCTGGAGAAAACAAAAGGATAAAGTCAATAACAACAGCAAACAACTAACTCAAATAACCAGTGTCAGCATTGATTGGTTTATATAGCTCCCACGTTTTTATTCAGTATACATACAATTGGATCATTTTATTCTGTGACACCCAACTCACCTGTTGGCAGCTGGGTTGGATTGCCTTTGGCCTAGGTGTCAAACAGCCGCTCTTATACAAACAAACCCCTCCCTACCGCTCCTTTATTATTGAAGCTTCTGGTTTATAAAATTGCCCTTTACAAAAGATCTGTTGTGTAGAGTGTAAATATTTAATGTAATCCACATCCACTTAGGCCTGCTTGGTGTAGTTCATTTATATTTCACTGGGTTACATAATGCCAAATTCATCTGCCGATTCACTCCATTCAGTTTAGGGGGGGGGTAAAAAAGGCAAAATAATTTTTTGGTGTTATATAGGAACCACATATTCAAGTGATCAACTACATTTTTCTTTTTTATCTACTTGGTTTAGGATTGTATTGGGTCCTCTCTTCCTTGTACCTCAATACTAGAAAAGGGCTTTTTTTTTTTTTTTTCTCTCCACCCTTTCACTTTTCAACCACCTACTTCTTTTCGTTTGGGTTTAAACTCAGCAGTTGGTTAAGATTTCAATATTCAATCAGTCAAGAAATCTGGGCTTGGTCACTAATATCTGGAAAAGCCACCCGGAAGCCTAGAGCAGCACGGTCTTTCTCAGAAAGAACCGTTGGACAGAGCTGGTTTGGAATTATGCGACAGAGGCTGGGGTCATTTCCTGCACTGTCTGATTTCCCACTTTCATCTTCCTGGCTTCAAAACCGTGCTGCAGGTGCAACTCTGGATGAGGAACCTGTGGGTAATACACGAATGACAGAGACAAAGCTGGCTAATTAGAGCTCTCGCCACCCTTCCCTAGAGACTGCGATTTCCAGGACAGGCTTCTGCCCCTACATCTTTGAGCTGGTGTCAGATTTTCCAATAAAGATCTTACCAAGGAAAAGAAGGACATCCACCCATCTGAGCAACCTCTTTATGTTTATTTGTGGAAGAGAGTTTAAGGATTTGAGACCAATGTAAAGGGTCATCCAGCTTTGTTCTTAGATAAAATTCCAGTCACTGTATCTATCTATTCATTTCTTGGAAAGCAGACTAATGATCAACTAATAAGGCAGACTATGGAGAGCAGGAAAATGGCCAATATGTTTTCAGTGACTCCATAAGGCAGGTAAGTGCTTACGGCTCAGATGACGCTTATTTTTGTAGAGGACATGCTCTCCTGACAGGGCAGTAAGAGGTCAGCACATGCTAGTCTTTGCACCCAAGAAAAAGAGTTGGCAAATGAAATTCCTGGTGGATGTGTCTTTTGAAAACTCACAAGGAGAGGATTTTTCTTAAAAGTCTTTCCATTGTTTCTGTGATCTAACCCAGTGCCCCATTATTTAACTTTTCATTGGGTTTATTCTCCCCGTATATTTTTCCATTTAGCTTTCACAGAAGTATGCTCTATGGCTATTCTTGAATGACTCAATATACCATTTAAACTTTAAATCAACACATTTTATTAGAACACCTATAAAGTATTATTTCAATTAATAAAAGTATATGTCCCTTGCAATAATTGCCTTGGGGCATGAGTACAGAGTTAAAAACACTCAGAAAGTTATATAAAACTGTAAAAGCCTTCAGCGGATGGTAAATGTGCACTTTAGGCATTAGGCCACTTTAAATTATTTTAAAGTGCTTTTCAGAAAATACTCTCTTATGGAATAGCCCGCTGAAGAAAGGTAAGTGTTGGTCTAAACTCTGAAGGAAGCCCAATGAGGGGCTTCCCTGGGATTGGAGTGGGGAAAATATTATAGAAACAAGGGTCCTCCGGGATGAGGCCTCTGCGGTTTTCTGTTTTCTCTTTTCTGGATGGAATTTGAGACCTGTACATCCACGTGCCCTACCAGGTCTCCAATGGCAGCAGCCCTGCAGAGGGAGAGAGGCAGTCACTAGGTAACCGACTCTCAAACCACTTAGGCCTGCAATGGACACAGTCCACGCTTAAAATTCTTAGAAGCAAATAGGCAGCTCGTTCAGACACTCCAAGATGAGTTCAATTTCATACTTTCAGAGTTTGAGAGGTCAAGGAAATAAATCTGATGAGTTTTAATTTAATTCTGTGACTCTTCCCTGGAATGCTAGGCAAATATTAGCACCCTGTGTTGTCACCATTGCCTCCTCTTCAACTCACTAGAGGCTAATCATCACTCCCAGCTCCGTGCCTTTGCCTCTTCGCAGTAATGATAATGTGCTTGGAAAGAGGATTTGAGAAGCCTTTTTTATTTTAATCAGCCACACAGAGTTATTAGTTACAAATAATTGCACTTCTTGTTGAACATATAATTTAGGTCAATGCTCAGACCACCTGGACAAGTGTAGCCACGTGTTTATTAAAAAAGCGTATTCCTCTGCTCCGCCTCATACCTAGTGACTCAGAATCTTTGGGGAGAAGTGCCAGGAATCTGCATTCGAATAAGCTCTCTTCTGTGATTCTTTTTTTTAAGATTTTATTTATTTATTTGACAGAGAGAGAGAGCACAAGTAGGCAGAGAGGCAGGCAGAGAGAGAGGGGGAAGCAGGCTCCGTGCTGAGCAGAGATCCCGATGTGGGGCTTGATCCCAGGACCCTGAGATCAGGACCTGATAAGAAGGCAGAGGCTTTAACCCACTGAGCCGCTCAGGCGCCCCTCTTCTGTGATTCTTACATTCAAACATAAGATTGATTGGATGGAAGATAAAGAGGTTTTCTATGCCTTTTACTATGAAGAAACAACACGAGTCAGAAATTGAGCTAGATATCTGAACCAGAACAAAGAAAAATTAATAATTGAGAAATAACTCAAGGCAAAAAGCCGAAGTAGAAGAATTTTAAAGCTGTGAGTACATCTCCAGAGTCCAATGACTCAGGTCCCTCATTTTTCAAGCTAGTTCCAGTCTCATATATCCTGTCTGATTGGTTGAGACCACTCACAAGTGTCTGTCTTCTCTTTATTTCCATTTCAGTAATTTCTGTCTTCTATACCACATAATGTTTTGGTAAAGATGTATCAAATGAGATAATATATGTGAAATCAATTTGCAAACTATAAAGTGCTTTACAGACATTATTAGGTCGAGGGAATAGTGAACTGTATTATTCTTTTATTGACCAATCCCTTGTCATTTTGGAAAAATCAGTTACTAATTCAATCTTCTCTTCTGCGATCTAGGGCCATGTCTTTGAATCATGAGTGAGCTGTATTATGGCACAATCAATTCATCCAGTGTTTGTCCTTGCAATTGAGTTAACCATGTGGTTATTTACACTGATTACGGAGATACTCCAATGAGAAGTGTTACTTGGGGCTCTTCACAAATGTAGACATGATTTAAATCTTCATCCCCCTTGCCATTCTTCATATTGTTTCTTTTCTGCTTTCCATTTAAATCATCTATTTGGTTTTTAAATAGGTGCCATATTTGCAAGAATAAAAACCAAGAAGTATAAAAAGCTATAATACTCCTCTTTACCCCTCCAACTCCTTTCCATCTAATGCCCACCTACCTTTTATGAGTAGTCACTATCACTGACTTCTTGTGTATACTCGCGGAGGTTGTGTTTATGCATACACAGATATAAATATATCTGTCATATATATGATATAAATATATCATTCCTTCTTTTTCTTTTTTAAAATTTTTATTTATTTATTTAAAAAAAAGATTTTATTTATTTATTTATTTATTTGACAGAGAGAGAGAGATCACAAGTAGGCAGAGAGGCAGGCAGAGAGAGAGGGGGGAAGCAGGCTCCCTGCTGAGCAGAGACTCTGATGCGGGGCTCAATCCCAGGACCCTGAGATCATGATCTGAGCCTAAGGCAGAGGCTTTAACCCACTGAGCCACCCAGGCACCCCTTCCTTTTTTTTTTTCAAAGATTTTATTTATTTGAGAGAGAGAGAAACAGCAGGAGCAGGGGGAGGGGCACAGAGAAAGGGAGAAGAAGACTCCCTCCTGAGCAGGGAGCCCATTCGGAGCTCGATCTCAGGATCCTGAGATCATGACCTGAGCTGAAGGCAGACTGTTAACCAACTAAGACACCCAGGTGCCCCTCCTTTTTTTTTTTCTTTCAAGATTTTATTTTTAAGTAATCTCTGCCCCCAATGGGGGCTCGAACTCACAACCCCAAGATCGAGGGTCACATGTGCCACCAACTAAGCCAGCCAGGCTCCCCAAGTCCTTTTACTCTTTAACATGATGGCAGCATACTCCATACATGGTCCTGCACTTGCTTGCTGTATCTTAGCACTCTTTCCATGACACAATATAAAGAGTTTCCTCGATCTTTTTTACAGCTACAATAAATACCATTGTATAGTTGCACTCTAATTCATCCAGCCAGTCTCATATTGATGAACTTTTAGGTGGATTTCAATCTTTTGTCATCATAAACAATGCCATCATGAATAAACTTGAACAGTCACTATTTCATATTTGTGTGAGTATATCTGGATGACAAATTCCATATGGCTTATTTTCTAGCCTATGAATGTTTTGCTTGATTTTTTTGGGACTCTTCCCAAGTTGTTGCACATCTTTCTTCAACTAGAGAAAACAAAGTTGTGCACAATACTCTACGAATAATCTTCCCAATGCTGAATATGGCAGGATTGCTTTTCTCTCTTGTTTTTGCAAATTAGATCTTTCAGAATTGTAAACCCATATTATTTTAAAGATTTTATTTATTTGTTTTAGAGAGAGAGTGAGTGTGAGCAGGGTCAGGGGGAAGAAGGAGAGAGAGAGAGAATCTTAAGCAGACTCTCCACTGAGTGGGGAGCCAAACCCAGGGCTCTGTCTCTCGACCCTGAGACCATGACCTGAGCTGGAATAGAGTCAGATGCTTAACTGGCTGAGCCACTCAGGTGTCCCTGCAATTTTTTTTTAAATGATGCAACAACTGTTCTAAAAACTAAAGTTTATTAAAAATAATGACTTAACATTGCTGAAGAATATTAAATATCTAAGCAACATGATTTCCAGTTATTTTACTGGCTTGATTAAGGTCAAGGTTGCCCAATATATAACAATGACAGTAATTATCAACAGGGAGTAGAATGGGAAAATATTACTTTAATTGTCAAGTAGATGTGGTGGTTCAATGTTCTGATTTAAAATATTTCATCTCTGGGGCACCTGGGTGGCTTAGTGGGTTAAAGCCTCTGCCTTCGGCTCAGGTCATGATCTCAGGGTCCTGGGATTGAGCCCCACATTGAGCTCTCTGCTCAGCGGGGAGCCTGCTTCTCCCTTTCTCTCTGCCTGCCTCTCTGCCTACTTGTGATCTCTCTCTCTGTCAAATAAATAAAATCTTAAAAAAAAATAAAATATTTCATCTCATTATCTAATTATACATCACAATTTTAGCTTTAGAAGATATAATCACCACAGAAATGTAGACTGTCTTTGGCCCAGGAATTTGTAGCTATAGCTTGTTTGTGTTTAAAGTGCCAGCAATTGCTTGAGAATTTCCAGTTTTCCTTAATGTTGATTAATGCTCAATGATTCAAAGTGGCAGACAAAAATAGCTACTAACTCAGGAAATTTTGAGGTATTTACAAAGTATGCAGCAGGCAAGTGGTACTGCATTAGTTTTTTATTAGAAATGGAGTTTAAATAATGGAAAGCCACAAACAATCCCCAACATTCACTTGAACTAATTGTCTCACCTTGATTTTTTTCTATCTTACCTGTGCCTTTCTTTCTTTCCCTCACTCCCAAATCTCCTTTTGTCAGGATTTCTCAAGCAGGGATGACATTGACTTTAAAAAAAAAGGACCTGGGATCATGACTTGAGCCGAAGGCAGATGCTTAACCGATTGACCCACCCAGGCACACCGAGCACGAGACTCTTGATCACAGGGTTGTAAGTTCAAGCCCCACGTTGGGTGTAGAGATTACTTAAAAATAAAATCTTAAAAAAAAAAATCAATCTATCCATCTATCCATCCACCCACCCATCCATCCATTCATCCTTGGGGTGCCCGGCTGGCTCAGTTGGTAGAGCATGTGACTGTTGATCTGAAGGCTGTGTATTCAAGCTCCACCTTGTGCTTAGAGCTTACTTAAATAAATAGATAGATAGATAGATAGATAGATCAATCAATCTTTGTATTTCCTCAAGGGAATGGCTAAAAAGAGAGTTAGCAGTTTGAGGAAATAAGAGGTCAGGAATAACACATAAAGTAGATGGAGGTGGAGAACTGACTTAGACTTTCATCAGACACCTCTGAACTCAAATAAGAATTCACTTATAACATAACTGAATGGTAAAAAACAACAGAATTCAGGATTAGACACCTGAGAAATTTTTAGAAACAACTAGCAAATGACATGATGGAGAATTAGATAGAAAGCCATTCTTTACCTATTCTCAAAGGTAAGAATCCTTAGACCTATTTGCACCTTTTTTTACTGTAAATTTGACCTCATAGATCCTGAAAACTTCAATCTTTTTTTTTTTTTTAAGATTTTATTTATTTTTTTGACAGAGAGAGACAGCGAGAGAGGGAACACAAGCAGGGGGAGTGGGAGAAGGAGAAGCAGGTTTCCCACCGAGCAGGGAGCCCGATGCAGGGCTCGATCCCAGGACCTTGGGATCATGACCTGAGCTGAAGGCAGACGCTTAATGACTGAGCTACCCAGACGCTCCTGAAAACTTCAATCTTGATCTGTCCAGGGCAGCAGCCAAGAGCCAAAGATTAAAAACAACCACTAAGAATAACTTTGCTTGCAAGGATGGGTTATTGCCCCCTACATCAGTCTTTACAACCTGAAACGGTAACATTTGGTGATGTTAACTTGATCTTGTGGTATCCAAGTATCACTTATCCTCACCAAATATGTCAGTTGATACATTTGCTTTATACTTTATCTCTCTATGCACTTCGGTATAAATGATTTCTATCAGATCTGAAAGATGGCATACTTCGTCAAATCTCAGTGTTTCAAGTAACAGTTAAGCATTTTTAAATTATTTGTATCAAATATTCAATCCTGTCTGCTTTTCATTTAGGGACAACCTCTTACTCTTCAGTTTCATCCCTAGACACTCTTTAGTATGTGTCAAAAGGGAAAAAATATTTTTCTCACAAAACCACAATACTATTTTTACATCTAACAAATTTAACGAAACTTCTCAAGACGAATCTTCATTTCATAATAATTTATCATGGCTGTGTAATTTAACGTGTGAATACCCACGAAGTACAGGTGGGTACAACCCTGATTTTCGAAAAGATCGGGAGCAAATCTGGTCATTCCAAGATTAGCAACATCTGAAGTTATGACAGTCCTTTAGTCACTACACGGTGACTAGCTCCTTGTCTGGTCTGCAACCCATAACCAAAAGGAGCGAAACCCAGTTTACTATGGCATACCTGGAAACAACTCAAGTCCTCAGCAGCTTTCCCCACGTAAAATGTAAGGAGGGATTTAAAAGCTAACTTAGCATGTGTTTCTGGGTTGCTGGATGCAGAACCCTTTTTATCTCAAAATAGTACACACATCATCAAAAGTCCCTGTAGGGCAGGCATCCAGGAGCTGCTTTGAATGCCGCTGACTGTGCTTTTAAGGAGGTGTGCCAGAAAATGTGATCAGGAACAACTTCTCATAAAAAGTCAGTAGAGAGAGAGCCACATCAAGGCACCTCCAGAATTTGAATATCGCAGTGCTTTTTGCGAGTAAAGCTACTGAAAGTCAGCATTTACCGATTAAGCAGACATCCGCTTGGAGTAATGTTGTGGGTGAAATCATGGGACACACTCGTTTCCAACAAGTGGACAGTAGAATATTTGGTGGCATTTAAGCAATGTGTGTGTAGTCTAGTACTTAAGAGAGACGGTTCTGGAAAGAGGCAGACCTGGGTGCAAATCCTGTTGTTTCTACCTATTTTCTATGTAACTTGGAACAATTTTTCTAGTCTCTCTAAGCCACAGAGAGTTGTTGTATTAAACTGAAAATTAAATGAAGTAATTTTCGGGGCGCTTGGGTGGCTCAGTGGGTTAAAGCCTCTGCCTTCGGCTCAGGTCATGGTCTCAGGTGCCTGGGATGGAGCCCCGCATCAGGCTCTCTGCTCAGCTGGGAGCCTGCTTCCCCCTCTCTCTCTGCCTGCCTCTCTGCCTACTTGTCATCTCTCTCCTCTCTGTCAAATAAATAAATAAATAAAATCTTTAAAAGAAAGGAAGGAAGGAAGGAAGGAAGAAAGAAAAAAGAAAGAAAATTTCAATTTCTCCTATCTTGATGTTGGAAAGAATTTTCCCAAATAATATTGAGTATTCTAGTCTTCTGAACTTTGGACTGCATTGGCAATTAATGTATTACCTTTGTTTTTTATTTTTTTATTTTTTAAGATTTTATTTATTTATTTGACAGAGGGAGAGACAGCGAGAAAGGGAACATAAGCCAGGGGAGTGGCAGTGGGAGAAGCAGGCTTCCCTCTGAGCCGGGACCCCGATGTGGGGCTCGATCCTGGGACCCTGGGATCATGACCTGAGCCAAAGGCAGATGCTTAACTACTGAGCCACCCAGGTGCCCCTAATATATTATCTTTAGATCAGCAAAATGCAATCTCTCTTGAGTTGGGTTACCTTATGATAGTACTTTAAGGGTTCGGATAAGATCAAATTCCTTCCTTCCTCTTTCCTCCTTTCTTTTTCTTTTTTTAAGAATTTATTTATTTATTTGTCAGAGAGAGAGTGAGAGAGAGATCACAAGTAGGCAGAGAGACAGGCAGAGGCAGAGGGAGAGGGAGAAGCAGGCTCCCTGCTAAGCAAGGAGCCCGATGTGGGACTTGATCCCAGGACCCTGGGATCATGACCTGAGCCAAAGGCAGCCGCTTAACCAACTGAGCCACCCAGGCGTCCCTCTTTCTTTCTTTCAAATAGGCTCCACGTCCAGCATGGAGCCCAACATGGGGCTTGAACTGATAACTCTGAGATCAAGACCTGAGCTGAGATCAAGAGTTGGACACTTAAGCAACTGAGCCAGCCAGGTGCCCCATGATCAAATTTCTGATCTATAGAACAGAGAACTACCATATGACCCAGAAATTCTACTTTTAGGTATATGATCAAGAGAAAAACATATGTTCACACAGAAACTTGTACACAAATGTCCATAAAAGCATTATTCATAATACTCAAAAAGTGGAAATAACCTAATATCCATCAACTGATGAATGGATAAATGGTATATACATATAATGGAATATTATTTGGCAATAAAAAGAAATGAGGTACTAATAAACACTGCAACATGGCTGACTTTAAAGTCAGACACAAAAGACCACGTATTTTTTTAAAAGATTTTATTTTTTTGACAGAGAGAGAGAGAGAGAGAACGAGCACAAGTGGGGGGAACAGTAGAGGGAGATGGAAAAGCAGGTTCTCTGTTGAGCAGTGAACCTGACGTGGGGCTCATTCCAAGACCTCAGGATCATGACCATGGCCGAAGGCAGACGCTTAACCAACTGAGCCACCCGGATACCCTGACCATATATATATATATATATATATATTTTAAAAGACCAAGTATTAGGGTGCCAGGGTGGCTCAGTCATTTAAGCGTCTGCCATCAGCTGGGGTCATGAGCTCGGGGTCCTGGGATCTGAGCCCCACATTGGGCTCCCTGCTTAGCAGAGAGTCTGCTTCTTCCTCTCCCTCTGCTCCTCCCCCCACTTGTGCTCTCTTTCTCTCTCTCTCTCACTCACTCTCTCTATCTCTTCCTCAAATAAATAAATAAAATATTTAAAGAAAAATAAAACAAAATAAGGACTAAGTATTTTAGGATTCCATGTAGATGAAATGTCTAGAAAAGGCAAATCTATAGATATGGAAAGTTGATTAGTGGTTGCCTAGGGATGGGGGGAGGGGAGCTGGGGGAAATGGAGTGACAAGTAATGGGTTCAGTGTTTCTTTTTGGTGGAATAAAAATGTTCTAAAATTGATTGTGGTAATAGCTGCACAAATCTGTGAATATACTAAAAACCATTCAATTATATACTTTAAATTGGCGAATTGTATGGTATGTGAATTACAACTCAGTAAAGTTGTTACATAAAAAACAGACCAAAACAACAAACAAACAAACAAAAAAACAAGACTAGACTTTGGAGTCTGCTTCTTGACCCTCTCTGTGAGGCTCCCTGAGAAGCTACCTGGGTTCTCTCCCTCTCTCTGATATTTCTTTTCTTTTCTCTCCTTTTCTTCTTTTTATTTTTTGGACATCTCTTAATTGAAACAACAAACAAACAATATAAGCCAAGGAAGAATATGTCATATTAGCTTGTTCTACATCTTATCTTCAACTCAAATGTTTTCTTTCTTTCTTTTTTTTTTAAAGATTCCATCCATTTATTTGACAGAGAGAGAGAGAGAGGTCACAAGTAGACAGAGAGGCAGGCAGAGAGAGAGGGGGAAGCAGGCTCCCCACTGAGCAGAGACCCCGATGTGGGGCTCGATCTCAGGACCCTGAGGTCATGACCTGAGCCAAAGGCAGAGGCTTTAACCCACTGAGCAGCCCAAGCACCCAACTCAAAGGTTTTCAAGTAATTTTAAAGATAGGGGTTTAGGGAGTCCTGGGTGGCTCAGTTGGCTAAGTGGCTGCCTTTAGCCCAGGTCATGATCCCAGGGTCCTGGGATCGAGTCCCTCATAATCCTCCCTGCTTGTGCTCACTTTCTCTTTCTCTGACAAATAAATAAATAAAATAAAATAAAAATAAAGATCAGGGGTTTCATAGACACTTAATCAACATATATTCAATGATGCACAGAATAACAAATAGAGAACCAAAATAAGCCTCCCAGGAAGGACATTTGAGAAGGAGGAAAGATGAAATTTGTGGTTTAGCTAGCAGTAAGATCCAAACTAAATTGTTGAGAAATATGATAATTGACATTGTTTATTTTCTACCTAGTATCATTTTCCCAATTCTCCCTTTGTATTTGATTTTCATTTGGTTACCACCCTTCTTCCATATTGCCGTCACCTCCAAATACTGGAGGTCCTGGTTGATTTGAGACATTAGGCACATTATTTTTGCCTGTACTCCCACCCTATCCCCTGGTTATTGATTCAGGACAGGATACGTGACCTAAGTTGTTCAACCCAAGAATCTCAGGGCTCTAGTTGAGAGGGCTAGGACAGAAGCTATCTTTTATTCTAGACGATTTCTTGGGCTGGTGTAACATAGGATCTGAAATTTTTGCAAATGATTCATTGTTGGCCTGTGGATAAAGCTACCTCATGAGGAGGACCAGGAGAATCATGGAGATGTGAGCTGAAGTCTTGATTGGAACCATGCCCGATCTCTACCTCTTTAGCTCTAGATTTTTCCAGTTGTATAAGCCAACAATATCAGTTTGTTTAAGCCAGCTTGAATAGATATTTCTGTTATTTATAGCCCCAAACATAAAAATGTTACAATTCTAATAAATTCTAAATTCACATCTGAACTTATTATCTATAAGATTCTTAAAACCATGCCTGGCATGTAGTAAGTACCATATGTGTTAGTTATGGTTGTTATCAGCAGAAATATTAGTATTTTTTTAAAGATTTTTTTTTTTAAGATTTTATTTATTTATTTGTCAGAGAGAGAGAGCACAAGCAGGCAGAGTGGCAGGCAGAGGCAGAAGCAGGCTTCCTGCCGAGCAAGGAGCCCGATGTGGGACTCGATCCCAGGACCCTGGGATCATGACCTGAGCTGAAGGCAGCTGCTTAACCAACTGAGCCACCCAGGCGTCCCTAGAAGTATTAGTATTATAAAGTATAGATAATAATGGCAAACTGATCTTTTTAACAGACCTTTTCTTTCTTTTTTTTTTTTTTAAAGATTTTATTTATTTATTTCACAGAGAGAGAGAGAACACAATAGGCAGAGTGGCAGGCAGAGGGAGAGGGAGAAGCAGGCTCTCCACCGAGCAGGGAGCCTGACGTGGCCTCAATCCCAGGACCCTGGGATGATGTCCTGAGCCAAAGGCAGCTGCTTAACAGACTGAGCCACCCAAGAGCCCCTAGACCATTGTTGATAAGACAAAGAAAAACAAAAGAGAAGTGAATTATTTCTTCCTCCATTACCAAAATAATACTTATGTATTATAAAAAATTTTAAAAATGTGGAAATACGTTAAGAATAGAACAATCTACTATCAATCCATTAACAATTCCACTATCCAAAAAACCCTAATATGTTGGTTTATTTTCTTCCAGTCTAGTTTAAATGTGTAATTGGAATTATTCTCTATATACAATTTTGCATTTTGCTTTTTAAAAATTTACCATCTCTCCTAAGCATTTTTCCATGATTTATTCTCATTTCAGATAATTTTCCTAGGATGGAGTCCTAGAAATGAAATAAGTAAGCCTTACAGGGTTCTTTTGAAGATGAAATGAGATAATGGATAGAAAAGAAACTTGAAAATTGAAAAGCACTATACAAATATGAGCTACTGTCTTAATATCATTATCTCTTCCCCAAACTTGCTCTTCCTCCTGCATTTTCTGTTTTGCTGAATTGCACCAGCGTGATTGGTTCCAGCATAAACAACCGACTACAATTACCTGCTGTCCTGTATGAAGCACTTATATGCTATGCACTGGGCAAAGCACATAGCTACTTTATCCATTATTCCATTCAGTCTCTATAGGCTCCCTGCTAAAAAGGTGGTATTATCCTATTTTGCAAAGAGAATACTGAGCTTTGATGAAATTAAGTCATTTAAGGTCACACAATCAGAAATTGTAGAGCAAGGATTCAGGTCCTGAAATTCATCTCAATCTAAAGTCCCTGCTTTAACCACTGTGTTATTTGCTACAGTGCCCTGCCTTTTCCCCAGGGTGCATTTCTTCTGTATTTCTCAAGGCATCAGGTGGAGCAGTTTCTAATCCCTATGTTAACCCTCCTCTGCATTTCTTCCTTCCTAGCTCTGGTTCAGGCTCCCATTGCATCTTTATGGATTATTTCAATAGTCCTGGCCTATCCTCAATCTGTCCTCCGGCTGGCAGAGTGATTTTCCTAAGATGCAAATCTGACCATCATTTCGTTTTCCCCAATGGCTATCAAGAGAGAGTTCAAAATCTTTAGCTGAGCACTCTTGTTCTTCATGACCTCTCTTTTCTCTGTCATTCCCCTATGATGTCACGCCACTTCATGCTGCCATATCCGTACCTAGATTGATGCCTCGGCTTAGCTCACACCTGCTTGACCGACACCTGCCAGCCAGAACCACCTTTGTCCATGTTGACTCCCATCTTTTCAAACTCAGTTAAAACATTTCTCATTTGGGAAGTTCTTCCGTTTTTTTTTTTTTTAAGATTTATTTATTTATTTATTTGAGAGAGAGAGCGCGCGCGAGAGATAGCAAGAGAGAGCATGAGCGGGGGCGGGGGTGGAAAGAGGGAGAGGGAGAAGCAGACTCCACACTGAGCAGGGAGCCTGACATTGGGCTCGATCCCAGGACTCTGGGATCATGATCTGAGCCGAAGCCAGATGCTCAACCAAGTGAGCCACCCAGGTGCCCCGGTTTTTCCTGTTATCACAACATTTTTAAACATTGAACAAATTGCCTTTGTTAATTAAGCAAATCAAGAACAAGAAGCATATCATATTTCACTTTCTATCCCAGTGAAGTACATGGCATACCGTGGGTGCTAAATAAATGCCTGTTGAATGAATTATTACGTGACTTTGGTATTGATGTCTCATCAGGAAATGTTAGGCTGTATTAATGAAATGTACACTGTCCAGGAAAAGGCCACTGTGCTCCACATGGTATGTGAAGTACTGTGTTCAGTTTTGGAGACCATGTTTTAAGAGACTGATTGGTAAATTGGAATGTATGTAGCAGTATATAATACATGGTAAAAAGGCCTGGAAACAGCCACAGGTATAATGGTTACAGAAATGAGCCTCTTTCCATTAAAGGAAAGTCTTGAGAACGAGGAGGGCAGAATGGGATATGACAATCATCTTCAAATATGCGATGAAGGCTAGCTCAATAAAAAGACAGGCTTTCTAACCATAGAGCTGTGAGTTTCTCCACCCTTCCATTATGGATCTTGGAGAAAGGACTTCCGCTCAGCATAGAAAGATCACCCGAATATCTTCAGATTCTTTGATTGGTGCCTTCTCAAGCTGAATAATTTCACATTAGCTTTTCTGAAAAGCAAGTGCCATATAGAAATCCCCAACAGTAAGAACTTTCAGTGCTAGCAGTTGCCAGCACTGAGGGTTTTATCATCATTTTATATTTTCTGCACTGAAGGCAGAAGAAAGCATTCAAAGAAGCCCCAAGCAAGTGCCCTAAAAAACGTGGCATCATTATAGACGGGTGAGAAAATAACCATAACATAGAGGCAGAACAGATCAGGTACAAGAAATAGGATGGCTTCTTTCATTCCTTTTTTTTCTTTTTCTCTTTTTTTAATGTTTTTCTTTCTTTTCTTTTTTTTTTTTAAGATTTTATTTATTTATTTGACAGAGAGAGAGATCGCAAGTAGGCAGAGAGGCAGGCAGAGAGAGAGGGGGAAAGCAGGCTCCCTGCTGAGCAGAGAGCCTGATGCGGGGCTCGATCCCAGGACCCTGAGATCATGACCTGAGCCGAAGGCAGAGGCTTTAACCCACTGAGACACCCAGGCGCCCCAGCTTTTTTTTTCTTTTTAAAGATTTTATTTATTTATTTGACAGAGAGAACGAGAGAGAGAGCACAAGCAGGGGGAGTGGCAGGCAGAGGGAGGAGAAGCCAACTCTCGGCTGAGCGGGGAGCCCAACTTAAGGCTTGGTCCCAGGACCCTGGGATCGTGACCTGAGCCAGAGGCAGACGTCCAACCCACTGAGCCATCCAGGGGCCCTGGGATGGCTTCTTTCAAATCAATACTCAGAACAACAACAAATGAAGAATGGTAAACAAGGCAGGACCACATGCGGTAACATTACCTCCAAAGGTAGTCTGCAACCAGAGGCAGCTTTTCTGCAGAGCTAATACGGAGTAAGTTTGGGGACACCCTTTTGCCCTGAGTATCCTCCAAGGTCCTGGGAGGAACCCTAACAAGATCGTTGTCTGTCTTTACTAGGGCACCCAGGATTGTATACGTTTGGGGCCTTACACAACTTGTTTGCCTCAAGTTTGTAAACCAGTTCAGCAAAACAAAACTTAGTATATGTGTAGTGTGTAGTGTGTCTACAATTGTTTTTCAGGCATTTATTTCAGACACACCTACATACCCAGATTGTGATCAGTTAAATCAATATTATCTTTGAAAACAAAAGATGCTGAATTGCGTACTCGAGGGCTGGATTCCTTTCCACGTCTAGACTCTGCTCCGGCATTCCCGAATGTGGGGGCTCTGTAGTGATTTAACGTAGTCGGTCGTTTCGTCTACTTGAATTGTTTGGAAACCAGATTCTTCTTTCAGTCTAGACTCGGAGGTAGGAGAAAGGCTTTATAAATGAAAATATTTAAATCTTAGTTACCCAGTCGTGTAGTAAAGGTGTAACTCATCAACGGTTAAACCTGTTCTGCTTCAAGCCGAACGTCCCTTTGAGAAGCGACTCCACCTGTTTAGCTTCCGTGGCGGAGGGGACACGGAAGCCTTCTAAGCAGGAGAGGAATATGGTTCAGCTGGCTCACTTTCTAACTCCTCTTTTTTTTTTTTTTAAGATTTTATTTATTTATTTGACAGAAAGAAAGAGATCATAAGTAGGCAGAGAGGCAGGCAGAGAGAGAGGGGGAAGCAGGCGCCCTGCTGAGCAGAGAGCCGGATGCTGGGCTCGATCCCAGGACCCTGAGATCATGACCTGAGCGAAAGCAGATGCTTAATGACTGAGCCACCCAGGCGCCCCTCCCCTGAGAGATTTATTAAACTAATATTTCCTGATATCTGGTAGGGAGTTGGTTAGTATGATATGAGCAGAAGACCTTAAATCCTTGTTTTAAAAGTAATCTCGGGGCGCCTGGGTAGCTCAGTCAGTTAAGCATCTGCCTTCAGCTAGGGTCATGAGCCTGTGGTCCTGGGATCAAGCCCCGCATTGGGCTCCCGGCTCAGCCGAGAGTCTGCTTCTCCCTCTGCCCACAACCCCCCCAACCCCGCTCATGCTCTCTCTCTGTCACATAAATAAATAATACCTTTTTAAAAATATTTTATTATTTATGTGACAGAGAGAGAGAGATCACAAGTAGGCAGAGAGGCAGGCAGAGAGAGAGGGGAAAGCAGGCTCCCTGCTGAGCAGAGAGCACGATGCAGGGCTTGATCCCAGGACCCTGAGATCATGACCTAAGCTGAAGGCAGAGGCTTTAACCCACTGAGCCACCCAGGTGCCCCTAAATAAAATCTTTTAAAAAATAAAATGTCGGGATGCCTGGGTGGCTCAGTCAGTTAAGCGTCTGCCTTTGGCTCAGGTCATGATCCCAGGGTCCTAGGATGGAGTCCTGCATCCAGCTCCTTTCTCAGTGGGGAGCCTGCTTCTCCCTCTCCCTCTGCTGCTCCCCCTGCTTGTGCTATCTCTCTGTCTCTCTCTCTGTCTGTCAAATAAATAAATTAAAATAAAATAATCTCTCTGCCCAACGTGGGGCTCAAACTTACAACCCCAACATCAAGCACTGCATGCTCTACTGCTGAGCCAGCCAGCTGCCCCAGACCTTAAGTCTTTGAGTCACCCAAATCAAGGTTCAATTTCCTTGCCTGTGGGCAGTTATTTCACCTTTTTGAGCTTCCATTTGCTCTTCTGTAATATAAGCATAATGCTCATGTTACACATCTCAGTGGTCTCTCTAGCATTTTCAGTTTCTCCCCTTCCCCTAGTATCTTCTATCAGTGACAAGTAACAAGGATGATATAACTCTCCACTCAGACCCGAAGAGAATCTTTCAGCAGGTAACATCTTGGAAGAGATAACTGTACTTGTTAGTTCTCCTTCACCAGCCACTTAAACCATTACTTCCTTCGAGGGGCTTTTATCCTTAGAAGAAAGGACCGATGACCAAATTCAGTATCTCCCAGTTCAGTGGGAGATATTTCTTTTTATTTATTTATTTTTTTAAGAGATTTTTATTTATTTATTTGACAGAGACACAGCGAGAGAGGGAACACAGGCAGAGGGAGTGGGAGAGGGAGAAGCAGGCTTCCCACTGAGCAGGGAGCACGGTGTGGGGCTCGATCCCAGGACCCTGGGATCACCGGAGCTGAAGGCAGATGCCCAACGACTGAGCCACCCAGGCGCCCCTCAGTGGTCCTTTCTTAATCTTCATTCTACTTGGCCTATTCTAGTGTGGGACTTGATACTGTGATGATAAATACTGTTTTATGTTGAATAGAGCAATAATATATCCTTTTGGATTTCTTTCTGCCTTTCTTGCTACTGTCCCTACTGGCTATCTCGTGGATTTAACTAACACATTTCTGGGGAGGTAACTTACCCAATTTTAATTCTAATTCCAACTCATCTCCAAGTTTACTTTCTAATAATTGCTTTGCATTGCATATTGGAGATTTTGCTGGCATTTACCATCTCCACCCTCCTCCCATCCTCATTATCTTCTCATTTTCCCCTATTTCTCCCAATGGCACTGTTATCATTGTATTTTCCAAGCACCATGTTTGCACACTTAAGGTTCTTTGCAGTCCTCCTCTCCTTCTCTGCTGACTCCTGGGGCCAATGACTTATCTTTTACACCTGTCTCCTTTCCAATCCTGCTGCATTTCTTGTAGTTCTGCCCCTATTTACTCTTTCCCCAATAGCACAATAGGCTTCTAGTTGGCCTCCTTGCCTCTAGGCTCTAGCTTATTCTTTCTATGACCATCCTACTCAATTTGCCTAAGAGCAAACTCTACTTATATCTTGATCCAAAGGTTTCTCTGGCTTCTCTTTTAGGTAAACTCATCCTATCTCTGCTATTTATTACAAACTCTGCTCTCTGATTAAGTGAAATACTCACACATCCTCTTCATGGCTCATGTTTTCCCGTGCTGTGCCTTTGCTCACACGGTTCCTTCTGTGCTTCTTGTTCTCTCCTGACACTGTATATGCACATCCTGTGTCCATTCCCAGGAAATCTCAGATGTAATCTCCTCTGTGAGCCTTGTGTGATGTCCCTATTCAGATCTAACCAACTTCTTCCTTCTCTTCATTCCATAAGAAAGACAGGCTTTTCTCCTCTAGGTCATTTATGAGTTTCTATCTATCACTATACTTATGCATGCACATGTTTTATTGTCTCTGCTAGATTGTAAAGCTCATTTAGTTCTGCATGCATCAGCAAATATTTTTTGAATGCCTATTAATAGAAGTTCAAGTACTATGTTAGATGGTGGAGGTACAGAAATGAGGAGAACATAGTTACTTCCCTCTAAGGACTCATAATGTAACTAAGATGACAGTAAAGAAAATAAATGATGGGGGCACCATCTCAGTGGGTTGGAGCCTCTGCCTTCCGCTCAGGTCATGATCTCAGGGTCCTGGGATCAAGCCCCGCATTGGGCTCTCTGCTCAGCAGGGAGCCTGCTTCCCCCTCTCTCTCTGCCTGCCTCTCTGCCTACTTGTGATCTCTCTCTCTCTGTCAAATGAATAAATAAAATCTTTAAAAAAGAAAAGAAAAGAAATGATGAATATTGGATTTACAAATAGTATGTCAGAGGTGTGTACAGAATGTTCTGGGGGCATAAAGGAGGTGCACAAACTCAGAAGAAGGGGAGGAGCAGAAAACTTCCACGAACAGGTGATAGTTGAGCCAAGTCGTAAATACTGAGTCAGTCATGGATGGGGGTAGGGGGCTGTGGGGGTGGAGAGGATGTAGTAATGTAGTGAGTTGTCTAAAAGTTACATTGTATCCAACTTCAAAATTTAAAAATCATGACCATTCTTAGTTTTTTTGTTGTTGAATGTTCTTTTCTTGGGGTGCCTAGGTGTCTCAGTTGGTTAAGTGTCTGACTCTTGATTCCGGCTTGGATCATGATCTCGGGGTCATGGGATCTACCCCACCCTTCAGATTTTTTTCTCCCTCTCCCTCTCCTTCCCCCTCTGCTCCTCCCTGCTCACGTGCTCTCTCTCTCTCTCAAATAAATAAATAAATAAATAAAATCTTTTAAAAAAGCTCTTTTCTTAATGAAACAGTGGTGATAATACAGAGTTGTATCTGGGGCTAGAACTCACAACCCCAAGATCAAGAGTCGCATGCTCTACCGACTGAGCCAGTCAGGTGCCCCGTATCTGTTTTTTTTTTACATTTATTTATTTATTATTTTAGTATAATTAGCATATATTATAGTAATTCAGATGTACAATATAGTGATTCAACAATTCTGTACAGACTCAGTGGTCACCATGATAAGTGTACTCTTTTTTTTTTTTTTTAAAGATTTTATTTATTTGAGAGAGAGAGCGAGGGCACAAGCTGGGGGGAGATGCAGAGGGGAAGGAAAAGCAGACTCCTCTCTGAGCCGGGATCCTGATGTGGGGCTCCATCTCAGGACCCTGGGATCATGACCTTAATCACTTAACCAACTGAGCCACCCAGGCACCCATAAATGTTCTCTTAATCCCCTTCACCTATTTCACCTATCTTCCTACCCATCTCTTCTCTGGTAACCATCAGTTTATTCTCTATACTTAAGAGTCTGTTTTTTTGTTTGTCTCTTTTTTCTTTGTTTGTTTTGTTTCTTAAATTCCACATATGAGTGAAATCATATAATATTTGTCTTTCTCTGACTTATTTCACTTAGCATAAATCCACGCATGTTGTTGCAAATGGCAAGATTTCGCTACATTTTGTGGCTAAAATTCCATTGTGTGTGTGCATGCATATATACCATATCTTTATTCATTCATCTATAGATGGACATTTGGGCTTCTTCCATATTTTGGCTATTATAAGTAATGCTGCAATATACATAGGGATGTATATATGTTTTTGAATTATTGTTTATAGATAATACACAGTTTATCTTAATTTAATGTTTTATTTGAAAAACTAAAACACTGGTAATTTTAGATTAGCTATTACACATAATTTTTTGTTTTTTTTTTGCTAGTCCCAGTGATATTCAAGAGTCAAGCTCTCAAAAGTACTAGTGGATTACAATTCCCTGGAAAGCTTTAAGAAAAAAAAAAGACTGATTCCCTTATGTCACTTAGGCTTAGTGATTCAGAATTTCTGAAGTAGGAGCTTAGGACTTTGCCTTTTTATAAATCTTCTTAGATGATTTGGAAAGCATCCTGATTTGGGAGCAACTGTTCCAGCCTGGCTTACCTCACCCTGAACAGGTGTTGGATAAGTAAGTGTCAAATGAATGCATGCATGCTGCTCATAGAAGTATATACATTTAGGGACATGAATTTTACTTTTTTCCCCAACAGTGAAATGCACACATCTTAAGGGTCCATGGAAGAGATCTCTTTTAGGAGAAATCTCTTTTTTTTTTTTTTTTTAAGATTTTACTTTTAAGATAGCTCTTCACCCAGTGTGGGGCTTGATCTCACAACACCAAGATCAAGAGTCACAAGCTCCACTGACTGAGCCAGACAGGCACCGAAAGAATGTCTGATTCTTAAGAAGAGAGACAAAAGAGGAGGTGATTTTAGGGCCTTTTTCTTTTGCTCACTAAGGGTAATAAAATGAAAATGTAGCACTCCTCAAACAACTTGTCACTGACATGAGCAGATTTAGGATGAAAAATTATTGCTTGAGAATTGCAGGACTAGGTATGCCCCTGTCTGTGTCATCTAATAAATAGAGGGTAACATTTTAAAGTCAAAACCATTGATGAACAGGGCAATAAACTCTTATTAATGATCATTTGGTGACCTGAAAATGCAAATAAACTTCTTCCAGGACCTAATTTTGGATTGAAAACCCCTAAATCATTTTTCTTTATTTCCTGGTCCCATCCCATGCTATGAGAGCTCAATCTTGAATATACAGTCCTAAGACCATGAAGATCAAGGCCACTGTTCTGAATTCAGGTAATTTCACTTGCTTTTCTCTCAACATTTAAATTCATAGAAATTTAGAGATCCTTTTGTGGGCAAGGAAACAGGCCCCAGAAGGACTAAATGACTGCGGGAGCCTGCTCCACAGAACTGGAATTTACACAGTCACTTGATACTGTTTCCACACATACTTTCACAGAAACTTGCACTTGATAACAAGTTGCTTCACACTGCTCTCACCTTTTAGGTGTAAGTCTCTTCCTGCTTTTCACTCTTGTACATTCACTTTTCACTGAATCACATAAATTGGTGAAGTGAGACAGGTTTGTAATATCCACACATGACAGAGAAGAAAAGGGAGTCACTGGGTGGCTGAAACAACAGACATTTCTTTTTGGGAGGCTGGGAAGTCTAAGATCATGGTGCCTGCTGATTTGCTTCCTGGATGAGGGCTCGCTCCTCTCCTCCTACTGCGGTATTACATGGGTATCTCTCTGGTCCCTTCTTCTAAGGGCATTTATCCCATCATGAGGGCCTCACCCTCATGACCCCATCTAACCCTAATTACCTCCCAAAGGCCCCACCTCCTACAGCCATCACATTGGGGGTTAGGGCTTCAACATGTAGGAACTTTGTGGGAAGGACACAAATAGTCATAGCAACTGTTCCAAAACTAAGACCAGAACCCAGCATCATTGATTTTAGGAGGTCCCATACCTCGGTTCTTATCAGTGGCATAGGTATTGGAGAGAGGGCATTGCAAGCATAGAAAGGGCTCTAAAATGAAAGAGCGTGGGTTGTCTTTGGGGGAAATAAGGACAGAGCCTGTTTAACCACCAAGAACTGGGCAGTCAGGCAATAGGATGGAAATCCAGGGTTCTTCTCACTCCTCCACTGTTTATTCTGTGGACACTGTCTCTTTCTTCTTATTGTCTGTTTCCTAGGGTAGAGACCCTGTTCTCTATTTATTTGGTTGAACCTAAAGGGACTAGCAAGGGCTCTACAAAGGGTGGTGTATAAATCACAAGGCTATTGAAAGGAAACAAAGCCAGCAGAGCCCTCGCAGTGGCGAGACCGTGCCAGTTGTGAAATGGGGCAGGAGAACGTTTTCCCAGTTGAGGTGGAAATGCCGTGGAGCAAAGAAGCAGAGAAGCAGAGAAGCAGGTCTCCTGCCAGTGATCTTAAACTGAACAAGAAAGACAAACGATCTTTCCTTAAAACACACGAGGAAGGGGATCTTGGCTTTGCGTTCAACGTGGTCCTTGCCCCACGGGGCTCCAGAGAGAGCTCTCCCTGGCTCGAGTGGCTGCTGGGAAGGAAGGGTAAGGATGAGGCCTAAGGAAAGAGGTCAAAAGCGTGGAAACACCGCCCAGCATAGTCTCGGGGAAAGGGCAAACCCGGCTCTGGGCGAGCAGCGCGCTGACACCCGCACGCCTAGCGCAGGGGTCGGGAGAGGAGGAAAGCTCCCTCATTTAGCCGGTCGCCAGCCTTGGGGCGGCCTTCGGTTAACCTGCCTGGCCTCAGAACAACAACAACAAAGTGTTTTAATTCTGTTTTTAATAAAACCATTTTCAGAACCTCAAAGAGGGCGGTACCCAAAGGAATCTGAAAAATACCCCGCAGGGCTAGGGGAGCGGGGCGTGCCCCGAATCAGGAGGCTGCAGGCGGACACACCAGCGCAGCGCGGCCAGATAACCTCTCACGGTGCGGGAGGCCAGAACAATTCCCCACCCTCCGCGGAGCCGAGTGCCCCAACGCACCCTGCGCACATCCCCTCGCTACGCGGACGCAGGGTCCCAGGCGGGGGCGGGGCCGTCAGGGGCCGGAGGCGGGGCCTGGCGGAGCTTGCGGTTGGGCGGGCGGGAGGTGCAGGCTCTTGTGTTCCCTGATTGGGTCTGGGTTGAACAAGGGGCGGTGCCTTGGAGAGGCACTACCGGCCGGCATTGGGCCCCGAAGAAAGAGGGCGTGGTCTTGTGAAGTCAGTTCCGGTTGGTGTAAAACCCCCGGGGCGGCGGCGAACAGGCTTCAGATGCTTCTGGGTCGCGGAGGGGAAGGGTACCGAGTTCTCGTGTGTGAGCTTGAGAGTCGAGCACTAGAGCGACCCGGCGAGGGATGGCGGCTACCGGGACCGCGGCCGCCACGGCCACCGGCAAGCTCCTGGTCCTGCTGCTGCTCGGGCTCACGGCGCCTGCCGCGGCACTGGCCGGCTACATCGAGGTGGGGAGCGGGCGAGCGCCGAAGCGCAGTTTCGTTCGCCCGCCGTGGGAGCGCGGCCTGCGAGCGGACGGGCGGGCCGCGGGGTCCGTCCGGGCTGGGGGCGCGGCGTGGAGAGGGGGGCGTGGGGGTGGTCCGGCGCTGCGGCGGGTTTGACGGCGCCTCCCCCGCCCGCCCCTGCTTGGCGCAGTGCTTAGCGCTGGAGGTCGAGGTGTCTCCGCCGCCGCAGAGGCCAAATGAAAGGCATCGGGGCTGCGGGGCGCGGGGGGCGGCGGGCCGCCTCGGCCGCCCCAGCCCCCATCCCGCCCGTGGCGCCGCCACATCCTCTGGGGACCCTGCGCAGCTCAGACGCCCAGCCCACCCTCCCGCGGGATACTGCGAGCCTCTGCGCCCTGCGGCCCCGCCGGCGGTGCTCAGTTCAGGACCTCGGTGCGGCGCGGCTCCCTCCGGGGGCGGCTCCACGCAGACCCCCCGGCTCCCGGGCTGCGGCGGGCAGCGCGCTCCCTGCGCCGAACGGCGGGGCTTCCCACCTGGAAGCAGCAGATGCAGCCTTTGTTGGCAGCGCGGGCTCGGCTGTGGGGATGCAGGCTTCCCGGGTTGGCCCTTGGAAAGTGCCGAGGTGCTGGGGCGAGCGCCGCTCTGGCTGCACCGGGAGAATGCTGCACCAAGCAGCGGGTGTGCCTTCTGCTTCCTGTGTGCCTTCCTCTCAAAAGATCCACCGCTCTGGCATCAGGCCTTTGGGAGGAATTGTTAAATATAGCTGTTTGCCTAAGTCTAATAAACAAGTGGTAACCCCTCTCTGGTTTTCGTGTTGCTCCCCTTTTTTTGTGAGTTCCAGCGAGGAGGATGCGTACCGATGAATATAGTGTAAAAACTCTTGTTTAATCATACTTTTTTTGGTGTAAGAATTTAAGTAGCTGTTATGCATCTGACAACCCTATAAACAATTGTGCTTCGAGGTGATTAAGTAGCCTGGATTCACGGCTGGTTCGCTGGAGTTCAGGCCGCTGGAAGGGGCAGGGTGGCCGGGGTCGGGGAGGGTTCTACGGCGTGGTCTGGACCTTGCCGCTCCATGAAAACCTTTTTCTGTTCCCGAGGGAGACGTGGGACTTTATTTTTACTTGCCTTCTCGAAATAGTGCTTGAACTGTTGGACTGGAATGTGTAGTCTCGGGTGTAGTTATTTCTTTTCCCTCTCCACTATTTTTAAAATTACAATGGATTTCTGCGGATTTAGCTAATTTCAGAGACAAGTGAGACTGGATTTGATTACACAGGCATTGAGCGAGAAGTTTCTAGCAAAAACCCCGAGTTAGAATGTGTCCTACAGAATGTTCAAACAATTTCAGGATCAAATAAATCTAATCAAGAACACACCTCCGATGGAACGGCTTAAAATGTTTATATTCATCCCGCTTAAAGCTTTATGATTCTTTGGAGGAAGGGGGGGGGGAAGGAAGTCGTATTTTAAGTGGAGTTAATGTTTATATATATACGCATTTTTAGATGACGATTATTTTAGTTTCCACACAATAGTTAGATTTGTACCTGTGATTCCTGATATGATGTTGCAAGCTAGATCAGCAGGATGGGAAAAGAAAGAAAAAAAAGATTTTGTATGGAACATAGAACTTTTAGGTCAGGGTGTCAAAAACCATTCTGCACACTCTTTTACCTCATTTCCCATGGAGATGCATAATTTCAGGCACTAGTATATTCACAATAAAGGATTCATCGGTTTTAAAGAATATCTTCCTTTCAAGTTTAAGCAGAATATTAACACCTGTATGCCTGCAGAGAAAGAAAAACGAGCAGTATCAGAATTAGTTGTTGTGGATTAAATTCAGTTGTTACCCACAACATTGTTCAGTTGGAAAGTCTGGTTAGACAGAAGGTAGGAATTAGACATTGCTCTAAAATGGATTTTAAATGTTATTTTATGATTACCGTCCTTTGGAACTATATTTTTGACCACAGTAAATTATCTTTCAGATCATTTTTCCTTTTGTCAAACAGGCAAAATTTTGTGTATATATCATTTCATTTCATTTATTTGCTGTCAGGCAAGGACTGCCTAAACCTTAATTTAGATGAGAATGGCCTAAATCAGGATGTCTTTGGGAAGGTCTTTATTTGAGATTAGCCAAAGGGATTCTAGCCAAATCCCTGATCAGGTTGCTTGGCACAGAATTATTGATTGGTGAATCTTTAATGTTGCTTGGTGTTGACTGAATTAATCTCTTACACCCTGTTTAAAAAGAAAACCCACCCCTGTACTGAGGTCATTTCTTTTAAATCCAGGGTATGTTCTGTTGTGTGCATGCTCCCATTTGGGATTCTCAGACAGTATTTGTGCTGAAACTCTGCACTCTGTACAATGGACATTGATGCTTCTGAGAACCAGAACTCGGGTTCATTCTGCTACATTTAAAAGGGGGCCATTTGACAGACAATTTTCAGGAAACTCAACTACAGGGTATGACAACTGACTTAAAAGATAAAGGCTTTGTGTTGGTATTTCTGAGTGGTGGTATAGGGAGTATCTGATTATGATGGGGAGATGCCAAATCTTCTGACAGGATTATCAGTCATTATTTTATCATAACTATTAAGAATCTTTTGATAAATATGATAAACTAAGTCTTAGCAATCAGGTCCTTCTGTCATAGAGGGAATTTGTTTCGTCATCTAAAGCTGGGCTGTCTTACAGTGTAACTGCATGTGGCTACTGACCTTGCAGCGTGGCTAGTATGAGGAAGGAGTTTTCCGCTTTATTTAATTTTTAAGTTGACTTTTTTTTTTTAAAGATTTTATTTATTTATTTATTTGACAGAGAGAGAGAGATCACAAGTAGGCAGAGAGGCAGGCAGAGAGAGAGGGGAAGCAGGCTCCCCGCTGAGCAGAGAGCCTGATGCGGGGCTCGATCCCAGGACCCTGGGATCACGACCTGGACCTGAGCCGAAGGCAGAGGCTTTAACCCACTGAGCCACCCAGGCGCCCCTTAAGTTGACATTTAAAACTGAAAGTTCAGGGATTGGAAAACTTTTAACTTTATTTGAAACAACTTGGTTATGTGGATCTACTCATTTAATGAAGTCTAAATGCAGATCAAGTATTACCTATGCAAATTTAACATCCGAATTGCGTTGTGCTGTAAGTGTAACATGCACGCCAGATTTTGAAGACTTAGAATGAAAGAAATTGTACAATATCTCATAAAAATTTTTATATTGATTACATCAAAATGATATTTTTAAAACCTTGGCTAAGTAAAATATGTTAAAATTAGTTTCACCTGTTTCTTTAAAAAAAATTTTTTTTAAAGATTTTATTTGTTAGAAAATGAGTGGGGAGATAGGGATGGAAGGGGAGAGGGGAGGGGCAGACAGAGGAAAGGCAGGCTCCCTGCTTGAGGGCTGGATCCCAGGACTACGGGATCATGACCTGAGCCAAAGGTAGACACTTAACTGACTGAGCCACCCAGGCGCCCGTTTCTTTTAATTTTAATGCGGCCACCTGAAAATACAACATATATAGCTCATATTATATTTCTTCTGGACAGTGTTAATTTAATGTCTTCCTTGAAGTTGGTCCAGCATGCTCTTAAGTGTTTTTTAGGACAGTTTTGAATGTTATTTTTTTTGTTACTTTTTTCAATTAAAAAATGTTATTTAGAAATAAGTTCAAGCTTACAAAGGTAGCAAAAATCGTACAAATGGCTCTTATACCCAGATTCGCCAGTTGTTAATGTTTTTCCTGTTCAGCATTTACTTTATCTTTCATTCCATTATGTAATTTTTGCTGAAGTATTTGAGAGTGAGTTGCATACATCCTGTCCCTTGATCCCTTCACTGTGTATTTCCTAAGAACCCAGGACATTGTCTTACATACCTTAGTACAGCTATCAATTTAAGGAAATTTAACATTAATATAATACTTTGATCAAATCTACTCTCTGTATTCCAGTTGTCAGTTGACCCAATAATGTTTTTTATAGTATTCAAAAACAGTTATTTTTAAAGCCGAAGAGCTTTAAAAGTCTTGGCAATAAAATGTGAAGGGTTATTAATGTTTTCCAAATATAAAAAACAGATTTTTAAAAAGGATTTATTATTTTGGGGGGGCACTGAGAGACAGGGAGAGGGAGAAGCAGACACCCCACTGAGCTGGGAGCCCGTTGTGGGGCTCAGTCTCACCACCCGCAGATCATGACCTGAGCCAAAATCAAGACCCAGATTTCGGTGGCTTAACCCACCGAGCCACCCAGGCACCCCTAAAAATCAGATTTTTAACTTATGTTGTTTTGACTTTGGAAAAATCAAAACTTAAACTTTTCGAGATTCTTTAATTATGTTATTCATCATTACTGAATTCTTGGGCTTCTGCGCTTTTTTTTCCTTAAAGATTTTATTTTTAAGTAATCTCTACCCCCAACATGGGGCTCAAATTTACAACCCTGAGATCAAGAGTCACATGCTGTTCTGACTTAGCCAGCCAGGCACCCCATTCTGCATTTTTTTTTTTTTTTAAGATTTTATTTATTTATTTGACAGAGAGAGAGAA
>CM052884.1:21497870-21535982 GCA_028534135.1 Potos flavus | reverse complement strand
TCTCCAACTGTGATTTTGGATAATTTTTTTTCTCCTTGTAGTTTTGACAGTTTTTTGCTTTAATTTGAGGCGGTTCTTAGGTGCATACAGATTTAGTATTATTATCTCTTCCTGAAGAATTGACTCTCTCATAGTTACAGTTTCCCTTTTTATCTCCAGTAATGTTTTTTTGCCTTTACTAATATATTGTTTAATATATATATATATATTTTTAAAGATTTTATTTATTTATTTGACAGAGAGAGAGATCACAAGTAGGCAGAGAGGCAGGCAGAGAGAGAAGGGGAAGCAGACTCCCTGCTGAACAGAGACCCCGATTCGGGGGCTCCATCCCAGGACCCCGAGATCATGACCTGAGCCGAAGGCAGAGGCTTTAACCTACTGAGCCACCCAGGTGCCCCTTGTTTAATATTTCTGTATGTTCTAGATGTGCTATGGTTTTTTCTTTTATTAACCTAGTACCTGTGTTTTACTGGAGTATTAAGTACATTTGCATTTAATGTGGCTGTTGATATGTTTGGATTGTCATATAACTTATTTAGTGCTTTTGTTTGTTCTGCCAGTTCTGTGTGTGTGTGTGTGTGTGTGTTTCCGCTTTGGAATTCCTTTGTTAATTCCTTTGGAATTTGTTATTGTTTTACTTCTCTTTCTTACTACTTTGGAACATATTTATATAGTCTTTTATTAGTGCTTTAGTGGTTACTTTAGAAATTTCGGTATCTTTCATTTATCAGTGTCTTACCTTAATTCGTATTTTTATCCTCTTCCTGGACAATAGAAGACTTTAGAACACTTTTAACTCCATTTAACCCCATCTCATCTTTTTTTTTGCCATTGTTGTTATATATGTTAATTTCATTTAGAGCCCCAGAAGATGTTATACAAACCGTGTTCTATATTGTCAAATTAATTTAGGTCAGTGGTTAATGACTCTGGAGGTGCACTGGTATGATCTGGGGAACTTTTGCAAAACACAGGATGGCTGCCTCCAGTTCAGACCAATGAAATCTGGATCTCTGGACATAGGAGGTCAAGCATTAACTAATTAGGAGTTTCCTAAAAACTCCTCAGGTAATTCAAGTTTGTGGTAAGATTGAGAATCTGGTTTAGATTTCCATATTTATTGTTTTCATTATTTTTTATGCCTCTTGCATCTCCGACTTTTCCTGGATAATTTTTTGTCTTTCAAAACACTTTAGAATTTTCTTAAGGGTAGGTTGGCTGTTGTCATATTCTTTTACCAAATATCTTTTTCACCGTTTTTCTTGCAAGATAGGTTCATTGGGAATAGAATTTCTGTCATCATCTTAAAGCGCTTATTCCATTTCTGATATTTTTAGTTACCAGTATCCTGATATTGAATGTTATCAATAACTTACTGGAATTTGTTGTTAGTATAATTATCCTTCTTTGAAAGGTAATATGTTCCAAAGTCCCTACTTTTTTTTTTTTTTAAGATTTTGTTTATTTATTTGACAGAGAGAGATCACAAGTAGGCAGAGAGGCAGGCAGAGAGGGAGAGGGGGAAGCAGGCTCCTCGCTGAGCAGAGAGCCCCATGCGGGGCTCGATCCCAGAACCCTGAGATCATGACCTGAGCCGAAGGCAGAGGCTCCAAACCACTGAGCCACCCAGGCACCCCCCAAAGTCTCTACTTTTAAGCTTTTCTCTTTGAATCTGGTTTTCAGCAATTTTGCTATTATATACTTAGGTGTAGTTAAAAAAAAAAAAATGTATTCTCCTTGGGGCTCCTGGGTAGTTCAGTCAGTTAAATATATGACTCTTGATTTCAGCTTGGGTCATGATCTTGGGGTTGTGAGATTGAAACTTGCATCAGGCTCTGTTCTGGTCATGGACCCTACTTAATATTCTCTCTTGTCCTCTCCCTCTGCCCCTCTCCAATTGAATGCTGTCTCTCTCAAAAAAATTAGATTAAAAAAAAGGTGTATTCTTGTAGCCCTTCTTCAGTCTGTGGTTTGATGCCTTTCATCAGTTTTAGAAAATTCCCAGCCATTTTCTTTTTAAGTATTTAAATATTATTTCCACCTAATTCTCTCCTTGCCTGTGGGACTCCAAAAACAAACATCTTAGACGTTGTCACTGTATCCTCTGGGTCTCTCCATTGCCTCATTTGATAGATTTTCTTCTGGCCCATCTTTCTGCTTACTATTAATTTTTTCAGCTGTATCTGATCTGCCTTGAAGTCTATCCATTGAGTTCTTAATTTCAGTTATTGTAGTTTCAGTTTTATAATTATATAAATTATATAAATATAAAATTTTTTCTTAAAGATTTTATTTATTTGCCAGGGAGAGAGAGTGAGAACACAAGCAGGGGGAGTGGCAGGCAGAGGGAGAAAACCCTGCTGAGCAGGGAGCCTGATGCCGGACTCGGTCCTAGGACCCTGGGATCATGACCTGAGCGGAAGGCAGACAGACGCTTAACCAACTGAGCCACCCAGGTGCCACATAATTAAAAATTTTTTCGTTGTTTTCAGATTGTAGCTGAAATTCTCAATTTTTGTGTTATGTGTCTTTGAACATGGAAAATATAGTTGTCTATTTCTGATAATTCCAGTATCTTGGGGTTCCTATGGGTTTTTTTTTCACTATGATCTATTTCTTTTGGTTTTTACTTTTTTCTTTTATTGCTGGTATGTTGGTTTTAATTCACAAAAGAAAAAACTGCAATGCCAATTGCTTAGACTGACTCTTGGTTTTCATTCATGTTATCTTGTCTCCTTTTTTGTCAAATTATTTTGGATTATGTGCTAGACATTTTATTTACACAGATGCCTTATAGACTAATTTGAGGCCTCAGCTAATGTTATACTGCAAGGAGCATTCCATTTGCTTCTGCCTGAAGCTTGGAGATATAGCAATCCAGGATCTCCTTTTGATTTCATGGATTTAGATTATTGGAAGCTGAGCTGCAGTCTCTGGGAAGGCCTGTCAGTTTCTGGAATACCATTCTTGGTTCAGCCTGCTTTGTAGTATCAACTGCAAATCTCTAGGCTCTCCAAGTATGCTTCCCTTCCCCTTTTCCTCCAGCCCTAAACTCCAGTCCCTTTCCCTTTAGTCCTTCTATGCATCAAAAGCACTACTTAGCAACTGTTCTCAGAATCTTTCTGCTTCCCCAGAGAAAAAAAACTCTGTAAGCTGTGCCTATCTCCCTGAGCCTTTATCCTCCCCTCAATATTGACCCATTTAAGCTTTACTATCTTTTTAGATCCCTACTGCCTTTGAGCAGGTGATTTTCATATTTTGTATTGCTCTTCTGGTTGTCTTCATTAGGGTGGTTGGTCTGAATTACCTAGTTGACCATAACTGCAAGTTAATTCCCTTGAAATTAGATATTTACTGGGAACTTACAGAGAGAACCTAAGTGAATTTACATAGTTAGGGAAGAACAAACAAGCAGGAGTAGAGTAGCAGATTCTAGTGGTTGTTGGAATAATAATAATGATAGTTCTATTTATGGTGCAATTAGTACGTATAGCGTTTTACATATATTCATTGAAACCTTGAAACAGTCCTGAGAAAGGAACTATGGTTATCCTTGTCTTACAGATGCAGGAACTGGGGAATGTACAGGTAAAGTTACTTGACCAAGGTCACGAATCAGTAATTGATGAACTGGCTCTCAAGTTTGTGCTGGCTGGTGGAACAGATGGGCTGGATCAGATCCCCGGGGAAGGGATAGCTCAGGTTGGCCTGGGAGTACCAAACGTCTCTAGAGAAGGTTATCAGTCAACATTTACTTTTTTAAATTTATTTATTTTTGTAAGGCTTTATTGTTATTCCCATTATCATACAGTATAATATTAGTTTCAGTAAAAATATGGAATGCTTCACAAATTTGTGTGTCATCCTTGTGCAGAGGCCATACTAATCTTCTCTATGTTGTCCCAACTTTAGTATATGTGCTGTCAAAGCAAACTCCTGACAGCCAACATTTAGGTAAAACATTGTAGTAGGTGATTCTTATTAATCAGAAAGTCAAGGGAAACTCTTCTGAGGCCCTTAGTTTTTCCACCATCAAACCATTATCAGTAATTGCCCATTATGACTCTTGAACATGTATGATCTATCTCAGGAACCTATTTGTCATGTCTTAAAATCTTTTATTAAAAATGGCTGAGATTCTGGGGCACCTGGTTGGCTCAGTTGGAAGAATACGTGACTCTTGATCTTGGGGTCATGAGTTCAAGCCCCACGTTGGGTGTAGAGATTCCAAAAAAAAACTATTTAAAAAAAAATGACTGAGATTCTAAATTGACTCTTTACAGGTGACTGTTAAGGTGACCCTTAGTGTGTGTATGTGTTAAAGAACACATATATGGTCATTGTGAAAAATTTAGAAAAGACAGGTAAGGCAAAACAAACAAAAACAAAGAAATTAACTGATTAAAGAATTAAAGAATTTACTGGGGCGCCTGGGTGGCTCGGTGGGTTAAATTAGCGTCTGCCTTTGGCTCAGGTCATGATCTCAGGGTCCTGGGATCAAACCCCGCATTGGGCTCTCTGCTCAGCAGGGAGCCTGCTTCCCCCTCTCACTCTGCCTGCCTCTCTGCCTACGTGTAATCTCTCTCTCTGTCAAATAAATAAATAAAATCTTTAAAAAAAAAGAATTAAAGAATTTACCAATTAGGTAAATAACTTATTTTTCCCACTCTTTTATACATCTTAATTTTTTAAAAAGTGGATTCCCCTTTATATGTTTATAACCTGTTTCCCCCCCATTTCACATGTAGAATAACTTTCCAGGGCAATAAATATTTTACATCACTTTTAGTTGAATCACCCTTCATGGTTTGGGACTTTTGAACTCCCTGCATTTTAAAAATTTTATTATTATTATATCATATAATATTATATTATTTATTATTATTATTATTATATTTAGCTGATGTTACTAAAAAGTAACTCTATAAGATAGAGCAGAACATGCATACTACATATTGGTGCATTTGGAAAGCAATTAAAAGAAAGGAGTTATAGTCACTTAGCTGTTCATTAAATGCCCCAGAACCCTTCTCTACTTGTGTCCTGGGGCCAACACACTGAGGGGACATTGCCTGGGCAGGGCCACCCTTCCAAGGCTTAGAAACTCTACAAGGGGGAGTGGGGTAGGAGAAGGGCGCCGAGCATACCAGCCTGTCACAGGGTCCTCTGTGCATTCTGGCAGCTGGACTTCACCATGGAGGTCCTGCCCAGTGGGGGACAGTGTATACCTGGAAAGAGCAGAGCACTTGCTTGCTTTCTCTCTTTCTTTCTCTCTTTCTCTTTTCTTTCTTTCTTTTCACATATTTTATTTATTTATTAGAGAGAACGATTTGGGGGAGGGACAGAGAGAGAGAGGGAGAAGCAAGCTCCCCACTGAGCAGGGAGCCTGATGGGGGACTCCATCCTAGGACCCGGGATCATGACCTGAGCTGAAGGCAGATGCTTCACCGACTGAGCCACCCAGACGCGCCCAGAGCATTCTCTTCATCAGGTGTGGCTGATCATGAAAGGGATGGCTGTCCAGGTTGGGCTGGGACTTGGTACATCTGGTTTGGCCAGTCTTCACATCCGAGAAGTCGTTCATCCCAGCCTCATCTTGCCTGTGGGTGAGCACCACCTGGAGTGCGCAGCTGCAGTACATGCCCTTGCTCGCCTTGTAGAACTTGTTGAGGGTGAAGTTCAGCGCCTGCTGGACATCCTTCTCATTGAAGCGTCCCATGGGGCTCCCACCATTGGAAACATGCTTCTGCTCATGCCAGGGCCAGGGTCAGGGCCAGGGTAGCCAGCAGGGGCAGCAGGGTGCTCAGGGGCCCGGCCATGGTGTGCTCGGAGCTGGATGAAGCTTAGAGGGGAGTGATCCAGCAGCGGCCCTCCCTGTGTTTTTTAAATGGACATATTTTACCACCCCCCCCCCCGCTAAGTTTCCTTCCATACCCTGAATAAATAGTACTTAAGCTGATACGCTAACGTTTCCTGTTACTGCAGAAGAATACTCTTTACCAGGGGTTGGATATTTGCAGTATTGGAATTACAATTTGAATATATGATTGCATTTTGCCCCCATATTTTATAAGAATGAGTGAAAAAATGGGAAGCAAAGTGCTTATTATGTTGATAAAAAGCACATGGTATAATGTATGGATACTTATTTGGTGCTTTCTGTAGAGTCTTTGAAGTTAGGCGAACACTCAGTGGGTTCAATTATGTAGGAAAAGTGAGGGAATGTTTTTATGTATTTTATTATTCCTATTTTTAAAAAACATTTATTTGAGAGAGAGAGTGGATGTGCGAGAGAGTGGTAAGCATGGGGGGGAAGGATAGAGAGGGAGAAGCAGACTCTTCAAAGAGCAGGGATGGGAGGCAGGGCTTGATCTCAGGACTCCGGGATCATGACCAGAGCAGTAGGCAGATGCTAAACCAACTAAGTCACCCAGGCGCCCTTATTATTGCAATTTTTTTAAAGATTTTTATTTTAATAGCCTCCAGACCCAACCTAGGGCTTGAACTCATGACCCTGAGATCAAGAGTAGCATGCTCTTCTGACTGTGCCAGCCGGGCGCCCTATGATGGAATGTTTTTAGATTCTGGAATTAAGTTTTCAAGGATATTTTTTGTCCTGAAAGACTGAGAGTAATTGAGATTCGTATAAATCATTACCTTTCTAGTAGCAGAACCCTCAAATAACGTGCATGTCTTTGAACTTGCCCACTTTTCCAAGAATATATATAAAAGCAAGGATCTTCCTATTCTGTAATTTAGCTATAATTTATTGAATTCATTCCTTTATAATTGGATATTCATATTTCTGGTTTTTCTCTAATATGCAGTAGATGTCACCTTTTTTTATTATTAACCATTTTAGCTCTATCTTAAATTGACATTTAAAAGAACCTTTGTAATAACTTGTTCTAAATTTGAAGACTCCCCATGGGAATTGGTTCATTTGAAGTTCTTCATAGTCATCATTAGCCCATATTTATTAAATTGCTATATGCAGGGCACTGTGACAGGACAAATAACACTGTAGCTGAAAGCAGCATACAGTTACCAAAATGATAAATGAAAGAAGCTTTTTATGTTGTTGGAAAAATGATAGTCAGTGCTTCTCCAGTCTTTTCAAATAGATGATTTTAGTCAAGTTTATCTTTTTTAAAAAAACTTATTTCTAGGGCTTACTTCCAGATACGTTATATATGTCAGCCTAAAGATATAAAAATTTCTCTAAATTGGAGAACTGAAATTTGTTTTCCTTTCCTTCTTTTTTTTTTTTTTTAAGAGAGCAATCATGCACGCATGTGTTTTGGGGGGAGAGCTACAGGGAGAGAGAATTAAGCAGCCCCATGCCCAGCATGGAGCCCAACATAGGGCTCCATCTCACAACCCTGAGATCATGACCAGAGCTGAAATCAGGAGTTGGACACTTAACCAACTGAGCCACCCAAGTGCCCCATATTTTTTTGGTAATATATACATAACAAAATGGTTAAAGTGGTCAATTTTAAGTGTATAGATCAGTGACATTAAGTATGTTCACAGTCCCCTGCAAACCACCAGCATTGTCCATTTCCAGAACTTTCCATCATTCAAACAGAAACTCTGTATCCATTACACATTTACTCCATCTCTCCCCCACCCCAACCCCCCTGGAAACCTCTCTTATGAATTTGCCAATTCTTTTTTTTTTTTTTTTTTTTTAAGATTTTATTTATTTATTTATTTGACAGAGAGAGAGAGAGAGAGAGAGAGAGAGACAGTGAGAGAGGGAACACAAGCAGGGGGAAAGGGATCGATGTGGGGCTCGATCCCAGGATCCTAAGATCCTGACCCGAGCCAAAGGCAGACGCTTAATGACTGAGCCACCCAGGCACCCCGAATTTGCCAATTCTTTTAAATGGACTTAGAAAACATTATACTGTTTTCAAAGTAAATGTTTCAGAGTGGCATTCCTTTTTAAAGCTGAATGATATTCCATTGTGCGTATATATACCACATTCTGTTTATTTATTCATCTGTTGATGGACATTTGGGGATGTTTTTACTCTGGCTATTGTGAATACTGTTGCTGTAAACATGGGTGTACTTGTATCTGAGTTCCTATTTCCGTTCTGTCGGATATGTACTGAAAAGTGGAATTGCTGGATCATATGGAAGTTCTCCGTGGAGCTTTTTGGGAACCGTGAACTGTTTTCCATAGTGGTTGCCCCATTTTACATTCTCATCATCATCGTGCAAGGGTTCTAATTCCTCCACATTCTCGATAGCGGTTGTTTCTGTTTTTTGGGTAATAGCCATCCTAATGGGTTCGAAATGGTATCTCATTGTGATTTTCATTTCTCTAAAGCTTAGTGATGTGGAGCGTCCTTTCATGTTGGCCATTTGTGTATCTTTGGAGAAATGTTTATTCAAGTCTTGTGCATTTTCGAATTGGGTTTTCGTTGTTGAGTTGTAGGAATTCTTTATATGTTCTAAATATTCATCCCTTATCAGATATGTGACTTGCAAATATTTTCTCCCATTCTTTGGGTTGTCTTCACCGTCTTGATGAGTGTCCTTTGTACAGAAATTTTTAATTTTGATAAAGACCAGTTCAGCTGTTGTGTGTGTGCGTGTGTGTGGGTGTGTGTGTGTGCTTTTGGTGTCATTATCTAAGGAATCATTGGCAAATAAAATGTGAAGATTTGCCCTTTTGTTTTCTTTTAAGATTTTTATCTTTTGGGGCTCCCGGGTGGCTCAGTCGGTTAAGTATCTGACTTTGACTCAGCTCATGCTCTCAGAGTTCTGGGGTCGAGCCCCACGTCAGGCTCTATCCTCAGAGTTTTGTCTTTTTAGCTCTTGTGTTTAGGCCTTTGACCCATTTTGAGTTAATTTTTGTTTGTGTTTTAAAGTAAGGATCCAACTTCATTCTTTTGCAGGTGACTGTCCAGTTTTCCCAGCAATATTTGTTGAAAAGCCTGTCCTGTCCCTATTGAATGGTCTTGGCACCGTTGTCAAAAACCATTTGGTTGTATATGCAGGCGTTTGTTTCTGAGTTCTCCATTCTGTATGTCCTTTTTTATGTTGGTACCACACTGTTTTTACTGTTATAGGTAGCTTTGTGTGGTAGGTTTTGAAGTCAGGAAGTTTAAGTCTTCTAACTTTGTTCTTTTTTGAGAGAGTGAGGTTCCATATGAATTTCAAGATTTCTAAAAAGATTTCTGGAGAAAACTCTTGGGATTCTGATAGGGGTTGCACTGAACTGGTAGATTACTTTGAGTAGTATTGTCATCTTAATATTGAGTCTTTAGGTCTTTAACATAAATTTCTGTAATCAAATTTTTTATAATTGACATGCGATTAATTTTAGTTTGTACTATAACTTCTGGGTGTTAAGGTGTTTGATGATTTTTAGGCTTCTGAAATTAACTGTCATCCCTACTAACTGTGATTCCTGGTACCTAAGTGCCAAATGGAGGTGCAAAACCTGCAGTCTGCAGACAGTATGTGGCCTGGACTTCTGTTTTATTTGGTTGTCACCATGTTGGGCTTCATTGTATTTTAAATTCAAATTGAACATTACCATTTCCGGGGCACCTGGCTGGTTCAGCCGATGGAGTATGTGACTCTTGATCTCGGGGTTGTGAGTTTGAGTCCCACATTGGGTGTAAAGATCACTTAAAAATAAAATCTTACAAAAAAAACCACATCACTTCCAAATAACATGGATTCTTATGTTAAAATTCCTTTCCAGTTTTTTAAAAATTGGAAGATCTGGCAGCAATGCTCAAGTAGCACCGGCCTCCCTCAGATGGGCAGGAGATTGGTTTTCTTGAAGGAGGTTGAATGTGGGTTGCCATTTTTGTCTTACACTCTTGTCTGCTGCTATCACCTGTCTGTTATCCATAGGCAGAGAGTTTTCAACCCTTTTGAAAAGAGGAGAAAGAGAAAGTTGGATTGAAATTATCTCTTGCAATAAATATTTATTACTCACGGCAGATTTCAAGTGACCTGAAAATCACCTTTCATAACAGAATCTTTGATGGTCTGGTTGGACTCTGCCCTACCCCCACTCCCTTTGGAAGATGATTTCTGCTTAATGCTATATGAATGTATTCCCTTATAGCAGTTCTTTTTTTTTTTTTTTTAAAGTAATGTGCACACAGTGTGGGGATTAAAGTCACGACCCTGAGATCAAGAGTTACATGCTGTACGTACTGGACAAGTCAGACACCTCTTCTTATAGCAACTCTTAAGAAAAATGAGGCTTGTTTGGATTCCTGAGAATCTACATTAATAAAATATCCTGCTGAGCAATCATTATGGAAGATTAATTTTGTGAATTGATAAAAGTCATTGAGATGGAAGATTGGTTAGTGTTGTTTTTAAACAATGGAAATAGTAATCAGGAGAGATAAAAATCAGATTAAAATGTTTTAAGTATTGATTTTAAAAGATGAGAAACCTGATAAGCTCCTAGCCAAACTGAGCCATTACATGGAATTTTATGTATGTATGTGTAGTGCGTGAAGAAGTTGAACTTGTCACAAAATAATGGAAGTGAAGGCCGTATTGTAGATCTAGTGGATGAATGGATTTCATTAAAATATCCCTATGGTAATCCGATATTATGAGAGCAGCATTTATGTCTCCAAGAAGCTATAGGAAGTAAAACATAAACTTCAAGTCCCATTTGAGGTAATGATGGTTGCTTCAGTACACATTATTATTATTTTTTTATTAAAGATTTTATTTATTTATTTGGGAGAGAGAACAAGCGAGGAAGTAGGAGAATAGGCAGAGGGAGAGGGAAAGAATCCCAAGCAGACTGCATGCCGAACATGGAGCCTGATGGGGGCTTGATCTTAAAACTCCAAGATCATGACTTGAGCCAAAACCAACTCTGATGCTCAACGAATTGAGCCACCCAGGCGCCCCTTATTAAGAAGATACTATTATAGCTTATATAATACTATATAGTTATAGTATTTTTAGCATTCTTTTTACTTGGTAATTTGTAAAGATACATTTCTTTGGATATCACATCAGTGCCATATCCAGTATTTGGGACGTTTGGGGGTTTAATGGGAGCAGATGTTTGGAAGAAAGCAAAGAGACAAGTAAGTGATCAGAAGGTCAATAAGGTTACATTATTTTATACCATTATAGGTTGAGTTCATTGTTGGCCAAGTAAAATATTATGTTAAATATTACTGAGAGTAACACAGGGCTTCTGTGATGTTATGTAGGCAACTATTAGCCTTACGTACTTTTGGAAATGTTTGAATCTAGTTTTTTTCATAGGGCCAACGAAGTCACTTTAACCTAATATGAACACTTGCTTACATCCTGGCAGTAGGTATTAGAGATGAGTTGCAAAAATTCTTTCATTGAGCTACTTAATAGCTGTTCCCAAGAGACAAGGAGGGTGAAAGGAGAGTCATTCTAATACATGCCAACCCGGATTGCTCAAATTTGGCTAAGGTACTAAGATACCAGATAGTACTATTCATAAATAGCTGCTTGACCTGCCAGTCTTTGAAGGGTTTAAGGTGAACTAGTTCTGATGACTTTGTAAGACTGTTTAGGAGAAAAACGAGCGATTTTTATAGGCAAAGTATGTGCGCTACACAAGTTCTCATATGTGCTGAAAATTACCTCTGTGCCTAAATGCTGAGGAGACATTGTATGGGGGTGGGTGTTATGGTAAGGGCACTGTGTTGGTAGAAATAATTTTCTTACAGTGTTTGGGTTGATGTCATTTAGAGGCTAATCTACTAAGGGCATACAAACACTTGTAGTAGAGCTAGTGTTTCATAAACTAGTGTGGTTGTTGGGGCTCTCAAACCATATTCAATTTTCATTGGGTAAATTTTTAAAAACTGTAGACTTTGTATACATACATATATATGTGTGTGTATACATAACACACATACACATACATGATTGTGGCTTGTAGTGATATATTAAAGAATAAAGGCTTTTTACTATTTGGTGGGACTTTTTAACCATTTGGGAATATATAAAATCGGTTTAGCAAGGTGGTTGTCAGTTTTTCATCCAAAATACAATAGTTTGAAATTTGTTGATGGTTGCCAAGCTGTCATCTGCCTTTTATTGATTTGCTTTTATAATGTATTTGAATTAAAATTAAAATGATCTGTTATTATAAAGAGCAAGTGATTACACTTGGTCCGGGCAACGTCTGTAAATCATCAAAGGAAAGAGGATTTTAGCCCAAGGAAAGGATGGTTTGATTGCTCCAAGGGGGAAAATATGATTAGGTGGATTTTTAAGGAAATTAGCACTCATCGGAAGGCTACAAGAGGTATGGAAATGCCAGAATTTTCCAGAAAAGTTAGCTGAATTTGGAAGTAAGGAATAAATACACTAGAAATAAGTAAGAAATAGATACACTAAATACATATCTTTGGAAAAATGCCTGGTTCCTACCCTGATGGAAGACACATTTATGTGTAATGAATCAGCAGCGGGAATCATCCAGGTGTGTAAACTTGAAGGAAATACCAATGTTTTTAGAGCCACAAAGGGTACTGAAGCTTGTTCCAGGGAAGTTTTCCAGGAAAAGATGTCATCTCTCTGTACTTCCTTAGATTTAAGTATTTTAAGAAGCCTCATCCCATGAAGGAAACACTGCAAAAGAACTTTTATGATCAAGATACCTAAGTTTATAACAGCACTTGTGTCTGCTCTTTTTTGTCTTATTTTCATAATTGTTCAGGAATAGACTCCCAATTTATAATATTACACCTATAGAAATCAGGGGTACCATCACTGCACCTTTTATTTGGGCTTAACTTTTAAATATCATTTAGAAACCAGTCAGACAGAAGTTGACATGACAGAGTTTAAGAAGTATGACATGACAGAGTTTAAGAAGCTTTCCTTCTTTATTAGCATTATTTTGTTGACAGAATTGTCTGCCCTACCAAGCCAAGCTTCCATGCATGTGAGGACTTGTGACTTGTTCATTTTATTGTCTTTAGAGCCTACTCTTGTAAGGTCCTTAAAAGGTTTACTGATTTAAAGCAAAAATAATAGAATCAGCAATTCCTATGGGATGTGAACATCATATCATATATGCTCTATTCTGGTTATTTTTATTGTCTTTGGATGGCCCTTGGATTTTATTCTGGGGTTGACAGAAGCCTGGAAGAAGAGGGATTTGTTTATTTATGTCTCATTGACGGTTCCTTTCATATTTGTGGATCTAAGAAGTTTGGGGGATGGAGGAGAGTGTCCACCTCTCACCACTCCCCCCCCCCCCAGCAGTTGGCTAAAATAACTTTGAGGGGGCGCCTGGGTGGCTCATTTGTTAAGCGGCTGTCTTTGGCTCAGGTCATGATCCCAGGACCCTGGGATTGAGCCCGCATCGGCTCTGCTCAGCAGGAAGCCTGCTTCCTCCTCTCCCACTCCCCCTGCTTGTGTCCTCTCTCTTGCTTTTTCTCTCTCTCTTTCTGTGTCAAATAAAATCTTAAAAAAAAAAAAAAAAAAGAACTTTAGCTCTTGGAACTTAAGCCACTAACATAACTTATGCTGAATCTTCCACACACCCCCTCTCCCCGCCGCCCCGGCTTTTAATACCGAATCTCATATAAAGAGAAATGTCTCAAGAAATGTCTTTTTCCTGTCTAATTCCTGTTCATTATTTTACTTATAACCACTTGTCCCTTTTGAACTAGCCTAGCCTTTTCAGGGAAGCTTTGTGGCTCTTAACCCATTTAATTCTTGGCAACTTGAAGATTTCTCAAGAAACCCTCTGAGTACCTACCCCATTCTTCTGATCACCAGAAACTCTTGCTAGCCTTAGACTTCATGATGAAAGAAAGGAAAATGCATTCATATGGAATGTAAAGGTGAATGAAAAAAGTCATTCAGGTCATACCTTCTAGCACAATGTTAACTGAACATTGAGTACAGAACTGTCCCACAGAAATAAATGCAAGCTATGTATATGTAGTTAAAATTTTTCTAGTTGACATTTTTTTAAAAACCAAAAAATAGATAGGGAAACCAGGCTGGCTCAGTTCATAGAGCATGTGACTCTTGATCTCAGGGTTGTGAATTCAAGCCCCATGCTGAATGTGGAGCCTACTTAAAAAAAAAAAAAAAAGCAAAACTAGATGAAATGAGTTTGACTATTTTATTTAACCCAATATATCTGAGATATGATCATTTCAGTGTGTATAATCATGTTATAAAATAAACGTAATAAAATTGAGATATTTTGCATTTTAAAAATTTACACACTAAGTCTTTGAAGTTCTGCCTATATTTTATATTTATAGCCACACCTCAACTTGGATGGTACTCTTCATTGGAAATACTTGATTTTTATTTAGATTTCATGAAATTTACAATTGGCAAAGTAGACATTCTCAAGTTGTTCCAGACACAATTGAACGTTTTCTAATAACCGAGTGGAGTTTAAAAAAAAAATCCTGTTCTTTTTTTATTTTATTTATTTACTTATTTATTTGGGAGAGAGAATGAGAGAGGGAGCGTGAGGGGGGATGGTCAGAGGGAGAAGCAGACTCCCTGCCGGGGAGAGTGCCGATGCAGTACTCAATCCTGGGACTCCAGGATCATGACCTGAGCAGCTGCTTAACCGAATGAGCCACCCTCATTCCTTAACCGAATGAGGAACCTGTGTTTCTTTGATATTTGTGTCTATGTTGACAAAACTGGTTCATGTTCTTTATTTTTTAAAAAAATACTTATTTGAGAAATAGCACGTGAGTGGCGGGGGTTGAGGGGAGGAGCAGAGGGAGAGGGACAAGCAGACTTCATGCTGAGTGTGGAGCCCAACTCCAGGCTTGATCCCCGACCCTGAGATCATGACCTGAACTGAAATCAAGAGTTGGATGCTTAACTGATTGAGCCACCCAGGCGCCCTTAGAATCAATTTCACCCTGAAACAAAAGTATGTACATTCAGAACTATTATTTAAGTAAATTCACTAACTCTTGTATCACCTCAGTACGATTAATATCAACTCAAAGGAGCATTGCAAATATTGAAAAGCAAGCCTAAATTTAATCCATATCAACCAGCATTCTTCAGATTTTTCTTGTAGTTTTTATAGCCGGTTCACATCACACTGTGCTTTTAAGTCTTCTGCATAGTCGTGTTACAAAGTGAGTAAATTATTAATTTGTATCGTAAAAAGTTTCAGTTTCAACATAAAGTTTTTTTGTACCTATGTAGCCAAGGCACACACTTTCCTTTCCTTTGAACACTGTACTCATATGCAGTGTGATAGCAATGTGATTGTATTAGGTTTGCTAGGGCCACCGTCACAAAATACCACAGACTGGGGGGTTTACACGAAGAAATTTATTTTCTTGCATTTCTGGAGGCTGGAAGTCCAAGATCAAGGTGCCAGCAGGGTTGGTTTCTGCCTTCTCTCTGTGTCCTCACATGGGCTTTCCTCTGTGTGCAGGGGGGAGAGAGAGATTGATTTCTAGTGTGTCTTCCTCTTCTTCTTTTTTTAAAGATTTTATTTGAGAGAGAGTGCACACATGAGTAGGAGGGAGATGGACAAGCAGACTCCCCGTTGAGCAGGAAGCCTGATGTGGGGCTCGATCCTAGGACCCTGAGATCATGACCGGAGCTTGACCGACTAAGCCACCTGGGTGCCTCCTTCTCCTTTTTAAATGCAGTTGCCCCAGATGATCCTACCTATTCTCTGGGCTTAAAATTCTTTCATCCTGTTATTAAATCGCGAATTCATGATTCTAGCCCCCATTACCCTCTGGAGGTCCTCACCTGTATTTTTGTCTGGTAAATATCTCCACTTTTGCCACTGTGGTGATGCTGGAGCATTTTGAATACAGCGCATCCAGATCTGAAGTCTGCCCATCTCCAATCCCCTCCTTCCAGCCCTCTTCAGTTCCTTTGGTTACTAGCTCCACTGCTCCCTAGTTGCCAGAAGTAGAGAGTTGGCAGCATTTTGACGCTCCTTTCATCTCTCTTGTCCAAATCCTCTCGACATTTCTCCAGTCCCTTTCCTGCCCACGCTACTCCAGTGTGTGTTCATCAGCCTTTCTCCTGGGGGAATGCAGTGGCTTCCTAGCTGACCTCCTTGTCTCTACCTAATCTTCCCAGATCACACCCTTCCACCTTCAAAAATATGTCTAGCAGGTCCTCCTCTAGCTGGAAGAGAGCCCGCGCCCAGTTTTTCTGGAGAGGTTCTGGAGACTTGGCCCTTGCTCTCCCCTCAGAGCTGTTCTCTCCTGTGCCCTGCCCTTACCTGTGTGTCTGCTGTAGCTCTTCTCACATTACCCTGCACTCAGTTTCCACTTCCTCACCTCTCATTCATAATACATGTGTTAGACTGTAGTTCTGGGTTTCTCTGTGCCTGGATCCTGTCTCTAAGACCATTCGCTCCCCAAATACGGATCTTGAGCCTTACTAGTTTGCCCAGTGTACTCATTTGCTAGGGCTGCTGTAACAAGTACTACAAACAGAGTGGACGAAGGAAGAGGAATGTATTGACTGTTCTGGAGGCTAGACGTCCAAGACCAAGTTGTCAGGAGGGTAGGGCGGTGCTCCCTCTGAAAGTGCTATTGGAAGGGTCTGCTCCGGGGCTCTCTCCTAGCTTCTGGAGGTTCTGTGGCTTTTGGCAGCATGGCTGCAGTCTTTACATGGCCTTCTCCCTATGTGTGTGTGCGTCTGTGTCTGTCTCTTTACATTTCCCTTTTTATAAAGGCATCAGTCATATTGGATTGGGGGCCCACCGTACTCCAGTATGACCTCATCTTAATTAAATCTGCACTGACCTGATTTCCAGATAACCTCACATGTGGGGGTTGTGGGGGTTAGGACTTCAAATACGAGTTTTGGTGGGGATACAATTCAACCAATGGTATGTTGACTGTAACATAATTGTAAAGTGAGCCAATGAAATAATTTTTTTTAAAAGATTTTATTTATTTGTCAGAGAGAGAAAGGTGCACATAAGCAGGGGGAGCAGCAGGCAGAGGGAGAAGCAGCCTTCCCGCTGAGCAAGGAGCCCGATGTGGGACTCCATACCAGGACCCCGGGATCATGACCCGAGCTGAAGGCAGATGCTTAACCCACTGAGGCACCCCCAGTGAAATAATCTTTGAATAAAAGATCAGACTTTTATTTTCTTAATGGGCATTATGTTTAAATAATCAAAGCTTATGATTTTGTTGTTCATACTTTCTGTCTCTACTTTTCAAGTATATTCGTATTTGGCAGCTTTCGAATTGTTGCACCTTAAAAGATGCAGGTGGATGATTCTAGTTGTTCTGACTCTGTCCTGATGAGAGAGGGAATGTGGCTTAGCTTTCAATATATTTAATATATCAATAAGCCAACAAGGACAAAGAACTGGAGAGAAGGAGAGATGTCCACAGAATCTTGAAGATGGAAAGCAGATGGACCCTGAGTAGCAGAGTTATTAGCAGACCAGAAGGAACTGAAATGTAAATGCAGGGGGAGAAGCCAACTAAAAGCAAACTGATTTGCAGAGCAGGACTTGACTGAAGACCAGGAAGTGTCAGGGCTTCTGAGTGGGTGAGGGAAGGGGTTGAAGCTAAGTGTGAGAAATCAGCCCAGGAATACCCCTCTCACTGTGTCATTCTCCCCCCACCCCCGCCTGGGGAGAGGACTTTTCCTGATTTACCTGGGGACAGCAGGCCCAGCAGAAGATGAGGGACTGAGAAGTGGCAGTCTCCTTAACTGAGCCGCCAGTCCCCTGACAGCCAGGCTGGTGGGTCCCAGGCAGGGAACTTGTTGCCTTCCTCTCCGGATAGGTAACTCATTGACTGGTCCTATCCATGTACAGAAAACTTCTAGCCAAGGGCACCTGGGTGGCTTAGTCAGTTAAGCATCTGCTTTTAGCTCATGTCATGACCCCAGGGTCCTGGGATAGAGCTCCCACGTTGGGCTCCCCACTCAGTGGGAAGTCTGCTTCTCCCTCTCCTTCTGTCCCCCCACCAACCCGTGCGCTTGCTCTCATGCTCTCTCAAATAAATAATCTCTTTAAAAAAAAAAAGAAACCCCAAACTTTCTAACCAGCTTTTTAGTGCCCCTTAAATATTGAATCAGATGGCTTAGGAACACCGAAGAGTGTAGGAATGCCGTGAACATGCTCAAGAACGAAAATGGAGGGGATAACACAACTTGAAGACAAGGCAGGGGACAAGTAACTTTACGTAAGTTCTTGGTACTTACTTCGAAGAGGGGAGGGTATTCTGTCTGTGACATAATTTATAGTAAAATTAGGCAGAGAATGAGGAAGAGTTCTTGAAGATGAGAAACATGACACCAGGAATTTAAAAATATAGTAGAAATCTTTCAGGGAGAACACTAAGATCCTAGAAAGGAAAATTAAGAAAAGCAGGAGATTAATGTAGAAGGTCCGAGAAGCACGGAGTAAGAATTTCAGGAAGAGAACAGAGAAGACATGTGGGACCGAGTGTGTCCGGGTTGACTTGGTCCACGGAGAGCTCAGGTCGGGGACAGAACCCCACACACCAAGGCACATTATGTTGAAATGTCAGAATAGCAGAGATTGGGAAGAATCTTAGAAGTTACTTTCATACAGAAAGAAACAGAGCTGCACAAAAGATTCTGAATCCAATTTTCCTTAGATTTATCAGCAGCAGTGCCGGAAGCTGGAAGATAGTAGCTCCACGCCTTAAATGTTGAGGGAGAATTGTGTCTAGCTTACAATTTCGTTCTCGTCCAAATTAGTGTTAAAGTGTGTGCATACAATAAAAACTTGTTTTGAGACCCGTCATGTTTGAAACTTCCTGTTCACACACCCTTTCTTGGGCAGCTGTCAGAAGGTGAGAGCCACTAAACTAGGCAGGAAGTCAAGACCAAGGAAAGGACGGAGTCAGGGAACAGGAGGAAGGGGGAGGGAATTTGTGACCAAAGCTCCAGGAATGGCAGCTGTGCACAGGTCTAGAGGATAATCAGTGTCGCCGAAATAGGAAAATGACAGGCCTGGGGGAGGCCTGTCTTCAAGAAAAAAGGAATCGAAACCATTGGATCACCTCTTGCATCAGACTGCACTGAGGGAGCTTTGTAGAGCTTTCTGACAGCCTCAGAGCCTGAGTGATCAGCACATGTGAAACCAAGCAGGTAAAAGAAAAGGTGCAGTTGCTATCTCGAAGGGGGGAAATAAATGCTGAAAGAAAGGAACTGTAATCAGTACATTTTTATGGTATAATAATGTAAACAGGAGTATCGATTTGACCACCAGGGCAAGGGGAAGTGAGTGCATGAACATAGGGTATGGTGGTTTCTGAGCGAAACCTCTTTTTTTTTATTTGAAAGAGAGAGAGAGGAGTGGGGAGGGGAGAAACAGAGGGAGGGAGAGACTCTCAAGCAGGCTCTGCACTGAGCCCAGAGCCGGACACAGGCTTGATCCCACGGCCCTGAGATCCTGACCTGAGCCAAAATCAAGAGTCTGATGCTTAACCCACTGAGCCACCCAGGCGCCCCTGAGTGAAACCGTTTCTTACTAGGGGGTGACTAGGTAAAGTCTGGACCGAAAAGGGTCCAGGAATAAAGCATGCTAGTCAGCAGGGTGGAGGTAAATAGCAGAGGAGAGGCTGGAAGGGCAGCCTCCCAGGAGCACGGGCCCGTTGAGGTGGAGGACTGCTCTTCTAGTACAAGCCTGTGTTATGTGGCCTTTCAGCCTGTGTACGTGGATGTACTCAGCAAATTTTTTTTTACAAATTGAAACTTTTTGGGGCACCTGGCTGGCTCAGTCAGTAAAGTATGTGACTCCTATCTCAGGGTCATGAGTTCAAGCCTCCACGTTGGGCACAGAGCTTACTTTAAAAAAAAAAAAAAAGGAAACTTGTTATACTGCATAAGGTTCTTCTTTTCATTTAATTTATCATTATAGGTTTACTTCATTGGAGCTTGTACAGTGTTAATCGTTTAGAAATTGCTGAGTGATGGGCCGCCTGGGTGCCTTAGCTGGTTAAGGATCCGACTCTTGGTTTCGGCTCAGGTCGTGACCTCAGGGTCGTGAAAGCGAGCCCTGCATCGGGCTCCTCTACTGATTGAGGAGTCTGCTTGGTGCTGTAGGTGGAGAGCCCCGAGGCAAGAAAGGCCCTGGGTGCAGACGGACGCAAGGACTGGAAGGATGGTGCTAGCCCAGGGCTGGGTGATGGAGTGGTTGAATCTCTCGGCACAGAGGAGTGATCGATGTGCTCTGACTTGCCAAGGTTCAGAGTGTTGGGGGAAAATGGATCAGGGAGGGCAAGAGTGGACACAGCTCCCCTGAGGCTCACCTGACAGGTGGCACAAAGTGCGGTGGTACTTCCGTTGTGGGGGTGCATTCGTGTTCCTGTGTGTTCACACCCACGCTTACTACATCCTTTTTATTCATTCTTTTTACTTGCACGGAGTGTTTCCCTTTCTCCTTGATGCATCTATTTAGTAGTTCCAGTGGCTTGAACCCAGGAAGATTAATTAATAGTTGAGGCAGCAAGCAGTAAACATACCGACCAGCAGCTCATACTAGCTTTATTACTTTATTTTTTTAAATTGCTGATAATTACAATAATGCACATGGGCATGGGTCCCAGACAGGAAGAATCATTGTCTGCAAGCAGATCTGGTGTGAGCTGATAATCCAGCCTGTATTTACTTTTAAATTTAAATGCTTCATAAATCATAGGAAAGATGCCTTTTTGACTTGCTTTGAACTTGGGGGGAGGGTGGTGCTCTTTTGTATTTTTGTTATTTTCACAGTTGTTTTAATGGACATTAGAAGTTACAGTAATTTGCTTCATCATGATTGGTATCTGAATATGGCTTGCACCTAGTAAACCTAGTAAAATGGTTAGCAGAACATCACATAGAAAGTGCCATTTGTAACTGAAAATGTAATTTCCTCCCTTTCTGCCCTGTAAAAGTCATTTTGGCAAATTGCCTTATTTTCTAGTTATAAACAGATATGCATTACACATCTAAATTTCTGCCCTTTCTTGACTTTCAACATTACAGAACCACAGAAATAAGGAACCAAGCCCTTGGTTTTCGTGGAAAAGTAAAAAATTAAGAAATTTTTAGATAAGGCCATTAATTCTTAGTAATACAGACTATCAGCTTACTATTGCTATCATTTTATAAAAAATTTTAAAAACAAAAGATAAAAAGATAATCATAGAATTCAGAGCACTCTTTCCTCAAGAGAAGACAGTTAGCAATTCCATATCCTTATACATTCAGGTAAGTGCACACACATGTGCACACCAGACTCTTCTTCTTTTTCTCATTTTTCAGGCCATTGAACACTTGTCCGGACCTTATTAGCACCCTAATGAGTGTTAGGGAACCTCCACTTTAAAAAGCTAATAAAAGCCATTTTGTATATTAAAACATGGGTATGTTTTTGTTTTTAAGGATTTTAATTTATTTGAGAGCGAGAGAGAACACAAGCTAGGGGGAGGGGCAGAGGGACAAACAGACTTCCCACTGAGCTGGCAGCCCATTGCGGGGCTCAATCTCAGGACCCGGAGATCATGACCTGAGCTCTTATCTTTCCTGGATATAGTAAAGGAAAGGAGACCTAGTGGAAACAATTTCAGATCTCTGACATTAGCTATTCATGTTTGCAGTCGAAACTTCTGGAAGTCAGCGTTTTAGCCAAAGCTGACATGTGGATAGTTTCCCAACTTAACCTTGGTAAAATCACTAAGTTGAGTATATATTTTAGTGAAATAGAAATAGAATATTTTTAAAGGAGATGTAATTTACTACATTAGGTACATGAGATAATTGAAAAATGCTAAAATAGTGCCTAATTTTTAATGGTTATGACTTAATGCATTTGAAATAAGCAATATTATGAGAGCATTTGATTAGCCAGAGGAAGCATGCTTATAATTTCTGAGAATATTGCCAGCTTTGTGCTTGGATAGCCCACAGAACACTCCCTTACCCTGCGATCATTTGTGTTATTTCTTCTGTTTGTTTGGTTCTTTTTTGGTATTATTTCTATCATCTGTGAATTAGTAGGAATGATTTAAATGAACATTAATTATTAATATTTAATCAGTGACACTTCTGGGTGTTTGTTACTTAAAATCATTTCCCTCCTTTAAGGTTTAAGAAACATATCCTTTATATATTCCCCCTAACCCTGCACACACTATTTAGCACCCTCAGTAAATAACCAAGTAATCCTGGCCAGTGAGTTCAGAGGTTAAGCCCAAGTTCACACCATTTAGATCATCTTATATTAATACTCAAGCCTCCTGGCTTTCTGGCCTCTGCAGTTAGCATGCCTTCAACTAGGACCGGATTACTGCCTGGCTTTGGAATCCTGCAGATTCCTATTTGTGAGGAAGTTGTCTTTGTTTCCAAGCCACGTTCCTTAGGCATCGGGAGTGTCAGGAAAGTAGAGTTCTGTGTGTTGTAGTGTGAACTGTGAACCAAAGTCCAAATATTGTGGGTGTCATTTATTATAATACCCAAGATTTGGGTAGCACCGTACTTACACAGAAGCGAAAACTAACACCGAGAGAGGTTATTCCCTGAGGTTTCGTAGCTAGTAAGTTGAGAGGAATATTCTTCTCTCAAGAATACAAATCTGGAGAAATAACTTACATAGCGCTCTTTTGATCACAGCAGTGTCTCAGTAGTAACTGCAGATTCATCTTGACCTGGCTTCCGTGCCAGCCGGAAGCTGGACCAGGGCCAGGAAGCCAGCAACTCCCGGTGATTTTCTTCTAAATGGTAGGGCGGTATTAAATCGGTTCGTGTCAACCTGAATTCCCACAGAAGAAAATGTGGTGCATTACTGCAGCCTACTTGAAGTATGTCCAGATCTAATAGGCAAAGAAGGCCTGTGCAGTCTTTGAAGCCCATTTCATGCCATCCTGGATTTGGGGAGGACGCCTAGTCCCGTGGGGACTTCAGGGATTCTTCCCTGCACACTCGTAATTTCGGCCCCAGTGCTGTAATCGTAGCTGGAGAGAACTAATGTTGAGGAGCCACCGACAATAATGAGGTTAACCTCTGAGTGCTTGCTCTGTGGTGGGTATCGGGCTTAGTGCTGCTGGGCAACGTCTTCATTTAAGCCCCCAAACAAGCCTGAGAGGTGTAGGAATGTTAGGAGCCCCGTTTCACAAATAAAGAAATTTGAAGCCTGATAACAAGGGCCACCAACATTTGAAGAACTCTTTTCTCTAGAACAAGCACTCTTTCCAGCACTTTGCATGTGTTAACTCATTTAAACCTCAAGACAACACTATGGTGAGCAGTTACTATTGTCAGCCGCTTAGAGATGAAGAAACTGAGGGCCAGAGAGGTTAGGGGACCTGCCAAAGGCGGCACAGCTAGTCAGTGATGGGGCTGAAACGGCGTCAGGGTCTGCCCTCCTCTTAAAGCCCTTGCCCTTGGCTACCACCTTAGGCACTTCCTCTGAGGTCAGGGGTGGCATGAGCAGAGGACGGATGGTTGGTCCAGGCATGTCTTCATATCTGCTGAAATCAGTTTCTTAGAGTTCCTATTATGGGCACTTGGAAAGAAACACAGGAGCCAGTACAGAACCTGTCCACTTGAGAATTTTAGATCCATAAACACTATTTTTTTTAACATAAAAGTATTTTATGTGTTTATTTATATTTCAATAACTTCCTTTATAGAAGACTCTTCGTTCTCATCTTGGGGACACATAACAGACCTCTCTTAAATCTTGGGGCTTGGATCCTTACCAACCAGTGTAATCCAGATGAACAAATTACTGTGTTCCTATAAAAAGCCTTGGAGACAGTCTAAACCATTTTTAATCTTGGAAATGATACCTCATTTATACTTTAATATTTAAAGCTCTAATAAAGCAGAGATTATTTGTATAAATTACTGCCTATGAAAATAATACCTAACAGCTGGCATATGTCAGTGGAAGGATAATGGCTTTTTGCATTCAGCGTCTTTTGCCTTAAACCTGATTCACCAGTTTCTAATTAGAATTAAGTCCAAATGTAAAAAAAAAAAAAAAACCACACACACAGCTAAGGATTTTCAGTTGGTGTATTGCAAACCATCACTTTTAAGGACAGGTTTTCTGAGTGTGCTGCTAAAATTGGAAAATGCTTAAAACATGAATCCTGCTATTTTATTAAATAGTGGGTTGAAATGTTTGAAGCTTGTTTTAAACTGAAAGCTTCACTTCTTTACCACTGATGAAGATATGCTAAAGGCTCCAAACTCCAGTCATCCTTTTGACAGTAACAAAAGTGGACTTTCATATATTAGGCTCTCGGCAGAATCATGATAGTCCTCCCATTGGAGAGAATTTATCATCTACACAAGTGGGGTTTTAGTCCATTAGGATGTATGCTCGTGTGTTCAGAATAATAGTTTGTTTTTCAGGTATTGGCCTACTTGGGTTATAGTTTATGAGTGGCCTGACCTAAAAGTGTGTCTTCTCTTTGTGATAGATTGGAACCATGCAGCCATAGTCAAAATTCGGGCAGGTGATGAAAAAGATTTAAAAAAAACCCAAAGCACTTTATTTTGAACTAACTTTAGAGTTTTTTCAAAGTTGCAAAAATTCTGCAGAGTTCCCCTATACCCTTTCCGGGCTTCCCCTAATCTTCACATCTGACACAACCGTGGTGCAATTGTCAAAACTGGGAAATTAACACTAGTACACAATTAGTAACTGACTCAGACCTTATCCAAATAATTACTCCAGTTTTCTCACTGACGTCATTTTCCTGCCCAGGATCCTGTCTTGGCTCTGGTGTGGTGTTTACTTGTCATTTCTCCTCGGTCTCCTGAAATGGGAGAGCCCCTCCGTCTTTCTCATCGGCTCTCTTACGCAGCTAGCTTACAGCCGGTGAGGGAAGTGTCTTGTGTGTCCACTGGGCAGTAATTTTTCTTCCTTTTAGTAGTCATAACTACCTTTCAGAGATAACTCGAAATGATAGCTTTTTAAAAACTTCACTCAGTTAAGTAAATCTTAGGTGGAAGTTGTTGGACACAGATTTAAGTCACTTTAACTTATGAATCATGAAATGCCAGGCAGAACTTGAACAGACAGGAATGAATATATAGGATCTTGGCACCCATTAATAGACTGTCCTTTTGCTGACTTTTTCTTTACAAATGGAAGGTCTTTGATTACAAGTGCTGTGCCTTTTGCTATCGCTGCCGTGCAGGTGGTAACTAGATACTACAAAGGCGTGCTTTGGTCAGTATCGATTCATACTGGGACTGTTAACCGGCCTTCCCAGGGCCAAGCTGGAATGCTTGCCTGCTTGTAACACTGCACCTTCCTATCCAAGGAAACATGATTCACTCAGTAAGGGGATAAAACCGTCCTCTTCAGAAGATGCTCCCTCCACAGCAGGCACTTTCCCAAACCTCGGAGCCAAATTAGATTTGGAGATGATCACTTCGGTGAGGAAGGAAATACTGGGCTTATATTTCGCTTGGACTGGGAATGCTGCATTGGTCCTGAGCCCCTTCATGAAGGGCAGTGGGGCTGTGAGGTGGGCCCAGGAGCTGCATCTCTTGAGATGATGATTAAAGGCCCTCATTTAAGTTAGGCTCACATTTAGATTTACTTACATTTATTTATGGCTTTAAGCCATACCAGGTTTTCAACCAAGTTACTAGAAGCACTTTTTACCAAGTTGAGTTTCTGTCCTTGTAAAGCTGAACTCTTTTCCCTGAGCCAAATTAATAAAATGGAATTTCTTATTAAGAATGAATTATTAAGTAAAATGGAAGCACGGGGCTGGGAAGCAGTTGATGCAGTTTGTTTTCAAAGCCTTAAAAGTGCTGCAGTGTGCATAGATCATAAGGACCGGCTTAAGTGCCAAAGCACGGGGCATTAATTTTCTTTCGTAGAGGATTCCAGGTTCACAGGATATCAGAAGTGCTGACTTGGCAGTGAAATCCCATTTGTAACATGTTAGATTAGGCAACAGATTGATTTATACATTGATGTAGTGGATCCAGGCCCCGTGTGTGCACCAGAAAATGGAGGCACATTAAATAAGAGCATTTTCCGAGGAAAGAAGTACAAACATCAGGGAACAAAACAGATCCTGTTATATTCTAGGTAAGGTTGGGATATGTTTGATTAGTTGATTCCTAGACATGGTCCGCAGAGGCTTTTTATATTTCAGATGATACCTTCTTGAGAGTCTCTTATGACCACAAGGATTAATCTTTCTGAACTCAAAAGTGAATCACTGCTGCATATTAGCTGTCTGGAATGATTCCAGTTACTCTCCTTTCTTGGTGGTAACCGATGTGAGGGGCTGCTGCCGCTTAGCTGCCTCTTCCTGTTGCTTTAACCTCTGGTAGTTTAGACTCTCTTTAGGGAAGGCGATGCTGACCGTCTCAGCACAGAGATCAAATGCACTCATCACTAATGTATTGACCTTAGTGGTTGACCCATAAACTGAACATTTATACAGTTGGAACTCTTGTGGTCTTTTAGCCAGCAGCCATAATGAGTAACATGTGGATCATAATCTTTGGTGCTGGTAAGTGGCCGCCTGCACACTTTTGACCACGCCACGTCTGTGGCTCAGGTGAGCTTACGTAACTAATCGACACTGTTTCTTACCTGATTTCATGTTTAGAATTTAAGAGGTTAACCCCCCCCCCCAGTACTTCTACCACACCCAAAATCCTATTTGTTTAATAGCTGCTTTTAATGTTAAAATATACAAGGCCAGGGGCTCCTGGCTGGCTCAGTCAATGGAGTATGCGACTCTTGATCTCGGGGTTGTGGGTTCGAGCCCCACGCGGCGAGGAGAGATTACTTAAAATCTTAAAGGGGCGCCTGGGTGGCTCAGTCAGTTGAGTGTCAGACTCTTGATTTTGGCTCAGGTGGTGATCTCAGGGGTCATGAGATCGAGCCCTGTGTCAGCCTCTGCTCTGGGTGTGGAGCCTGCTTAAGACCCTGTCTCCCTCCCCCTGCCCCTCCCTCTCTAAAAAAAGTCTTTTAAAAAATGAGTAAAATATATAAAGCCATAGAGAGACTTTAGGAATTATTGCTCCACATCTTTTAGATTTAACCATGGTGGTTTAAGTATAGCAGATTTAGGAAACACTTTCCCTTTTGACCTATTGCTTTGGCTATCATCTCTTTCTTGATTTTCTTTATTTCTGTCTGGGGTTTTGAAGTAGGAAGTAAAGGACTTAGGGAAACACTGGTTTTGGTAGATAAAAGTGTCCCTGGGGTTTCCTTGCCTTTGTCTTGGTATTAACACATTTATGTATACCCATTTTCCTCCATATCGTAATCTAGCATTCTAGCCAGAATCCTTAGATATGGTTCTCAAAAGAAGAGTGGCCAGTAGAAGAGGCATTTTGGTACACATATTGAACTCAGTGTAAGAATTAAACACATCTGTCTTGTGCGTCCTTACCCCTCTTAATGATTGGTTTGAATTAAATATACCATTAGAGTATTGCCTATAAATAAGTGCATGTTCCTTTCCACAGATATCCTTGAATGTTCTTTTTCTTTTTTCTAAAGATTTTATTTTTAAGTAATCCAACACCCAACGTGGGGCCTGAACTCACCACCCTGAGATCAAGAGTCACCACCCCTACTGACTGAGCCAGCCAGGCCCCCCTGTTCTTTCTTTTTCTTATCAGCCTGTAGCTTTATATGCAGTTATATGGAAGGCCTAAGATCTGCCTTCTCCTTTAATAAATGATTAATCATCACAGTAGGGCTACAATCAATTCTAGTTGATAAAGTTGCTAATTGTTCTCTTCTTTGGATTTAATTGAGGTGTTTTTCCAACCCTGATTGATCTTGGCAATATTTTCAACCCAAATTAGCTTTCTCCCAGTTAACTAACAAGTGTCTGTGCTTTCTTCTCTTGTCCTGGTCGAGAGTGGGCTTATTTTAATAAGCTCCTAAGCTAAATGTGTGGAGGATGGTGAATTTTTCCTGGAGAAGAGGTCATAATGTATTTCAAAATCAAATGTAGTCTCCTGATTAGAAGGACCATTAATGTCTATGTCGTCCATCAGCACAAATAAATGAGAGTTGCTTAGAAAGCACATGTTTTCCATATATTATAAAAGTCAAAGCTATCCTTTCTGTTAACTGAAAAACCATTTTATGTTAATTGCTCTTTTTAAAAAGAGCAACGCAATAGACCATACAGTCTTTAACCCTATCCACCAAGTTTTTAACATTAAAAAAAAACTTTAATTTTTATTTTGAAAGAACTTTTACATTAGGGGAGACCGCAAAACTCCATTGTGGATGCAACCATCAATATCGGCATATTTCTAGGTGCTTGGATGCCTGTGTTTTCTCTAGAACACGAGACTTTGTAGGACCCTTAACTGTCATAATGCCTAAATGTTATTTCTCACCTGTAATTTGTGATCTGTTAGTGGCTATGATCTTTTCACAAAGAATAGAATACTAACCAAAGAAAGATAATGGAATCATTGATTATTTTTATCTAATACAAGATAAAATTGTTCATGAAATCCCTTTTAGTGTTCTGCTTCCATGAGATAACCATCCCTCATTGAGGGATGCAAGCCATGCTTATCTTCTACTCACTGCCCCCCCCAACCAATCTGTCCCCAAGTCTTGCCAGTGTTGCTGTCTCATCTCTCAAATCTGTTTCTCCGCTGTACTGCCTTAGTCCAAGGTACCATCCTCCCTCCATCTCCCCCCACCCCTGAGTCTGCAACTCCAGCTTCCTGAGCCATCCCCTGCATACACTTGTTCCCTTTCAATCTCCTTGCCATCCTGCAACCAGAAAAAAGTATCGCAGCTGCATTTTGAAAATATTAACTTTGTGCTTAAAATCTCCCAGCACCTCAGTGATAAAGACAGAAGTCCTTTCTTGGTCCACACACTGTGTAGGCTTGTCCTTGTATGCCTCTCCACCCTTCTCTACTGCTTGCTGTCTGCCTCTCTGCATTCTCTCCACGTGGGAACCTCTCAAGCACTGCTCTTCAGGAGGCTTCCCTGACCACATCCATACCCAAGCCTAAGTTAAATTCCCTTCCTGTCTGCGGCTTCAGCATTGGGTTCTTTTCCTTTGTAGGACATCTAGGAATGTGATCACACTTTCTTATGTGTGAGTATGGACTCTTGGGCTAGACTGTAAGCCCCATGAGAGCGGGGACCATAACTTTTTGCTCACTCTTGTGACCTAGGCATTTAGCATGTTGCTTTGCAAACTGGTAGCTGTTCAACAAAATTTTGTTGTGTAAGTGAATTACTGGAACTTTAGCCATTCTGTACTTTTGTGGCTTACTATATCAAGGAATGGGAAGTAGATGTGCTCGTATTAGAGCAGATCGCAGTTGGATTATAGGCTCCCACGTTAGAAGTGTCCAGGTGGGGAGTGGGGACTAGATTTTCCACTGACCCTTTGCTTTGATCATATAAGTCCAACAGTCGTTTTTTCTGGCCCAACTCCTGGGAAAATGACTTGTTTATGAAGATAAAAATAATAATGAAATTTTAAAAGATCAGTTCTCCTGTCACGAACCATTGGATGACTGTGCCTTCATGCCAGCTTTTTTGGAGTAAACATGGATATTTTTCCCCCCTTCGGTAGGCTCTTGCAGCCAATGCTGGAACAGGATTTGCTGTCGCTGAGCCTCAAATTGCAATGTTTTGTGGGAAGTTAAATATGCACGTGAACATTCAGACTGGAAAATGGGAACCAGACCCAACAGGCACTAAGAGCTGCTTTGGAACAAAAGAAGAAGTTCTTCAGTACTGTCAGGAGGTAAGAGTGTTTCTAGAACGTGAAAACAGCTTTTTTTCTTCTGGGTCAAGCTCGAACCTCTTTACCTTAGAAGACCAACTTGCTAATGACAGAGCCCCCGGCCTTGTATTTCTAAATATATATGACGTGACAGACTTGTCAGAGGCTTTGTCCGTGTGCGCTGCGAGCTCTTGGTTCTTTTAGGAGGGAATAGTACAGAGGCTCGGCGGGAACCGTACAAGTAAAGCCAGGTTCTCTTGGCTTCCCACTTACTGTGGGAGGATGTGAAGCCAAACATGTCATGTGTATGCTAGTAAAGCCTGGTTCTCTTGGCTTTCCACTTGCTGATAGAAAGCCACCAGTATTGGAAATGATAATCTCAGCAACTTACCTTTTGGGTCTAAACTTGAGCTAGGAAGGGATATATGAGATGTTTTAACTTCTTACCAAGATTAGCATGGAGGGCCAGTGTTTAAGTATCACTCTCTAATTTCATCAGCAGACATTTCCGTGGACTTGCCTTTTAATAGGTTTTTCTTCTCAGCTATTTACATGCACCCTACAAGTGGACTTGATACCTAATAGATTTATTTTGGGTTGAGAGCTTGCTGCTTTTGTATGTCCTTAAATGAAGATTCCTTTTTTTTTTTTTTTTAAGAGAATGTATTAGAAGTGGTAAAAAATAAACCTGTCAAAAGAAAACTAATAGTTACAGTATCCTTTTACTTGATGAGTTCAGTTAGAACCAGAAGTAGCAGAGTGGAAGTTGAGATTTATAGAGCATAATGATGACACTGACGTGGGGCATCCTGACTTGCAAATGAATGTCCATTTATTATGGATCAAATCCATTTATTGTGCGTGTGTTTTCTTTTCTTTGCAGATGTATCCAGAGCTACAGATCACAAACGTGATGGAAGCAAATGAGCCTGTCAGTGTCGACAATTGGTGCCGGAGGGACAAAAAACAGTGCAAGACGCACATTGTGATCCCTTTTAAGTGTCTTGGTGAGTGTCCCTTAGATGCTCTTGATTACAGGAACCTCCAGGAAGTGGACGTTGCTCATTTTTAAATTTAATGTTCTCGGGCCTCACAGTGAGATATCTACATCAGTTAAGAAGCCGAGGGCTGCAGGAGTGTATTGCGGGGCTTCTTTTTTGAATATTTACTGCTTTCTAGGGTCGATGGTTGACGTGTCTTTGATGGTCATGACCTGTCCCCTGGTGGGCATCCTCTGTCTTTTAAGGGTGGGCTCTTTGTATGGTGTGAGTCAGGGTGCTGCCCCGAGAGCAGCCCAGCTTGCCTCACGCTGATGTTTGAAATTCCCGTTTTACAGTCGTAGTATTAAGTTGTACTGAGCAGCCCAAGGAACGGAGTCTTCTCTTCCTCTTACTTCATCCTACACACATTTGGCAAGGTGCTGAGAGTCTGTATGCTGGCGAGACCAGACCTGTGGGAGTTTTCAGGAGAAGTGACTCAGCTGCCCATGCACACGATCAGGGAGGCCTGGGCTAGGCCCTGTGCCGCCTGCCGTTCTGAAGGGCCCACGGCAGCTCCGGGGGTGTCTGACCCTGTGGTTGGTGTTAATGGAGCTAATTTGACTAAAACGGAGCAAGAAAGTTTTATTCCCCAGAAAGAGTTGTTTCCAATTCTTATCTAGTTACTGCATTCGTTGTCCCAACCACGCGTCACTGAGACATCCACGTATACTCGTGTGTGTAGTCCAGGTGATTCAGGAGCAGACGTGGTCATAGAAGCTTAAAAGGCCAAAACAGTTGATTTTTGATGATCCGTGATAGGATTAACGTAGATATAGAATGAACAGGCATTCTGCGTAGTTCGGAGATGTATTTAATTTTAGCCGTTAATTTAACTTGCTCTACTTCCTCCCTTCATTAAAACCTTTCCTAAAATGGAATAAGTTGCTTTTCTTCATTCTCACATGTATCAAGATAACAGAAAGAGTCATCGCCTAAGTAACAGTGTTTAAAATATGTAGCAGTTACTGTTTTAAAGTATTCAGTAGAGGGGAAAGAGGGACAGTGCAGGGGCTTACCACTGTTTACTTTAAAGTGGAGCATCGTGCAGTCCGGAGTGTGAGACCTGGAAACCTCTTGTGTGGTGTGGTTTTAAGGATGTTCTCCCATTCCATTTGGCTCTCAGAACTCTCCGGGTATGAGGTTTCATTCACTCTGTATAAAATTCATGAACTAATTGAAACAAGAGTGTATTTTTGAGTATTTGTAGACAGTAGAGAGTACTTGCAGTCGTTTCTTCCCTTCGAATTGTTACCCCCCGAAGACTTGGCAGCCTGGTCTGCCCGCTCCTTCGTACGTGCTCTTCATCATGGCTCCACTCCTCCCCCAGAGCTCTGATCTGGAGACCTTTATCTCCCCATATCCAGTCAGTTTTCAAGCCTGATTCGTACCTCTTCAATATGGCTTCTCTGCCTGGTTCCCAAACTGTGCACTGAGGCACCCCAGGGCATTGGTGCAAACTCACGGTGCGAGCATTGTGGGATATATATATATATATTTTTTAAGATTTTATTTATTTAGGGTGCCTGGGTGGCTCAGTCGTTAAACGCCTGCCTTTGGCTCAGGTCATGATCCCAGGGTCCTGGGATTGAGCCCCGCATCGGGCTCCCTGTTCTGTGGGAAGCCTGCTTCTCCCTCTCCCATTCCCTCTGCTTGTGTTCCCTCTCTAGCTGTGTTTCTCTCTGTCGAATAAATAAAATCTTTAAAAAAAAAAAAAAAAAGATTTTATTTATTTATTTGACAGAGATCACAAGTAGGCAGAGAGGCAGGCAGAGAGAGAGGGGGAAGCAGGCTCCCCACCGAGCAGAGAGCCCGATGTGGGGCTCAATCCCAGGACCCTGATATCATGACCTGAACCGAAGGCAGAGGCTTTAACCCACTGAGCCACCCAGGCGTCCTGCTTTTTTGATTTTCAAAGGAGACACCTCTCAGACATCCCATGAACTACTAGCTGGAGGTATTCACAGTTTCAGCATCCTACGGCTCTATTCCTTTCAGTGACCTCCTAGCTTTCTGGACTGGTATCTTAGTGGTTCCCGAGTTAAAGAGCCAGGATCACGCTAACATAACTGGAGGGGGAGGAGAAGGAGAGGGTGCTGGTGTTCAGTCAATTGCAATGTTAGAGGAGTTTTGTGGTGCCCAGCAAGCACTAAGGAGTTAGGACACGAGGACTTACTGAGTAGTTGGACCTAACTACCTAGCTTTTGGGTATTCTTTTGGCCTGGAAGTGCTGTGAAAACGTTACTGAGCCACTCAGGGTGCTGTGACTCGAAAGTTGGGGAACGTGTGGCTTGTATCCTTTTCCTCCCATTGGATTCCCGCTGCTCTGGTCCCTGCCCCTTCGTCCTTTCCTGCCCGGACGGTGACATCAGCCTCCTTGGGTGCTTCTCTATTCTGTTGTCTAGTCTGTTGCCCTCTGACCTCAGGGGAAGATTGAATTGTTTTTCCTGCACTTAAAAGCCTTCAGTAGCTCTTCTTCACCTAAATTGAATTAAGCTCTCTAGCTTAGGTTAAAAACCCCATAATGTGGCCCTTGCTCAGGCCTCCCGGGTTGTCTGCCACCCCTGCTCTGCGTGCCACCCCTTGTTACTGTGGGCCATCCACATCACTCACCATCCAGCTCTCATTGTTGGAATGCCTTTCCTCCATTTCCTTTGCTTGGGAAGTTCTCCCTTCAAGGCTTACTTACTTCAGGGGCTGCCTCCCTCATTATATTTATTTTATTTTTAAATATTTATTTATTTGAGAGTGAGAGACACGTGAGCCAGTACGGGGGAGGGGCAGAGGAAGAGAGAGACTCTTAAGCAGCCCCCCTCCCCCCCAGCACAGAACCCATCGAGGGAGGGGCTCGATCTCATGATGCCATGATCATGACCTGAGCGGAAATGAAGAGTCAGACGCTCAGCTGACTGAGCCACCCGCGAGGGGCTGCCTCCTTTAAAGAAAACTTTTCCTCCTGGTTATATTTTCTATCCAGATATACAGATTTCTGAAATCCCATTGTTGCCATTGCATCTGTCACCCTGTACAGTGATGATCTGTTTCTGGATCTTTCTCCAACTTTGCTGTAAACACTGTGAAACCAGGGACTGTGCTTTTGTCCTCTTTGTCCTCTAATACAGTGACAGTGTCTAGAACAGAGCATACACTTTTTAATGATAATTATAAGACAAGACTGCTTACCATAGCTGGTACAAGACAGAAATCTTATTTTAATGCTTTATTTTCCAATATGCTATATGTAGTCCGAATTTTTCAGTGTTAAGAACCAAACAGTGAAATGATATTGTTGCTAATTAAATGTATAAGGGACAGTTTGACCATTAACTATTCAATACTTTCTTTGCATGTGGTCACTGAGTAAAGTATTAAATGGTCTTTGATGTTTAATTCAGACAATTTTTTGTCTTTACACCTGTATCCATTTGGACAACTTCTTAGTAAGTAGAGCCATCCACTGGTGTTCTAAAATACATACAGTTGCCTGAGACTAAGCTAGTAAGGGACATGGCGACTGGAGTTTAAGGGAGGTACCAGGACAGAAATACTGCCAATTCTTCCTTGTCATCATTTTTTTTTTTTAAAGATTATTTATTTATTTGACAGAGAGAGAGAGCTCACAAGTAGGCAGAGAGGCAGGCAGAGAGAGAGGGGGAAGCAGGCTCCCCGCTGAGCAGAGAGCCCGATACAGGGCTCGATCCCAGGACCCTGAGATCATGACCTGAGCTGAAGGCAGAGGCTTTAACCCACTGAGCTACCCAGGCTCCCCCCTTGTCATCATTTAAGAAGTAGATTTCCTTTATTTTTTAAAATTTTATTTATTGGGGCTCCTGGGTGGCTTAGTTGTTGAGCGTCTGCCTTCGACTCAGGTCGTGATCCCAGGGTCCTGGGATCAAGCCCTACATCGGGCTCCCTGCTCACAGGGAGCCTGCTTCTCCCTCTCCCACTCCCCCTGCTTGTGTTCCCTCTCTCACTGTGTCTCTGTCAAATAAATAAATAAATAATCTTAAAAGAATTATAAATAAATAAATAAATAAATAAATAAATAAATAAATAAATAAATGATTTAAAAAAAGATTTTATTTATTTATTAGAGAGAGAGTGAGCACGAGCAGGGGTGGGGGGCAGAGGGAGAGGGAGAAGCAAACTCTCCACTGAGCAGGGATCCCAGGACCCTGAGATTATGACTTGAGTCGAAGGCAGACATTTAACTGACTGAGCCACCCAGGCGCCCCTTAAAAAGTAGATTTTAATGTCTCTCTGCTTTCCCCACCCCATCTCCCCATAGAGCACTCAAGTAGAACCGACCTTGGTTAATAATTAGCACCACTTTCTCTTTTCCATATTCTTAGAAAGCATTCCGGTGATAGTCTTTTAGAGTTGCTTTTGCCTTTAAAATTAAGAATAATTTAAAAATAATTTCAAGTTTACAAAATGGTTAGAAAATTGTACAAAGAGTTCCCGTAAACTCTTTCCTTAGATTTCAGATTTTCCAACTATTACCATTTGACTAATATGGTAAAATTAACCATGTTTATTCCCCAACGCCCTCAACCCTCCCTCGCCCTCAATTGCTGGGTTTTTGCATTTGAGTCATTTAAGTGGTGTCTTTTTATTCCTTAGTACTTCAGTGTAGATTTTCTAGAAACAAGGACATTCTCCTATGTAACCACATCATCAAAATCAGGAAATTATCATTGATCTAAATCTAATCTACAGACCTTTTTCAAGTTTCACCTTTTATCCAGTAAAGCCAGGATCTAATTCACGATCACACATTGCATTTAGTCTCTCCTTGTCTTTCATGACTTTGGCATTTTTGAAGAGTACAGATTATTTTGTAGAACAATGCCTTACAATTTGGGTTTGTCTTATGATCCTTTTTTTTTTTTTTTCCAAAGTAGGCTCCATGCCCAACACGGGTTGAACTCGTGACACTGAGATCGAGAGTCAGACGCTTAACCGACTGAGTCAGGCAGGCGCCCCTTATGATTCTTTTGATTTCTGTATTTTTGAGGAGGCTACCCCAGATGTGTTCTTCTTGCTGCATGATACTAGGAGTTGCAGGTTGTCCGTTGGTTCCGTTACCTGTGGTATCTTTGATCACCTGGTTCAGGTGGTGTCTGCATTCACTTATTTCCTTATGGACTCATTGTCCAGATTTGACAAAAAGATGATCCAGGCTGATCCTGTATTTTCCCGATTCTACCCCTGGAGCCTGCCATTTCTCCAGGAGGCCCTGGTTTCTTTCAGCGGAGAATGGTATTTAGAAACCAGGTCTGGGCATTATATGTACTAGGATATTGTTGCTTCTAGGGCCACTCAGCAAACAGAGTTAAGAAAGACACATATATACATACACGTGTACACATAAATCCATAATTCTGTATCTACATGCGTATATTAGAAACAGTAGCTCATACCGATGCCTCCAATTCCATTATCCTCAGTATATGTATTTGCTCAGTACCTCCTGTAAATAATCAGTCTTGGCTTTTTTTTTGAGAGAAAGAGAGAGAGAGATTGCAAGCAAGAGGCAGGGAGGGGCAGAGGCAGAGGGAGAGGGAGAGGGAGAGAGAATCCTGGGGATTGGGCTCCACGCCCAGTGCAGAGCTTGATGCGGGGCTCGATCTCATGACCCTGAGATTGTGACCTGAACTGAAATCAGGAGTCAGACGCTCAACCAGCTGAGCCACCCAGGCTCCTCAGTCATTTCTCTGCTTTAAAAAAAACACACACAAAAACAAGTTTATTGAGCTCTAGTTCACATTCTCTATAATTCACCCGTTTTAAAGTTTAATGGTTTATAGTATATTCAGTGAGTTACACAACCATATACAATTCTTTTAACTGTACTAAACATGGATGCAATAAAAAGTAAGAGTCCTGTACATTTTATTCACCAGAAGTAACCACAGTAACTCATTTTGTACATACTAAGATGAATACTACATGTGGGAATAAAGCGATGGTAGAAGTATGGTTAGCTTCAGCCCTGAGACCCCCGTGAAGATATTACTAGCTAATGGGGTGCCTGACTGGCCCAGTCGCTAGAGCATGCAACTCTTGATCTTGGGGTTGTGAGTTTGATCCCCATGTTGGGTGTAGAGCTTACTTTAAAAAATAACAATAAAAAAGATAATTACTGCCTAGCAAACCCAAAGCGTAGGAGGGTAAGCAGGCCAGAAGGTGCGGAGATGGGAACTGGGGAAAACAGGATCTGTCTATATTGGTTGGGTCGCCCATATTAATTGGTTTGGGTGTCCCAGGGTCCTTACCTATGTCCTCAGGCATTAGTTTTATTTGTCCTTGTTTTTGCTAGGTTGAGCGGAGAGAGGGATGTCCTGGTTAGCATGCTTGGGAAGCAGTTTGAGAATGACTTTAGGTTGCTAGTAGTGCTTGCATCGAAGTCTGTGTCACACTCTCTGTGGACATCTGTGTTCATGTCACTCAGCTCTGCCCTCTTTTGAGGCTTCAGTACCCATCAGTGTGACCTGCTGTTTCAGTTCAGGCTCTCCCTTCTCAAAATGACCTTATATCTTAGGTTACTACTACTCATTGACTCCCGTTTGTCTCTAAAAATGTACATAGATGATAGATAGGTAGGTAGGTAGATAGATAAGATGATCCAAGTAGGGCGGAGTTCGTGGTGTGTGAAGAAGCAAAACTGCTGGTATTTTGGGGGAAGGAGTTAGTCATCTCTGACGTTTCTATGTGGGCTGGCTCCTGTACTGAAAGCAGAGAGCTTTGTGAGCCCGTGACTGTTTTTGTTTTGGGTTATTTTTGGATGGCGATCTGGACAGAGAGTGTGACTATGATGTGAGGACTGCCCAAGACAGTTCTCATTCTCAGAGGCTTTGGGGTGCCGCCTTCAGCAGCTGCACCTCGGGGTCTCACTGTCCATCGCAGGTGTCTGTTAGCTGCTCATCTTCTACCTTTGAATTCACGACAGCCATCCACAGTTCACCCCGTCCCCAGCGTGGGCCCTGGAGCATTCTGCTCATGAGAATTATCCTGAGTCTTTAGCTTCAGAGCCCTGTTTACCTCTGAGACATCTGCTAGTCTAGGTGGCCACTAGACCTCACAGAATTTGCATTCGGTGGTCAGATCGATTCTCTTGGCTCCCTCTCAAGACAGAAGGCTTTCTTCCCTTCCTAGTTTGAGCTTCCCGAGCCCCATAACTGGCAGTCTTCCTATCTGCAGCTGGAGAGTACTTTCGCAGTAGTTTTTTAAAAACTAATATGTGAGTGTTGGTGTTGAGGGCTTTCCCAAGTGGGTACACGACCTTTGTTCTTTTTAAAAGGAATTTAAGCAACTCTGGAAAAGCTCTAAAACCTGATGGCTGTCATGGCCCT
>CM052884.1:21479319-21497370 GCA_028534135.1 Potos flavus | reverse complement strand
TTTTTTTTAAGATTTTATTTATTTATTTGTCAGAGAGAGAGAGAGAGCACAAGCAGGCAGAGTGGCAGGCAGAGGCAGAGAGAGAAGCAGGCTCCCTGCCGAGCAGGGAGCCCGATGCGGGGCTCAATCCCAGGACCCCGGGATCATGACCTGAGCCAAAAGCGGCTACTCAACCGACTGAGCCACCCAGGTGTCCCCAGATAGTATTTTTTTTCCTGTAAATATGTCAGTGTATATTTCTGAAAGATCACGTTTTGTTTTTTGAACAGCTGTGTGTATTTCCCTCCCAGCCTTGTCTATTTTTATTTATTTATGTGAGACAGAGTGAGCCCACACACAAGCAGGGGGAGCGGCAGAAGGAGAGGGAGAAGCATGCTCCCCGCTGAGCAGGGAGCCTGCCACGGGGCTCGATCCCAGGACCCTGGGATCATGACCTGAGCCGAAGGCAGACCCTTAACTGACTGAGCCACCCAGGCGCCCCCCAGCTTTAATATTTTTGAAAAGTTTCAGACCTATAGGAAAAAATGTAACAGTGGATACCTTTATATCCTTTACCGAGGTTTTCCAATTTTGCCTTATCTGTCTCACCGTGTGTGTGTGTGTGTGTGTGTGTGTGTGTGTGTGTGTGCGCGCGCGCACACACGCATATGCTCATATAACTTTTGTTGTTGTTATTGTACCCTTTGAAAGTAAGTTGGGATGTAATGACAGTTCACTTCTAAATATTTGGCTTATTTCTCCTAAGAGCAGGGATGTTCTCCTATATAACTACAATATAATAATCATACTTTGTATGTTTTCTCTCTAAATGTCCGAATAATGTCCTTTATAGCTTTCCTTTAAAAAGGATGAAACATGACATTTGATCTACAACAGTTCCCCAATTCCTTCTTTTTAAAAAATCTTTCATGACTTGATTTTTTTTCAGTTTAGGCCATTTGTTTAAATATATCTCTGAATTTGTCTTATTGTTTTATCATGATTAGACTCAAATGACATATTTTTGGCAGAAAGACTGTGTAGTGATATTTTCTTCTTAGCACAGCACATATGCCAGCTTGTCATTGTCAGTGACAAACCTCATGTTAGGCTGGTCACCTGGTTAAAAGGTAGCATCTGCCAGACTTTTCCATCACAGAGGCACCCATTCCCTTCCATCGAGCAGTTGTACCTGATTCACTTATTACAATACGTTATTACAGTTCACTTATTACAGTGCTTTGTCTTAGAGCTACGTGTCTTTAGGTAGAGAAAGGGCCAAAGTAAGAGTCATTCGTACTTTCGAAGAACACTCTGAGTTTCTTGGCATTTTGTTATTAGAACTGACATGAACTGGGGAGCCTGGGAGGCACAGTCAGTTGAGCATCCAGCTTTTGGTTTCGACTCAGGTCATAATCTCAGGGTCATGAGATCGGGCTCTGTGCTCTGAGTCCTCTTGAGAGTCTCTCTTGGCCCCTCCCCCATCCTCTCTAAAATAAATGAGCAAATCTTAAAAAAAAACACAAACTAATGTGGGCAGAATTAGGGAAGTAAGATGCTAGGAATATGAATGCATGTGAACTCAGAGGACTCTGTGTGTGTCTGAGGTCATGGAATGGTGGGGATGAGGGGTCCTATTCCTGTTCTACCCATGATATGTTTCGTTAGCCTTGCAACTGGACCGTAAGAGATTAGAGTCTGGGAAAACTGAGGAAAGTCCCAACCACCATGATTGTAATGGAATTTTGAGTTCTTGTGGCTGCTTGCCTAGGCCTGTAACGTCCAGTTGACCTTTGAAGGTGAGAGAGGCCCATCAGCTTTTATATATATTTGAGATTGCTCCTGTTTACACCTGACTACAGAACTGTCCTGGTCTTCAGCGAGGGTCCTTACTACCTCGAATCATGATCAGATTTGCCCGTAACAAAGCTCTCTCTTTTCTAGTGGGTGAATTCGTAAGTGACGTTCTACTAGTTCCAGAAAAGTGCCAGTTTTTCCACAAAGAGCGGATGGAGGTGTGCGAGAATCACCAGCACTGGCACACTGTAGTCAAAGAGGTAAAAGAATGGATCATGTATTGTTTTTCCTGTTAAGAGAGAAAGTAGCATTTTCTTCCAAACCTCATGATTTCAAGTTGATTTTATTTTCCCTTTATCGCTTCAAAATTTATGATTACTTGTATCTTTTCAATTAAAAATATTTGGGAAGGTATTTTTATAGGGAAATACAGTGTTGACAGTCCAGCCCCTCAAGCTAAGGATGTTGAAAAGCAAGGATGCTGTCTGTCGGGTTCCCAAGGAGGCCGTCCCAACCCTCGGACCTTAGAGTAGAAATAGCCAGTTACAGAAAATCCCTGTCTCGACATATATACTGATAGGATTAGATGTCATTTCATCTTGGAGGAGAAATAGCCTTTCTTATACTTGCCTTCTGTAGTTAAGTGGGATCGCCTGTCAGTTTCTTTGGTCAAATTGTGACACCATGCCCTCACAGCAAGAAATGTAAATTATCAGTAACCACCTTCAGCTAGCATTGATAATTCCTGGAAGAACTAACTCCCTTTTCCTTAATTTTTTCTAACTTTGGGCTTTCATTGTTACTGGCCCAGATGATGTTTTCCCCATTGCAAGTTAAGTAGAATTTGTAAATCTTCTTAAAATAATGGCATCACAACTTGTTGACAGAAAATTTATGTGTCCATGAGAGAAAGCATTACATAGTGATATTTTTTTAAAGATTTTATTTATTTATTTGACACAGACAGAGTACAAGTAGGGGGAGCAGCAGGCAGAGGGAGAGGGAGAAGCAGACTCCCCGCCGAGCAGGGAGCCCAATACGGGACTCGATCCCAGGACCCTGAGAAGATGACCTGAGCCAAAGGCAGCTGCTTAACCGACTGAGCCACCCAGGCATCCTACATAGTGTTTTGAGAGGCATTTCTTTTGGATAAAGCTAATGACTGGGGACTACTTGAGCAAATGTATTAATGTTCTGATGTGGACCTGTGGGTTTTCTTTAGGCCTGTCTGACTCAGGGAATGACCTTGTATCGCTACGGCATGCTGCTTCCCTGTGGGGTAGACCAGTTTCATGGCACTGAATATGTGTGCTGCCCTCAGACAAAGATGATTGAATCTACTGTGTCAAAGGAAGAGAAGGAAGAGGAGGAAGAGGAAGAGGAAGACGAGGAGGAGGATGAAGAGGAAGACTATGATATTTACAAAAGGTAAACTCTTGTCTTGCATCTGTGAAATGGTTTTGTTGGTGGCAGGGGCCTGCCAGTCCTTCCCTCTGGATAAAGGGGGCATTCCCTCGTTCCCACTGGAGTTGAGCCAGCTGGCATTTCATTCTAGCCACAGGACTTTTCTGCAGGTTAATGCAGCCCCTGCCCACTAAGTCTGCCCTTTTGCTGGTGTAGCTGGGCTGAGGGCTGTATGGCACAGTGAGCTGTGAGTTGTGCTTATTTCCTGCCTCTGTTTTTGTGTTTTAGAATAGGGAAGAGAATCATTGTTGTGCTGTGCACGTAGGAATCGGTATTAACCTTCCTTTTCTGTTGTGACCTTTAGTGAATTTCCTACCGAAGCAGATTTGGAGGACTTCACAGAAGCAGCTGTGGATGAGGACGATGAGGATGAGGAGGAAGGGGAGGAAGTGGTGGAAGATCGTGATTACTACTATGACACCTTTAAAGGAGATGACTACAATGAGGAGAACCCAACTGAGCCCAGCAGCGATGGGACGATTTCAGAAAAGGAAATTACTCACGATGTTAAAGGTAACCTGATGTAAAGCTGTGGCGTTAAAATCCATTTGGTAATAGTTGCTTACAGTTTTGGACTGCATTCATGACAGGTAAGTCACAGAGGTGGCGCTCCTGGGCGCTGACGTGAAGGCAGCTCGCCAGCACGCTGGTGGCGCCATATTAGCTGGGGGGCCAGGCTGCTGTGGGGTCTGGCAGTTGACACACTCAGGGAGGGACCCGAAATTGAATCAGAAGCTCTCATTTGCATTGTAAGGACCTAACTAGAGAAGAAGGACCAGAGCAGAGAATCAGGGAGATAACACGGTTTATGCTTGGGCAGGTTCTTCCACATGCAGCCCTAAATGTTCTCTCCCCAAGGGGAGCCCCCCCTCTCAATATTCTAAAGCCAGGACCTTCTAGAACGGAAGTGACTTTTTGGTTCTTTTGCTGAGCGTGTTCCCATCTGTAGGCTGCCCTATTTGTCCACTAGAAGACATCTGTGACGAGGAGGGTGGAGTTAAATGACCTACCAGTGAAGGGTTTTCATCTTGCTGGTTCCCAAAAAAGAGAAAAAAAGGTTGTGTCCGTTCTAGAACCATTGACGCGCAGCCTCCTGCTGAGTGTGTATTTGAAGCCAGTTAGTCTCTGAAGAATTATTTAGGACTCAGCGTGGGGGAAATACTGAACAAGACTAGAAGTTTATGATTCACCTTGGAGAACATAAAAATGCCCATGCATGCTTCCCGGGCGCTTCAGTAGCATTTCCTGTGGTCATCACCGCTAAAGCAGCCTTTCCCCCTGCACTGGACTCCTTTGGTCCTTGACCCCAGGACGATCGATAAGTCAGGCCTACGGCTCCACTTGCCAGATCAGAGCCATGAGGCCCCCAGAGCCTTGAGACCCAGAATCCCCCCCATCAGTCTAGACTCCAGACAGTGTGAGAAGCGCTATTTTCAGTTCCTACTTGCCTGCACTCCATCAGAGCGGGAGGACGACTGCATCCTCCTGAGCGACGGGCCGGAGTTGGTGAGCTAGCTGGCCAGGGCAGCGAGGTCCCGGCTGGGCTCGGCGTCCGCAGGGGCTCGGCACACCCCTCGCTGGCCTGTAGCAGTTGGGAAGCATGCGAAGCCGCGGCCTCTGTTCTGCTGACCTTCTGACCGTTTCCACACAGCTGTCTGCTCCCAGGAGGCGATGACGGGGCCCTGCCGGGCCGTGATGCCCCGCTGGTACTTCGACCTCTCCAAGGGAAAGTGCGTGCGCTTTATATATGGCGGCTGCGGAGGCAACAGGAACAATTTTGAGTCTGAGGATTATTGTATGGCTGTGTGTAAAGCGATGAGTAAGTCTCGGCACGTGGGCTCCGTGCCGCGGCCCTGTCCTGTCCGGCGTTCTGTCTCTCTCCCGGCCGTCCTTGTGACCGCGTCTGTGTCGTGCTGCCTGCCGACACAGGTGTTGGCTGTCCGTCGTTCCTCCCCTCCTCTCTGTGCTTTCTAGATCCAGGCTTTGCTCTCCTGTTGGCAGTCGTGAGCCCAGTTCTGTGTGTCCCATGCTCACCATGGGTCTGGTGGCGGCGGTGGCTGGTGGCTGGTGGTGTGTCCCCTCCCCGGCACAGCAGGAGAACCCAGGGGCTTGTTTTCGCATCCTGCCTTGTCGTCTGTGGGCTCCCGGCGCGCGTCTGTGTTGGTTGGGGCGGCAGCCTTGACCGTGGCTGGCTGTGGTGGAGAGGCACAGAGCGGTCAGCCCAGCGGCCATGATTTCTGCCCGTTCTTGTTCCTGGGCTTTTCCCTCTCATTCTCAACTTGGAGCTACCTTGTCACCCACGCCCATGATGCATGTTGGCTAAGGAGGCGCCTGCTCTTCAAAGAAGCGACCCTAGGGATACTTTTTTTTGAGAGTCCAGAATATTGAGATGTCTTGCTTTATGCACTCCAGGGAACGAGTTCTGCAGTTGCACGGCAGCCACTGTTTCTCCAATGTTTTGGCAACGCTGAATCACGCAGAGCTGTAGGAAGTGAAAGAATTTTAGTTCATGTGTCCTTTGGTCACAGAGGAAATTCAGTGGTTCAGCTGGGTCGGGTTCACTTAGACATGGGTAGGAGAACTTTTGCTTTTCTCCATGGTGACTTCCTTCCCTTTCTCAGGCCCCCGTTGTCTTACCTCGAAGTGCTAGCTAGCCAGTGTTTGGAAAATCCTCACTCAGGCTAGACGCTCATTTCTTGGTTCTGATCCTGGAACTTGTTAGATTAAGGAGTTTTGCTGGTTGTTTCTGGTTTTTGCTCTAAAGATGTTGGGATGTAGCTTCTGATGGATTTTCATTCAAATACTTTCATGTTCGTCTTTCCTCCCCCAACCAAAAGTTGTTTTAAATCTTAACATGATATGGTATGCTTTTAGCACCTCCACTCCAGCTGCTGCTCTGTGGAAAAGCTGTTTTTATTAGAAATAATTGAAAGTGTGGAAACAATATGAGTCCTTAGGGAACTTCGGTGGCAGAAACTTTTTTGTTCAGGAAAGAGAGACAGAAATTATTGTGATACTTCCTGCTTTGTAAAATGCCTTAAACTAAGGTGCAACAACACATTATTTGGGGGTGAAGCCCGAGAAATCGGGAGTCATTAAAGATCTCCCTGAATACGGAGAGGCAGTCGTCCCCTAAGGGATCACATAGATAGCGCTGTCAGCTGTGATGGAATGGCTGTCCTTTAGAGCATTCATCGTTCTGCAGTCTACAAAATTGTAGTTTCCCAGTGCTTACGGTAGGGAAGACTTGCCACAGAGAAGCATGGTGTTCATGTACTTGCGGGGTCCCCAGTTGAGTGCTTTGAGAGCCTAGAAGCATCACTGTGTCACTGGTCAAGTTCGTGCCCCTCCCTGGAGGGGTCAGAGGTGGGCAAATGTGCTGGTTTCTTGAGCTGGTTGTTTTCACATGGACAGAAGGACGTGGTTCTAGGTCTGGGTCCCAGCGTATTTTCCGAAGCAGAGCTCTGGGACTGCTATGCCTTTACCATTTTGTTCCCAGGGGGTGGAGGTGGCTTGAATTTTGTGTGATCTTTATCCAGCCCAGTGATAGGAACCAAAGACTGTCTCCAACACGTAAGCCTTTAAGCTGCAGATGTGCGTTGCTGATGGCAACATGCTTATTGGCACTGATGGACTTCAGGCCTTTGAAATTCTCCCAGCTGAACTTCTGAAGATCATGGGGAATGTTGTTTTTTGAAGCTGCGTGTTCTAATTTAGTTAATCTGAAAATTGGCTGTGGTGATCCTATTTAAACTTATGTAGAAGCCAGATATTCTTGACAAGATTTTAGTTGCAGCTTTTAGGTTTAAAGCTAAGGAAAAGATGCTTTGGCAGAAGAACTTTGGAGTGGCTGACTAATTTGTAGTTACATTTGTCAGTTACACAGTTATTTTAGTGTCGTGTTACAGTTACACAGTTCTGGAAATTTGGTGACTTTATTTCTGAATTGAAATTCATTGGGGTTTGGTATTGGCTCTCCACCTAGCTCTAATATTATACAGCAAGTTGTACCAGCAAGTTTTATGTCCTTTCTCCCTGGCGTGGGAAATTGGGAGTGAACTGGGCTACTCAGGTTTTCATAGGTATTTTAAGGGGGTCAGGTAGGTAAACTTGTCATCTCAAGCCTTTACTTTATGAGGTTAAGCTCCGTTGTGGCTATTCACTTGCCTGGGGCCAGTAAGCCCTTAATGCTTGACTAGCAGGGAGGAGTGTGTTTTCTAACGGGTTTGCTCTCTGGGCGATGGCCTGGTGAGGCTAGTGAGTGCCATGGGTTGAAACGCCCGAAGTATCTTCACACTCTGTGGTGCGTCCTTGTCAAATACAGCAACTTACTGTTGTCCCTCTTATCCCTGGTGTTCGGGGTGGGGCTAAGCCTTCTTCAGTCATATTGACAACTAAAAAATTAGAGCCAAGCAGCTTGGACTTTTCTCTACGCAGTCTCTATGCAGAGACCATTCAGCACTAAAGTTCCTTTCAAGACGGAGAATTGGGGGATGTGCCTTTGCAGGTCTGATATCTGCCCTTGTCTCTGGCCAGAAGTGATCAGTGATGGCATTAAATAATTAGATCTTAGCTTTTACGATTTCAGTAACTGAGGGAAAGTGTAGAGGATTTCTTTTTCTTTCCCTGAAGTCCTAAATAGGTGCCTCTCTGGTGCCAAAGATAGCAGGGGGTTGGACTGGCCTGGTGGCCGAATGTCACGTGAGGAAGATGAAGCACTGTGATCTGACCAAGCAGAGTCTTGGCAGACAGGAGCACCCTGTCCTGGGAGCACGGTGCGAGGCAGACTAGTGCATCGGGCAAGTGCTCCGCTCGGTCGTCTTCCTAGAGCCCAGGGCGCTTTCCACGTTGGGCCTGACCCCCGAAGGGAACCCCTCTTGTCATTTCGTTTCAGTTCCCCCAACTCCTCTGCCAACCAATGATGTCGATGTGTATTTCGAGACCTCTGCAGATGATAATGAGCATGCCCGCTTCCAGAAGGCTAAGGAGCAGCTAGAAATACGGCACCGCAACAGAATGGACAGGGTAAACCTTGGCACTTCCCTTATGCTCTTGGTGTTTGGCGTTGGGTAATAGGGTTTTCATCATTGAAGAAACAGAACACCATCCCCCTATATTGTCATGCTGTGTTAGGACAGGTGAGGTGTGAGAGTTTATCAGGGCTCTCTTCTGGGGGAGCCTAGCCCCTCCCCTCTCCCTCCCCGCCACCCCCAGGATAATATAATTACTCTCTGAGTGCTTATCGTGTTCAGACTCTGTGGAGCACTTCCTATAACCATTATGTCCTCGTTATTTTTCTTTGCTATTAACTAGCTTTTTTTTTTTTTTTTTTAAGATTTTATTTCTTTATTTGACAGAGAGAGACACAGCGAGAGAGGAAACACAAGCAGGGGGAGTGGGAGAGGCAGAAGCAGGCTTCCCGCTGAGCAGGGAGCCTTATGGCGGGGCTCAATCCCAGGATTCTGGGATCATGACCTGAGCCGAAGGCAGATGCTTAACGACTGAGCCACCCAGGCACCCCTTAACTAGCTTTAAAGAAATTTTTATTTTAAGGAGGGAAACTTTATATAACCGTTGTGAATAGAAAGCTAGTATCTTGCCATTAGAACAGGTAACTAAGAATAGATGAAAGCAAACCTGTATTAACATACTCTAGCTAGATACTGTTGCCTGCTGAAGCTTCTGAGTCTCAGGATGCTTTTTTTCTTTCCTTTTTCTTTTTTTTAAGATTTTATTTATTTATTTGACAGAGCAAGAGAGGGAGAGAGAGATCACATGCACGCATACAAGTAGGGTGAGCAGCAGAGGGAGAGGGAGAAGCAGGCTCCCCACTGAGCAAGAAGCCCGGCTCAGGGCTGGATCCCAGGACCCTGGGATCATGACCTGAGCCAAAGGCAGATGCTTAACTGACTGAGGCACCTAGGCGCCCCTCAGGGTGCTTTCTTAAAAGAATTCTAAGTGTTAGAGCACCACGGAGCACTGTAGTGCAGCTCTCTCCTAGAATTACTGAGGAAGATTGAAGAAAATGGAAAAGAATTTCTTGTTAGGTCTGAATACTACCTAAAATCTCACACATCACGTGTGCTGGGCTTATACTTTGGGAAATGTTTGTCGTTTTCTTTTATCCACAGAGTTCTGAGAAGTAGGTATAAAACATGCGGCACCCCCCACACCCACCCCCTCCCGTTGTGAGGAGGCTAAGGCACAAAGACTTTTAAATAACTTGCCTGGGGTTATAAAGAACAGGGAGGTCATGGAATTGAGGCTTTGTTTGGGGATGGTCTTGGTCCAGGAGCTTCTGAGGCAGAATTCTGTAAACAATCTTAAACAGCCCTGAGCTCGTGAGGGGTCATATGGTGCGATTTCCATTTGATTTTTCCTGTATTAGATTTCAGGGCCTGGCAGCATTGTTAGAAAATGGGGGATTGTTTCAGAGATGATTCTCTGGTGATAGTGGCTTTGACCTTTGTTCTAGGTAAAGAAGGAATGGGAAGAGGCTGAGCTTCAGGCCAAGAACCTCCCGAAAGCAGAGAGGCAGACTCTCATTCAGGTAAGATGCGTTCTCTAGGGACAGAGCCTCCAGCCTGGCCCCCCGAAACCTAGTCAGAGCCAGACTCCCCGGAAATTAGAGTTTGACACCTTTCAGTCGAGAGCTTATGTTACAGGGAAGTTTTAACTGGCCTGCTTTTTATTTTTCCTTCTCACTTCCAAACTGGCATTCTCTAGAACTGATCACCTATAGTAGAAGGAAAGCAAACCAACCAGAGCGCACCTAATTCATGCCAGGAAGCAACCTTAGCTGGCTATGTTTGTTAATTCTGCTCTCCTGGCAAAAATCCTCAGCCATCTTCATTCTTAGGCTGTGACTTGTTTTTTTAGCAGTACTGAATTCTTTTTTCTCTCTCTCTCTGTAAGATTTATTTATTTGAGAGAGAGAGCACGTATGTGAGTTGGGGGAGGGGCAGAGGGAATCTTCCTCCTTCCAGAGCCCAAGGGTGGGTGCGTAGGTAGATGCTCAATCTCAAGACCCATGAGATCGTGACCTGAACCAAGACCAAATCTGACACTGAGCCAGCTGAGCCACCCAGGCGCCCCCTGAAGTCTGTTTTTGCAGACTTCTTCAAAAGGCAGACAGTAAGACACTCTGATACCAGTCTATCTTCTAACTTTGCAAGAATGTAACATTAGAATTGGAGCAGCAGCTGGGTGCCCCTTGAATAGAAGAGAGTGTTGCTAGCAATAGGGATAGCAATTTATAAGACTGATTTGGGTTTCATAAAGCGGGTTGCATTTTAAATCAGTTTGTGTTAATGATTCGCTGAAATCTGTCTTCTCGTGATGTTAAGACTTTATTGGGACACCTTTTCTTTTTTATCAATCATCCTGAAAATCTAAGAATGTTAATTTCTACATAGCCAATGCATCCTATGGAGGGAAATTTAGTTCCACAGCCTTAAACTTTACCTTTAAGCCTGGCCAGGTACTTCACAGATAACTTGCCCTTCAGGACTTGGGTGTGAATGACTCAGAATAACCTACCACATTATTGGCATATGTTTCAAAATATAGCTCCTGTTTGTCTGCGTCTCAGGATTTGAAAGTTGGGCGCCTTGGCTACAGTGTGGAAAGGACAGACCGCCTTCCTTCTCTTGCAGGGCACATTGAGAAAGCCCACACTGGACTTGCAGCACTAGCGATTTCAGTGACGGAAGTGCTAATTCGGACTCCGGATGCTCAGATTTAACATGCTCTCATTAGATAAGGACGTAATTTTTCTGACAGCAGATAGAGTGTACTTGGATCTTACCCTTGCCCCACTCCTGGGACCCTGTTATCGACTTGCACAGGCTCTGGGCGAGGAGAGGAGCATTGGGGTCTCAGGCTGTTTGCTTAGACTTCCTCCAGGCGCCATGAATTACATGCCGTTCCTGCTTTCTCGGTTTAGCACTTCCAAGCTATGGTTAAAGCCTTGGAGAAGGAGGCGGCCAGTGAGAAGCAGCAGCTGGTGGAAACCCACCTGGCTCGAGTGGAAGCCATGCTGAATGACCGCCGCCGAATGGCTCTGGAGAATTACCTCGCCGCCTTGCAGTCCGACCCGCCGCGGGTGAGTGCTGTGCGGAGCCCGGTCACTGAGGAATGCCGTCCTCGGGCTGGCCGGCTCTAACGTAGGCTCTGTGTAGAACCAACGGGTGATCACACACAGGTCAGCAAAACGATCACATTTCTATGACGAGTTCTGGCGAGGCTGGAGGAGGTAGGGAAAGAGGAGCAGGGAGGAAGAAGTATCACGTTCTAGTGTGTGCTTAGGTCCCTGTAGCATCACACTTCTGCTTGCGTGTGCCTCCTGTGATACGGAAGTGTCTGACCTCATGATACTGGTTGGTAGTTACTCAGTAATTGAATTTTTGTAGTAGCTTTACTTTCAAAAGAATAAAAACCTGCCTTTCAAAGTTTTGGCACTCATTCTGTTTTTTTTTTTGTTTTTTTTTTTTTTTAAGATTTTTTATTTATTCATTTGACAGAGAGAGAGAGAGATCACAAGTAGGCAGAGAGGCAGGCAGAGAGAGAGGGGGAAGCAGGCTCCCTGCTGAGAAGAGAGCCCGATGCGGGGCTCGATTCCAGGACCCTGAGATCATGACCTGAGCCGAAGGCAGAGGCTTTAACCCACTGAGCCACCCAGGCGCCCCGCACTCATTCTCTTCTAAATAAGATTATGAAAAAAGGGGTAAAAGAACTTATGTTGAAGCCCCTTGTGCTAGTGGCCTCACACTTCTTTATCCCTTAACTCTAACCTACCTTGCTTTGGGGGGATGGAAAGTACTGGAAGGTAGGATATTGGTATCCTTCTTAAGTGAGTCTTTTCTGGGTGACACAGGGGCTGCCAACCTTGTATTTAAGTGTCAGACACTTAACGCAAGAGAGAGGAGAGATGAATGGGAGAGTGGGCTAGAGATTCTGGAAAATATTGTTGGTTGAGGAGCCAATATAACTTTGGAACTTAGTTTTTGGTACTTTCTGTAGACAGGTAGTTTCTTGCTACTGGGTAAGCTAAAAGCTTTAAAAAGCACAGCTTTCATCCTTGTGCCTGACTGGGCTTTACATTCTTAGGTGAGTGTTTTTAAGCTTTGCTTTCCTGCCTGTTTTCATTCTGTAGTCTCTGGATCTTTAAACTACTGTTCTCTCTTACAGCCTCATCGCATTCTCCAGGCCTTGCGGCGTTATGTCCGCGCTGAGAACAAAGATCGCCTGCATACCATCCGTCATTACCAGCATGTGTTGGCTGTTGACCCAGAAAAGGCAGCTCAAATGAAATCCCAGGTACACTAGACAGAGTAGAAATTGCAGCGGGAGACTCTCTAGCGGGGAGACTCTTTAGGGGGGAGACTCTGCTTTGACCGGTAGTTGGGCAGCGCTGATAGTAAAAATATCTTTTCCGTACTTTCTTAAGTTGTCTGTACTTAAAAGAATTTCTGGAAGTTTAGGAGTGCAGGATTATATTGAAGAGCTAAGTCAGTGTCTCAATCTTTTTTATATCCATTTATTTCTGATTTCGAGTACCACCAGAATGAATATTTGAAGTCTTTTTCTAGGCAGCTATATCAAGCAGTTCTTCAAAACTATTTTGTTTTGTACAGGAGTTTTAGTTGAGACAGACACTGTTACATTCCTGGGTTTTGTCCCATGCGGGGCCCAGCTATCCTTTATAGTCATCCAGAGAAGTTCGTTTCTGGACCTCCTTAATTTCAGTATCGTCCATCTGTTAACTAGCATTTTACTCTCTTGTGTTTGTAGAAAAGAAGCCTGGCCTGCAAGCCTGCTGGCTTCCCTGTAAACCAGCAAGTCTAATAGCTTAGCCTATTGGTTTTCCTAGAGGGCCTTGACCCAACTGATCTTACTGAGTTTCCTCCCATATTTTAAATCGAATGGTGTGCTGATTGCCCAGTGTCCATGAGATGCACTTAGCCGCGGGGACACTTGCCCATCTCCCCAGGGACTCCCCTCCCAGCCTCTTGCCGAGTGTGTATTAGGGTTGCAAGGCAGTCTGCCCAGAAGTCTTGGAATTGCGGTGGCTGCTCCCTTGGTTCAGAAGTTGGAGTGCCTGCTGTCTACATGCCAGACTGTGCACTAGCATCTGACCTTGCAAAACGGAATCCCTCGTGTACCCTTGAGCAACTCACCATCAGCGTAGTATTAATTACAGTGGCTAGAAAGATGAAGAACTACCCTTAAACATACAAAGTTGACTCAAGCAGCCGGATGTTTGGGGGAATGAGAAGAGTGGGAGAATGTGGACGGGGATGGCTCTGGGGACCCCGGGAGCATCTGGTATGGGCCTGGAGCTCTAGGCTTTGCTTTGAGCTGGTTGGAGTTGAAGATTCGGTGGAAGGCCAAGTCCTGGAATAGCTTCCAGGATGTGTAGGTGGAACAATGCATCCACCTTGACAGGGGCTAGATTTTTCAGGTCTACTTTGTTTTTTGAAAACAAAACAAAACAAAAACAGAAACAAAAAACATGACCTTTTTTTCAGATTTTTTTGTGGAAAAACTAGATTATCCTGTATTTTACAGAAGAGCCATTTTTATATGGTGTGAGAGTAGAAAGAAAGGAGAGACCTTGATCAGTTTATTAAATTAACAACTAGGGGAGTTGTCTTCCGGCAAGCTCACAGTGACACGGCAGATGGCATGGGAAGTAGGACCCCCTCCCTTCTTAGCAGATCCCGGGGAAAACCCAGCTCCTCCTCTGTGATATTTGCTCTGTGCTCTAAGCCCTTAGTTCTAGTGGAACTTGGCTGCTGAATTACATGAACTTTTGCATGTTCTCTGTTCTCTACGCTTTAGAAAATGCTGCATATGTTCAGGCACTTACGGGGTGCGTGTTCAGTCCGGGGTGTGAGCGGTCTGGTGGTCTTACCCCTCATACTGCAGCTCAGGGCTCCCCGGGAAGACACGGGTGTCCGATATTCCACCCTGTGGCTGTTTCTCCTGGGGGCATATGAACCGTCCTCAATCAAATGGCTGCTTAATTCATGGGAAGTACAATAGCATCCACACGCTCCCGAAGACTGTGGGTGGTGCATTTTCACTTTCCATTTGCATTTTCTAAGGCACTTACTCTTGTGCTTTCCCATCAATTTACTTGATTGAAAGACTGGCAAATATAAAATTAAATTGCTTTCATCCCTGCTTTTAAAGGTCAGAGAGACATCAATCTACAATAAAAGCATCTTTCCATTTAATTTTTTTTTCCATTTTGACCATGTTAATGGCTTCAAGCCCACATAATTAATCCATAGGCTTAGAGCGCCCTCTTTAGGATGAGGCGTGGTAACTACAAGTGTAACCATCCTGAATTAGCTTGTGTGAGCTAGGGCAACACAAAGCCTCACTGTGGCCTTTGGGTGTATGTTAGCTCAGGTCACCTTTCATTTCCACCCCAGAAAAGCTTTAAAAGTACATGACCAGTTTTGATGGCTTTCCTTTTTAAAAAATGTGAACAACCTAGAACTGTTGCATTCAGAAAAGGTAGTGAACCGTGGAAGACAAATGGTAGCTGTCTTTATCACCCCCTAAAATCAGGTTCACTTGGTACCTTGGTGTAAATTTTGGAAGGAATAACTAATTCAGTTAAATATGAATAAACTTGTTCTCTTATTCACCATGATAATCATTTCAAGCAATTACTTCACTAAGCAAATCCACGAGTGGCCCCCTTTCCATGCAAATCTACTTTTTAGCCAGTGATTTCATTCTTTTTACCCCATCCAGTCTGACCAGTGGTAAAAATGGACTCATTCCATCTTGCAATCAGCAAAACCTTACCGAGTGTCCAGCATCGTAGAAATTAGGGTGCTTTTTACTCTTGATTAGTACAGTTACTAAGTGCCTCGTATAAGAATTAAATCGATAACCGTCTAGTGGAAGTTTTTAAATTATAATTTCTTTTAACTCCGAGCACTTTTTGGATAAATTCTCAGATCACCAAGGAGTATTACACACAGTCTGAACATACTCCTGTACAGCAGTGTGCCACCCTCCCCCCTGCCCCCCAATCTGAGGCTTCACTGTCTGTGGTCTCAGTTACCCACAGTCAGCTGCGGCCTGGGAGCGAATGATCCTCCCCCGATGTATCGTCAGGAGGTCACTAGGAGCCTCACTGTATGTCACAGGGCCTCTATCATTCCCCTCACTTCACCTCCTCACGTAGCATTTTCTCACATCATCACAAGAAGGGTGAGTACAGTGCAAGAAGGTATTTTGAGAGACTACATTAAATCACTTTTATGATAGTGTAATTGTTCCATTTTATTGTTAGTTATCTCTTACCGTGCCTAGTTTATAAATTGAGCTTCTAGGTACGTATGCGTGGGAAGAAAACCCAGTATATGTGGGGCCCGTTGCGGTCTGCAGTTTCAGGCGTCCGGTGGAGGTCTTGGAACGTAGGCACTGCAGATAAGGGGGGGACTGTTGTACTGCAGGGGTAGTAATTCAGAGTGGGGATGGATACATTCCTCTGACCGGCCGCTTTGCTGTGCTCTGTAGAGAATATACTTTTTCAGCTGATCTTTGCAGAACTGAGTGTCTGCAAGTTTCCTCCAGTCCTGGCTCTGTTGGTGACAAGGCCTCTCTGCCATACTGTCCCTCTAGGTGATGACACATCTCCATGTGATTGAAGAAAGAAGGAACCAGAGCCTCTCCCTGCTCTACAAAGTACCTTACGTAGCCCAAGAAATCCAAGAGGAAATTGGTGGGTGTTGGGTTTGTCTTGAGGTCCAGCGGGACTTCCGGCCGAGGCTCAGGGGTGGCAGCAGTGCAAGAAGAGAGAATTCAGGGCAGCCAGGGCCGGGAAGCCGGGCATTAGCACGCCGGGGTTTAAGTCTCGAATTCACTGGAGCTTATGTGGCAAGGTTAGGGAGTAACCCGGACAGATGCACTGGCTGGGAGCCACAGAGCCTTGAGTTTCTTGACCTTTACTCTGTGACCGGAAGAGAAAGTCCAGGGTATGAAATTGCAGGGGACCCGGGGAGCTTCCTGTTGCCCTTTTCTCCCTTAATTGCTGATGCGGTTCAAGGCACCTGCTTTACGCATATTCTCATTTCCCCGCCCTCTTCTGCTCTTCATCTTCTTTCATTTATTTGGCAAATACTTATTGCATCTACTGTGTGTCACAGAGTAAAACGGTGCACCAGCAGGCAGTCTGTCCTGGAGACTGTGTTGCGGCAGGGGAATCAGGAAAACAAGACAAGGAGTACCACGTAGGGGGTAGAAAAAGGTGGAGCAGTGGAGAGTGGCTGGGTGGTCAGGGAGGCTGTGTCGGCACAGTCACCTGAGATCCACGTGACGGGAAGGAGCCTCCCTCGAAAACACGGTGAGCGGAGGAATGACTCCTGCAGCTGCCTGAAGCTTAAGTCAGGTGGACACATTTGAGTAGATCGGTGTGGCTAGAGCACAGTGAGGGAGAAAGGTGGCCAAAGAAGTTGGCAGGGGCCAATTTGTGCAGAGATTTTAGCAAAATCAAGGAGTCTGGGTTTTATTCTAGGATAACGGAAAGCCGTTAGAGGGTTTTAATCTAGGGAGTGACTAGATCTGTATTATGCTTTAGAAAAGAACAAGAATTTAAAAGAAATCGCTTGGCTGCTGTGTGCTATTAAAATTAGGAAGCAATTGTAAACATCCAGGCGAGAAATGCGGGAGGCAGGCCCTGCGATGGTCATGGAGGAAATAAAGAGATGGGTTCCGTGGGGCACGTGGCAGAGGAAGGCTGAGCAGGGTGTGCTGCTGGCTCGGGTGCCGGGGGTGAGGGGCAGGAAGGCACCGAGGTCCGGGCCACGCTTCCGCTGTCAGCAGCGGCGAGGACGGTGGCGCCCCCTTCACTGAGGAAAAGCGTTCTCTTTCTACAGGAGAAGATAGAAGTTGCTGCTGGACATGAAGTGCGGGTGTAAGGGAGGCTGGCCAATGAGCCAAAGGTCAGGGCAGTAGACAGGAGGTGCAGATTTGGGGGTCATGGCCTATGTATGGATGCATCAGATCTCTGCCGTGGGAAGAAACCACTGAGCCCAGAGTGAGTTCCTGGAGGAGAGGGGCGCGCCGGGGCTGGGGGCACTGGGCTCCCAGTGCTGGAGTTCTGCGGCGTTACAGAACCGGGTTGTAGGTAGGAGGGAGTTGTCCACTGCGTTGCGAGCTGGCGAGATGCTCCCCGCAGCAGAATGACCCAAATTAGCCTCGTTCACACTGGCGGCCCTTCTGAAAGCTGCTCGCTGCTGTGTCTGTCGTTGTCAGACGAGCTTCTTCAGGAGCAGCGTGCCGACATGGACCAGTTCACCGCCTCCATCTCCGAGACCCCCGTGGACGTCCGGGTGAGCTCCGAGGAGAGCGATGAGATCCCGCCGTTCCACCCCTTCCATCCCTTCCCGTCCTTACCTGAGAACGAAGGTGTGTATGATCGGTGGCGCGCCGTGCTGGCGGGGCTGGGGGTGGACGCGGGCCCACACTTAGAAAGTGGAAGGGAGCGTTTGGAACCTGGTGGGGACAGCCGGGCAGGGGAGAGGAAACTGGATTCCCTGAGCGCCTACTGTGTGCAGGCACCATGCTGGGGGCCTTCAGGTCGTTGGCTTCAGGATCCCCGTGAGGTTAGTAGCATTTCTGCCACTTCATAGATGGTTTGCGTGAAACCCTCTCTTTCTCCTGGTCCTGTCAGCTGCCTCCAGAGTGTGTGACTCCTTGCACGTGGACATCACTCTGCCGCTGAAATAGCACTTCTGTGTTCTGTGAGGTCATCAGCTTTTCATAACAAGTGAGGGGGGGCAGGCC
>CM052884.1:21425400-21478819 GCA_028534135.1 Potos flavus | reverse complement strand
ATACATGAGAATGCCCGTTTCCACTCACCCTTGCCACACTGAGGATTTGGATTCTTTTAAAACTTTGCCAATCTGATAGGCAAAATGGCATTTTGCTGTTTTAATATTAAGGCATGGTTTTAATTAGAACTTTTGCTGCCACTGGCCCCTCAAAGAGCCCTTCATCTTCTTTAATCTGCAGAAACAATCTGCTCGTTTCATGTTTTGTAGTCAGATAGCTCTATGAACCCTGACATTACAAGGCAGTGTAACTGTTGGCTTCGTACCCTGCCTTACTGCTGTTTCCTTTCAGCCAGCACGGTTTTTATTTCTGGTTACAATAAATACCTCCAAGATTGTCAGTTTATTCTGTGACCTGGAAAAATTCCAGATAGAAAGTTAGAGTGAGAGTTCAACACAGTTAATGGGTACTCCCCCCCCCCCCACCGCACCCCGCTGCACCCCTCCACCCTCCATCCCCGCTCTTAGCTGAAAGGTTTCTATCTTCAATTGTTTATAGTGGTAACAAAATTCACTTGAAGCCTTTTTCATATATGCATTCCCTTGTCCTTAAGAAAGGTACTAGTAGTCTCCAGACCTAGAAGCACAGTCTCCCCTTTGTTTCTGAAAGTGAACATGTGTGACTCCCCACACACTGAGAAGGAAATATGCTACACTGATAATTGGTCTCAGTAGGAATCCAGAAGCATTCTGTTGTGTTTGCTGCTGTCCAATGTAGTTTCATATTTCACTTCTCAGATAAATTGTATCCTGAAATGCATTATGTAATTTCAGAAATAATTACAGAGAGTGATATTAAGTGGGAAAGAGAAAGTACACCATAAGTTTAACAAATTATTTTTCCCTTTTACTGTGTTTTATTGTGCATGACGAAGTGCACAGGATTAAGGTTTTGTTGCTTCTTCACTTCCTCTAAGTGAAATTGGCACAGGCAGCTCTCCTCCTCCCCGCCGGGCTAGTGCTGCAGGGGCAGGTGTGGTCACCTTGTTGCTCTGATATTCAAGGCCTGTGTGATGTTTACCTCCTCCCGTGCCCTCCTCGAGCGAGTGGGCTTAATCCACAGGGGCCATTGTGATGTAGAAGAAAAGGCAGGGCAGAGTCAGAATTTGCATTTTCATCTCTGTCACTTAGGAGCTGTGTGGTAATGTTGCCTGGTGGCCTCAAAGGAATTTAAATACATGCCTCTCTCTCCAGAAATGTCAGTCGAATTGGAATTATTAATTAAACAAATGCGTGAGGCGTGCCTACTGTGTGTTAAGGTCCGTGCTACCTAGAAATACACAGCGGTTACCTAGACGTGATTATCATTAACCCCTCCATCCCTTTCTAACGGTAGCTCACGGGATTCTGGTCTACACGCAACCTGTGTTTCAGCGTCAGTTCTTCAGGATAATGCTGAAGTGTTCAAGCCTTGTCTTTGCTACAGCCTTTTAGGAGAGTTCCAGCATGGGGGAGGAGGAGGTTGTTGGTACTGTTTTAATGTCAGCTTTCTCAGCAGTGGCGAGAAGCCAGCAGTAACCTTGTCTAACCGCAGTCTTTCTAGCAGCATCTGTTGGGGGGAAAAAAATACATCGCAGCTTCACTGGGATGACTCTGGATTCCTGAATTCATTCTTTTCGGTTGGCTCTGCAAAGCGATAACGAATGTAGGAGAAGTCGAGGTGGATACATATGCTTTAGTTTGTTCAGTGTGTGATAGCATTCGTCACGAACGCTGGCCTGAAATTTAAGTGGCTTAGAATTAAGGAGTGAGAACGGAACCGTGCTCTGAGACAGCAAGACTAGCTTGGCGCCTGGATCAGGTGGGGGTGCGGGGTGGGGGTGTGTGATAGCACCCGCGGTTTCATTGCCAGAAGTCTCCTGCTCTTTTCCTTGTTAAGTCTCACTTCCATGGGTATTTTATTCTGTTTTTATTGATGCTGAGGCATCTCCCAGAATTGTGTCCTCTTCTATAAAGGCTCTGAAAGGCCCGAACCAGAGGCGGAGTGTCACATAGGAGTCTGGCTCCTGGGTTAAATGGATGCGTGTTTAAACATGCACGTGCTGTTTTGAAATAACTGGTTCTAGCCGCTCCCTGGAGCCCGAGTGTTTCCAAGGCTGGGCGGTGGTCTTCAGCTGCTGGGCAGGTCAGATTCTGTAAACACAATGCTCTTTCTTCATGGAGTTTGAGAAGTTCTCAGCAGCACAACTGAAAAAGGATTTTCTGTGAATACAGTAGAGGTCCTTTACACGCCTGAAGGGATTGATGTCATTTCCTAAAGGGCCAAACGTATTTCTAGAATGAATCTTCTTGAATCCCTGCCACAATGCTCAGCCATCTTGTAAGGTTGTGGAGGACATATGTGATATCTCAGTCCTTAAAGAACTTATGATAACAGTAATCGATTCTTACTAATATTATGCACTTACTAAATGCCAGACACTCTTACTGGCCTCACATACATACTATATCACTTAATCCTCAGAGCAACTGATACCGTATGTATTACTGCATCCATTTTACAGATAAAGAAACTGAGGTTCAGAGCTTCAGAAGCTGAGGTCCCCCGCCCCTGCCCCTGCCCAAGTGGTGGGGCCAGGATTTTGATCCAAGTTTGTGTGGCTCCAAAGCCCATGGCATACTTCCCTGAGGTGCAGTTGGAGAGACAAGAAGGGCTCACAGGAAAATGCATACTAATTGGAATCTAGATGGTGATTGGCAACGGATACAAGGCTCTGAGGGATAGCTAATATGTGATATGTTGGAATCAGGATGCTAAAAGATCTTGGCAGATTGGAAGAACAGAAAAAGTGATAAAATGAAATACACTGGTGATAAATGCAAAATCCTCCCCTCCACACACATTTAAGTAAAAAATCAGCTATTTAAGTCATGAGGAGGAGTAAAATGTTTAATAGCATGATGTGAGAGGAAAAAGGACTCAGGGATTTTAGTTATTTGCCAGTTCAAACTGGGTCAGCAGTAGAACAAGGGCTGTCATAAATGCTAATGTAATCGGAAGTTATATTCATTAAGAAATGTGGAATCCATTAAGGAATAAATGAAGACAACAGGATGATGAGGGAATCTGGAAATTGGGCCATGTGAACATGATTGAATGAATTAGGGGTTTTGGTCTTGAAATATTTGAAGACCTTCGTGTCTTCACGGATTCTGTCTCCCTAGAGGGGGAAGGTGCAGGTCCTGCCTTGGCCCCACAGAACTGTTACTGAAGGATCCCAAATGATTCGGGCTGTCCGGTGAGATGATGAAATGTTGGAGCAGAGGCTGAATGATGTTGTGGAGTGGGATTCCAGACTCCAGGTGCTACAGGGGTCAGAGCAGAGGAGAGTCAGGGAGGCCTAGAGTGGCCAGGGATGGTTTGTGGAGAAACTGGAACACCACCGGGTTTGGAAGATTGGAGAGGAAAGAACATTCTAGGTGAGGACAACAACATAAGGGAAGATAAAGAAAAATGGACTAGGCACTTTAAAAACTTGCTTTATTCATTGAACAGGAAAGGGACATGGCTTGAGTATGATTTATGGTGCTAATTGGGCAGGAGAAATAAGATTGGATAAAGGAATCTGGGGTCCCATAGAACCCCATGACACTTATTCAGGCAGGGAACTTTTTAAGGTGCCATTTATTTTTTTGCTAGTATATTTGGTAAGGTAGTAGTCACCCAATCCATGTCCCACACCTTCTCTTATTCGCAAAAGACTAACTTTAGCCTGCAATAAATAAGCATCTCTTTCACTTACTTAAAAACTTCAGCCTCTCTGAAGTGTGTAAAAGGAGGCTGTTAACCATTGAATTTTACCAACTGGGTATTGTACCACGTGTTTAGTTTTAAAAGTGAAGTGGTTGAAGATAGTTCAGATCATTACATACACTGTGTTGTGGTCACCCTGAAAAGGCAGGAGGAACCCCCCCAACTCGAAATTGGGCTCAGATGTTGAGACACAATACCACAAGTGCACCGAGAGGGTATGGAAAGGTTTTAGAAGTCTCTGCAGAGACAAGGCGCGCACCAAAGGGTGGAGCACCCAGGCTTTCTTATCCGCCTTCCCAGAGGTGGGGCAGAAACAGCAAAAATGAAGGCAGATCCATTACAGCCTAGAATGGAAATTATTTCTTTTTCAGGGTCTTGAGGGGAGCTGATGTGAAGACTGTCTTCCAACCTTGTAGTGTGTGTGTGTGTGTGTGCATGTGTGTGTGTGTGCGCATGCGCACGTGGGTGTGCCAGCTAACTAAAAGCAAATGTGTGCTAACTTTATGGTTAAACTTTGTCCAGGCCTCATTACCGGTGCATAACCAGGTGTTACCTTCAATTGAGGGCGTGGATGGTTCAGACCCTTTGGCAACTCTGCAGAACCCTATGGGCAGACTAGAGGCCAAAGAGGAAGAGGATGAGGATGAGGATGAAGATACTGAGGAAGATGAGGAAGAAGATGGTGAAGACACAGACCTGGATGACTGGGAACCAGATCCCCCGCGTCCCTTCGACCCGCATGACTTATGTAAGTATGAACTGCTCCCTGGGTGGGGGGGGTTGTGAGCACAGGAACATGGTTAGCATCGGCTGGGGGCTTCCTGTGTGCAGACCCCGTGCTCCCTGCTCTGCACACACCGCCTCGCTCGGTCCTCACAACAGCCTGTGAGGGAGGCACTGATGCTTTTGAGAGGGTTCTGATTTGACTGATGAATGAACCGAGGGTCCGAAGAGGCTGAGCCGCCTGCTTCGCGTTGCGTGGGGCTGAGTGGTGGCTCAGGCGCGGAGCCTGTCTCTGACACCGGCGCTTGAGCTTGTCCAGCCACTGTGGGAAGTTTGTCCGGTTCTGGGATATTCCTGGAATGTTCTCGAATATTCCTGTAATGTTCTGCCGTTTCCCCTTTAACAAGTTGGCTCTGCTGCCTCACCTCTCTCTTCACAGTAACCTTTTATTTTTTATTATTATTTTTTTTCACGGTAACCTTTTAAACATGCCTATTACGTTCCACGCACCCGTGCTTTACATTTTCTAAATTGTTTAATGCTTTCCATAGTCTTACGATGGGGTTGGTAGTGAGAGTCGGGGTTGTGAGAGTCGGGGTTCCAACGCAGGTGGTCTGGCTCCCACGTGCCCCTGGTTAGCCACAACACTCACTGCCTCTCTGTACTGCCTGCTTGGGGAGAGGGTGGGAGGGGTCCTGCTTCCACTCACCAAATATTGCTTCTTTCCATCGATTTTCATGCTTATATGGCAAAGTTCTTATCTCACTTACTTGAGTTACTGACACTATTCAGAGCTTCGTGGTCTCCCCATATCTCCAGGGACCTTCTGTGTGGTGATGGTGAAGCCTATTTGCATGGGGCCAGTGCTTACCTCCATATCCAATAGAGAACTTCCTCGTTTTATTTTTTTCCTTGAATTCATGAGTTTTCAAGGCAACTCCTTAGTCAAATACGCATACAGTGACTTTATCTTACAAAGAGTAATACAAAGTAGCTCTCCGTTATTGGAGAATTGTAGAAATTGGAAGTACCTATTTCCTAAGCCAGGTCATCACCCAGCTGGGTAAAATACAGTTGGCTAATTAAGTGTGTTAAAGGTCATGAGTATGATGCTTCTGGGGTCCAGGCACTTCTCTCTGTTTTGTGGCCATTTCCATCCAGTTCTGGCGGTTAGTTTACAGATGGGGGCCCCTGGGAAAGAGGGAGTGAATGTGGATGCTTAGTGCACAGTGATCGCTCTGAGAAGGAGCCGAAAATGGGCCCTGTCTGGGCTAGGCTAAGTGTGTCACTCAAGACAATGAAGGATAGAATGCTAAATTCGTTCATTTTAGCATTACCTTCACATGATATGCATTGAAGTCTCAAACTACAGTGCTTTTTCTGTTTGAGTTAGACATGCCTAGACAATGAGGCTTCGATGACTCCCTTTGAAGAAACTGATTAAATGGTATTGTCACGGTTTTCTTTTAAATAGCTTTACTGAGATATAATTTACATACTCTAAAATTCGACTCTCTGTCTTATCAGATTTTGCAGCATTTATCCTAATAAGCTCTTCTTTTTTCTTTTCAGACCTGTTATAATTGATTTGTAAATTTACTGTGCTACTATTTGACTTAATCTCCAGTAGAGAAATAAGTCACTGCCTGTGTATTATTTTTGGCAGGCACATGCTAATTCTGCCTGATTTTAGAGGAACAGGACAGGATTTTTTTTTTTTTTTAAGATTTTATTTATTTATTTGTCAGAGAGAGCACAAGCAGGCATAGTGGCAGGCAGAGGCAGAGGGAGAAGCAGGCTCCCCGCTGAGCAAGGAGCCCGATGCAGGACTCGATCCCAGGACCGGGGTTCATGACCTGAGCTGAAGACAGCCGCTTAACCAACTGAGCCACCCAGGCATCCCTTTTTTTTTTTTAAACAAAGATTTTATTTATTTATTTGACAGAGAGAGAGGGAGAGAGAGAGCACAAGTAGGGAGAGCGGCAGGCAGAGGGAGAGGGAGAAGCAGGGTCCCCACTGGGCAAGGAGCCCGAAGTAGGACCCTGGAATCATGACCTGAGTTGGTTAAGTCAGCTTAACCGACTGAACCACCCAAGCACCCCACAGGACAGGATTTTATTGGTCTATGAAAGCTAGCATATTACAACTGAATGAGTAGTGTAATTGTAGGAGTTAATTGAATTTTGGAATTTGGGGATTTTTCAGGTTAGAACTTTATCTCCAAGATCAAGTGATGTTGAGGAATTTGACGTTAAGATTTTCTTTCTTTTGCAGGGTGTGAGGAGTGTAATAATGCACATTCTTCAGTGTGCCCAAAGCACGGCCCCTTGCATCCCATCCCTAACCGGCCTGTGCTCACTAGAGCCAGAGCGAGCCTCCCCCTGGTCCTCTACATCGACAGGTTCCTTGGAGGGGTGTTCTCCAAAAGGCGCATCCCCAAGCGCACCCAGTTCGGCCCTGTGGAGGGTCCCCTGGTCAGGGAGTCTGAGCTGAAAGACTGTTACATTCATCTAAAGGTAATTTATGCTTTATCGTATTTCACTCTTGTTCTTAATAACTTTTAAAGGGGCATGTGTTTTCCTACGGGTTCTCTTAATTCAATTCTATAACCATTGTTTGCTAGTATTTTTCTTTCTCTGTTTTATTTTCCATTTTTGTTTTTTCTGTTTAATTTGTTTTGAATGGAAACATTTTCTCTCTCACCAATAAACTGGAGGTCGCGGTCTCCGTCCCCTAAGGCATTCTGTGAGTAATTCTGAGAGGTGTTGTTATTAGAGGCTGTATTAGTCTGCTAAAGCTGCTGTAACAAATACTGCAAACTGGGGGAGCTCAAAGAACAGAAATTTATTTTCTCACAGCACCGGAGGCTGGAAGGCCAACATCCAGGGCCCACAGTGTTGGTTTCCCCTGAGGCCTCTCTCCTCAGCTTGTAGACTGTCTCCTCTCTGTGTCCTCATGCCTTTACTCTGTGTGTGCAGGCGTTCCTGGTGTCTCTCCCCGTGTCCTGATCTCCTTTTCTTGTAAGGACACCAATCAGATTGGGTTAGGACCCTCGCTGATGACTTTATCACCTCTTTTAACTTAGTTAACACTTTAGAAGCCTTATCTCCAAATATGGTCAAATACTGAGGGGTTAGGGCTTTAACAAATGAATTTGGTGAGGGCACATTTCAGTCCATAATAGGGGCTTTGACAACTTTTTCTTTTCTTCTTCAAATTAATTTGACATAGACTCATGTAATCTGCTAAGTACCAAAAATGTTTTCAGGAAAACCCCTTGTCAATTTTTGAAAAAGTTCTCTCCTATTGAATCTTTTGTTAAAGAATGGTTCACTGTGTGTTAAAGTATATTTATACTGATCTCTCTTCTTCATATTTGATGCTTTTGCTTCTATGCAGCCCCCGTGCTGTCTGCTTCTTGGAGAGCTACCCTGGAGAACCAAGAAAGGGCAGCGGGAAGGGAGAATATTTGGGGTGTGTTTTTTTAGAAGTGATTTGATGTCATTGTGAGGTTTTCCTTAGTGAATGCTCAAGATCTTCAAGAAGGAATATTACTTTGGAAAGAGAAATACATATCACTAGGCTACTCATTATTAATGAATGCAGTTGAATCCCTGAAGTAAGCACTTGTAAGGAACCAGAGAGTATTTTGCTTGCATTTCCTTGGATTGCTTGCATTTCCTGACAGTATTTTTTGATGTATTAATTAATGATGAGGATCAACTGAATCTATATGGTGAGATTGTTAACTAGAACATTTTGCGAGGTGATTCTGCTCCAAGTGAGTCTTCAAAAAGTGGCCTTTTCCTTTTACACCTGGCAAGACACAATTCCTGGATCTTTCTAGATACAAAAGGAAGAATCAGGATATATGGTTAATTTCAGGAGTGGTATTTCGTATATTATTACTTTAACGTATATCATATTAAAAGTTATGTTTGTTTTTATTTAGTTTTTTTGGTGTAGCTTTTTATTTTCTCTTTGGTTGCAGGTTTCTCTTGATAAAGGGGACAGAAAAGACCGAGATTTGCATGAAGACCTGTGGTTTGAATTATCCGATGAGACCCTTTGTAACTGGATGATGTTTGTACGTCCAGCCCAGAACCACCTGGAGCAGAACCTGGTGGCTTACCAATATGGCCACCATGTGTATTATACCACAATAAAGAACGTAGAGCCCAAACAAGAACTGAAGGTACAGTGCTGGGTCAGTGGTACCTTTGTTAGGAATAGTCACTGTTTAATGCTTTTCTTCCTATTTTTTTCCTCTGAAGGGGATTCTTACAAAAATGGTCCTTTCCTTATAATTCACTTACTTGTTGAGTACCTACTAGGTACAGTACATTTACAATAATCCCATAAAAAAGCAATGAAAAGTACATGACTTTTGGGTCTGTCAAAGGCCTGCACTAAGGCATTCAGCCCAGGGGTAAACTAACTAACACAAGTAGTTGTGTTTGGGGAGCAGACTGGTATTTATGATAGAGTGATTAAAGTTGGGGTCACTTAACGTTACTTAAACAGTCTGAAGAAAAATTAGTTGGAAACAAGAGATCTTATAACATGGAATTAAGATGTACCAGCTAGATTTCTTTACCTGAATGCTTCATTTTACCCTAAGAATTCGATGCACTGACTTTGGATTTCAGGAATATATTCCTTTGGATAACTCTGTAGGAATTTGTCTAAATACTAACTTTTGATGACATAATGAAAATCCTGTTGCGATTCTAAGCGAAAATTCCTGATATAGATGAAAAAGAGGTGAGAAATTATTTTATCAGTACATGAACACTGAATTGCACAATGCTGCAATGTGGTAAAAATGACAGATACCTCTTTGGGGGAGAACAAAGACCTAGACTTTGTTCAAAAGCTATACAAAACCTGTATCTTTGTAAAAGGAGATTCATATCTCACATCATCTATCCCAATAAATTCTTGATACCGAAGTGAATACTTCTTGACTGTGGAGGGGAGATTATTTTCTCTCTTAAAGTGGTAGAGAGAACTGTAGAGGTAAAGACAGGCAGAAACAATTAAAGAAGAATGTACTAGTTCAGTGTAATGAACAACCAAAAGACTAGATGAAAAGGAAGCAACAGAGTGGGAGAAGTCTTTGGGATACACATTAAAAGGTTTAAAAATAAAAACTGAGGGGTGCCTGGGCGACTCAGTCAGTTGAGCCACCAACTCTTGATTTCAGGTTGGGTCATGATCTCTGGGTCCTGAGATCAAGCCCCGTGCAGGCTACGCGCTCAGCATGGAGTCTGCTTGTCTCACTCCCTCTGCTCTTACCCCAGCTTGCTCTCTCTCTCTCTCTTTCCTCTCTCAAATAAATAACTAAAGTCTTAAAAAAATAAAGAAAGAAAGAATAAAAACTGAGATGGTTGGGTTGGGTATCTGACTCTGGCTCAGGTTGTGGTCTAGGGGTCGTGGGATTGAGTCTCAGGTCTGGCTCTGGGTTCAGTGGGGAGTCTGCTTGAGATTTTCTCTCCCTCTCCCTCTGCCCCTACCTTCCTCAAATAAGTAAATAAATCTTTAAAAAGAAAAAAAGAATGAAAACTGAGAAAAAAATACCTCTAACCTCTCTGGTATCCACATGGACACATGAATACTAGAAATAGACTTTATTTGGAGGAGAAATCACTAATAAAGAAAGGTTAAAAAATTTTTTAATGTTAATAATTTTAAAACCCTTAAAACAACTATGAGTTACTATTTTTTGTTAATTTAAATTAGCAAAAATAAATGGATGCAGTGCAGTGAATGTGAGGGTTTAAAAAATAGGGACATTTATCACGGAATTGCAATATTTTGTAGAATATTTCTGGCAGTGTATAGTAAAAATGTTCTTGGCTGAATAAACCTAATCCTTGAAAATTAGTCTGAAGAAATAATTATAAACAAAGATAGAGCTAGATACATTCTAATTTTGTAATGCTGTGTTTCACTGATCCAAACACCAGTGACTTTAAGATGAACCATTATTTTATACACCATTAAGAAAAAATATGCTGCTATTTAAGCTAGGTTATAGTGCTTATTTTTATCGCCAAAAAGAGTAATTTTCTACTTACTGCAGGAGCTGTGTTAGACTTATTTAGAGATAATTTTGAAACCCTATCACATTTCTGCATACTTAAAAAGGCACATACAAGCAAAATAAATTGGTTAACATATAAACTGCCTTGTGTACAGTCTAACTTTCTTTTTTTTTTAAGCTAAATCACTGTTTTACTTTGTCATGGATGTTTGTGGGTTTTTTGTTTGTTTTTTTAAGCAGGCTCCCTGCCGAGCAGAGAGCCCGCTGTGGGGCCTCGATCCCAGGACCCTGAGATCATGACCCGAGCCGAAGGCAGAGGCTTTAACCCACTGAGCCACCCAAGCACCCCGATGTTTGTATTTTGTGTATCTGTTGTCTTCTGTGCCATCAAGGTGTTGATGATGCTGTATTATTTTTAAAATAAGTGAACCACTGTTGCCTCTGAGGTATTTTTCCAAATGACTGGTGGCTTTCTGTACACATTTTGACCCTGTGTTTTCCCACTGACTGAACCCATATGTGTCTTTTCCCTCAGTTAAAACACTTGTCTTTGGGAGTTCAGTGATTTTTGATTAAGTCAGTGGGAAGTTTCCTGACAATTTGATGTTTGATGTTTTAACGGAGGACCTGCAAGGTGATCACAGCAGCCTTGTATTGCTTAGACATTTACTTATTCTGAGAATGGTGGCTATTTTTTTTTTTTTTTTTTTTTTTGGTGCCTTCTTTTGCACTGTTTGTCAAGTGTTAACAAGTCATGGAGTGCCAGGGGGCATCTAACTGAATGAGATGAGAACCATGCAAAGAGTTTGGCCAGGTTTGTGCAGGAGCAATGAGCAGTGACTGAAAGAAAGCTACATCACAGCGGTGATTGCAGAATGCCATGGAGATGGTTTTTGAGATGTTAAAAATAAGAAAAATCTACATTTTGGAATTGATGGACTAGGGTAGAATTTATAACAGCAAAATGATAAACAATCTCAAAATCCAACTATAGGTCACGGTCAAGTAAATTACAGAACACAGACTCTGTCCTAGAATATTATCCCACTGAAAAATGGACTCTCAATATAAATATTTCCTCATAGTTCAAATAGTGTTCCATAATAATTATACATGATTAATTCATTTAGTGATTAATATATTGAACTCCTACTGTGTTTCAGACACTAGGAAAGGATAGACTGGTGTCTGTGTTCAGGGAGCTTGTATTCTAGAGGGGAAATGGCCAGAAGGATGTAAGTAAACAAATACAGTTGATGATTGAATAAAACAGGGATTGGGGGCACCGACCCCTTGGGCAGTTGAAAATCAACATGTAACTATTGACTCTTCAAAACGTAACTGTTAATAGCCTACCATTAATTGGAAGCCTTACCAATAACATAAACATTTGATTAACACATATTTCGTATGTTGTATGCATTATATACTGTATTCTTACAATAAAGTAAACGAGAATAAAGAACACGTTATTACGACAATTATAAGGAAGAGAAAGTGCATTTATGGTACTGTGCTAAAAAAAAATCTGCATATAAGTGGACTCGTGCAGTTCAAACCCCTGTTGTTCAAGGGTCAACTGTAATGTCAAATAGTGGTTCAGTGCTCTGGTGCAAAAAAGAGCAGGTAGCAGGAAAGGGACCGGTTTACAAATGCTGGAGACGGAAGGCCTTGCCAAGGAGACGATAATGAGGCTGGGGACTATGGAACAAGAGGGGAGGGACCAGTGCCATAGAAGGGTTAGGAGAGGTGACGGGGAAGAACCCAACACTCCTGATGGTGGAACAGCAAGGACAAAGGTTGGGGTGGGAAAGCCCTTGGCCTGTTTGAGGAACTGCAAGCAGGCCCTCTTGTTGAAAGGTAATAAAGGAGAGTGACAAGAGCTAGAATAGATCATGGAGCCCTTTGGAGCCCATCATTAAGCATTGCAGGTTTTTTATAAGTGAGAAGCTGTTTAACCCTGAGAATGATGAAATCTGATCGCATTTTAAGAAGCCCTCTCTGCTCCTCTGTGAAGAATGGATTGGAGGGAGCAAGAGTGGAAAAGGGGAATCTCACTGGAAGACCAACCAGGCAAGAGCTCGTCTTGGCATGGATCTTGGTGGGAGAAGCAGAGATGAAGAACATCTGAGCAGTTCACACCTCTTGCTGAAGGAGGACAGAAGAACACTGAGAAATCCGAGATGACTTTTAGGTGTCGAGTTTGAGCAGCTGGGTGAAAGGCAGGGTATTTATTGAGATGAGGAAGATGGGCAGGGGCGGGGGTGCAGTTGGGAAGCATCTAGAATTCAATCTGGACATGCCAAGTTTGAATTGTTTGTGAAACAGATAGGCAGTAGAATGTATGTAGAGGGAACAGAAAGGGAGAGTCTGGGACGGAGATATTAATTTAGAATTGGTTGGAAATGGATGTGATCACTTTAGGGAAAAATAAGAAGGCCCTGGACTTAGATTAAGCTTTGAGGAAATTTAGGAAGAGGGAGAGGAAGAAGAGCCAGACGAGGAGACTGAGCAGAAGTAGCCAGTGGGGTGGGAGGGATGAAGAGACTCAGGAGGGCATGGTCGCATTTGAAATCATCCTCGGGGATCCCAGCAAGAGCCGTGGGGTAGAAGCCATGATGATTCCAGCTGTGTAAAAACCCGTGATTACATACAGATAAAACAACCAGAAGAGGCTATGTTTTACTTTGATGAAGAGACTATTAATATTATCTCTTGTGAAGTTGTTCTAATAACAAAAACAATTTTTTTAAAAAGGAAAAAAGAAAACACACAGTGAGTGTGTCTTGGCAAACACACTTCCTGAACTGACCATCTGGTGTTGAAGAGATCGGCTCGCAGTGTGATTTTTTGTTGTTGTTTGTTTGTTTTTCGTGGGTTGTGGGAAAGCCTGAATTGTTTTGTTGTAAGCAGGAGGAAGAATGTAAGCATGCAAAGAACATCTGGTGAAGTCCTCTGGTTCTTCATGATGTACTTGGTTCTTGCAGGTGTGGTACGCTGCGTCCTATGCTGAGTTTGTGAACCAGAAAATTCATGACATTTCTGAGGAAGAAAGGAAAGGTGGTTGGACTTTTTTCTATTTTCTATATGAATTCTAAATTGTATATATTACATCGATATGCAACCTCCAGTTTTCCTATCTCAATATATTTAAAAGATATTCCAGTAGGGTTTTTTTTTTTTTTTTTTTCAGCTACACTTCCTTGTCTGATTTTGGGATCAAATGACAGTGACGTATTTACATTTTGTTTTATGGGTGGCTGGAAAGTAGTATTTAATATAATGAAAACCTCCAAATACTAAATTAGAACCTAGATCTGAGGACGATCTCTCTCTAGATTTAATCATCTCTGAGGACATCCGCAAGGCAGGCATTGACTTTGTTTTTAATGTAAATGTTACTGAAGTATAATTTACATACAGAAAAATGCACAAATCGTAAGCACACAGTCTGGTGAATTTTCACAAAGAGAACACACCTGTGTAACCTGTACCCAGATGAAGAAACAGACCGTGGCCAGTACTCCGGAAGTCCCTCATGCCTTCTTCACTCTCAGGTGTAACGAACATCCTGACTTCTGATACCATGGATATAATATGCTCATTATCAGACTTCATATAACTAGAATTATGTATGTTCTGGGAATCTTTTGCTTGACATGTTTGTGAGATTTATCCATATTGTTGTGTATTATTGTAAAGTGTTCATCCTCATTGCTATTTTGGTAGTCTAGAGTATGGATAGACCATAATTAAGGCATCTGTTTCACTCTAGATGAAAATCTGGGTTGTACAGTGCAATTCTGATACTTGCCTGGATTAGGTCACATTGTGCAAGTTAAAGGCTGAGTCTTTCACAAGACTCTCTTCGCTTCAGATACCAGCTGCAAACTCTGGCATTCCCTCGCCACCTGCATTTCTGACCAACTAACTACAATCTAGGGAGCTAGAACCCCCGAGGCTTGATAATTTTCTAGAATGACTCACAGAACTCCGTAAAGTGCTATACTTATGATTACAATTTTATTATAAAGGATACATATCAGGACCAGCCAAATGAAGAAGTACTTAGGGCAAGGTTTATGTGGGTCCCAAATAGGAAACTTCCATGTTCCATGTCACCTCCGTGGCACAGGGATATATAGTTAGCAACCCAGGAAGCTCACCTGAGCTTCAGTGTCCAGAGTTTTTATTGCGGCGTCATGACAGAGGCATGGTTGATAGAATCATTGGCTACATGGTTGAACTTACTCTCCAGCTCTTGCTCCCTGGCTGATATCACTTGGCTCAAGGCTCCAACCCTGCAATCCGATGGTTTGACTTTCTGGCACAGGCAGCCCCCATCTTGAGTCATATTAGGAGAAACTCACATATGGTCAAATACTACCACGAATAACAACGGCACTCCTGTTATGTGGGATATTCCAAAGACTTAGAGGTTGTTTGCCAAGAACCAGGGACAAAGGCCAGCCAAATTCTTTATTATACAACAGGGTTGTTTCTAGTTTGGGACTATTTTGAAGAGTGCCACCATGAACATTCTTATATAGGTCTCTCTTTTAGTGGACATGCGTGCGTATTTCTGTTGGTGCACGTTCAGGAGTGGCATTGCTAGGACTGGGTGTGCCGATAATCAACTTTAGTAGCTACTTTAACATTTTGTTAAAGTAATTATACTGGGCATTGACTTTTAAGTTTTTTTGTGATAAAAGAGGCCTTCAGCTTATGAACTCTGGATCAGAATCCCTAAGTTATCTGAGTGCGGATTTCCATTGTAGCACTTTCTGTCTCTCCAGTGTGGTGAGGCTGTGTGTGTGTATCTGTCGGGGAGATGGGAAACGGTCGTATGACAGTTCGGTCCTTTGATGTCTTACATGAATATAGAAGAAAATAAGATCCTAGAAACTACTCTTGTCAAAGTGTAGCCTTTGATTTTCTAACAAAACAGTAACACAAATAGCAGACGTTATGTTTATGGGCACTGGGCTACATGAGATGAGAATGGTGGGGATACTGGGCATTTGAGTTTTATTGGTGTCTATTGATCATCAGCCATTTACGATTTCTCTCCTGTGACTGCAGTTCTTCGAGAGCAAGAGAAGAATTGGCCCTGCTATGAATGTAACCGCCGATTTATAAGCTCGGAGCAATTGCAACAGCATCTCAATTCCCATGATGAAAAACTGGATGTGTTTAGCAGGTATCAGAACGTTTTGCAAACTTAGGTGTTAAAGGTCCAGATTCATTTCCATATTGTCAGTCAACCAACGAGTGTTTCTGTGTATTTCTGTGTGTAGACAGGTAATCAGGTAGGCTGCAGAGGGAGAGTTCTTATCTGTCATTTCCCGTTGCCTGCCCCCCATCCTCATCTACTGTTGATTTCTTTTCTAGCATAATCAGAGTACCCAGCAATAGGAGATCCTTCCCCCTTAGTTAAGCCTCCTCTAAGAGATTCTGGGATGGGAATTCTTGAGATAGCACACACTCTGCATCCCTGATGTGCAAACTTTTTTCAGAAGTAGGATTCCTTCATCAAACTAAATCATAGGTTTCATTCCATTGTACAAAAAAGATAGATAAGCGAGAATCCTATAAGTTGGAGTAGGCAGGGGCCAGATCAGGTAGGCCTTATGAGTAATGGTAAGAAATTTGGATTTTATTCTAAGCATAAGTCTTTAAAGGGTTCTGATCAGGGAGTATCTGTGATGTGAATTTATATGTTGAAATGTCCTGCTGGATGCAAATTAAAATGTCACTTTTGCTTTCTTTGGATCAAGAGTGAAGACGGGGGTCTAGTTGGAAGCTATTTTAACAGTTCAGGTGAAGAATGAGAGTACTTTGGAATGGGGTGGCACCAGTGGGACAGATGTAGGGTTGCCATCTTTTACAGGATTCAAAAAGAGAGGAGATGGTATGACACGGTGTTTAGGAAAGTGGGAAAATCTGTGTTCTACAGAAGGACAGTATGACTGCCTGTGATCATACCGTTAAGAGCTCACTTGAGGTTCATGGTCGTGACGTTAAGATGAGGCCATTAGCATGGCTCTTTGTCATTGTCCAGCATCATTTGCTGCAATGATGCCAGTGCTGAGCAGCCAGGGAATGGGATGGCACAGTATGGTGGCTTCACCAACACACCAGGAGGGATGGAGCAGCAGTAGGGAGGGCAATCAAGAGCATACACGAGGGAGTGGTTACAGTGAATGACTTCAGAGTTTGTGTGGAAGAAGGGAGAGAAAACATCAAGAGGACGTAGGACAGCAAATAGGTGACAGAAGGACTAGATTGGAGGTGGTAGTGAGATGCAAGGATTGTTGAGTCTAGGTATTTGAGGGAGTGAGCTGGAAAGTGAGAGATAGCATTCGAGTGGGCAACACATGGAATTGGGTAAGGGTGCAGGGCTCAGGGCTCTATACTTACCAAGGGTAACAAGGTTTGGATATGACCATGGGAGCCATAGGAGTAAATGTCTGAGGTGGGTGGAGGGCACAGTGAGAGTTTAATCACTCCCTGTCAGGTGTCTCTAGAACTCTTCATGGCTCCGTTATAGCACTTTTTATATTTATATCCCTTCCCCTCCTCTTCCCTCCGCTTTCCTTCCCAGTGTAGTTAACATACAGTGTTATGTTAGTTTCAGGTGTACAATATAGAGATTCAGCGGTTCCATATATTAATCAGTGTTCATCAAGTAAGTGTACTCTTAATCCTCTCACACATTCATCTTCTGAAAGAGATTTTAATGATACATTTTCTGAATTCCTTTACTGAGGAATTTTTGTATGCTAGAAATCTATTAAAGAAGATAAAATTTACTTGGTGTTTGTAAGGCATGTTGTGGAGCAATTGAGTTAGAAATTTGTTTTGACCTGCCAGAAGCTTATAGCAAAACAAGAAAGTTCTTTTGAATCTAGCCACATTTCTTGGAAGGAATAGGAAGTGAAGCAAGGGGAAAAGAGGGAAAGAATGGAACCTTGTCTCTAGGAACGCGCTGTCACGTTCTGTCCTGTCTGCATTTCTCACGTCATTTCAGAGATATGTTTGTGCTTTCCAACTTTTCAGTAACAAAATGCTATCAGTGCTCTGAGTTTTCAATAGCTCCTTTTTTCTGAATAATTTAAGATATCTCTGGGCTATATACAAGGATGAGATATTTAGAAAGTGTATATTATCAGGGTGCCTGGGTGGCTCAGTCAGCTAAAGTGGCCTACTCTTGATCTTGGGTGGTAGGATTGAGCCCTACGTTGGACCCTGCACTCAGCGCCCGGAGTCTGCTTGTCCCTCTCCCTGCTCCTCCTCTCACTCATGCACACACTCTTTCTCTCTGAAATAAATAAAAATTCTTTAAAAAAAATCTCTTGAAAAAAGAAAGTGCATATTATCAAAACGATTGTTCCCAGTAGAAAAAAGAATCAGGAAAAGTAATAAAATGAGAGGAAATCAAGATTTGGGGCTCATCAGCACCATCAAGGGGAAATACTCATTAGGGAGTAATGTGTAACCATGAATGTTTATAACCTTCTGTCCCCAGAACAAGAGGCAGAGGAAGAGGACGAGGCAAGAGGCGATTTGGCCCTGGTCGACGGCCAGGACGCCCTCCAAAATTTATCCGCTTGGAAATAACCAGCGAAAATGGGGACAAGTGTGACGACGGAACACAGGTACTGGGGGAAGAAGAACTCCTTGTTAGTTGCCTGCTCCGGGGATTTGGAACTATTACCAGGCTTCAATATAGATACCTCCTGGAGGCTCATGGTCCTGCAATGTTAGCACTTGGCTGCTTGTTAGAGGATGACTGGGGGAAGGCGAGAAGAATGCGTTCTCAAGAAAACCCGGAACGTATTCTTGAATGTTACAACAAGAACCCAACTTTGCTGCCTTCAAGATTTGAAATTGCGGGGCGCCTGGGTGGCTCAGTCAGTTAAGTGTCCGACTCTTGATTTTGGCTTAGGTCACGATCTCGGCTCAGGTCATGATCTCAGGGTCACGAGATCGAGCCCCATGTTGGGTTCTGTGCTGGGCATGGAGCCTGCTTAAGATTCTGTCTCTCCCTCTCCCTCTGCCGTCAATCCCCCCACCCCCTGCCACCAAAAACAGGAGTTGAAATTGTCCAGAGATATTGTTGAGGGATGCTGTTTAATCAGTTTAAATAGTTAAAATGATCTTATTCCAGAAGAGTTCTCCTGTCAGTGTCTTTTCCTCATGAAGCGATCTGGAATATCGCCTAGTTTTACATCCTGTGGATAGTTACCTAATCTTGGATAGTTTTCCCAGAAGGAGAATATTTTTTTCTGAGCATTAGGACTCTAGAGATTTAAAAAATACGCAGCAATTCTAAATCTTAGCTGACACTCTAGCGCGAGTCTCTTATCTAGCTGGGGAAATAATTCCTGGTTATTGCAATTTCAGGACTTGCTACATTTTTCCACCAAGGAACAGTTCGATGAGACTGAACCAGCTACTCTGAATGGGCTAGATCAACCAGAACAGACCACCCTCCCTATCCCTCAGCTGCCACAGGAAACCCAGCCTTCTCTGGAGCACGAGCCAGAAACCCATAGCCTACATCTGCAACCCCAGCACGAGGAGAGTGTGTTGCCCACCCAGAGCACTCTGACGGCGGATGACATGCGCAGAGCCAAGCGTATCCGAGTAAGTGGGAAGCAGAGCTCCTCCCTCACGAGGTGCTGCTCTTTCTCCAGTCAGCTGGCTTTCTAGGTCCCATGTTTTCCCAACTCACTCACCATCCACTCCGAAATCTTGCATCTAGCCAACCACACACTCGATCCCCTTATCCAGGAAGAATATATTAACTACTTCTCAGTGTCTTTGTGTCCTGTGACAGGCTGGAATGGCTGGTCCTAGATTCCATCAATTTAGTAATGACACAGAAGCCTGGCTTTTGGCAGCTTCTGGACTAGTACAGTTCAAGTAGGATAGCTCTCTGGATCCCTAACCTCACAGATTGGAAATGGGGAAATAAATATGTTTAATTATAATAATTATTTACACTGAAGCCACTCTAATCTGCGCCTAATGATAGCTCTCAGATTAATTTCGGGTGAATGAATTTGGTTGTCTACAGTTTCAAAGAGGAGACTGGCAAATGTCATTACTCATCAATGCAAAGGGACCCGTGTCCACGTTGCTGTGGCAGGTACTGTTTACACACCCGGGACAGCTGGAAGTTAAGCACCAGGTTCGGGAGTTGGTCAGTGTTTCACTTCTGTGGCCTGTGTCTCGACTCTAGACCATGCGGCCACACAGCCTCCGTGGCCTCCAGGTCAGATGCGTGTTACTCTTACCTCACAGATAGCACTGGAGTCTGAGTTAGTTCCTGGAGGGGAGGCATGTGGAGAACAATAGGGTTTTGTGGGATAAGCACATGTGCTGACCAATTTACATTCAGAAAACGATTACTTATATCACTGTCTATGGCAGAGGTATATACTTTTATTGTACTTTATGTGTGGCTAGAAAGATATCTTTTTTTAATATAACTTCCTAGGCTTTACAGTTTCTAGAGACGTGATTGTTTTAGCTCATGTTTCTTTTGGTCTTCTCACTTGCCTACATGTAGCTTGTATTTCTCTTGATCTTCTTATTTGCCTATAGGCTAGAAGGGACCTTGAAAAATAGTCTAGTCCATGCCTTCCTGTAAAAATACATTTAAACATTTATAGCTGTATAATAACATTGAAAGGTTGTCAGCACTCTGAGGCTAAGTAGCCTTTATGAGGGTCCTGTGATAGAAACATATATAATGCTTTTGGCTCCATGTATATTCTTTCAAAAGGCTATGGAAACATACGTGAATATAGACCAGAAAGGCAAAAAGGTATGAATTAGTACCTTCCTAATCCATCATTCTACATTATTTCCCAATCTGCATTTTACTCTTGTTCCATGACTGTCTTTTCTGCTTTGGCAGTTCTGATTTTTTACTAAGTCCAGAGAAATGCTTATAAGACTTAATTTTTTTGCAGGAAAAAACAAACAAACAAAAAAACCACCCAAAATGAAAGCCCACACATGTAGTGAAGTTGTGGTTGTACAAGCCTAGTGTAGCTCTAACTGTGTTCGTATCCTTCAGTGCATTGGGTGGCTGGTTTGGGTACGAGGTTTCTTGTGTCAAAGCAAAAGCCATATGCACTTGGCTTTTGGAGGTCAGTCTTAGTTGAGCTCTTGTGTTTTTTCCTCTCACACATTCTAAAAATTAGGGCTATGTATTTTTTCATCTTTTCTCTCCAGATTGGTAATGACCAACTGAAGGGAAGTCTTCCAATCCCATTGGTAATGTAACTATTTTTCTCTCCTCTAATGCTGCCTGCTCAGTTGGAGCTGCAGGTAGGTTCGTTTCCTGTGTTCCACGTAACAGAACGTTATTGAAGTGTTTGCCTGACCTGCTGTTCTTTGCAATGTATACTTACTAAGTCCTGGTGGAATCTACCATAATTGCAAATTAGTTGATGAATAACCATTTATTTTCAGGTAGGCCGATGAATACACTGTGGGTGGCAGAGTCCTCCTACCCCAAACGAAGGGTAGAACTAAGTGATCTCCAGGATCCCGTCCCTTTCTACAACAATTTGGATGACTTAGGGAATGATAGAGAGATCTGACTACCTACTCAGCCCTGGGCTAGGGACACAATGCAATTTTTACATGAGTCCTCTCTCCTAGGAGCTTACCGTCTAATTAGGGAGAGAGTGCTCAGGTAATGGATCGTATAGTCAAGGGCTAAATTTGAAAGTGTAGCCTGTAATTGCTATAGGAACTGGGAAGTGAGAAAGGCCAAAGAAAGATGAGAAGGGGTCAGGGAGTAGTTTGTGGATGAAGCGAGCCTTAATGGTCTGGGAGAGAGACAGGAAGAAGGTAGGCTGTCGGCCAGGGCTGTTGGCCATAGGATCAAAGGCCAACACATAGGCATGTGCTTGGAATGGTTTTGGGACACTGCACATCATAGCTTCACCCTAGCGTGGGGTGCCAGCTGAAGGACAGTGGAGAGTGAGATACATTGGTAGGGCTAGCCCATTAAAGGCTTTGAAAGTCTGGTAGGAAACAGGCAGAGGAAAGTTAAAAAAAAAAAAAAAAAAAAAGGAGCCAACAAACAAACAGGATTGATTTCTTTTTGGTGTCAAGATCAAAGTAATATGAAAAATGATCAAGAGTGAATTTCCTTTAGCTATTAATATCAAACTTTAGAAACATTATAGGTCTTTGTCTGCAAAGAATCTGTTGTCTTAGAATTCATTTCAGTGTGAGTTGAACCCCGCATCACAGATTGTAGGAACCATAGCATTTTGGCACCCTAGAGTACCTTATGGACCGTATAGTATGGTGTGCCTGGCAGATGGCAGCTCAGGGATCAGAAGATCCATAATGGATCCATCTGTGCAGCTTCTGCCACTTTCCATGGTTTCTTCTAGAAATGTGTGCCAGCATAGCTCTGAGCTACAGTAGAATATAGAATTCGAGTAGAAATGGCCTGCAAGTAGGTCAAGGGACAGTTCCAGCACTTTCACTACCTTGTACTGTGTGGATTACCAGATCAGAGAAATATGATCTTCAGGGCTCCATGGGAATTAGAAAGACAACAAGAACAAGGTTCGTGGACAGAACTAAGACCGTGGAGCCCTGTGGCTGCTCAGCGATCAAGTGTCTGAGGACACTCAAACTAATCAGCAATGACAGAAGACTTATTAGCATAATAGTCCAAAACAAAACCGAGTTCTAGATTTGGCACCCCAAGAGGAGTGGAATCCCCAGCAGGACCAAAAGCAATTGTACATTGTGTCTGTCCTTGGAAACCTTATTGAACTTGGATAAAGGAAATGATTCTTCCATGCTGAAAGCACTCTAAATCTTGCATGTCTGAATCTCGGGATAGTATTTGTTTATTTGCAATATTTCCATTAAGTTTTGAAAGTAGCCAAAGAGTGAGAGCTCTTCTGCACAATAAATATTCAGATAGAGTAAAAAGATTGGGTAACTGTCGAACAGTATAATAAAATGCAAGAAAGCTCTGTGGCTGACGTGAGAAGGGTCTGCTATTACAGATCTCTGCAGGTGCTGTAGAAGAGATCTTCAAAGAATTCTTTTTGTTTTTCATATGAAATGCATTTCATTAATTCTGGAGTTTTTATTGAACACTTCCTACGAGCTAAGCTATATTTTAAGGGATCTAGATACAAAGGAGAATAAGATTATAATGCAGTCCCTGAAGCAACCTCAGTCAACTGGGGAAGACAAGAGAATTTCTAAATATCGCCTCAAGATAAATGAGTAGGTAAAATCTCTCTCCCGACCCTGTGAGAGAACCCGGAGGAGGAAGTTTTCTGTCATATAGTAACTGTATTCAGAATTTTCATTAAAGAAAAAATGATTATTTTGCTTTTTTTTTCCGAATGATTATTTCCCATTAAATTTAGTTTAGAGGTTGCTTCTTGTAAGTAATTTGAAAGTAAGGGGTTAAGCATGGTTCATTGTACTTTTTTCATTGCACCAATAATGCATTAAAGGTCTCCATTAATCCTTCAGTTACTATTCCCTTTGTTGCATAAGCATACACATTCACAGATGTATTTTTTTGAGGGATCCACCCCCCTAGCTCTTTAGAGCTTTCCATTTGGAATTTTGAGGAATCTATGAATGAGTCTTCATTATACTATAGCTAAAATATTGATTCTGTGTGAAAGATGATTCTGTTGATCTGCTCTCAGTAGAGCAATGGTTGTTTTTCCAGCGGTAGTGATGAATTTGCACTGAATATCCATATTCTCTCACTTGGATTCCCTATAACAGTTGCATGAATTTACAAGATGGCTAATCAGCATTAGAAGTGCAATCTGTGCCTGCAAAAAAAAAAAAAAAAAAAGAGGAAAATCGACTAGTCTAGACAGGGAACAAAGCGATAAGCTTAACTTTGTTATCATGGCCTTTTAACCAGTGGAACTAACTAGCTACACCGAGAACTTGTCTTCTGTATTTTCTAAGTAGGAAGTGGTCAAATATACATATTCCATTTATAATGTTTGCTCATATTATCTTATCTCATGAATGAACATGTTCATATAAATCTGTGTCCTTCATTTCTCTTTCAAGTTCTTTTTCTTAAATTGAGATATAATTCACGGACCATAAAATTCACCCTTTTACAAGTGGTGTTTAGAATATTCTCAAAGTTGTACAATCATCACCACTATAATTCCAGAACATTTTCATCATCCTCAAAGAAACCTTGTATCCATTGCCTCCTTCCCCAGTCCCCGACAAGTAGTACTCTTCAGTTCTTTTTATATCTTTTTTTTTTTTTGCTAAACATTTTAATCAAGTTTTGAATTCTTTTTCTCAAGAACTTCAGCAAGTAACATTTGGCTGACTTGCTCCAACCTCATTCATGCATGTGTGACTTATCCCACATCACTTCTTCTCAATCTCCAACTGTTGTTCTACTCAACTCTGGAATTTGTTTTATCGTACAAATCTTTTATTGGGAATGCTATTTTGGCTGTTACTTAAATTCTTTAAAAAAAAAAAATCCATACACCCATAAATATTGTAAGACATAAAAAAGTTTTATTTTTCCAGGGGGAATTTCTTTGGGGATGGCTTCATTTTTAATGTCTTCACCAGAAAAATCTTTCCACTGTGTGTCCCAGAGTTTAATTTCTATGAAAAGTCTGATTGCAGAGATCATCCTCTTTCTCTATAAATGTGCGAGCTGCTTACCCACTTGACTTCCTCGCTAAATGCTTGTATTTGTGTGTGTCTTTCAGAATGCAGCTCTTCAGCATCTGTTTATTCGGAAGTCCTTCCGGCCTTTTAAGTGTTTGCAATGTGGGAAGGCCTTCCGTGAAAAGGACAAACTGGACCAACATTTGCGTTTCCACGGGCGGGAGGGGAACTGCCCGCTGACCTGTGATCTCTGTAACAAGGGCTTCATCAGCAGTGCGTCTTTGGAGAGCCACATGAAGCTCCATTCAGACCAGAAGACTTACTCTTGCATTTTTTGCCCAGAATCCTTTGACCGCCTTGATTTGTTGAAGGATCATGTGGCCATTCATATCAATGATGGCTGCTTCACGTGCCCAACTTGTAAGAAACGATTCCCAGATTTTATCCAGGTGAGTGTCTATTCCTGAGACCCCCGTACGCTTTTCTTTTTGGTAAAAGAAACTTCAATGTTTGGAAAAATGAGACTGCCTGTCGCCTGCATTTTCATCCCGTCCTTGAAACAACTTTATGGTTGAGAACGATATTTCTTCAATCAAGCTACTTTTGATAAATGAAAGATTATCATAACCCTTAATTGTCCAAATCAGACATTGGTATTGAAACATTTAAGTTGTATTACAAGTAACAAATACCCAGATCTGATTATCATTTTTACAAAGTCTTTCTTAATCTTTGCCAGTACGCTCTACTCATAAAATATAGAGAGCCTGTAGAAGACATACTCCCATTTCCTGGCCTGGAAACATTTTCTCTCTACTACTGTGGTATCCTGTCTTGCTTTACTAAGGTCATGCATTTTGGAAGGAAACAAAGAGAGTTGGTATATAATATACTTTTGTATCAAGCACTGACCTCCTTCCCTGGACTATATTCTGGAGCAAAATAGGTGAGGATAAATTCCAGAATATTCGTGATTTCATTTGAACGTCAAGTGATGATATGCTAGTTCTATGCTAGTCAATGAATAATTAAATATAAATATCTAGTAAACATATTTTCTCTTAAAAAAAAAATTACCCAGACAAAAGGAGATCATAGTTCTGCTAGCATGGGGAGTCTTGGTAATTTTATCACTTCACAACAATTAGAAAAGTGGCTTATGGCAGAATCTAATGGCAAAAAAAGACTCAAAAACAATGAAACAAAATGTCTTATAGGAATAGTTTGCTGTGACTCACTACTTAGCTCTCATTCACAGCTCTCCTTCATTGAGTATTTATGGCTAAGGAAATTCAGAGGCCATATTCCTTTATTTAAATAATCCAAAAGTATGGGGAATAAGTCCCAATTAAGGAGAAATGATGCTGGTATTGTATTGTTCTCATAAAAGGGTAATGTATTTTATATCATCAAATTCATGTCTTCATTTTTCAGAACCTCATTTATTCATTTATTCAAAGATTTTATTTATTCGAAAGAGAGAGAGAGAGCACAGAAGCAAGGGGAGCATGAGCGGGAAAGGCAGACTCCCCTCTGAGCAGGGAGCACAATATAGGGCTCCATACTGGGACCCTGGGATAATGACCTGAGCCGAAGGCAGATGCTTAACCAACTGAGCCACCCAGGCACCCCTTTCAGAGCCTGATTTAACGAAAAGATGTAAAAGGACCAGTTACTAAAAGCGACTAAATTGCTTCTATACATGTTGGAGGCAGGAAAGAGTGAGAAAGAATTATTTTTTTGTCTTTCTGTGGATAAATTTTACCAAGATTTATTTAAATCCAGAGGAATTCTGCTTTTAATCTTAAAGAAGGAGAGAGAAGAATGGGTCCCATGTGATCAGGGCCTTAACTGAGCAAGGACTCTTTCTTCCTCTTCTTCAAGTTATATGGGAGGTTAAGATTTATAAGGCTTTCTGGCTACTTGTTCTGTTTCTTTGTGACAGGGATGCTGTGTGTGTGTGATTGAGGCCAGTTATCAATCACATCTGATTGGATTACACCATGGGGCTGATGAGAATCCATGGGAATGCGTTTGGCTCCCTCTAGTGTTGATAAGCCGCCATTTGTCCTTTCTTTGGATCCTCTGACTTGTTCGTGTCTTCAACTGCCAGGTGAAAAAACACGTGCGAAGCTTCCACTCAGAAAAGATCTACCAGTGTACAGAGTGCGACAAGGCCTTCTGCAGGCCGGACAAACTGCGCCTCCACATGCTCCGACACTCGGACCGCAAAGATTTCCTGTGTTCAACGTGCGGGAAGCAATTTAAGGTACAGAAGCAGTGAACGGCCTAACGTTCTCACGGCCACCGAAATTATGTTGAGCTAAGGATAAATGCCTGTTCATTTCATCTGTTAATCACCTCCTTACAAAGAGCCGAACTTGGGATGAGTTTTATGTTTGGTGTTTGACTTAGTTATTATGATAAAATGGAGGAAAAAGCTCACCTTAATATCCCCAAATAATTAATTCAAATTGCCGAATAGAGTCATAACCCATCTCCTTAAAAGAATCCAAATGTACAATAAGTGGAACTAAATTGCTGTTGAGGAATTCCTAAGAGAACAATACATTTATTTACCAAATCGAGAGATTTTTATTGGGGACCTATTACGTATCAGAGCCTGGTAATCAAGCCCTGGAAGTCTCAGGACTGTCATCTAAGGAAGGCAGGAGATCTGTGGAACGCCGAACGGCTTAGGCAACTTTGGGGAATGGTCATGACTCCAAGGATTAAAAGAAGATATCATAAGTATTGGTAGCCTGCCTGGACTTTAGAAGAAGCAAGGGGCAAACCCACAGGAGACTCAGGGATAAGAATTAAACAAGGAAATATGAAAATAATAAAGTATACTTCTTTGGGAAATCAGACAACTCACATTCAACAGAGAAACACTAGTGAGTGTGATTGTAGGTCATGCTGTCATAGAAACTGGAGAAGAATCATGAACAGACACAGGAAGGAAAAACTAATTTTAAAAAGATGCGTTGTATAGAATGTGGAGACGATAAAGAGATACAGGAAGTAATTTTCAAACTTTAACTTGATATGTTGTGGAATATAATCCTGCCGGCTTTCAGTATACAGTAGCACAGTTTAGACCTTTGCAGAGAACTCTAATGTGAAAGTTCTAAGTAGGCCTAGGTTCTTTTTCGTTTCTTAATTAAAAAACAACACCAACAACATATCCAAAAGGATCCCTGTCTTATGATTTTAACAGATTGGTCATCTATCCATTCTACCATTTGATATTTTTTTTATTATCTCTTTTGTGCCTGATATCATTTTAGCCCAGGCATGTGAAAAACCTTGCTCCTTGCATTTTCTCTTTCACTCTCACTCGATGTATTAGGATAGGGTTCAATCAGGGACGCAAACCCACTGGAGTTATGCAGTAAGGGAGTTTCTTATAGGAATAAGAACATCATAGAAGAGGATAGAGAAGCCAGGATCTGGCAGGAGAAATTGGAGGATCGGAGAGAGGTCACTAATGCATCCTTCTGCAGCCCTGGTCTGCGTGGACAATGGGAACTTCCCTGGGAATCTGGGAACCCGGGCACCTCCAGCGGGCTCATGAAAGAGAGCCAGTGCTGGCCACGGAGGAATCTTCCTGCCTGTGGTGGTGGACATGGAGTTGCCCGTGGCGCCTGCTCTCGGCAGGAGAGTTGGTGGCTGAGTAGGAGGCCAGTGAGGGTGAGCAGGGGTATCCACGCACCCCTGCCTCCGGCCCACGGAGCATCGTGGCTTCTGCTTCCTTCCCGCCTTCAGTCGGGTGCGAGCCTCTCTCTTCATGAAGACTGAGAACCACACTAGGAAGGGGATCCATATCAACAGAGTTAGTTCTCCTTAGCCAAGTTGACACAGTATAAAAGCACAACCTACCTACAATTCATTTTTCAGACTATAATGAGTTATTTTTCTAGAGAACAAATTTGATGTCACGTGCCTTCAGAAAAACCCTTTAATTTTAATAGCCTCTTAGATAGATTCCAAAGTGCTTATCACTTAGAAGTCACCCCAAGGGGCACCTGGCTGGTTCAGTCAGTAGAACATGTGACTCTTTCTCTCAGGTCCCCCGATGTTGGGCATAAAGGCTTACTTAAAAAAAAAAAGCCACCACAAGATCTGGCTTCCGTAACAATATATAGAGTTGTCAACTCACTGTGTTGTACACTTGAAACTGATGTGATATTGAGTTTGGGTGCAAATTCTAGTTAAAAACAGGACCTGGCTCCCAGTTACCTGTGTAGTTCTCCCTTCCCCTTTGTACTCTGCTCTACTGAACTGTGGGGTTTACTGCAGTATGGCATCCTGTCTGACTCTCCTGGGGGCTTTGCATCTGTTCTCCTTCTCAACCCACTACTTGAAATACATTTTCAGACTCCCTCATCATTCCGCCTGGCTGATGTCATTTCGTACAGAGGCATTTCTTGATGCCCCCCTCCCCGGATTAAGTGCTCCGCCTGTGTATTCCCATGGGACCCTTTACTTGTGACCCTGTCGTAGCACTTCTACTGAATTGTAATTTTCCTACTACAAGCTCCAAAAGGCAGGACCTTTTGACTTTCAGGAGCTCTCAGTTTAAAGAGGAAATTTGACATGTGCATTGAAAATTATTACTGCTCCTGGAGCGCCTGGCTGGCTCAGTCGGAAGGACACGTGACTCTTGATCTCAGGGTCATGAGCTCGAGACCCACGTTGGGTGTAGAGATTACTTAAGTAAATAAAAGTTCAAAAAAATTATTTCTGCTACTGTAATAGAGAAAAAAAATGGCACGAGAAGGATTCTCTCTGATTTGGGGTGTAAGTGACACTTGCGTTCCCTGAAGGGTGGGGAAGAGTTAGCCTACTAGAGACGGGACAGGAGGAGGACGGGGAGAGGGGTAAGGACGCTCCAGGGGCGTTTCACAGCTGGGCTGAACTAAGGCCCGGGCAATGGGCATGGAGAAGAGGGCCCATATTCAAGACAAACATCTGAGGGAGAATTGGTAGGACTTTGTGTCTGGATGCCAGGCTGATGGGTGGACACAGCTTGGGATGGGCTTTGCAGCTTGGGAGGCTAGATGTTTGGGAACATTGCTGATCCAGCAGCAGGATTTAGGCAGGAGGAAAGAGTGGGGGCATAATGGATTGGTCTTAGGGCCGTTAGGATGGAAAATGCTGAGATTTGGCCCTCAGGGAACAGGTATACAGAGCTCGGTGTAGGAGTCCTAGTAGGAGTAGTAGGCTTTCAGGTTTATGTAATGATTCAGTTACAATAAGTTGGTCCATTTAAAGGGAGTGGGGGGGGGGAATAGTGAATACCGATGCTGGGGGAAAAGTAGAAATGTAATAGAAGTCTGAGGTGTTGAGCTTTATCAATGTATCTAAAGACACTCAAGAGAAATACTGTTATTTAGGGCGGGGCTTGTAATCCAGACTTTACTGCAGAGTAGGAGACTAAGAAATTCTCTGATGGACTTGCCAGGAAGGAGGTGGGTGGGGGTAGGAGGAAAGAGTGGTCGGGTTCTATCCACGGCAGCAGAAGAGGGAGGTAGGTGAGGGGTCCTAGCGTTGAACTCCGAACTTCGAATGGTTCCCGATACTCGGTGGGCACTCAAGAAATACTTGTTAAATGAATGTGCTGAAAAAAGGCAGTGGTTAAATAAAAGTCCTTATACCAAAATGTGTGGAGAACTGTACTGGTGGAAAGGTTCAAAAGCTTTATCAGACCAATAAGAGTTTAATCATGTCTGAGAGAAGAGAGAAATGCTGAAGAAGGGAGCTGGCATGTTTTTGAATTTTTTTCCCTTGGGATGGGCTCTGCCTGATTTTCTCTCTATGGACTCATATCAACATGTATCACTAGATTAGGTCATCAGACTATGACCCGTGACCTAGACTGTATGCTCCATCCATAGTGGGCAGTGTAATTGATTACATGAACTTCTAAATCTGTAAGATGAGAAATACTTAAATTTATGTGGGATTTGGAAGAGTATCATAAGGTTTGTTAAAATGTGTGGGAACTGAGCAAACACACGGCTTTGTAAATACAGTATTACCTATCATTATCAATTTATCTTGTAATTCTTTTTTTTTTTTAAGATTTTGTTACTTTATTTGATAGGGGAGCAGCAGGCAGAGGGAGAGGGAGAAGCAGGCTTCCCACTGAGCCAGGAGCCCGATGTGGGGCTCGATCCCAGGGCCTTGGGGTCATGACCTGAGCCAAAGGCAGATGCTTAACCGACTGAACCATCCAGGCGCCCCTGTCTTGTAATTCTTAATACCAAATTTATTCCACTATCCTTTGATCTTCTCCATAATACACATAAATTCTTCCTTCCCAAAAAGCAAGGCTCAGTGGAACGCACTTCCTTGCTAGTGGACAGAGTTTTGCCATGTCCTTGTCTATTCCAGCACCCTAGCAACTCGGATGCCTCTTGGTAGGTTGTGCTCACTGGTAACTTGTGTTGCTTTTTTTTTAATCCCTTCAATTAAAAATTTTCGGCCCTCACTCCCCCCTCCCCTGCCTTTTCAAACATTTCTCTCTCTAAATAGCGAAAAGACAAACTACGGGAACATATGCAGAGGATGCACAACCCTGAGAGGGAGGCCAAGAAAGCGGATCGCATCAGCCGCTCCAAGACGTTCAAGCCTCGTATCACGTCCACGGACTACGACAGCTTCACATTCAAGTGCCGCCTGTGTATGATGGGCTTCCGGAGACGAGGCATGCTGGTCAGTGCTAAGCGGCTTCCACACCCACCTGTTTCTGTGTGTGGCGATGGCTCTTGTGCAGTATTCTGTGCGAAATTTTCAGTAGGTTTCGTCAGGGACTAGGGGAAAAGCCAGAAGCATGTGATGCCCAATTTGGAGTTCTTCCCAGCCTCCCTTAGCCCTCCTGTGCCACAGCTCATTTCTGCTGACCTTTTGGGACAAGTCTTTCTCTATCACTTCTCATTACGAGTTTTCTTTTGCTTTACCCTGCTTAGTCTCTGCTCTTATATTTCATTTCCTTCTCTTTTGTGTTCCTAAACATCCTTTCTGGTGGGGTTTTTCCTTCTCCCCAGTTGCTCCCTGTAATGCCTCCCCTTTCCAGATGCGAAAGAGCAGTAGAAGGAAACTGCCCTTCAAAGCAGGGTGTGTGAGGGGGTTAGGAAACCCCTCAGGATAGCCTGCTCACTGCCCTCAATTCGTCTTGACTTTGTTACAGCTCTGATAGAACTATAGGCGTGGGGCATTCTTTAAAATTTAGAACCTGAGTTTGCATTTCATTCGGTGTCCTCAGTAAGGCTAGGGCACTAAATAATGAAAGACAGGTTTGCATCAGGAGAATTCAACAATGAAATTCGTGCTAGTGTAATTTTCCCTTTTCCGTTGGTGGGTCTTCAGTCGGAGAATGTTAATGGAATCCACAGTGACCCTTCAGTAATTTGTTGAATGACTGTTAGCTCCTGCCAGCCGTGACTGTTAAGGCTCGGTGTCAGACGGGCCCAGAAATGCTGGATCTGGCCACATGCTTCATTGTTTCGGGTCATGACTTCAGAGGATTCCAACTTCTAGCAGTCCAGACCAGAGGCATTTGGTTTGCTTCTCTTTGTAATGGGCTCACTTTTTCTCATTTGTTTTTTTCCCCTTTAGGTAAATCACTTATCAAAAAGGCACCCAGACATGAAGATAGAGGAGGTGCCGGAGTTAACCCTCCCCATCATAAAGCCCAACCGCGACTACTTTTGTCAGTATTGTGATAAGGTAAGAGGAAGCTCTCCATGCTGGGATACCTCTCCGGGAGCCCTTTGTCCGCGTGTATAAATATATACTCAGATCTTAGTTACTCTTAGCAGATGGTTCCCTGGCTCTCAGTAGTTTCCCATTCAGATGAGCAAGGGCTAGAAGCACAGTCTCATTTTAAGCCGAAATTTTTTTCCTAAGCGTTAGTTGACTTTGTGTTTAACATTTTTCCTTCTCTCTGTGGTTTTGTTTTAAAAGTAGAGGCTTACCCAGAGCTTAGTATATGAATTCATTTTAAATTCCTAAGCTCTACAGCGAAATTGTTTATCATCCTACTTGTAAAATATATACAGTAGGTTTGGGATTTCTAGGAGATAGAGTAGGCTGTGGACCAGTTTTGTGATGGAAGGCTGTACTATTTCATCCTTATTGTTGGGCAGTTATAAAAAGACCAAATATACACGTATTGTTTCATTGTAATAGTTTCCTTATACAATGTAGTTGTGTCAGCTTAAAACTGGGAAACTTTTTAAAGCATAGATTTACGGTTATAAGTACTAGTCACTTTTAGACTTGCCATTTTGAGAGATTCTTTGGCATCTAGTACTAGTAAACATATGAGAGCTTTTGTAGAAAGGCTAAGTGGGATGAACTGGCCTCTGAAACAATTTTTTTTTTTCTGTGACTGTGTATCTACCTCTTAAACTTCAGGGTAAGGAGTATTTTTATTACTACTGTCTTAGATGTATAAATTCTAGGAAGATGCCTAGCGTATCTACGTTATGTTCTTATTTTATATATCCTTCAGTATAGCTGTTCATATATTTTATTTTGGGCTACCTGAATTACTTTTTCTCATTTCTCATATCCAACAACGGAATTGTTAAGATAGTTCGCTTTAAAGTAAGAAAGTGGAACCATATACTGCTTTCATGACGAAGCATTTGAATTTGCAGGTTTACAAAAGTGCCAGCAAGCGAAAAGCCCATATTCTGAAGAACCACCCAGGGGCTGAGCTCCCACCGAGCATTCGAAAACTCCGTCCAGCTGGCCCGGGAGAGCCAGACCCCATGCTGAGCACCCACACGCAGCTCACGGGCACAATAGCCACCCCTCCCGTCTGCTGCCCTCACTGCTCCAAACAGTACAGCAGCAAGGTATGGGAATGGCTTTGACTGTATCCGAATCAAGGTCATTATTTAAGGAATCTCTTAAGAGAAGGTGGCAATTGGCTTCTTCTGAATTGATGGGGGACTATTGGAGGTGTTTTCCTAGTTCAGATGGCTAAGGGGCTACTTCCTGAGAATAGGGTTTATAAATCCAGAATAGGAAGAGATGTGGAATTTCCCGAGAGTTAGTGGATCTCATACATAACCTGAGCAGGCGATTGGTTTCCTTTTCCCTTGGTCTACTGAAGGTCTCGTGTTGGAATAGGTTTTTTTTTTTTTTAATTTTTTTTTTTTTTTAAGATTTTATTTATTTATTTGTCAGAGAGAGAGTGAGAGAGAGATCACAAGTAGGCAGAGAGGCAGGCAGAGGCAGAGGGAGAAGCAGGCTCCCCGTCGAGCAAGGAGCCCGATGTGGGACTCGATCCCAGGACCGTGGGATCATGACCTGAGCCGAAGGCAGCCGCTTAACCAACTGAGTCACCCAGGCATCCCTCATGTTGGAATAGTTTATGCTCCTGCTTTATGAGCTTAGCTTTACAGAAGCACTACGTAGGAACTTACACGATAGATCTTGAAAAGGGGGTCATTCTTGGTTGTGGGGGGGCGGGGTTGTGTGGTTGCTGCAGGTACTGGGGGGACTAGGGGATACTGTGAGTGAGGTGTGCTGACCTTGTCTGACCCCACTGGTGTGGGGTCCCATGGGTGTTCAGTTTTCTCCGCCTCCTCTTTTTCTCTTGCAAACCCTGTGCTGCTTTGGGAAGAGCACCACACCTTATTTCTTTCAAGGCAAAACCGGAAAGACTTTAGGAATCTTGGTAGGGTTTGGGTTTGAGAACAATGGCAAATAACTAACTCTAGTAATGATTCTTGGTTTCGCCGTACTCTTCCAGACCAAGATGGTACAGCACATTCGAAAGAAGCATCCAGAGTATGCCCAGCTCCCTAATACCTTACATCCACCACTGACAACAGCTGTGATCAGTGCCACCCCGGCTGTGTTAACCACAGACAGTGCTACCGGGGAGACCGTGGTGGTAAGTGTATGGCTGGTGAGGGCACCTCATCCACTTCGGCGTCTGTCATAGCTTCCGATGCCAAAGCCATGTCTAACTTGATCTATAATTGGCTGCAAAGGTGGCCCATTATTCCTCAGTTTTCTACCCAGGGCATTATGTTTACGGTTGGTCTCCTGGTTGATGCTTTCCAAAGCTCTCTGTAGAAGGGGCAGCAAGAAATGTTCAGTGCTGCTCCTGTGCTGGAAGACTGTCAGAACCTCTCGGCTAACTCCATCGGGGCTGACACAGACAGGCAGACACAGATACACGCGTAATCTTCCAGCATCTTCTCACCTTTGGATTTCTCCTACCTGAGCTCAGGGCTACTTTGTACCAGCAGTAGTGTTCCCAGCTAATGTGGTTTTTGTGGCTTTTCTAGACAACAGACCTTCTAACCCAAGCCATGACGGAACTGTCCCAGACCCTAACAACGGATTACCGAACGTCGCAGGGGGACTACCAGAGAATTCAGTATATTCCTGTGTCGCAGTCGACATCCGGTCTTCAGCAACCTCAGCACATACAGCTTCAAGTGGTGCAAGTGGCTCCGGTACACATGTTTCTCTTCACCTTCACTAACGCCATATGGCCACGAGCCAATATGGCGGGGCTGGTGGTCAACAAAAGCACCCAGTTCTCAGAGCTAGAGCTGGATCTCACGTCATGTGCTTTACGTGTAAGGTCTGAGTCTAAGGCTTTTGTAAAGCTCTCCTGCCCCCCGGGCTGTATAGGGCTCTGGCATTAGCGCTGTAAGAGATTTCTCTCAAGAGCAGACCTGCGGTTTCGGGCTGCCATGTGTGCTGTCCTCCCGTGCTACTGCGGGACAGTCCCCTGTGAACTCTTTCAGAGCCTCTTCTGAATCCTTGAGCTCCAAAGTTGACTGCTTGGTGGGGAACCAGTTTGGTACGTGCCAACTTGGGCATCGAAAGGAAGGTTGTAAAGAATGATTTTGAGTTTTGAGTATCAATCAGCACGTTATTAGTACAGATGTGTAACTCTATTCCCTCTACCAGATAACTGGTAGCTCATTCTCACTGATCAGGGAGCTAAAAGAAGAAATCCTCCCAGAACTATTGTTTTATTTATTTATTTTTCTATCACTTCATTTAATTACACCGAGGAAGTGTATTCAAGGCACAAATGATCAAACCTGTTGCTTTGAAATAATTTGGTCTGAAAATTTAGGATGAATACTAGAGCAGGAAATGAGGAGTGGCTACCGTCGTTGACTGTTGGTTCTCTTGTTTTTCTTACGGGACGTTTCTTACGTTCAGGCTTTGGAGGAACCTGTGAATCTCTGGGATTGCTCGTAAAGCGTGATGTACATGCACATTATTCTGGACAAAGGGACTATACTTTAGCCAGATTTTCAGAGATGTCTGGGATACATAAAAATTGGGAACCACTCTTCTAGTGGGTCAGTAGGTGAAAGCAAATTCTCTTCTCTGATCTCTTTTAACCTGTCAAGGGTAAGGCACTAAATTTAATTGAAACTTAAGGGAAAAGGACTTTTGATTCCTGAGAGCTTCTCATTCAGCTTATTACAAGGAGCTATATTCCCTTTCTGTCCTTCTCTTTCAGAATTAAATAGTGTTAGTGGCTTACGTTTTATAAGTGTAACTTGTAAAAACAATCTTCTTTGCTCATGTTTACCAGCTTGGCTCAGGTGTGGGCTCTCTGGGGGCGAAACCCTGGAGGTGCAGTTCCGTCTGCTCTTCTGCTGGGATATTGTTGCAGCTGAACGTTTTCTCTGGAAGGATTTCCCTTCCCCTTAATCAGTATGTGTTTTGTCTTTCCGCCTCCCAGGCCACTTCCCCACACCAGTCTCAGCAGTCCACTGTGGACGTTGGCCAGCTCCACGACCCTCAGACCTACACCCAGCATGCCATCCAGGTACAGCACATCCAAGTCACAGAGCCCACTTCCTCCACCCCCTCGTCATCCCAGGTACGTTCTCCGACTGTTCACTGAGGGCAATACGGTCTTGGGGACCCTGGAACGTTCATACGAGTGAAGAGACATTATCTTCAGACCCAGGCACCTTGACTATTGAAATGATACTCTTTATTTTGGGGCCTTCATTAAAGATCCTGCCTTTGCTTCCGGGTTTTATATTGGCATTATGGACACACTTGCATTAAGTGATGAGCTTCCCCTAAGCAGAAGGAGCCCTGTGATCTTATATTCCAGGGGCAGCCCTGGCCTTTGCTTCCTAGTCTAAATGGCTGTCTGATAGCATGCAGTTGCTAAGTCGTTTCTTGAATTTTGGAACAGTGACTTCGTGGCGTATTATTGTGCTTGTATGATAAAGGCTGTTATTGAGAGCAGCATAGCTACATCCATTCAAAAAATATTTCTTAAAATCTTACCCTTTGCATGAAACGCTTCTTCTAAGTCTTGCCCTCCAAGAGCTTGGAGTCTAGGAGGAATATGAGATATATATAGAAGTAAACAGGATATGAAGCGAAGAAGTAAACAGGATATCTGAACCAGAAAGGACACATGTAGGCCCACCTCTGATATTCACAGGTTCCAGAACAAGAGTACAGATGAAAGCCTGCATGTCGTGTGTCTAGGTAGTTTAAAGTTTCAAATCAAGCTAACAAATCGTTAAGTAAAATATGTTCTTTGCAACTACATGGATGGAGCTAGAGACTTATGCTAAGTGAAATAAGTCTGTCAGAGAAAAGACAGATACCATATGATTTCACTTATATGTGGAATTGAAGAATCAAAACAAATGAGCAAGGGAAAAAAAAGAGAGAGGGGCAAAACAAGAAACAGACTCTCTCTTTTTTAAAGATTTTATTTAGTCGAGAGAGAGAGAGAGAGCAAGCACGAGCAGGGGAAGGGGCAGAAGGAGAGAGAGAAGCAGACTCCCCGCTGAGCAGGGATCCCAACAGGGGGCTTGATCTCACCACCCTGAGATCACGACCTGAACCGGAATCAAGAGTCAGACGATTAAAAAAAAAAAAAAGAGTCAGACGATTAACTGACTGAGCCACCCAGGCACCCCAACTAACTGGAATTGAAATAAAAACTTAAAAAAATGTATGTTCTATCTTCCTGTTTGACACATATATTTTCATAATAACAAAATTGAAAAATATATGCTAAGTAACAGTTGATACTAGATGACATGGTTAGTGGCAATTCAAAATTACTTGCCTTCCTGCCAAACACATGGGCGGCGCTGGCAGCTGCCAGGCTGGGGCGAGAAGAAGAGGGAGAAGGATTTCTCTCCCCCTTGCTGGCTCTGTGCCCTTCGGGTGGCTGTGGAAATCCACAGGATGAACATGCACTTTCTCTGCCTTCCTGTTTACTGGGGGCCATTGGGGATGGGAGGCCCTGCTGCCTGCCATCTGATGGCTGCTCCCCTCCTTCTAGTGTGATGTTCAGCGGCTGTGAGGTTCCTGTCACTTCTCCCAGTCCCAGACAGTCACCTCTGTCCACAAGGGGCCCATCTTTCCCATGCCCATGGGCATCACACTTTTAAGTTTCTCAAAGGAACCCTAGGCTGGAGGGACCCCTTCTCAGAAGGTGGTGGTGCAGGGACAACTTTCCCCAACACTGTTCCCCGTTTCGTCTCACCCAGCCTTCATCCTGCACCTCACACGGCCTTCTGTGCACCCACGTGGACAACCCACGTGTCTCAGCTTCTTCCACGTCCCTGCAAAGGTGATCCCACGGCCACCCCCTTGGTCCCCTGTGCCCAAATACCAATACAGGAGCCCACATCCAAAAGATAGGACCTCTGCAAGATGACAGACCCAGGGAAGAGACTTGTGCAGGCCCTGGAAGTGGGTGCAGGGCCGTTTCCACAGGAAATGGGGGACTCTGGTTCCCAAGTGTCGCCTAGAAGGGGACACATATTGCAGGGCCATGGTCTAAGGATGGATCTTGCCCGGGTCTAAGGATGATGTGGCTATATAGATAAGTTCTGGGCTTTCAGAAGAGGGAAAGATTATGTTTAGCAGGGAATTAAGGAGATTTCTGTGGAAGTAGTATGAGTTAGGTCTCGAGGTAGGGGTATGATTTTTGACATGGTAGTTGGGCAAGGCATTAGGATCTGAATGCTCTCATTGTGAGTGAAGGTACAGAGGTGGGAAACTGGTTTATTTGTGGAAATTGTTTAGGTTACTAACAGGAAATGATGTTTGGGAGAGAAGTTGGGAAGGTAGTTTGGAGCTGGTGGAATATGGAGGGCTCGCATGGCAAACTATGGGGCTTGGGCTCTATCCTGTGGACAGGAGTAAGCCTCTTTGTGGATGTCCGTCTCCACATCTGTGTTTATCTCCATTAGCTGGGTGGGATTTCCCAGTGTTCTCAGTGGAAATTATGATTTCTGGGTTTTACTTCAATTTGTGTTATAGATTCGCTCTGTGACATAGGCAAGTTCTTTAGCTTCTCAATTTTTAAAATCTCAATGTAATTAAGATAATTAGACTTCCATTCATTTATCTTTCTAATGAGCTTGGTGAAATTAATTTTTTGGATATTCTTGTAGGTAATCCTTTGAAAATGAATCAGGATTTGATTGTTACGATTCCTTGTCATTAACCCTCTTCTTATTTAAAATATTATTATTTTAGCAGCCATATGTTCAATGTTATAACTCATGTTAGCCAGATTTACTTCCTTCAATTATTTGTGAGTCTTTCCTATATTGGAAGTGATTAGTTTTCTACTCGTGCCATGTCTTTCTCTCTAGGTAGCTGGGCAGCCCTTGAGCCCTGCCTCCCAGCAGTCCCAGCAAGGGCTCAGCCCCTCCCATATCCCAGGCGGTGCCTCCACGCCAGGCCAGGCTCTCCAGCAGCAGCAGCAGGGCTCCTCTGTACAACACACCTACCTGCCCAACGCTTGGAATTCCTTCCGTGGCTACTGTAAGTCAGAAACAGGGACGAGGCTCTAGCTCATGGGTGGGGAATCTACACTCAAGAGTCATAATCTTAATGGCTTTAGAATAAATCTTCTGGGTTAAAGTATCATTGGCCGTTTTCTACACTCTGCAGTGCATATCCTTGAATGAGTTTCATGACCAAATTCAAGGCAGCGTTCTGATCTCAGAGAGCTACCCATTTCAGAGCCATCAAGAGTACTGCCGGAGAAAGTGTAGGCAGAGGGACTCAATAGCAGAATAGATGGATCTAGGGTATGTTGATGGTGGTGAGTCATCTCTTCCATCAATGTTTATCGAGTAGAATCTTTGTCCAAGCTGATGTGCTAGAACCTGGGTATACAAAAATTGATATTGACATTCATTATCAGTAACACCACACAGTAGTAATGTTAGCCAGCTTTCATTAAGCTCTCACTAGGTGCCAGGAATGATTCTAAACCACATATATACTGCATTCAGTATTCACAGCAGTTGTTATTTGCACTTTATAGATAGGGAAACTCAGACACAGAGTAACTTGGTCAAGGAACGCAGCTAGTAACTAGAGGATTGGAACTCCAAACCACCCCACAGTGTGGCCTCTCCTTATAAGATAGTCTTTGGTTCAAAGAGATCATTATCCAATAGAGAAAGAGAGATGAGTAGTTGGCTTTCAAAACCCTGAGATTGGTGCTACAGAAGCAGCAAACAGCTGGCTGCTGAAGTTCCTAATAGTTAACAGTTTTGGTGGTGATGGCAGCCTTGGATGTGAGCTGGAAAGCATGAGATCTTTATGATGAAGATCTGGAATGGAGTAATAGCTAGACCTCGATAGTAGTAACTAGGAGCAGTAGGGGCTGAGAAGTTAGGAAGGCCAGTGTTGGTCTTCCTCCTACTATTGATGTTTTTCTTTGAGTCTGTCTCCATTGTCTTGATCTTTGGCTATGTTATATGGATTTGGTATGGAATCAGGCTCAAATTCTACCTTCTTGTTATTTTTACAATCTATTTTCTTAAATATTGGTGGTCACAATGAGGGCTGAGTCTTGTTTTTAGTCGGGGAAAAACTACTCATGGTAAATACCAGAAGAACCCTGGTAAGTAGACATTTATACTAAGTTTAATTCCTGTGAAAGAAATGTGAAATGATGCAGATCTCCATGGAAATAGTAGAAAACTTGGAGAAAAGATTCTGGAATTGAGGGGAGCGGGGGATCGAAAAAAAAAAAAAGATTCTGGAATTGAAGTTGTTTATTAGGGGAAACATTTAAAATACACAAAAATAGAATAGTATAATGCATGCCTTTGTGCCTATTTTCCAACTTCAGTTATCAACTCAGGGCCAATCTTGTCTCATCTGTACCTCATCATTCTCTTCCAATCCCCCAACTATATAATAATCCGTATTATTTCATCCATAAATATTTTTAAAAAGATTTTATATATTTATTTAGAGCACGTGTGGGGGGTTGGGGGAGAGGCAGAAAGAGACTCTCAAGCAGATTCCTCACTGAGCATGGAGCTTGATGAAGGGCTCAATCCCACAACCCTGAGATCATGACTTGAGCCAAAACCAAGAGTCCCACATTCAACTGACTGAGCCACCTAGGTGCCCACATAAATATTTTTTAAAGCACAACTCCAGTACTGTTATCGAACCTAAAAATAAAATAAATAAAAGTAATTCTTTAATAACCATCGAATATCCACTGTTCATATTTTTGTGATTGTCTCATAAATTTTTTTAAAGATTTTATTTATTCATTTGACACAGAGAGAGAGAGAGATCACAAACAGGGGAGCGTTGGGAGAGAGGGAGAAGCAGTCTCCCTGCTGAGCAGGAAGCCCAATGCGGGACTCGGTCCCAGGACCTGGGATCGTGACCTGAGCCAAAGGTAGTCACTTAACTGACTGATCCATCCAGGCTCCCCTCTTAAATTTTTTTTAATGGTTGGTTTGTTCAAATTGAGTTCCAAATAAGGCTCATGCATTGCAGCTGGTTATGTCTTTTGAGGGATTTCTTTTTTTTTTTAAGATTTTATTTTTTACAGTAATCTTTATACCCAATATGGGGCTCAAACCCATGACCCCAGAATCAAGAGTTGCATGCTCCACCGACCAGACAGCCTTTGAGGGTTTTTGTTGTTGTTGTTGTTGTTTTGTTTTTGTTTTTCGTATGTATTCTCTCTCTTTTAAATTGCAATTTATGTGTTGAAGAAACTGGGTCATTTGTTTTGTAGAATTTCTCACGTTTTGATTTTTGCTGTTGTCATCCCTGTATTATCATTTAAGATGCTTTCTTCTGTCCCTTTTTTTTCCTGTAGACTGGAGACTTGATCAAATTCAGGTTCATTTTTTTTCCCCCAAGACAGTTCTGGCTGGTGATGTGGACTTCCGTAGGAGGCACATAACGTTTGCTTGTCTGCCTTCTCCCTTTGCTCCACTGCTTCATTAGGGATTGCAAAGTTGTCATATTCTGATTCTATCTTTCTTTACTTACTTATCAGCTAGAAAACTTCTTCTTCTTCTTCTTTTTTAAGATTTTATTTTTAAGTGATCTCTGCACCCAACATGGGGCTCAAAACTCACAACCCCAAGATCAAGAGTCATGCACTCCACCAACTGGGCCAGCCAGGTGCCCCTAGAAAACTTCTATAAAGAAAAAATCTTTATCTTGACTAACAGGTTACTCTGAGGTACGTTTTGCACAGAAGGGCAGGATAAATGCTTTAAATACCCAGTTCATCTCTTTATTTACCTACCAGTTTTCAAAATAATGAGTTCTTCCCTAGTATTATCCAAGGTGACCACTGAGTGGCCAATGGTATGTGTGTGTGTGTCTTACTATCATTATAGTCTCATGAATTTCACCACAGTGAATATATTTCAGGCCATTGCAGTCGTTACCCTTATTGATGCTCAGATTATCCCATCGTTGGCCATTGGGAGCATCTTCACATTGGCCCCTGTGTCTTTTTTACATGACCCCATAGTCTCTTACAGCAGCTTGCTTGGTGGTATGATCCCAGCTCATGTTATGATGTAGGCTCATCTTATAATGTTTTCCTACACCAGCTTTGAAATCAGACAGAAGCCAGAAGCTCTGTTTCCTTTTAGAAGGAAATACTATATACAGACCATCAACTGGATGGTAGGGTGAACTTTGTTTTTAATTTGCTTTAATAACACTGGTGGTGAAATAAAAATTCAAGGTAGATTACATTGTGATTAGCAGGCAAGAGTGGGTACATTGTCAATGATTCAAATCCCAACATAAAAGATAAAAATATTGAGCTAACAGGTAAACCTTTGTAACTTATTTCAAGGTTTTAAAAAAATTATTGAATATTTGTCTTACGGATATTCAGGAGCCACATTTAGGGGAGATGCATTTGTTGTTTCTGATATTTGATAACTCTCTGCTAACTTCCTATGATTATTTTCAGAGTATCAGAGTATCGGGAAGTCATATCCTGATAAGACTCTAACGGCAAGCAAATCTATAGAAAATGTCTCATTGAGGAATGTGGTCACTGGTTAGGTATTTGTTTCTACGACTTGTATTAAATCTTAGACCACTGAAGTATGGCTATTTCCTGTTTTTCAGCATCAGAGATTCAAATGATGACACTTCCCCCGGGTCAGTTTGTGATCACAGACAGTGGTGTGGCCACTCCTGTCACCACTGGCCAAGTAAAGGCAGTTACACCGGTAAGTGACCTGCTCGGGAGGACTTTCCTGTCCATCATGCTACACCACCGTCCCCTCCTTCTGCTTCCTACTCCTCAGCTCTCCTTATCTGAGTTAGAAGTACCTGCTCTGTATTCCCATAACTCCTTGTGGAGCTATATTATAACGCTTATTATAGTTTATATTAATTACTGGTTTACTGTCTTGTCTTTTCCCAGCAGATAATGAATTCCTTGAAAGCTGGGTCTTGGTCTTTATCTCTTTATTCTCAGTGCCTTTCACAGGAGGCTGGCCTATAGCAAATGGTCAATAAATATCTACACAATTAATAACTATAATGAACCTCCTAGATCCATATATGTACAGATTCGTAATTGATCACCTTTTTTATGTGCTTTGTGGAAAGTATTCATGACTACTGGTCCTCAACTGGGTTAGGAGAGAATAATAGAATGAATCTGTTATGAAGCTCTTTTAAGCTATTTTTTTTTTCTTTTAAGCTATTTTAAACAGTCAAATTACTCCCCTCCCCTCCTGGGGGGGGAGGATGGGGGAGGGGAGATTGTCATGAATTATCTTGTTATATTTAGATTAGGCAGGTCGGTGTCGATTGATTGTATCTGCTACCTCTGTTTTTTATCTTCACTAGTTTGTTCTGCCTGCCTCTAAGTAATTAGAAACAGTGTGTAAATTTAAATTAAGAAACATACTCATAAGTGGCTAGGGATATTGGGATGTTCGAAGACTCTTTCCCAAGAGGTCTCAAAGAGTAGCAGGGTAGTCTGGTGGCCTCAAAACCTGATTTTTTGCGACGCCTGGGTGGCTTAAGTCAGTTAAGCGTCTGCCTTCGGCTCAGGTCATGATCCCAGAGTCCTTGGATCGAGTCCCACATTGGGCTCCTTGCTCAGCAGGGAGCCTGGTGCTCCCTCTGCCTGCTGCTCCCCCTGTTGTGCTTTCTCTCTCTCTCTCTCTGACAAATAAATAAATTTAAAAAACAAAACAAAAACAAAAAAACCCTGATTTTTCCCCCCAAAGCATACTGAGAGCTTACCCATTTCTTAGCACACAAACTCACATTAACTAGACTTAGGAGAGATGGATAAATCCAGAGTAACACTATTGTCAGTGAAGACAAAGTGTCTAATGTGAAATGGAATAGTCTCATTGGCATAATCAGCAAAATTTTTACTCACTGTGAGACCCATTGACTCTTTACCTTTTTTTTTTTTGGCCAGGAACTCATTTGAGAACCTGATTATAGCCAAGGATGTTCCCCTCCTCCTGCCATAATACACACACAGACACACAGACACACACATACACAAATTTAATGTACATTTTCCAGGGTTCATAGAATCTCTAAAGCCTACCTGTGGACCCACCTAGTAGTCCATGGACCCTAGGCTGAGAACTTGGCCTCCTGCTGGAGAAAGACCCACATAGGAAACTAAATCATCATCAGAGATTGATGAGTGTGGACTCTGAGCATAAATCAAGTGGGTATTTGTCTCTGACTTTTTTTTCTGGATGGTGCTTAGAAAGGCCACTGCCTGGGTTTTCCTCCGTGACTTCTTTTCTCTTAGCCTGTAAAGCAGACCGATCACCCTGCCAAGGGACACATTCTTTCTTTAAAAACGTTAACTTAAGGAAATATCTAGCTCCACGTCTGTGAAGTTTTCATGATCAGAGGAAAAATAATGACAATGCATGTTTTCATAAAGCTAAATTGATTGAGTGTAAGGGACTTTATCCTAAGATTGTATTCTTATACTTTTGAGTGTTAAAATTTCTCTCATTTGACAGTAGCATCTTAAAAATGACTTTATTTGGCAAAATAAAATTTGGGAATACTTATTACTACTTTTAATTTGCTGGTCTATGAAATTCTGAAGTCTAGGAACCACTGATCTTGACTCCCTGTCTTGGGAGCCAGTCTGCCTCTTTAAGGAAACTTTAAATATCTCTTCTGTGATCTCTAAAATCTTCATAGACAGCAATCTTATTTGGTGAATATCTAAATTTTTAAGAGCAGTACAATAGCCCACATTTCCTTTGCCACATAGGTCACGATTGTAATGCAAATTTCTGTGCCTACAGCTCTTCACTATATCATTTGGTAGAACACCTAAGGCGGTCCCTTAAAGTACCTTTGTAGTCTATCACTCTGATCCATCCCCTCCAAAGTACTCACATAGGTGCCTATTTTGGTGTCACCTTGTAACACTTCCTTCTTTTCTTCTCCACCCAGAACCTCCCCCACTCCTTTAAGAATTCAGATTTCTAAAGATCTTTTTTTATTCTAGGGTCATTATGTGTTATCAGAAAGTCAACCAGAATTGGAGGAAAAGCAAGCTTCTGCTCTTTCTGCGGGAGTTCAGGTTCAGCCAGCTACACACAGTGACTTGGACTCCCAGACCACCAGCCAGCAGCAGTCCACACAGTACATCATTACAACCACCACCAACGGGAATGGGAGCAGCGAAGTGCATATCACTAAACCTTAACTTCTACCCTTGAGCTTGAATCCAGCAGTTACATCATGTCTTTTCTCATCCATAAGTCTGAAAACTTCCAACACTTGGAACTCTTTTTTTTAAGATTTATCATTTGCTCAAGAATTTGGAAACCACAGTTTTGACACTCTACACACACTGGCACTCCTTTTATCAAGGTCATCTTTACCAAATTGACTCTTCAAACCCTAGGAGCTTCTGCCATGGAATGGAGATCTTTCAGGGGAAAGTGGATTTCAGGGTGGAGAAACTTCGCCTTATTCTTGAGTTGGTTTTTTAACATATTGATAGGCCTTACTTTTCCTTTGCGGAAATATTAAGTGGTGTATCACGTTTGTACCAAAGGTGGAGAAAGGATGTGCCAAGTCCATGGCCACTGGACTTCTTCATTCCAAGCCATGGCACCAAGGGAGAGGGGCATCTTATTCGGTCAGAACTGCTTCATCTTCTGAGTTTGCATTTTCAGTAATTTAACAAGGGGAGCCTATTGAATATGAAAATAAAGATGATGAAACAGAGGTTTGACAGTGATGTTCTGAAGGAAAAACCATCGTCTAGATTTTTCTTATTGCTGATTTAAAACAACCACAACAACAACTTGCCTCTTTGGGAAAACTGTTGTCGGGCTGCTATTGGTAGAGCTTTACACAGGCGCTGGCCTTCAGCCACTGAGGCCAGAACCTCCTGTTCTGATAGGTCTTACCTTATTACTCCACAACGGTAGACTCCCTGTAAGAGAAAAGGTTTGTTTTAGGTCAGCGGAATTTAAACTCCTACATTAAAGCTTTGCCTCCCATTCTCTGGTTGTGGTGTATTAAGAAGGAGGCGTTCGAGATCTCGGTACCAAGAAAAATTACCAAGATAGTTACATATCGATAAAGTGAAATGCACTGAAACCTTGTCCTGCCTTGCAGGATCCATCTACCATTCATTGGTACAGGATTAATTCCTTGTTCTTATCAGGCGTACATCCGACACTCACATCATTCAGTGTATTTTAGTACTTCTCATGCTGTCTTAAAATGAACATTCTTTAAGGTTGGTTGGAAAGGTGGCCCTCCTTATTTTTTTTTTAACACTTTTAATTTATACATATCGTAACTCACCTGGACCTTTTGGAAAGATGACCAACTTCACACTTCTGGGAAAAATAAGAATGTGTGGACCATTTACATGTCAAGTTAATTGTAAGGGATATGGAAGAAATCCAATCTTTATGCTTTTTACACTGTCATTCGGGAAGAAAAAAAAATCTGCCTCAGCGATAGTTTTTCTTATATGTATTCCTGTTTGCTGTCTTGTTGGCTATGAATTCAATGGGGAAAAATACTTCCCTCCTTTTTACTGTGCATTCCAATTGTACACATAAAACATTGCAGAAATCGGTATGTATTTTAACAACTTTTTGTGACATACTAACACATTTTTAGAGTAATTATCGTGTGATGGAACTTACCACTCCCGAGCAGAAAGACCTAATTTCAATTTCAAATGAAGTTAGCTAATCTGTTTTATTTACATTTCTGGGTAAAAACTGGTTCTATAAACTAAAAAGTATAGTAGCTTCTTTATGGTAAAGACACCTTTTTGAAAAAGAAATGATTCTGTTGAAATTACTAATATGTAGATTTTGCATCTTATTTTTGAGACCTCATTTATTTAGTTATCCCTGAAAATCTGGGCACTAAGAGAACTGGAGAAACTTACTTGGTAAATGTGTAGAAACTAAGAATGGACTCTATCTTTGGTAACAAAGACATAATGTTGATGTTTTCAATAGAAAATATTGACCCTGAGTCATAAAACAGAGACTCTGGGTTCCATAGTCCTGCAATGTAATAACTGTAAATATCCTAGTGTCCAGTCTAGAAAAACTTGCTAGACGAAGAATATTAGACTTTGCTAAAGGTCCAATTTAATTTTTATACCTTAAATCTGGCCCTATTGGGTCCTTTTTAATTTGAACCAGCAAGGTACTTCCCCTTCCCTCAGGAATAACTTATTGATTACAAGAGAAAACTATCACTGAACAGAATGTTCCTTTTATGCCAGTTGTTTCAAGTTGTAAAATACACAGAAGAAAATAGTTTAGAAGGACTCTGTTTCTTTCTCATCTAAGTTTTTTCTTTTTCTCTTTTTGTACTTATGTGGAATAAGCAAATGATCTAAAACTAATTTGTATATTCTCAACCAGAGATGTAGGTGGCTGTCAAGCCAAACAACACTTCTTTAAGATTAGGTATTCTGCATGTCCATTCCAAGTTAATAGATTTTTCAAAAGGACTTGGATTTGAAGAGATGGTGGATTAGAAGCCGTTTGAAGACCAACACGGAAAAAAAAAAGTATGTAGCCAATGTTTGTATTGTGGCCTCTCAGGACATATTGGCACTCTAGACTTCAATCAGTGCAGTGTGAAAATTTTGGAGTAGGTTACATACAGATTTTACATTTTTATTGTTTGATTTGTGCCCGCATAAATAGACATTTCATCATGTAAAATTCCTATTATTCTAGAAAAACCTATTGTTTTGATCTTGCCTTGTTTTCTGATTTGGAATTATCCTTTCAAAAAAACTCTCAAGGTATCTAGGGCTAAAAAGCACTTCATGAGATGCTAAAGCTGACCCACAGGTTGAAAATATTGACCCTGTCCTGTTATTTAAATGTGAACATTTATTGTACATTCAGTGAGTTATAGTGTTAATAGTCTTGTGCTACTGAGCAGGTGTAAAAATTAATAAATATTTTTTTTAATAAACATCTTCCTTGTTTGTATGTGAAGCTACAAAAACTACTGAGATTGTTAATTAAAAAAAAAAGATTTTTATTTATTTTAGAGAGAGATGAGTGAGCTGGGAGGGGGAAGGGGCAGAGGGAAAGAATCTCAAGCTGACTCCCCTTTGAGCCAGGAGCCCTAGTGCAGCTCTATCTCAGAGCCCTGGGATCTGACCTGACTTGAAATTGAGAGTTATCGCTTAACCAATTTTTTTAAATTACAATTTATAATGTTTTGACTCTTTGGTTGATGCTGGTCTGGTCAGAGACACAATGTAAGGGAACTCAGGGATGACACCTATGGAATGGTGTTCCCCTCTCTTTTAATTGGTGTTTTCTAATTGAAGAACCTCCCAACGGTCTAACAGGCAGGAACTAAGGGCTGATGGGCACTGTTTTCCAACAAGGGAGGAACATTAGTTTGGCCTATCAGCTTCCCCGACACATTTCCATCCAATCAAGAGACCTGAGGATGGTCTCTGCACGACTAGTGGGAGAAGCTGTGGATTAAGTAGTCTGAAGCTGTCCTAAATAAGACCCAGTGAATAAGAAAGGGACCTTGACTCGTTTTTTGTTTTGTTTTTTCCTTAAAGATTTTATTTATTTATTTAAAAGAGAGAGACGAGTTGAGAGAGAGCATGAGAGGAGGAAGGGTCAAAGGGAGCATCAGACGACCGGGCTGAGCAGGGAGCCCAAGGCGGGACTTAATCCCGGGACTCAGGGATCATGACCTGAGCGGAAGACAGATGCTTAACCGACTGAGCCACCCAGGCGCCCGGGACCTAGATTCTTAACAGAGGAATGTTATCGAGTTTAATTTTAAATGTATTTCTTCGACGTGTGTATACTCTCTTTCCGAAGGTCAGGGGCCCAGGGACAGGAGGAAGATACGGGGATACGCAACGGCACAGGCTTCGGGTCTGTGTTTTCCTCCCTGAAACTCAAGAAACTGCTGTTTCCTTAGCTGTACAATGGGAAGAGTGCATAAGTACATACAGCTGTAGTACAAAGATAGGGGCTAAAAAGCGCTTAGCATAGTGCCTGGTACGGGGTATGCTCTCTGCAAACGTTGGCTAATAAAATTGCATTCACTCGTTCACGGGCCTCAGTTCGCGGCCAGATAAAGACTACAGACATTCTTCTGAAGAAGCTTCTACGGCAGGTGAGACAGATAGGCCGCGTGCAAACTGCAACCCAAACCCAGCAGCGCGGGCTCGCTCCGCCCAGGCCCCGCCCCGCTCGGCCCCGCCCCTGGCACCCTCCAAGTCCCGCCCCGCGCAGCCCCGCCCCTTCCGCCGCCCGAGCCCGGAGCGTGCACGCACCGAGACGCCTTGCGGGAGCGAGCGCGTCCGGGAGCCCGCGGGCCGAGAAGAGCTGCGGGTTGGGAGACCCGCGCCTGCGATTCAGGTGAGGGCGGGCCCAGGACGGAGAATGGGTTAAAGTGTAGCCGGGGAGCGGAGGGAGGGAGCGGCTGGGTCTCCGAGGGTCGCTGCTTCTGTGGGCCTGGGGCATGGGAGCGGGCGTGTTGGGAGCCGGCGGCCGGGTGGGTGGGGGTTAGGGTTAGGCACGGTGTGGGGGAGGGGCCGTGGGCGCCGAGGTGCAGTTTAGCGGGGCGGTACCCGGGCCTGGGGCAGGGCGGGGTCGGTTGGGGAGGGGTTTAGCTGCAGGGGCGGTGGATTTGGAGCGGGCGTTTGCTCCGGAAGCAGCCCAGGGTTTAGCTTTTTCGTTGGGGAGGGTCCAAGAGGTAAGGCTAGTCCAGGTGCAGAGGAAAGGCCATTGGGAGACACCCTCCTGGTCCAGTACGCCGCAAGACTTAGAAATCCTTGGCTTCCGGGGTTTCAATCCTTTGGCAGCTCCCTGCTTTTTGTATTTTGAGATCCTATTCAGAAAAGTAGCAGGGCAAAGGTTGCCACTCGAATAGATTAAATTTAGCTACACATCCATCGTAGTTGAAGAAACTTGTGAACAAGTTGTGAAACAGGCGATCCTAAGAGCCAGGTAGAACACTGGCTTTGCAGTTACTATCCTGTTCTGTATCAGTTCTATAAAGAGTACCTTGCTCTAAGCATCAGGTTGCTTCTGCCAATTTTTCTATTTTAAAGTTTTGTTAAACTCATGCACCATGTGCTTTCTCACCTGCTTCAGTTGTTAGGTATCATCAATGTTCAGGATGTTGTAATTCCCCATCTACTGAAGGGTGATGGAGCACAATTTGTCCAACACTAATCTTCCTGCAGTATCTGTACATATATCTGAAATCTCTAAAAGATAACTTGAGATAATTAGTGGGAAGATGCTTATTTTTTACAGCTCTGCTTTTTATCATTTGAGTTTTGAAATCAGAAGTCATTACATTACCGTGTTTATATGATTGCATTAAGTCATATAAACTGTCATCTATCTGGAGATTATGTATTGTAGGATTCCAAGATTGGAAATAACTGTACAGAGGACCTGGTGCAACTCCCCTTTGTCTTACAAATAAGGAAATTGACACCCGGCAAGGTAAGATTTGCCTAAAGTCACCGAGATTAGGCTAGAAATTTGGCATTTTGACTGTTAAGTCTGTTTTTTTTTCCTTTCCATTTTATTGTTCTCGTTAGTCCATTTGGTAGGAATAGGAGATAGAATTGATTTAGCAAATGTTTATAGAGTGATTGAGTTCATGCTCTGTGTGGTCCTGTTAGTTTTGTTCAATCCTATGGCTTCAGCTTTACAGCTGATTTTAGCCATTAGTCTAATGAGCTGCTTTCTGAAGATGTTTTTTTCTTTTTTAAGGATTTATTTATTTGAGAGAGAGAGCATAAGTGGGAGGAGCAGTGGGAGAGGGAGAATCTCAAGCGGACTCCCTACTGAGCATGGAGCCCCATACGGGGCTTGATATTACGACCCTGAGATCACAGCCTGAGCCAAAACCAAGAAGAGTTGGACCCTTAACCGACTGTGCCCCCAGGCACCCCTCTGAAGATGTTTTCAATATGTACATTTCTAAAGATGACCAGCAGTGTTCATTTATTACAGGAAGGAGAAAAATAGCATTATATTTACATGGTTATAAATACCAGATGGACCTTTAGTTGGCAGATTGGCTACTAAGTGTACTGGTGGTGTGGTGCTTGGAGGCTCCCAAGTTTTGTTTTGTTTTGTTTTTTAAGATTTTATTTATTTATTTGTCAGAGACAGAGAGAGAGGGAGAGCACAAGCAGGGAGGACAGGCAGAGGGAGAAGCAGGCTCCCTGCTGAGCAAGGAGCCTGATGCGGGACTCAATCGCTTAACTGACTGCGTCACCCAGGCGTCCCGAGACCCGAGAGTTTATGTGGACTAGAGTCATATTAACATGCTCCCCTTTCAAAATTGCAATTGAGAGTTTATATAGGAGGTGTAATGTTAAGAATGTGTGTTTGTAAAAAAAAAAAAAAAAAATGTGTGTTTGTAGTCAGGCAGACCTGAGTTTCATTCATTCATTACCCCCGAGATTGGGCAAGTTTTTTATCTACTTTAATCCTCAGTTTTAATATCTGTAGACTAGATCTGATGACCCTGTCTTGCACAGATGTAGGAATTTTTTTTTTTTTAAAGGAAGGACTTTTTAAGATTTTATTTATTTGACAGAGAGAGAGCACAAGTGGGCAGGGAGGCAGGCAGAGAGAGAGAGGGGGAAGCAGGCTCCCCGCCAAGCAGAGATCCCGATGTGGGGCCTGATCCCAGGACCCTGAGATCACGACCTGAGCCGAAGGCAGAGGCTTTAACCCACTGAGCCACCCAGGCACCCCCAGATGTAGGAATTAAATGAGATGCGTGAAAGGCAGGGCACTTAATAGGGCTTCATTAAATAATTTATTGTTAGTGTCGGAGCTTTACTGGTCTGTATGGTTGATTTTTCTTCATGAAAGCGTAACAAAGAATTACTAAAAAAACAAAGCAATAATTGTTAAAGAAATTTTTTTTTAATTATTATCTTTTAAAGATTTTATCTATTTATTTGAGAGAGGGAGAGAGAGAGCGAGCATGAGCAGGGGGAGGGACAGAGGGAGAGGGAAAGGTGAGCAGGGAGCCTGATTCGGGGCTAGATCCCAGGACCCGGGGATCATGCCCTGAGCTGGAGGCAGATACATAACCGACTAAGCCACCCAGGTGCCCCAAGAAATTATTTTATGGTAGATTATTGGCCTGAGAAGTCTTAAGTTACGAACTCTGATCTGTTTATCATTTAATCTCTAAATCTCACTTTCCTCAAGTGTAAAATGAAGGTATAAGAAATTCTGCAGATTTGGGAGTTATTGTAGAAGCATTCTGAGCAACAGGAGATGTACTAGAAAAGATTCGAAGATTGAGATGAGAATGCAGTGGTAGAAGAGAGAAGAGGTTTAAAGTAGGAGGATAAAATATAAAACTGGATTTGAGTTTGACTATTTTCTGGGCCAGAATATTTTTTGAAGGAGTGTTAGTATCAACCAGACCCCTGGGATTCCTGCCTTTCTATCTGGAGGTATGATGCATATATTTGTCTAGATTTTCTTCGGAACGTAAACAATGGACTCCTTGGACCATATGCTGACGGATCCCTTGGAACTGGGTCCATGTGGAGATGGCCATGGCACACGTATTATGGAGGACTGCCTCTTGGGGGGCACGAGGGTTAGTCTGCCTGAGGACCTTCTGGAGGATGTAAGTAGTAGCATTGCCACCATCTTCTCTCTGTCACCTTGCCCATAACCGCTATTCTAAACCTTTTCCACACACTGCAAGTTTTCAGTCTTTTGTGTACCCTTTGGTTTCATTTTCTACATTGCAGCCAGAGTGATCTCTCTCTTTTTTTTTATAAGATTTTATTTATGGGGCGCCTGGGTGGCTCAGTGGGTTAAACCTCTGCCTTCGGCTCAGGTCGTGATCTCAGGGTCCTGGGATTGAGCCCCGCATCGGGCTCTCTGCTCAGCAGGGAGCCTGCTTCCCCCCTCTCTCTCTGGCTGCTGCTCTGCCTGCTTGTGATCTCTCTCTCTGTCAAATAAATAAAGAAAATCTTTTTTTTTTTTTTTAAGATTTTATTTATTTATTTGACAGAGAGACAGGGGGAGAGGGAACACAAGCAGGGGGAGTGAGAGAGGGAGAAGCAGGCTTCCCGCTGAGCAGGGAGCCTGATGCGGGGCCCGATCCCAGGGCCCTGGGATCATGACCTGAGCCGAAGGCAGATGCCCAACGACTGAGCCACCCAGGTGCCTCACTCTCTCTCTCTTTTAATGTAAAGTCTTTAATTGTGTGATTAAAGAAAGTGTAAGCTGTATACTTCAGCCCTGTTTTTAACCAGGTAATTGTGAGCAGTTAACAAGAAATTATATATCTTAAAGACAAAATTATGGATGTGTTTACATTAAATTTGTTATCCACATTGCGGATCATGAAACAAAACGTAGGCATACCGTATCTGT